>OY720590.1:12400000-13600000 GCA_963151315.1 Nymphalis c-album | reverse complement strand
GATCTTAATGTAGCATATAAGTCGATTATATCATAACAAACATGAACACAGCGTGCCTAGTGCGAGTTTTTTTCTTATTCGACAGCGTTGACGTTAAACGCGTTTTGTTTGTAATTTTGGTTATAGCCACTAGACAGCGCTGTTCTAACGGTTTTATGACGTCATTAGGTACTGACCTATCGTTTTTACGTATAAATATTACGAATGCACTGATCAACCTTTCAATTCTCTACACTACGTTACATGAGCGAAATTATTTGTTCGTATGGCAGAATAGACAGCCTTAAAAAAACTATATCTAATATATTTATTTGTTAAAGTAACTGTCAATATCGTACTGATGTTTTTGACTGGAGTGAACTGTCACAGATATAATAATAACTGGTTTCTGGCCGCGACTTCGCCCGCTTATGAGGTGGTGAACGCTGTTAAGCACACATGACCTATTCTCTGACCCTGACGTTGATGCTAAATTTTATTATGGTCAGTCGAGTAGTTAAGACGTAAAAGCGTAGCAGACAAACACACTTTCACAATCATAACATTAGTAAGGATGGAGTGAATACGTATATAAACGTAGAATTATCAAAGCTGTAGTCATATATATTAGTATTTTAATTTTTATTAAAATGTTATCTGAGCATTCTGTTCACGCCGTCGCGTCGTAAATGGACACTGCCCTGTAATCCGAATTGATGCTTAATTAAACATCACAAGTAAATAGAGGATAATAATTATTAAATGATAAGCAATGCATATTTGACTACGGAACCCTAGCAGCCATTTTATGTTAACAGTTGCAGCTGTTACATAAAACCTATCAATAAGATAATATATGCAATATAATCGTTTCTTTCGTTCAGGGTCACTTTATAAACTCTGAAGTCAATTTAAATATTAGAATTATATACCAGTCTTCGTCCGATACAATAATAAATATGTTTTTCATCAGAATGCCTGTAACATTAAAGTGTCAGCCCGTCTTTTGCCCACGACTGGGCCTAGGGCTCCTCATAAGGTTTGGAACTTGATTCATCACGCATCATATCACGTGATACATACCTGACAGAATTACTTCCGAAACATGCAGGTCGCACGGTGTTCCTTTGTGATTATTTATTATGTAAGAAAATCAAGTAATTCTATGATATTATTATATTATGTAATGTCTTAAATATTAATAAAATTTATCATTAACGCCTAATTCGTCGAAATAACTAATACCATGCTCAAAAATAATTAGAGTCCGCTTTGTAACATTAAGAAACAAAGATGAAACATTAAGCCAGCAGTGGGACAGTAACAGGCTGTTACTTGACAATTGACATGATTAACTTACAGCACAATATCAGTACGAGGAAACCTGGAACCTTATCATCGCAATGCAGTTCGTATACCGATGAGAACTAGAGAAGCTTTTGTTATTTACAATTATTATTTATATAGGTTAATGTATTCTGTGTACATTATCTAAAAACGATTGTATAAAAACGCTTATGTATAAATAACCTATCAAAGCATTAATCAGTAAATGCATACCCATAAAAAAATATATTAATAGCTTCTAACACACGCAAAACCTTTTTTCATTCACAATTATATCAAGAAACGTGTTGGTTTTAATATCTTTTGCAAATTACGAAATAAAAATAAGACATAATAAAATCCTCCTTGGACAAAATCGAATTTGAAAACATTAAATTGTAGTCTTGTGCAAAAATTATGTTCCACGATTCCTCGAAGTTTCTAGAACGATTGCACGTGAACGCAGCTTCAATAGAACGCATTATACGATAAAAACTACAGAGAATCAATTGTATGAAATAGTAGTGAACCATTGTACAACCTTAACAGGGAAATAGCTGTGCTGCGAGTCTTATCGGAGCTAGAGGGAAATGGTTTTATCACATAAATTGGCACTCATAGTTGAATCAAAATAAAAATGGATTATAGCCAAAAGTTTCGAAAATATTATCCTTAATATATTGTAAAATTAAATAATTTATGGATTATTTGACAAGTTAGTTATAATTCAAACTAGTCAAAGCATTCAATCTTGGGATTATTTGTAAAAAAAAATTATGTATCATATGTAGACACCCCGGTAAATAAGGCATGTAACGCAGTAAACAATTTCTTTGTAACTGTTGCAAGTGAACTGGCTTCTAAAATTAAAAATCAGTTTCCTCCTAAACTATATCCCTCTCCGACCACCTCAACGAATAATGTGTCTTCATTTGTTTTAGATCCTACAGATAACAACGAAATTATTTTTATAATCCGGTCCCTCAAATCAACAACAGCTGTAGGGCGGGATGGTATATCTTCTATAATTCTTAAGAGGTATGCAAAAATTATAGCCCCTATTCTGTCCCATATTTTTAATCTATGCTTTGCTAATGGTTTTTTCCCAACAGTATTAAAAAATGCAATAATACACCCAATTTTTAAAAGTGGTGATAATGCGTCTGTCAATAATTATCGACCTATAGCAATACTTCCTGCTCTCTCCAAGGTGCTCGAACGCTTAGCTAATAACAGACTTGTTAATTACCTTGAAAAGCATAAATTAATTTCTTCTCAGCAGTTTGGCTTCCGTAAAAATAAATCTACAGTCGACGCAGCTCATGAATTGACAAGTTTTGTTGTAGAACATCTAAATAAAGGCCATACAGCACTTACAATTTTCATCGACCTCGCAAAAGCATTTGACACAGTCCCAATTTCAATTCTTCTTTTAAAGCTAGAAGCAATTGGTGTCAGAAACACTCAACTTCAGTTCTTTCGCAGCTTCCTTACTGGCAGGGCGCAATCAGTTAAAATTAATAATCATTACAGTGACGAACTACCCATATCTTACGGCGTTCCACAAGGAAGTATAATTGGTCCTACCTTGTTCATTATTTTTATTAACGATTTATGTAATCTTTCCCTCGGTAACGGTAAGGTCGTCACTTACGCTGATGACACTGCCATTAGTTTTTACAGCACCTCCTGGAAGGAGCTCCAGGGAATAGCACAACAAGGATTTGATTCTGTTACTTCCTGGCTTTTGAACCACTTTCTTACTCTTAATGCTTCCAAAACGAAATTTATTACTTATTCTATCCGCTCAACATCTCAACCCAAAATTCCCTTAGTCTTGACTGCTCACTCCTGCTTTTTTACTCATTGTTGCCATTGCCCTACTATCTCGTCAACCGATACTATGAAATATCTTGGCCTAACTTTTGATAAACACCTAAACTTCAAAGCTCATATTGACGTTCTTACTGGCAGGGTACGCAAATTAATATACATCTTCAAAAATCTTCGAGACATTGCAAATCGCTTTATAATACGTACTATATATTACGCTTTGTGTCAGTCACTTATTTCTTATTGTATATCTTGTTGGGGCGGTGTTCCTAAAACGACTCTGAAACCCTTGGAAATCGCTCAACGAGCAATTCTTAAGGTCAGTTATTTTAAACCACGTCTTTATCCAACTACACAATTGTATAAGGAATGTAGCGTACTTACAGTAAGGCAACTTTTCATTGTTGACACTATTCTTCGACAACACCGGATAACCCCTTACATAAATAACAGATTTAAACGCCGCAAAGATCTTATCTGTGACGTACCCCAAACAAAATTCAAATTCATTAAAGGGTCATTCCACGTCAAATCGACCAATAGTTGGACTCGACCCCTTTCGATTTGGATAAATTTTGGTCAGAAGTTTTCTTTTATCCTATAACGAAGTTCTGCCAAAGGAAAAAAATTAAAAAATTTTTTTTCAAAAGTTATGCAAAATCCAAAATTTCACTATTTTCCATATTTTTTAAATTTATGTTTTAAAAATCTCGAAAACTATTGCAATTAAAAAATTCGCTTATGGTAAACTTCAAAGGGGATATATGGGGCTATTAAAAAAAAAAATTCCAAAAAAAAATTTCCAAAAATCTCCAATTTGTGAAATTTTGAATTTTTGAAAATTGTCAAAATTGACCGTCGACAATAAATTTTTGGCTCAAATTTTTTTGTGTACTACCTTGTACCAATCTTAAAAGATTCTGAAATTT
Source organism: Nymphalis c-album (assembly GCA_963151315.1). Classification (NCBI taxonomy): domain Eukaryota; kingdom Metazoa; phylum Arthropoda; class Insecta; order Lepidoptera; family Nymphalidae; genus Nymphalis; species Nymphalis c-album. The sequence goes on along the minus strand of OY720590.1, from coordinate 13,595,933 downwards.
TTGGAACTGTGTTTTTTGTTTTTTCAAAAATATGAATTTTTGAAATTTGTTAAAAATAAATTTTTCTTCAGAGCATATTTCATTCTTGAATGATCCAATCGAACACTTTTTATTTTCCATCACTAATCTCTTATTTTTTCGCACTCAAAATTTTAACTAGATAATGTCCTCAAATTAAACACTTGATAAGATAATTGTTATAAGTTTAGAATTTGAAGAAAGAGTTATTTCTAGACACTTACTTAGAATGATGACTGTCTTCGAAATAAAAATCAGAAAGGTTAACTTTATCTTACATGTAAAGATTCAAACGTCACGCCACAGATGTCACCACTTCTTCTACTTTAACATCAAATGATTATACAGGTGTCAGTATCATTTTTTTTACGAGTTTTATTTTGAAAATGATCCCAAAAAATGTCATTAATGTTTTTTTTCTCATCATTATGCCACTAAATGAAATTTCAACTGTTCAAAATATCAAAATTACGCGATTTGCCAAACTGAATTAGGATAAAAAAATTTTTTTAACAAATTTCAAAAATTTTTAACAAATTTCAAAAATTCATATTTTTGAAAAAACAAAAAACACAGTTCCAAAAATTTCAGAATCTTTTAAGATTGGTACAAGGTAGTACACAAAAAAATTTGAGCCAAAAATTTATTGTCGACGGTCAATTTTAACAATTTTCAAAAATTCAAAATTTCACAAATTGGAGATTTTTCAAAATTTTTTTTTGGAATTTTTTTTTTTAATAGCCCCAAGTATCCCCTTTGAATTTTACCATAAGCGATTTTTTTTAATTGCAATAGTTTTCGAGATTTTTAAAACATAAGTTTAAAAAATATGGAAAATAGTGAAATTTTGGATTTCGCATAACTTTTGAAAAAATTTTTTTTAATTTTTTTCCTTTGGCAGAACTTCGTTATAGGATAAAAGAAAACTTCTGACCAAAATTTATCCAAATCGAAAGTGGTCGAGTCCAACTGTTGGTCGATTTGACGTGGAATGACCCTAAATACTTTTTTTACTACTTAGGTCCCTATCTATACAACAAAATAAATGGTGACATATTTGTTTACAATCTCCCACATGTCAAATGTAAAAAAACACTAACAGATTTTTTGCTCACTAAAAGCTATGAACCAACTGAAAGATACTTAAATCCAAACCAAATCGTTTAGTTGATTTAACAAACACATTAAATATACGTTATTTTTAATATTTAACACACACGCGCACACACACACACACACACACACACACACACACACACACACACACACACACACACACACACAATACACCAACTCGTACAATAGCGCTCCCGGCACATACTCTCATAAAATCGCCTTTTTATTGTTGTTATTATTTATTATTACTTATATTAAACATAAAAAAAAAACAATATATACTTGTAATGTAGCTATACGCCTACTGTTCACCCATTCTGGGGGTTGGTCAATTGCTGTCCTTAACACAGGTTATTTAAATAACCCATGAAGGACAGTGAGTTCCAGTCACCGAATAAATAAAAACTAAATAATTTTTTTAGTAAATGCTACTTATAATGTTGTGTCTTATTATATATAAAAAGAAATGTAAACACAAATGTATGTGCAAGTTTAAATAAATTAAATTAAATTAAATTAAATAAGCCACCTGATGGATCAACACCTCTCATAAACGTTGGCAATTTAAGAAATATAAACCATTCCTTACATTGTCAATGAACTTCGGTTTGAAGAATTGAGAATTTATTATTGTAGACATACAATAATCAAATTGCTTCCTTGTGTCTGATACGCCTCGCTGATAAGGTCTGGATTACCCTCCCGACCTCTGATTTCCCTACCACCTACAATATGGGTCCCTTCAAGTCAACAGTGAATAGGCATCTTCTAGGCAAGCATGTCCGCCTTAGACTGTATCACTATCCATCAGGTGTGAAGCGCTGGCTTTTATATTTAAAAAATAAAAAAAGGGAACAATAACAGTCTCAATCCTTCAATTCAGATAAACACAACAATACTAACTATTGTTGTTTGGCGGTAGAACATCTGAAGAGTGGGTATCCAACTCAACCAATTTACCCAGACCAACTTATAATATTCCTATAAAAAATATGGGATAAATCATTCAAGTTGGTACTTCCATTTTTAAATCAATGTAATACTCATTTCTATATATTTATAAAAAAATATTCATAATATATTGGTTGCAAATACACATAATATAATTGTAACCCTATATTAAGTATTTAAAAACCATATAACTCCGAACAATGAAACTATTTCAAATGTAAAGAACACTTCCCATATAAAAAAAAAACCATCTTATTCCGAACAATAGAATAAAATAAAGAGCGCTTTCTAATCACAATATATTGAGTGAATCATGAATTTTGACACCATTACTTGATGAACAAAGACAAGACATTCTTTTAGCTCAGGTGACGTAAGAGTCTCAGGTACAAACTAGATTCGAAACTATTCATGTTAAATTATTTTAATCTTAGTTTTCTGAAACTAGATTATTTCTCAATCAAAGTGCAATGTAATAAAAAATTGCAATAGTGATATTGTAAGCAGACAATTAATTTTTATGTATTACATAACATACATAGGAATAATTGTTTTTATTTTTTTAGCTAGTTTATGCTTAGACAGTCCAGTGGTTAGACCAAGTTAATTTTAACCAATGATTGCAGGTTCAAACCTAGGTAACCACCATTATATATTTAGTTGGTGGTAGAGCCTTGTGCAAGGTCGTCTGGGTAGGTACCACCCACTCATCAGATATTCTACCGCAAAACTGCAGTACTTGCTATTGTTGTGTTCCGGTTTGAAGGGTGAGTGAGCCAGTGTAATTCCAGGCACAAGGGACATAACATCTTAGTCCCAAGGTTGGTGGCGTATTGGTGATGTAAATAATGGTTAACATCTCTTACAGTGCCAATGTCTATGGGCGTTGGTGACCACTTACCATCAGGTGGCCCATATGATCGTCCGCCTCCCTATGCAATAAAAAAAGAAAAACATTCTTAATTTGTGCTTTTAATTCATCTCTTGACATTAAACATCTAATTGGTATGTACATTATAAACTGACTAAAATTAAAAGTATCTCTTTTTACTTATAATATTGTACATATTGCTACACATTGAATAAAATATTAGAAACCCCTCAAAGACTTGAATATAGAATTCACTTTGGTTCACATAAGTTTTCTAAAACTGAATGCTGTAGTATTTAGTTTCTATAACTGAATATAGGTTTTTTTAGTACAGATCATGTATTTGCAATTTTGAAACTTTGAGCCACTGTACATACATACAAAGTGACATAATATAATAATGAAATATACCAGTCAATAAAACCTTCCTAGGCCAAGGGATTATATATTAGGTTTTATAATAAAAAAATATATAAATATTTTAAGTAGGTAATACAAAAATATTATGTTGAATTATCATTTCTAAATAAGGCTTAATCAATAAATGATGATTCAGAGGAAATGTAAAGTTAGTATTTGATTGTCAGAAACAATAAATTAACGTTATTGTATTTTTTTAAAATACTTATTAATTTGTTATATTTCAAATATTATTATTTTTAATATTCATTTTTAGTTTGACTGTGCATGGAGTACATAAGAAGATTGATTTTATTTTATAAACACTACAAATTATTCTATGGCACACAGTATAGTTAGATATACATAGTTTTTGTTGCACTGATTGGTGCAGTAATAATAATCAAATGAAAAATAATCAATAAATTAAATAATTTAATTTGCAACACATTATATGTATAAATAAACTTTAAATATATGAACACATTTGGATATACGCATTTGATGTAACATCTCTTGAATCAATAGATTATTATCAAATTACACTGGCTGTAAATTAATTCATTCATACATTTGGGGTAGTTGTGAAATTATTCTTTCTATATTAGTATATGAATATGCATTCAGTACTATGAATAAAATAAAGAAATTCCAAAGTGTTCTGCTAATACCGCACACAAATGGTGCAATAATTGTTAAGAAACAAATTGAAATGGAACAACTTAAGCTATTGCTCCATATTATTGTTTTTTTGTAAAAAATACACTTTTTTCAAATCAAGATTAAAACAGGAGATTTCTCAGGTTCATTAAAATATCTAATAAATAATTTATAATAAGTTACTCACATGCATTTTCCACCTTGGTGTAGGTAACATTTAGTTGAGCTGCAAACTGGACTAGGATGCAAGTCATGTTATTCTTATCAGTGTATGGCCACATGCCTTGCTGTGGTGGTGGTAGAGGACCTGGTGCTGGGGTAGGAGCTGGTGTTGTCGGAGCGGGTTTAGGGGGTGTAGGTGGCGTCGGCTTAGGGGCAGGCGGTGGTGTCGTTTTAGGAGTTGATGGAGTCGTAGGAGCTGTGGTTGGTTCTAGAGTTGTATCTGTCGCTTCCGTAGAAGCTTCCGTAGGTGTTTCAGAAGTCGTTTTAATCTCCGGCTCCGGATTTGGAGATTCCGACGACAACGGCAACGCAATTGTCACCGTCTTTGGTGGAGATATATCGCCTTGACCTGATAATAGAATAAAATTATAATCGTACCAACGAAGGTAGACGAAAAATCCTTTGTTCCATAACGCGCAAATTGTTAAAACGAAAACAACGACGTATGGTAACGCGATAAGCAACAAAGAATTCGATAATATTTAGTAATTGTACAACTTACCAAGTACCGTTAGGCTGCATAAAACTGCGGCAAACAAACAAAACCTTAACCGAGTCATTTTAAAGTGTTTAAGAAGCTATTTAGAACAATTTATACACGAACAGTCTCACAAGTACGTTGCAATAAAATGATTTTGTAAGAATTGAGTACTCTAGGCAAATGTCATTTCATTTTCCTTTTACAGACAGCTGAAAATGTTGCCAGCTTTTTTACTATTAAAATAACCGTAGGCTAGATTTAGTAAATTAATAGTAGATTTATTTAAAAATTTAACGACATCATTTGTTATTCAAGTAATTTTATTAGCTCACAATATCTAAGAAATATAAAAATAACTAGTTCATTGATAGAAACAGCTTTTTATACCAAAAACATTTCACGAATATGAAGTACTGAAATATCAAATACAAGGTATGTTTTATGTATAAAAAAAGAATAACAAATTTTTTTGGGGCAAGTTTTACTTGTTCGTTAGTTTAGATACCTTTTTTTATCAATTTGTCGCCGTCCAATATCGGGATGGTTGGCGATCTTTGTGGGAGGCTTTCGTCCAGCAGTAGATGGCCATAATATTTTACAGTGGTAGTGCCATGCTGCATACCTTCAGGTTGTAGCCGAATGGGCCGGCACGCCCGGGGAAGTACCACTCTCTCACTTAAAATCGGCGTGAAGTGGTAGCCAAGCTACCGCGTTTCGTTCGGTATGTGAGAGTTCCGGAGGCCCAATTCCCCCCCCCCCCCCAACAAAATGAGTGCGCAGAATAAAGAACAACTACCCCAGGAGGGTACCATCTGCGCCTGCGGTGGACAATCCCTCTCTGGACATCCATGCTCAGGACATACACCACCTGAGCAGGGATGCCCAGGCTGCCCTTCGAATTCTGGGGGGGGCAATTTTGCGCTCTTAAATGGTCGGGGCAAACGGAGCAGGCATCTTAAGGCAACCCCTTCCACCCTCACTGTGGACTTCTGCAACATTAGGGGACTGAATTCCAACTTAAACGCCGTCCACTTCCATCTCGAGACGGCGAAGCCGGCCTTGCTCTTTTTAACCGAGACCCAGATATTGTCTCCGGCGGACACCTCATTCCTCTCCTACCCGGGGTACAAGTTGGAACATTCCTTTGTGCCACGGGCTGGAGTGTGTGTTTACGTCAGAGAGGATATCTGCTCTCGTCGCCTCGCCCATCTTGAAGGGAGGGACCTATCCATTCTCTGGCTGCGCGTAGACTGCGATGATCATCCGCGAATCTACGCGTGCCTATATAGGTCCCATAGCGGTAATGCCGAAACTGACCGGCTCGTTGAGCACATCCAATGGGCTACAGATTCCGTGCTGCAGCAGATCCCATCCGCAGAGATCGTGATTCTTGGTGATTTTAACGCCCACCATGCCGAATGGCTTGGATCACGTACCACCGATCATGCGGGGAGATCTGTGGTCGATTTTGCCTTGGCATATGATCTGACACAACTGGTTACCTCGCCAACGCGAATCCCAGATGTGGAGGATCATACACCTTCCCTGTTAGACCTTCTGCTGACCTCTCATCCGGACGGGTACCATGTTTCCGTAGAGCCTCCTCTTGGCTCGTCGGACCACTGCCTTGTCCGGAGTACAGTGCCGATTACACGCACCTCACGGCCTCGGTTCGTGGGTTGTCGCCGTGTGTGGCACTACAGGTTAGCGGACTGGGATGGGATGCGGTCCTTCTTTGCATCCTACCCATGGGGGCGGATTTGTTTCTCGCCGGATGATCCCGATGTCGTTGCTGACTCGGTCGCTGATGTGGTGTTTCAGGGTATGGAACTCTTCATTCCGTACTCTGCAATACCCATCGGCGGCAGATCCCAGCCTTGGTTTGGTCGCTTCTGCAAAACGGCGTCACGTCGAAAGGTAGAATGCTATCAAGCCTGGGCTGAAGCGTCGGCATCGCGTGATGTAAATACCAGCGCATTTAAAAAGGAATACAATTCTGCCTCCAGGTCTTTCAAAAGTGTTATTGCCAAGGCGAAATCGGAGCACATAGGCAGGATTGGCGAGAGATTGGTGCGTCTTCCTTCGGGAACACGCGCATTCTGGTCTCTCGCTAAGGCTGTCTTAGGGAATTTCTGTCAGCCCTCCTTTCCATCTCTGCACAGGAGCGATGACTCGTTGGCCCATTCTGCGAAAGAGAAAGCCGACCTTTTGGGATCTCTCTTCGCGTACAACTCGACTCTTGATGATCAAGGAAAGACACCACCGACAATATTGCGGTGTGATACCACGATGCCGGAAATTAAATTCCGGCAGAGTGCAGTTCGTAAAGCACTTTTTTCCTTGGACATCCATAAGTCGAGTGGGCCCGATGGCATTCCTCCGATTGTGCTGCGCACTTGTGCTCCCGAGCTGGCACCGGTCTTAACGCGTCTTTTCCGACACTCTTACACATTAGGCGTTGTCCCGAATTCTTGGAAGACTGCTTTAGTGCACCCGATCCCTAAAAAAGGCAATCGCTCTGATCCAACAAATTATAGGCCTATTGCTATCACCTCCTTGTTCTCCAAGGTGATGGAGTCCATCATTAACTGCCAGCTCCTGCGGTACCTAGAGGAGCATCAGCTGATTAGCGACCGCCAGTACGGCTTCCGTCGGGGTCGCTCAGCTGGTGATCTTCTAGTTTACCTTACTCACAGATGGGCTACGGCGGTTGAGTCCAAGGGGGAGGCATTAGCAGTCAGTCTGGACATAGCGAAAGCCTTCGATCGGGTATGGCATAAAGCGCTACTCTCCAAGCTTCCATCCTACGGGCTTCCCGAGAAATTGTGCAAGTGGATCACCAGTTTTTTGGCAGATCGGAGCATCAAGGTCGTTGTCGACGGTGCATGCTCTGACTTAAAATTCGTCAATTCTGGTGTTCCACAAGGCTGCGTTCTTTCACCTACTCTGTTTCTTCTGCATATCAATGATATGTTACAAATCAGTAACATTCACTGCTATGCGGATGACAGCACTGTAGACGTCCATTACACCGGCCGTGCTAATATTTCTCGGGAACACGTCGACGAGTGTCGGAACAAACTTGTGTCTGAAGTCGAGACCTTGTTAACCAAGGTCTCGGTCTGGGGCCGACTGAACTTGGTCCAATTCAACCCCAATAAGACACAAGTTTGCGCGTTAACCGCTAAAAAATCTCCTTTTGTCATATCCCCTCATTTCGAGAATACTCCCCTCGCTGCCACAGCCAGTATCGGTATACTTGGCGTCGAGATTTCGAACACTGTTCAGTTCCGCGGTCAATTGGAAGTTAAAGCCAAATTGGCTTCTAAAAAGCTTGGAGTGCTCAACAAGGCGAGACGGTACTTCACGTCGGACCATCGCCTAAAACTTTACAAGGCGCAAATTCGGCCCCACATGGAGTACTGTTCTCACCTCTGGGCGGGAGCTCCCCAGTACCAGCTTCTTCCTTTTGACCGCATTCAACGTAGAGCGGTTCGAATTGTCGACGATCAGGCTATTACCGACCGGCTTGATCCTTTGGCCTTGCGTAGAGATGTTGGGTCACTCTGCATACTCTATCGTATATATCACGGGGAGTGTTCTGAGGAGTTGTTTGGATTAGTCCCGGCAGCTGAATTTCACCACCGGACATCGCGCCAGAACTCCAAATTCCATCCCCATCACCTCGATGTCTGGAAATCCACAACAGTGCGTTTTTTAAGGCATTTCCTGCCTCGCACAATCACTCTGTGGAACCAGCTTTCGCCGGCGACTTTTCCGAACCGATATGACATAAAAACCTTCAAGAAGAGAGCGTACTCTTTCCTCCAAGGCCGGCAACGCACCTGCAAGTCCTCGGATGTTGCAGGTGTCCATGGGCAGTGGTAGTCACTTTCCATCAGGTGAGCCTCCTGCTCGTTTGCCCGCTCTTACATAAAAAAAAAAAAAAAAAAAAAGATACCATTTACTTAGGATATAATTTGTATCGCCAAATACCGATACTTAGCATTGGTGTGTAAAACACTCGTATAATTTTAATATTATTGTATTATAGTTTAACTTCATAAATTCGTTAAGTTTAATTTATTCCATAATTAATTTTAGAGCCAATTAAATTTTTATTGCAACACCCAGCTTAAAGAATTGTTTAATTCACACTTTTGTTGCCCCGAGGCCTTCAAATCTTCAAATCCAGCCTTGATTATGGATGTTAAATAACCCGAATATTTATTCCGTTCCTACTCAAACAAAATATGCTAATAAAATTTGTTCATAATTCGCATAATCACGTTATGTTAAAGCTCAGAAATCTCCGTTATATATTTGAGTTCTACAAATAATTATATTATTAACTAAATATATGCAATAATACGTTATTGTAATTACTAAAATAGTAAGCTAGTTCAAGTATAGCAACATCGAATGTCTATGGTTAATAAATTCTGATTGCTTAAATTTTCGCTCTTTCTCTTTCGTACACACACTCGTCGAATGAGAAGCGAATAGTCTGCTATGATAAGGGAAACAGGAACAAAATATAAGTGGATTATTTAAAAGTAATAAAATTTAATCAGTAAAGCAATACTATTGTTAAGCCAATTATATATTTTTTATAATTTTAAGCATTTTTCGTTAAAATGTTTTTAAAATACAAAGCATTTTAATCTTATATATAACTAAGATTAAAGCTCTTGTTAATTTTTCTTTTAAAAAAATGACGGTTATGCTGTTCATGCTGTGCTGTACACTACATAAAACAAAGTCCCTCGCGTTTCCCTTCTGTCTGTATGAACGCGGTAAACCAAAAAACTACTGAAGGGATTTTCATACGGTTTTCACTAATAGATAAAGTGATTCAAGTGGAAGGTTTACGTGTATAATTCATTAATATTTTCTGTAAATTTGTTGAAATATAGCGATAATTGTTGAAGAAGTCGGAAAAAAACGAGCCGATTGGGAGCTTCCATCGAAAACGCTGTAACATCCCTTTGAATTATAACAAAATAATGTATGGCGAAATTGTTCCGCTTTCATAGATCTACAGAGAAGTCCGCGATGGCATATGTCTATCTTTTAAGGATAGCTAACTATACCCACTTTAATGTTTAAAAAATGGTTACATAAAAATGTTATAATTGGAAAGCTATGAAAACGTATATGATATTAATCCTTATTAAAATAAATATATTATTTACCTTAAGCATTACATGTATATTATAATTGCCCTTTAAAGTAACAGCCTGTGAATGTCCCACTGCTGGGCTAAGGCCTCTTCTCCTCTTTTTGAGGAGAAGGTTTTGGAGCTTATTCCACCACGCTGCTCCAATGCGGGTTGGTGGAATACACATGTGACAGAATTTCAATGAAACTTGACACATGCAGGTTTCCTCACGATGTTTTCCTTCACCGTCAAGCACGAGATGAATTATAATCACAAATTAAGCACATGAAATTCAGCGGTGCTTGCCCGGGTTTGAACCCACGATCATCGGTTAATTCACGATTCACGCGTTCTTACCACTGGGCCATCTCGGCTTTTTTTATTGCCCTTTACACCACCCAATTTAAATTAATAGTTTAGGAGTTATCGGAATTTTAAAACTATCGCGCACTAAATAAATTCAAGCAGTCATACAAACGCGCGATGCAACCGCCTGCGCCCCCCCCCCCCGTCCCGTTGCGCCCATACGCTTATACAATACTAGCTGTTGCCCGCGCATAAATATAAGTAAAGGATAAATGTTTGCTTGGAAATCTGTGATTTTAAAGTAATATGTATGAAAAGCATTTCTGTTAAAAAAACTTTAGTAACGGTTTTTTTTATTTTGAAGTTGTGATGTGAACTTATTATGAATTCCTGTAGTATTCTGACTTAATATATTTATAATTACTTAAATGGCTAGAAGCAAAATTTAATTTATAAAAATATGAAATACCCCGCCGTCTATCTACGCCGTTGGGTATAGTTAAAACTAAAAAATATAAAGAGCAAGCGTACCCATTTTTGACGTGACAACGTCTAACAAATCGATGAACGCTGGCTGCATGCATGAAAAAGGATGACTATTTGTCCCGTTACGCTGATTGTACGCTTGCGCCGCATCTATCTCTCTTTCACTCGATTGGGATTTGGGATTTGTTTCACTCATAGGGAGTGCAAATAAAAGTACAGGCACATCACATCTTCGTTCCTACGTTTGGTGGCGCATTAGCGATGCAGGGAATGGACATTGTTTGAGCATGCACTATAAAAACTGTCCATGTTATAAGAGTTCCCACTAAACCAAGCCGGCCATTGTCAACTACAGGTCTTAGGACTTTTAGTTGTCATAGGAAAGCCGTAAGACATTGTGTGTTCAGTATTTTGTTATTTAAGCTCAGAATTATGGAAGCGTAGCTACCACTTTACGTTGATTTTAAGTGAGAGAGTGGTACTTCCGGCCGGGCGTGCCGGCCCATTCCGATGCAAACCGAAGGCGTGCAGCCTAACACTATAAAAACCTACCTATTAAATTACATACAGGTAAAATGCGCCTGTAAGCAATCGCTAGGGACTTGAAAAATCGCAAAACGGACAACCATCGATGACGTCTGCCTGCTTGCGGGTCGCACACACAGCGATGAGCCGATGACCGAATTCTTCTCCCATAGTGTACTGCTACATAGTGCCGTGCACTCACGACATCATTTGTCCAAATGATGTCGTGGAAGAGACAAAAGTTATCTTCTTTAAATATTGGAAGTGATAAAATTATTTGTTTATTTATTTTATTATTTTGTTGACATGAATCAATTTGTTTATACAAAATTTTCATTTCGGAAAATAATATAAAATTTGATTGTATTTTCGATTTACAATTTTAGCGATAATGGCGTACATATAAAAGATAGATATAACATTATGCTGTCGCGGATTTTTTTGTAGAACGATATAAAAGATATATTTCCACCATACATTATTTTCGTGTACCTCTAACGGTATTTGCAGGGCATGCCAGAATGGCTTGCAAATAGAACATTTTTTGTACACTTATTGTATATCACGTACCTATCACATATATCACGTACTTATATTTATTTGGTCAATTTACTCAATAGCTTTATAAATTATAGCCTATTTGTTATTTTGATGTATGAGCTATATTATTGTAAAGTTTCATTAAAATCCATTTATACTTTTGCGTGAAAGAGTTACAAACGTCCATACATCCATAAAAAATTTCGTGGTTATTATATTAGTTGAAAGTAGAATTATTATATGCCCTGTACTGAACACACATACACTCTACTGTATGGGCGAATAAATCGATTGGTGAATGTTTATATCTTATTGATTAAAAAATGCACGGGATTAAATTCTTATTTTTCCCGTACGAAGTCGGAACGGGCAGCTAGTTATATTATAAATTATAGAAATACTCGGAGATACGTATAGTCTAATCAACAAGTGCCTTTATGACGAAAAACGGTTTTGGTCTCTTTCGATTCGAAATGGCATTTTAGAAAAAATATTCAAGTGGAAAATTGGGGCTCGCAAAAATTGTAAAAGTTATAAGCAATTTAGCGAAAAAAAAGGGTTTGGTTTTTTGCAAATATTTCGAAAAATATTTGAGATATCCAAAATGAGAAAAAAGATCCTTAAAGAGGAGGAAATTTTCTAAAAAAAGTCCTACCTCCCCGAGTTGTACCGACAATATTTATAATTTTTGAGGGATTTGTAAAATAAGGATATTTTTTTTTTCGGCGGATTATTATCTATTAATGTGTTTTAAAAGTACCAAATTTTTGTTATTCCTTAATATTTATATTTTATCGGTTAAAATAATTTTTATTCATCATGCTATTGATTCGGTCGACACGCGTGCACGCGCCGCTACCCGTTTTTAGTCCCATTTTCACCGTTAAATTAAAATTTATAACATTAAGTACATTAAAACATTAAGTATAAGTATATTTTGATTTGAGCAATTTTGTTATTATTCATGTGTATTATAACGTTTAACGATACTCTTACAGGAGTTTTCCGATAATTATTAGCAGTTTTCAAATCTCTGGCTTAATGATCTGCAATCTTTTTCCACACTAAAATTATGTCGAATGAGAAAATTAAAAAAATAATATTAAATAACATTTATTTCTCAATTAAGCATAATTCTCAAATATCAAATAAATACCACAAAATAACTTACAAGCTAATTTATCAAATAGGACACAAAAGACAAAACCACACCACCACGTAAACAAGTTTAAAAATACTTTCTCATTACATACTTCAGTTGTAAATAATGTTATACTTCAATTTATCGAATGTATGATTAATTTCATAATATATTTAGTAAAAGTATATTGAATTAATACATAGATACCTATTATTTTCGTATTTATGCATAATACATTTTTTAAATAAAAATATGTTTATCTTGTAAGAAACAATAATAGACCTATATTTTTTACTCGTTAATTGATTAAAATATATTATATATTTTTTAAATAATATGTTAGCATTTTCACAAAAGATGTTTATCTGATCTTAGATAATATTGCGTCAAAAATATATTATTGCAGTAGTATTTTATAATAGAGAAACGTGTACCTACTTGATTTTAATAAAACTGCAAATAAAACATTACAAACATGCCAATAAAATTGAAATATTTCAATAAAAAAGTACCACGTCTCATATTGTATACATAGGTAATTACAAGATTTTTATATGTTGCATAAGAACTTAATCTTAACCTATATTGAATTGAATATGTAAAGAGAGGACATTACATAGAAATGTAACGTCCTCTTTTTACATATTCAAAAATGAAGACATAAAAGTAAGCGGATAGTAATCATGAAGACTGAAGAAGTATAATAGTCATAATTATGAAGTTTTTAATGTATACTAAAAGCATAAATGCGAAAGTAACTCTTTCAGCCTGTTGTGTGGGTATGTTACTTTCAACTGCACCGATTTTGATGAAGTTTTGCATGAAGCAAGCTTGAAACCCCAAGGCTTTTATATATATTAAACCGACACCCTCTGATACACCTGCAAAGCCGGTCTTAAACTAGTTTGTGATAAAAATAGAACTTATATAACATAAAAATAATACTACCCATATAATTAAAAAATACTTATAGCTATTTGGTTAAAATAAAAATTGTAGGCTCTCATGTACTTTCATTAGATATAATATATGTAACATACTTTATTACACTTGCCACAAATAGACACAAAGTGAACCACACCTAACCACCCCATCCACAACATCTCCTAAATATACAGAGTGTATCAAAATTCATGTCCGACCCGTGAAGTGGTTATTAGGTATCGTGAGTCGGTTCTATTTATGTAAAAAAAATTAAATATTATGCAAAAAAATTACTCAAAAAAAAATTTTTTTTTTCATTTTCAATTTAAATGACGAAAATTTCACAGAGAACTGAGTTCTTGACCTCGTCTCCGACTTACCCGATAGGTAAGAGCTATCGAGCGCTGACGCCCGCGCCTGTGTGGCAATATAATTGTCGTTATTTAGTCAAATTATTTTTTTTTCGGGGTAAAATTTTGCTTAAAATTTTAAAATTTATTACATAAATAGAATCGACTAAGAATACCTAATAACCACTTCACGGGTCGGACACGAATTTTGTTACACCCTGTATATGTATGTGCACAATAAAACAAATTTTTTTAGACATATACCTAATAAAAAATATGAGTATTACTATGCTAATGTTATTATGACATAGAAGTTTAACGGCCACAAAATGTAAATGCCAGTAATTAATTGTTTTAATTGTTCCATTACAACAATAGTATATAATATATAGTAAATAAGTTAAATTTAACAATTTTATTCGATGTAAAGTTCGAAGCGTGCGCGTCCAATCCGACTGTTGCGATCGTAGATAATGTCACGTGTCCAAATACGACACTCGACGTTGATCACCACGCCACCTAGCGCATTAAATATATATTAATAACAAAAAAAATCTTAACATGGTAGTGTTTTTAAATCATAAAAATAACAAGCGGTTATTAAAGTTAACTGCAAATAAGATTAGCCTCGATTCATTTATTAATTTCAATCTTTACATAAGCAAACAGACGGCAACGTGATTGGATGAGCTCCTGAAATGAAACACTCGAACTGACTATAAATTAAAAATATTAGGAGCGTAAATCACCCTTAGAATGCGTTTATTCTGAGCCCTCAAGTAAAGTAAAGAGTCATCCACGTTGACGCTGACGAAACCATTTGTTCCAACAGCAAACAGTCAATTCGAAAGAAAAAGAAAAAGCGCACGCGAACGCGCAGTCTGCAACATGTAGACGACAAAGTAGGTACATATGTACATATGTATATGTTTTACACTTAGGCCAGTGGACTACTTAGACCTGATAAAAACTTAATGCTAGGTAATAAGACCGAACTGCTTACGGTGAGGATTCTCAAAGACGACTGCAATCAGTGGTCCAGAAATCAGATCAGGGAGTGTCCGATCAGAGCGTGGAATACGATCAGCCGTACGGAGACGGCTTGTTGGGAATCCGGGAGGCATGTTGGCGGGGATGTACTGGATTGGTCCGATGTTCTCCTCATCAGCGGTAAACTCTCCTTTGCAGGATACCCAGATGAAGTCGCCATATTGGTTCGCTGGATATAGGTGCTGTTAATTTGATAATGATAACGTAAATGAATCAAAGCGTATAAAGGTAAATTCAATGTATAATTAATTTACAATTTGATTTAATAACATTTAATGGGTAAAATTCAAACAAATTTACACCACCCTCCTCTCCCCTTGACGTCCTACTTGACGTCAAAATTTCCCAAAAAAATGGTTTTCTGTAAAGTCGGTTTACGGACGATAGTTTAACGTGACAACGTCATAACAGATAGATGCGGCGCAAGCGTACATTCAGCGTAACGGGACAATGAGTCATCCTTTTTCGAGCATGCAGCCAGCGTTCATCGATTTATTAGACGTTGTCACGTCAAAAAATCCTCTTTTAGTGAACGTACACGTCGTGAAAAGAGTAACCATGATAAATTAAAAGTCAATCGGACTATAGTTTTTCAAGATGCCCTCTTAATATGAATTAGACATGTGATATGTCGACTATATAACTATCAAGATGTTTGTAAATTTCTTCGTAGGTTTCTGGTAATCATATACAACCATGTCTACTCGTATTAATAATGTGTGTGACAGTGAGTTTCTCGGGTGTCATGTTATATCATGCATACATAATATATGACGAATCTTTCCTTTTGTGATATGGGTATTATGATAGGTCTAAGTTACGAGTGTATTGTGATTATTACCATGGCTTTCTTGATGTTGTTTGGCATATCTTGCGGGATGGACAAAGGAACAGTCACGTTATAGGGCTCCGGTACCCAATAGTGGATCTGAGAAAAAAATATCATTTAAAATCAAGAAGTATTTAAAAAAACGAGACAGCACGTTAATTTAGTAGTTGTGAAGCATATTAATAAAATCCGAATGCTTAGAGAAACGAATTAAAGCCACCCTTAAGGTTGCCTTATTCTACACATTATTTTTTTTCCATTGAGTAACACTTACGTGGTTCAATCTGAGGAAGACACAAGGCCTGCCTTCTCTGTATCCGTAGAAGTTATCAACATTGCAAGGAGCCCACATACTGAGGGCGCGCTCGCAGTTCGGTACGGGAAGGCGTTGTTCATGATGATGCACTGAACAAGGGGCACGAGGCGGCTCCTCGGGCACCGTTGTCTCATATGCTAAACATCACAAATGTACTTAAGCTAAGTGATGAAATATTAATAAGCTCATATCAATACATTTTATGATCAAATAGCTACATATCTGATAAGGTCAAATCCATTAGGTATATATTATTGTTTATTTACAACAAGCCTGACGTGTATAGGCCACCTGATGGTAAGTGGTCGACATTGCCCAAAGGCCAGCGATATGAGACGCCGTAGAATGGTAGTACAATGACAATGTATTTGGGCAGATATGACAACATATCATTATCCTTTTGCGCGTCTGTATTCCTGTTATTATTAAAATAAATAAAAATTTTAACAAAACAAAAACCGACTTCATAGGAAAAACAAATTAATATGCACTAAAAAGTAAAAAAATAATTGCGTATTCTTCTATAATTTGATAATTAACTTACTATTTTCTACTCATCAATATGTAGGTACGAATGTGTTGAGTGGTTGATAATGTATTTACAATTATTGTTACTTTTGGAGTCGATGTCAGCCAAGGTGGGTTTATAACTACATACATAGTTAGTTATAGGTGAGATGTGCTTGTGTCACACGCGCAACTTTACGAGGCGAATAAAAGTCAATTTGTAATGTGTATGTTTTTGTTTGTTTTTAAAAGATTCCCGTATTATTATTGCTAGGTATATTATAGTGTTTCCTTAAATGGGACCAATGGGAAAGCAAACCCTTTCAAATAAAAAAAAAATCATCGAAATCGATTCATCCAGTCGAAAGTTATGAGGTAACAACACCAAAAAAAAAAAAAACATACAGACGAATTGATAACCTCCTCCTTTTATTGAAGTCGGTTAATAAGAGTTTTAGCCTGACTGATATTTGGTTAAAGTTGACACTCACGTTTTAGAAATTCATTGAGCTTCTTGTACCATGGATGCCAAGTTCCTGAGTCACTGACGCGGAAGTGGATCAGTGGTTGTTCATAGTTATATTCGTCTGAACGAGGCCATACTTCGAGTTCTGAATAAAAACCATAAATTAGCAAATACTCTTATTTATCTTATCATAAATTAGCAAGTCTCTTACGACATGATTAAAAGCCAAGTCCAGATTACATAAGTAATTAATTCTAATAACTTACCAACATAACGATATGGCAATACAAGACCTAGAATGAGGCCGATGATGCCACCTGAAATTGTTTTAATTTTGGTGAGGAACAAATTTAATAATCTTTCTAACGTAAATAGGTTTTAAATAGTCAATTCGAAGTGTTTTATGAAAACTGTTTGTTTCTAAAAAAATGATGTTATATTTGAGTGGTGTCACAGATCATTTCTTCTGTGTGTATATAACGTGCTAAATTAAATATATTATTAGAGAGAAACGGTTGATTCCCTAAATTCTAGACCAATCTACATCAAAAGAGATTATTTATTCAGTAGCCTACTTCGAAACATGACATTTGCATACCATCTTGTGGTTGTTGTGGCTGGATTTAAACTATTGTAACATAAAAAAATGTACCTACAACTTTGCAAATAAATAATTTGTATTGTATTGTATTGAAACCTTGCGTAATAGTAGCAACGTCATCGCAGATAGAAGCCAATTTTGGGTCTTTGACTCCTACCGAGTATTGTAACGTCAGAGCAGTCTCACACTCTCACAATCGTTGGTGTTCGACAGTGTCAAAAACAGCAGCTAGTAGGAAGAACTCGCGGTGCAGTGCCTTTCGGTAGCCATCCCTCAATTCAGTTTTATTTTGATCAAACGATACAATTTCAAATTTAATGTCTATAGCTTATGGTTATGAGTATACCTTATAGTTATGCGTTTAACGGCCGAATACTGAAACGTCACTTAAATATTAAATGCAACTTAATTATTTGAGACGCCGTTAAATTGAAATTTCGCATACACATTTAGGAGCTTCTCAATGTTCCTTCAAACTGGAACACGACAATACCAAGTAGTAGTAGTGTTACCTACCCAGATGAGTTTGTATAAAGCTCTACCACCGACGAGAAGATAAAACACATACACTGCTTCAGGAAATGTTCTACCTGATACTTGCTTATATCCCTTGCGTGGTTTGATCGGTTTTCAATCAAAGTGCAATGACCGGATAAACAGCTAGGATACCTATAAAGCCCCACTAGTGTTTGTAATAAGCTTAAAGGATTGCTGATATAACTAACCATCTTTATATTATACAACTGTATAATTAATGTAATACGGCCTTACTTATAGACTTTACTTAGCATTTGTTTAATCAGATATTAATTTCACTCTTTCTGTCATTATTGATTTCACATTTGAAAGACGAAGACAAAGCATTGCTTAACTAACCACCAGGCAAACAAACTTTAAGTGAGGTCTATAAATATAAACAAACATTTGGGTATCGGTTAGTATAGATAAGATTATCATCAGTTTTTAATTATGTACGAAATACGAATTATATTTCTAATTAGTATCGCGCCGAGAGATCTCTTTTGGTTGTTTCACCATATCACTCATTGCCACCTCACATCGCACGCCCTACAATATTATTATAGGATTAATAAATAACAACAATGTATATATAGGTATCTACCTAAAATGTTTAGTATTATTACGACAATTGATTTTTAAATATTGTAAGTAGAAGTAAAGTAACAGCCTGTAAATGTCCCACTGCTGAGCTAAGGCCTCCTCTTCTATTTTTGAGGAGTAGGTTTTTAGAGCTTATTCCACCACGCTGCTCGAATGCGGGTTGGCGGAATACACATGTGGCAGAATTTGACACATGCAGGTTTTCTCACGATGTTTTCCTTCACCGTCAAGCACGAGATGAATTATAAAATCGAATTGCCCTGTGTCTGCCCGGGTTTGAACCCACGATCGTCGGTTAAGAATCATGCGTTCGAGCCACTGGGTCATCTCGGCTTTTCAAATTTTGTATTGTATTGTATTTTTTTTTAAATATTGCATTGAACTAAAAAATAACACCTTTCTGATATCATCCATAGAAGCGTTAGGCTTAGGCTTAGGTTTCAGAGGCAAATTGCTAATGCTACTGCTGAATATTAGTCTGAATTGAAGGAGCTTATTAAACTGCCAAGCAAGAAAAAAAATTGACAACGTTTTTAAACCAATGCCTAAATCTGACTATAAAACTAATCAATAAAAAAGTCAAAAAGTTCTATTAAATTTTTGGTTTTTATTTCGCCACCTGGGAACGTATAATCCCACATAATTTACCATTCCATATTCACGGTTTCTTTATTCGCGGCATATTCACGGAACCAATACCCCGCGAATAAAGAGCTTTTACTGTAATATTTTTTATACAAATTGTTTATGGCAACAAATTATATTTAACATAGAATGAGAATACCGCCGATAAACATTAGCGCTGTAAAACCTCACATCGCCAATGTGCCATCATCTTCGGGAACTAAGATTTTATGACCCTTATGCTTTTATATACACTAATTGTCTCACTCTTCAAACCGGAACACAATAATACTTATTACTGTTTAGCTGTAGTATCTGATGAGTAGGTGGGTGATAGCTACGGACTTGCACAAGGTCCTATCCCCAAATATACATTAAATATACAATAATCCTAGATCTAGAGCCAAAGCAAAACTATATGTAATATAGATTAAATTAAATGAACTATTATTTCAAATTTTGTTATTTACTTATTAGGACTATCAAAAGATCTCTTTAATACTATTTAGCACAAACAATGGAATTGATTTAAAACAAATATAAAATACATACTTCTAAAGTATATTTTTTTAAATATATAATATAGATTACAGTGCGTAAAAAGTTCTTATAAAAATTCTTGCAATTTCCTTAGTTGACAACAAAGGAGTTTGTATCTAATTAATTTTTTTTAAATACTTAGTCAAAATTATCATGAATTTACTCACCGATCACAAGAACTGTAACAGTAACAATCACAATGATCTTAATCGTGCGTTTATCCAAACCCATTGTCACAAGTTAACTTAGTAGTGCGCACAACCAGAGCCAGAGACTGAATGATGCGGAATCTGGGATAGAGCAAGGGAGTAATGGGAAATAGGGGCAGAAATGTACTGTCTACATTGCGGGTTTTCAATATTAGAATCTTTGTTTATTTACTACGACTTTGCCGTCTACTTTTGATTTAATTATTTAATTACTTCATTAAAAAAAAATCAAAAACAGTCGAACGAAATTAAATCATATAACATACATTATTATAATATAAATATTCTTTATTTTTAAAGTCTCTCATACTTTATACTTATTTTATTGATAATAATATGCGTGTCTCATCTTAGTCATGATTCAGAAGGTTTAATGAAGTTTCAAGTTCGTGCTTACGTCTTTTTTGAAGTGGCACCGAATCGCAACCATCACCTAGTGGTTTTTTGCAGAGAAAGTCTAGAAGTGTGACCTTTGGCTTAAGTTGAACTCAATCTTGATTATTTCTTATTTAAAGAAAAAAAATAACACTTCGAAAAACATGACAAGCAGGGCAACATAAACATAATTGATTTTGCTGTGCACTGTGAATTAAACTTAAAGTTGATTGTAATTATGAACACACAGTTCTTTATTAAAATAGTATGTTTGTATGTATGTTTGATTAAACTGCCGCAGGGACACATGTCTTCTGGGAACTGCTCCACGACCCGTTGTAATTAATTATCGATTGATTTAATTAAATAATCATATGAGTATGATGCTACCAGAATTTATGGTGGATAAAATTAAGATGGATGCAAGGTCGCGCAACCGTCCTTTACTTAGTAGATTAACCCAAGCAAAGCACACAGCTTATCGCGGTGAAAAGTAATATGCTAACTAAATTCAACGATATTTTCATCGCACTCCTACAAGCATGTCTGAAAAAAAGACGTCCCTGGGTCGTTACATTATAATAATTTTAGGCGGTAGCTATGTATCAAAACTATAATGAACATGAACAGTAAACAGTGAGTCGTGATTAAAAAAGAAAGGAAGTTGCTAAGAACTTCGTCTCTTTTTTAATCAATATAAACGTTCATTATTTCACTTTACTGTTAAATATATATACAACTTAAGTACATATGTCAAAAATGTTTCCAAGCAAGTATGTTTCTTTTATGATATTTTTAAGCCGCATAGCTAATACATAAATGTATTCATTTTAATCTAACTGCTCGAAGTAAATTCGATCTTAATAGAATATTCACATTATTTTGTTAAAAAAATGTAAAAAGAGGAAAGCTTCAATGTATATTAAAGCGATTGGTTCCGTATTCGTAGCAAGGGAGCTACGACAGACAGCGGCTATGGCGCCGCGACGCGCTGGCGCCGGCCTTTACCATCCCTCGGGGAGGGTATTACTACCTTTTAGACAATCAACTTGTTCTATACTATTTCAATTCAATTACGCGTTTTGTAATACAGGGTTTACATTGCGATTTCAGTTTCATTTGTTGAACAAAAACAAAACATTAAGTTGAAAGATTTTATTGAAACAAAACTCGTAGTTTTTATATTTTTTTATACACGCAATCTTATCTTCGTTTGAACAACATATAGTTTTTGATTTTTTTTTATTTAATTATAAGCAAACTTACATTACTACAATCCTTTCTAATGTTATTCTCAAAACAGAGGTGGATTAAAAAAATAATTAAAGTCTTCAAATTCATTATATAATGATCGATTTTGGCCACTGTAGAGGAATTTAGTATTTCAATAATTTGCAAGAAAAATGATTGATTATTCAAATTTTAAATGGGTAAGTTACACAATCAAGTTCATTAAATCCATTTAACTTGCTTTATATATATGCTTTAAGGATAAAGGACGAAGGAGATTGATCTGCGCCAAAAGGCGACGCGACACGTTGGCACCATGATATTTTTTCTGGCAGATTTAGATAGTAAATAATATAAATATTATATATATGTTATTAAATATACGTATGTATATAACATGCTATATGTAAACATCATTATACGATTATATCTATTTTCTTAACATTTTATTTATTTCACATCACAATAGTAACTAACATTACTTTTACTAGAATGCTGTCTCTCTACTAGGCATCTTCTGCTCATTGGAGTAGAAGGTTTAGAGCTTATTCCACCACGCTTCTCATATGCGGGTTACTAGACTACCACAAACAAAATAATATTGTCTAAAAAAATATTGGTTGCCTGTAAAGTCGGTATACGGGCGAAAGTTTTACGTGACAACGACTTTGAGTGGTAAAATAATTTTAATGTGAATATTCATTCGTATAGTAGGAAGAAGGATGAAATAATAGTAACAATTTAAAACATTTATTTATACAAAGAATTATATTTAAAACATTAATTTATACAAAGAATCTCGCACTGAATTTCATATTAACTAAATTTTATTTTTTATGTCTGTCTCTCTCGCTCATAGGCGGGCTAACCATGCCCGAGTGGAAGGGACGCGTGCCTCTCACTCGCTCTCATTGTGAGCGCATAATGTGAGCGGAGCGTAACGCAGTTTCTTGAAGTGTCACCCGGCAAACCAATTTATAAGACGTTGTCACGTCAAAAATTTTAATCTGAGTCCCATGTCGTGTATGTGACACATAAATACCTTATTTATATTTTACTATCTTTCACCAGTGGCTTCATCTGTTTGCTAGGAGGGGGTGTCAAGTGTTACGTATAAAAAGTTATTTCTTAACAAATTTGCATGAAGGTCGGTAAGATGTGAAAGAGTAACAAAAAAGATAGACAGAGTTACTTTTGCATTTATTATATGAATATTGATACACATTTTTCGTGCATACCTTATATTTTTCACATTCTTATCACTATCTTAAAGCACAGAAAACAAAAATCCAAGACATTGTTTTTCTATTGTTTGTTGTTCTACATATAGAAGTATTACGTAGTACGGGGAGGGGGTAGGTTGAAAGTGGGGCACGAGCGAGCGCGACAGCGCGGCGCCGAGAGTCGTCAATGTTGGCGATGTAATGGCTAGCTTTGGTGTTTGTTTTTCCTTAATATATTTGCGATGCCCCTGATTTAATTAGCTTGGATTAATAGATTTGATGGCAAAACCTTCAGAATACATCAACGTGCCCTATATAGATATTTATATATATACAAACTTATGTATGTATAATATGTCTCCAATGTGACTACTCTTATAAACTAGTTACAAGAACAAGGAGCCAGGTAAGCGTTTAGCCTATAGATAATCTTACATCTTACATTATAAGAGAACATAATTTAATGTTGAAGTTACAAAACGATAAAACAGTCAAAAAATATTTAATTAAATGTACAAGCGCAGCACTTACTTATTGATTGACAAAAATATACCACTGGTTCGAAAATATACACTGGAAGGACGATACGAAGATATTTTTTATCTCTAATAATATTATACGTTTCATGAAATAATAAAATTAAAAAAAAATATTCGATAACAACAAACAAAACTTTCCTTTTAAATATTTTATTAAAAGACTAGCTGTGTCCGCAGTTTCACCTGTCAAATCACTAAGACTCGACTATCGACTTATAATATTTCAGTATGTACAACATTTTCAGTTTTATTTTCGTGAGATATTAGTATTTACTAGTTTTTGCCGCACCCGGGTCTACATAGGGCAGCATACAATTGGCCATGAGAAAGAACTCATTCCCTTAAATCTATTCTGACATACTTGAATGTTTTGTCCTGCGGCTCCAGGCTGTTTCAAATAAAGAAGAATATTATTATTGTATTGTTATTGTATAATATAATATTATAAAAATATTGTAAATAATGAGCTGAAAAAATATAATCCCGCTGAGTTTCTTTCGCCGGTTCTTCTCAGGTCTGAGGTTTATTTCCGAACCGGTGGTAGATTTATGACAATCAATAAGAAGTGTTCAACATTGAATAAAGATATTTGAATTTGAATTTGATTTGTGTTGTATTTATTGTTACTGCAAACGATAACTTCACAGGGAATTATGTCCTTTTAAAACTAAAACGTATATATATATATATATATTTTTAATAAGTAGGTACTTATTATCAACTAACCAACTAACTGGTTCATTTTTCGCCCAAAAAATCGAAATTGCAATTCAAAGAGGAAATTGTGCTACTATTCTTGCCACCATTCCAAGCGGTCTCGTTTTGTACTATTATTAACTACTTTCAATTTTTATTCGTATTTTTATCGTATTATACATGTTGTTAAAAATGTGTTATTTTGAAAACGTGCCGAATAAATAATTTTTCAACTATGGCACCATTTTTTCCCCCTACTAGAAGTATGGCAAGTATAATAACGGTCATATTGTTATCATATACTTTAAAAACCAAATGCCGTACAAATAGTTTTGCGACAAAAAAAATTTATACTTTTGCGGCGTTATGGCGGCCATTTGGAACCGTCGGAAAAGTATGACATGGTAGTTTTCGTGATTCAATGATGATTAGCTGTGCAAAAATTAGCCTGGCACAAATCGTTGATTATGGTTGGATGGTTGTAAGTCATGCCGGAGAAGTATGGCATCACGCTACCGCCTACTTCTTTTTTCATCAACTATCGGAAAATACAAGATTTTTTTGTGGAACAAATCGTTTGACTCTCGTAATTTATCCGACACGTTCGATTAACGCCCTCTCGGTGGGGCCGCCGGTACCAGCGCTATGAACATCATTTTCCTTTTCGTCATTACGTAAGTAAACCCCTGAAGAGTCGCCATACTGGTACAAATGACCGGAAAATTTGCGTCAGTATCTCCCGGTCCATATCTGATATTTGATCCTGTTTATAAATCATGTTAGACTTACTAATCTATCGGGCGAAAAGTTTGTACCTACATACATAGTTTTACAAGAGTGTCACGTAATATTAAGATTGAAATCTAATCTACATATCTAATGTAATCTTTATATACTCCGTTATAACGATATGAAATAATAAAAAACATAACATTGCAAATAATGTATTGTTTATTTTTATTTTAGGCATTCAATGTTTGTTAATATTAATAAGTGCAGATACCAGAATATAAAAAGTAAACAGGCAGTGATTGCTTTTTAATGGTCACCACAATCCATAGACATCAGCGCTGTCAACTATGATATACCAAGTATTAATATAGAGTACATATACAAAAGCCCCAAGTTATTGGACACCTTGGACATGTAATTTATCAATAGACTTGCAGCTCAGGGTATCTAAGACACCACTCATTAACAATGAAATTGTAAGAAATGTTAACCATTCCTAACGTCGAGGATGAGCAGCCATGGGAACGAAGGTGTTGCGTAGCGAGTACCTTTAATTACTCTGTCTAAATAACCTTCTGTACCCTTCAAAAAACAACAAACAAAGTACAACTCGATGGCACTGCACATAAGCTCAGTAACGTTCCACCGATCACCACGATCTATATAAATAAAATGATAGAGGTCTGCAGTTGTGCGCGCATCACGGAAAAACTACTGGATACTGTCTATACTGGATATGTAATAAAAAAAAAAAAGCTCGTCTAAGTAGGTACCACCCACTCATCGGATATTCTACCACAAAACGGCAGTACTTGCTATTGTTGTGTTCCGGTTTGAAGGGTGAGTGAGCCAGTGTAATTCCAGGCACAAGGGACATAACATCTTAGTTCTCAAGGTTCGTGGCGCATTGGCGATGTAAGCGATGGTTAACATCTCTTACAATGCCAATGTCTATGGGTATATAGGTTTGTAAGTCATACTCAAAATCTAGTTATTGTCGATAGGCCGTACCATGCAGTGTCATCCGCGTTAAAATCGATAGAGTCGTAGCATAATCTTAATACTATGTAGATGGAACCACAATGTCTATCTAATGGTAAGATTCAAATCAGATTCATAGTTAGGCACTAACAAATTCAAATTCAAATATCCTTATTCAATGTTGAAGTTTACACTTTCTTATTGATTGTCATAAATCTACCACCGGTTCGGAAATAAGCACGCCAGACCTGAGAAGAACCGGCGAAAGAAACTCAGCGGGTTTTTTTCAGCTCATTTACACCTTCCTAATTGACTTAGGGACAAAGTGAAGACTGCAAAACTCTTTACAGATGTAATTTATATTCTTTTTATACAAATACATAGATTTATGAAGTTATAATTCTTCTTATTCTTTTGAATATGATTAATCATGTTTTAGTTTCACAAATGTGAACACATCATTCAGTTTCTTAATTCATTATCTTTTCAGTAATACAAAGATGAGCTCTAAAATGGTAAATATTGCCAGCAGGCTTAGTAGACTAGTCTGTGTAATATGATAGCCACAGAAACAGAACAACGAAAAAAAAATCTGTAAAATGGATTTCTTAAATCAAAACGAAGTCCTCATTACATCTTACTGATTTTTTTTGTTTCCCTTTCGTGGTGCATTGTATTGTTTTACAATTTTAAATAAGGCACACAAGCACTGACAATTACATATACACACAGGTAAGGATGGCTAAAATTAAAGTAGTCTCTTCTTGAAATTAATTCACTACTGCGAAGATATGTAATAAGTCCATCTATCTTTGTTCATGTATAGTAAAGTTAACCACTTATGTCATTTGTGTACATAGAGAGATTTAAAACATGAAATATAGATTATGTATTTTGCTACATAGTATAAGGGTTATAAATAAAACACAAATAAAAAGCTATATTGGAACCAACTATTGCATATTTATTGACTCTCGGTCCAGAAAACATTACATTAATAAATATTATTTAATAATAATTTAAAATTCAATTTAACTTTAAGCGTGTAAACGAAAACTTCAACTCAGTGGCGCCCGAGGGCTATTCTAAAACGAATATAAATTAACCGCCGACTATGTGGCTATTGCTAATGGCGCTCTTGGCAGCCGGCGCCCGGCGTGGTGTATGTGATCTTGGCAGCCTTGGCGACCAATTGGTCAGTGAAGTGAACTTAACCAATTGGTGGACAGTCGGCAACTTGGCGGTCAACCACGGCTGACTTGGCGAAGATTTAGAACGGTAACCGCTCTTGGAATTGGCAGTGGGAGGCAATCTTAAAACTTGGCCAAGTGCGTTTCATCAAGATGGCTTTTAGCAGTAAAGTAAGCATAGTATTGGTGGTTTGGCCAAGCGAAACGTGTCAAAATGGTTGCTGCCAAGTTGTCGGCCAATATGTAGCTGCCTAAGCTCGATCTACCATCAGCTCGAAGTGAACCGAGCCTCGCCGCTCGTATCGGTCGTAGTTGATGTTCTTCGCCCACGCCCTGCATTCAATGTTGATGAGGACACCCGCTGAAATAGTAAATATTTGCTTATTAATGTAACGAAGTACATATAATATTAAATGTATATTAAATCAATCATCAAAAATTATTCAATCGAAAATAACAGTGAGTTTTATATTTAAATGTGTTAAAATTATTATCTATGTGTGATTCGTTAAACTGAATAAATGGATGGTATATATGTTCTATTTGCGTAACCCCACCATCCGCATCCGTTCGGTTGAGATAAAAGATAGGTTCCTAGTCCAAAAAAACTATTTTTTTGTATGTTTATCGTTATCCTACACCCGCGAAGCCGGATTGAGTAGCTAGGTGTATGTAAAACAGAATTTATTACAAATACAGTATAGCAAACCGTAAGGTAACAATTATAAAGGAGGCGGATTAGAACTTACTCCTGGGCTTCTCGAAGAGCACAGCCACAAGAGGGCTGAGGTATCCCTCTTTGTTGGTGAAGGGATAGTAGAAGGCTGGGAAGCCACGACGTGGGATGTATTGCACAGGACCGATGTTTTCCACGTCAGCAGGGTTCTCGCCTTCGCAGGAAACCCACACCGTATTGGCCTCTGGTTTGCCGGACTAGAAGGACAAATAGATTACACTTATGCATGGTTTGTTTACAACGGCTTTTATAGCTTACCACATATTTTTATACGCCGTGATTTTTATAGTCATCACATCTTAAAACCGTTTTGAAAAATATTAACTTAATGTTCAATTTTGTTAATATATTTGGACGGAATATATATGTATTCTAAAATTACTTACCACCAACTTAATGTGCTGTTTCAGATCCTCTGGCATTTTTTCTGGCAAACTGTCCGTTGTGTTGTACGAATTAGGAATCCAGTTGAAGATCTGGAAAAAGAGTATTGTTTTATTGACTTTAAATAACTTTAAAATATAATCAAAAACATTAAAATAGGATACAAGTCTTTGGCGGTATGCTTTATTAAGTCAGGAAACAGGAGACATACTTCGATTTGTTTGTAGATGCATTACTTAAAACTTGAATATATTATTACAAGATTAATTACTACAAGATTTCAAACCTTATTCAGCTTGAGGAATACACAAGGTCCAGCTTCCTCGTAGTTATACTGGTTGGCAGAAGTGCAAGGGTGGAATTCGTCGACAGGGACATCGCAGACCTGCTTCTCACCCAGGTTGTACGAGGTCGGGGAGCATGGGACACGATTTTCAGCGCCGGAGGCCTCACCACTGCCGCTGCCCTTCTTGCGGTACTCTGAAAAAATTGTGATTTATTGAAGTATTGATCTCATTATGTTATCATAATTATGTAATTCAATTTAGAATAATAGAGATTAGTGAATTGTTAGTTTTTTGTTATACAGTATACAGTCGTTACATATCATATTATATTAAAAAAGACTATGATAACAGTTTCAGTTATGGAGACTGTTCTCAATGGAGACTAACCAGTAACACAGAAGATATAGTGTACAAGTGTGTGCGCAAACTCATATACACCCTCTACCCCGTTACTCTAAAAGTTTGATGGGTAAACAAAAACAGAAGCAACGGCATGACTTGCTTTCCGAAGCACCGGTACTGGGAATGGTTATTTTTTTCGGGATTCGAAGCCTAGCATTTGCTACAATTGACTAGCCATTGGCCCAGATACGAAAAAAATCAAACTTACGTTCAAGGAATTCATCGACGACTTGAGCCCATTTGAGCACGGATCCCTTGTCATTGGCTCTGTAGTAAATCAGGGTGCTTTCAACGTTAGCGGAGTCCGGCATCGGTCTGAATCCAAGACCTGGGAAATAAATATTTCATATATTTAAAAAGTCTATTTATCAGATTAACGTTAAATTCCATAGAATTATAATAATGTATTAATTTAATAAATTTAACATAGCATTTTAACGTATGATAAATAATCTATGCCTTCAATATTCTTACCTGGATTATTGCCAATGAGAGAGCTCTCCATTTGCCATTTAGGCATCTTCGCGTCCAAGGTCTGATAGAAGATCGTCAGCATCGCCGCAAAGAAACCCACCAGAATGGCGTAGAAAATCAAATAGAAGAGCAGGATTTTGGCTGTAGACAAAAATAAACTTTATGTAATTTGGTTAAACAAGTCACTTTATTCACAAAGACTTATGTATTTAGGCATTTTTCAATAACATTTTACAAGTAAAAAAATAATAGCCGTGTCTATGTCCCACTACTGGGCTAACCCCCTTTTCTGAGGACGATAGAAGTCAACTCGACCACGCTGCTTCAATGCAAGTTAGTGGACCCGGACAAACTCTAATTAATATTTCATTTGATTTTGTTCTTATAATTAAGTAGTTATTTCTTTCAGCCTATTGAACGTTACTTAAATCTAAATAAATTATTAATATTACATCATACTCCGAACAGAGACATAATATATACTTAAAAAACTCAGTTTTTAGTGATAATAACAAAAGTGTTAATTTTTATATTTATT
This sequence comes from Nymphalis c-album, assembly GCA_963151315.1. Classification (NCBI taxonomy): domain Eukaryota; kingdom Metazoa; phylum Arthropoda; class Insecta; order Lepidoptera; family Nymphalidae; genus Nymphalis; species Nymphalis c-album. The sequence continues at coordinate 13,565,731 of OY720590.1, read as the reverse complement.
CAAAGACTAGACAAGTTAATAGGTTGGTAAAGAAGTGCACTAGGTTATAAAGGAAAGGGGAATGATGCCGAATCGATTCAATAATTGCTAGTAATTCGCTTGTTCGATCACTTCCTCTAAATGTAGTGCGGGTCCATCGAACTCGCTGTAGAGTCAACAATCTTTACATTTACACAGAACATTTTAATTATAGAATTTAAAGAGGAATAAATAAATAATAATTATTATCCTGGGACATTATTCACACACGGTCATCTGATCCCAAACTAAGCAGAGCTTGTACTATGGAAACCAGACAACTGATATATATTATATTTTATTATTCTTTTAAATACATACTTACATAGACAATTAAACCCAGATTCAGGACAAACAGACATGTTCATGCACACAAATGTCTGTCCTGGTTGGGAATCGAACCCACGACTTGCGTGAAAGGCAAACCAACCACGCCAACCGTCGCAAATAGCGTGAGCAAAATCTTTACTCGTGCTATATAGAAATGACTTTCTTAATACTGTCAATTGGAAACGCGCCTTCGTTTGCCTTCTTTGATTAAGTTTGTAACCAGAGAAGATTAGACGTGATCACTCTTAGGTTTTTATGAAACGAACTATTATATTTTATACTAGCAAAATTCACGGCTTCTTTATCGTGGAATTCAGCTTCTGACGAAAATACTTCCTTATCAGCCATTATAGCGGACTTACATAATGCCTATTTGAATCACATAAACAAAATATTAACATTTAATTTTTAGTCGTTTGATATAAGATTATCCCGGACAAACAGACAGACAGACCGACAAAAATAAAATTGAATGAAATACGAATTGTTTCACAAAGGATATTTTATGTCAACGAAAGATTTTTAGAATATGATTAATATGAGTTAACTACAATCTACACCATATTGTAGTTTTTTTTATTGAATTGGTAGGCTGACGAGCATATGGGCCACCAGATAGTAATCAACGCCATAGACATAGGCATTGTAAGAAATGTTAACCATCGCTTATATCGTCAATGCGCCACCAACCTTGGGCACTAAGATATTATGTCCCTGGTACCTGTATTTACACTGGCTCACTCACCCTTCAAACCGGAACACAACAATACAAAGTTCTGCTGTTTGCGGTAGAATATCTGATAAGTACCCACTTACCCAGACGAGCAAAGAACAAAGCTCTACCACCGAGTAAAGCTCTACCAGCCAAAATATCAAACAGTTATATTAATACATACTTACAATTACATTCTTCATCTTTATAGTAAGTAATATTATAAAGGCGAAAGCAACTGTGTCTGTCTGTAACGTCTTCATGACTAAACCTCTAAGCCGATTTAGATAAAATTTGGTATGTAGCAAGCTTGAAAGCCAAGAGCAGTCATACTCTAATATATATATATTTATATAAAAAATATGTGAACTAACAATTGCACAATATAAACAGATAAACTTTTATTTTATTTTGAAGTCAAGACAAGAAACGTTTAAAGACAGTATAGTAATGGCATTATCGAGAGTACCAGGAAAACATAAACGCATAGTATATGTAAGGTTTTGTGCGTGAACTAATCCCTCAATATCGCGTAATGAGATTGAACTGATAACCTATAAAGGTAATATGATAACAAGCATTCCATATTTTAAAATGAGCTAAGTTTAAACTTACATCATTGACTGTTACTTTCAACGAGTGTTCCATTTTTGTTTTTTTAGGACTGCATTCGAGCAAATTAGCCATCCGTAATTATTTGTTTAAAGGTTTTAAGTTCCTTGAATCATTCACCATTTAAGCCTAACAAAGAATAAATTATGAATAGGCAGTAGTGATATTGTATGGTGATCATATTATTTATAGTTTATTCATAGTATGTGTATAGGGAACCAAGGGAACCATATGTTGAACACAAATCAATTTTATTTGTTAATGTTAACTTTTTCAATTTGTAAATTTTTTGAACACCGAATAATAAATCCACTAAAATGATCAAATAGATCACTTCAAACACTCGGACAAATAATTAATTAGCAGTTCGTGTTTTCGATTATTTGTATATAAAGTTAATTTTATTCTTGTAAGTGGAGACAATATCGTGTACAAAATATATACAACGCGCAGATAACCAGCATCACGTAATAAACCCCCAAATCTCAAGAAGTATTAGCGTAGCTATCGAACATTTAGTTTCATCTTTACGTTCATTTTTCGTTTAAGTAATTAATTACACTAACGAGCTGCGAAAAGTAGGAATTTGTAACGAGGCTACAAATATAGCCGTCCTAGTTACAAAATAATTAGTACCGGACTAATTAAAGCGTTCGCGTCAACTCACTCAGCGCGATTATCACAATGCACTACACACATACATACATAGACAGTTATAAAAAATATTAATAAACGTTGCTTATTTAAAGTTATCTATTATAAACGATAATATGACACTTTATCTCGCTTAGAATTAGGTAATAAAGAACTTTATTTTCATTGATTTTGTTTAATCTCGTCTAATCTATCTTTAGTATATTCGTATACATTTCTAAGATATAAAATAATAGTTTTATATTAATCAAACAAAGAACGCAATTGTTTAATGGCATAATATATTTGAAAAATGTTTTAATTGATTGCTAGCAAATATTTTTGTTAAAGTTTAACTATTTAATATTACAGTATCAAACTGTGAAATGTAAAATCATAGTATTGTTTTTAAAAGACAATTTCCTAATATTTTCCTAGTTCAAATAAATGAGATTATCAATAATCGGGGTATTTTACAAATTGCAACGCCGTTCAATATTTTCACTGCTAAAAGTAGCTTACACTTGCCAAAAACATTGTTAATGAGCTAACTTAAGTGAACTTTATTTAATTTACGAGTAAAACTTCTTTCTTAGCGCACTCTACTACTCGTTTCTATTAATGTAGATTGAACTTAATAACGGAATACTTAAATTCACTTATATTTCAACATATTACTCGGTGGTAGAGCTTTGTGCAAGCTCGTCTGGGTAGGTACCACCCGGCACCCACTCATCAGATATTTTACCGCAAAACAGCATCCCTTGGTATTGTTGTGTTCCTGTTTAAAGGGTGAGTGAGCCAGTGTAATTTCAGGCACAAGGGACAACATTTTAGCTCCCAAGGTTGGTGGTGCGTTGGCAATGTAAGCTTTGTCTAAGATCTCTTACAATGCCGTTGTCAAATGTTTACATCTAATGTTTTACAATGTTGTTGGTGACCACTTACTATCAGATGGCCCATATGCTCGTCCGCCTCCCTGTTATAAGAAAAATACTTAAGAATTCTCTTAGATTTCGAAAGTAACGTTATAAAAAACTCCGCTTCGTTTCAAATCGTATTGTTGGTAAGCTCGTTGGGGACGTACAACAATCGATGCATTTTACGTCAGAGCCGTGCATGACTTGCAGGGGTCATGCAGTAGGTATAGGTCAAGAGAGACGCATGCGTACTATCTATCAGACCTGGGAAAGCCACTGAATCACCGCATAACCCTCCAACGTACAATCGGAACTAGACTATAAATAATTCTAAATTCAAAAACAAAAAAAAAACAGTTGTTTTTTCTTGCACACAGAAAATTATTAAAATTTTGGATAGATAGAATGCCTACAGTAAAGTTGGTACCGAATATGAATAGAGACAAAGAGACAATAAGGAAAGCCAGAAGTAGACTCTATGGCTCTTTGTTACTACCGAACAATGTGCCTGCAGTTAAACTTACGGCAATACTCATAAACGTGGCTTAACGACTGATTTTATTTAAACTGATCCGAAAGAAAAAGACAAAATATTAATTAACTAATCACTAAATGTGTAATTAAGACCGTCGAACTTGTCCTGATATCCAATGATATTGAATGCAGCATCGGATTGAATTGGAACGCTTTTTGTTATTGATTTATCATAAGCTGTGAGAATACATTTTCAAATGAATTGTTAATAATTGCAGGATATTGAAAATGGCGGTATCGCCATGTTGGAAATGTCTAACGGATAAATTATCAACAAAATATTTTGTAACTACTGTATAACATAATGACGTTGATATATATTTTTATTATGATAAAGTAACTCAAGTGATTTGAAGATAATAAGTTTTCACGAGAAATAATAACAAATCAAATTTAAAATCTACAAATCGAATACGTTCCAAGTGAAATGCGCCACACTTGAAACCCAAAGAATTAAACTCAGAATTTTTGTGTACAATTGTTGACATTTTTCGCAACACAAATATTATTATTTTATTATTGAGATTTAATAGTATTATTATAGATAGTTACGCAGCTTAGTCAAGGCAAGGCAAGTCATTTGAAAATGATTCCATAGCTCTATCTATCTATCTCCATTTTTGTACTCATCATTTTCCCAGGTGAAAAACAGGTCACGGAGAATGCGCCGTGGACCTAGAGAGACGCATGCGTGATGCAGATCTGTAACCAGGACATACGTGCAGCCCAGATCAATTCAGCTATGATTTATACATTAGGTATAAATACCTTTTTTTATACGAATAGTATGTTCCTGTATATGTCATTTACATGTATTTTTAAACTACCCACGTACCATCGTTTACTACCATCCTACACTATTTAAAAGTAAAACGCAAAAAATCCCTGGAAATTCATTTCCATTAAAGAAACTACAATCATCCAGAGACTATTCCAAATGAAAATATCTTGACATAAATGAATGGTCCATGAGTTAGTACCAATAATCACTTATGGCAGCAGTTATAAACGTTTTTAAGCTGGTGATTGCTTCAGCAATGCCGTCTTCTTCTTTCGAATGGCATACCAATAATGTCAGAAAAAGACAAATCTGTGTTATACTCAACAGTCACTAAGAATGTATGTAAGGCCATTAATACTTATGGTACTAGTTAATTTATAAAAGGGATTTAGTTTTCTCACGAGTTTCTATGAGTGTCATAACCAAATGACAAAAAGCTTTATGTAATAAAAATTTTAATTTACTGTTTCCACAAAAATATGGGAACCACATGCGAAGTTGTAGATGGGAGCGAGTGAGTTGTGAGTTGGTCTTCAAACATTTTAATGTAATATTTCAACTATACAACAGATGTTCAAATTTAATCCGATCCTATAAATAATTATTATTTTACAATTTAAAAAAATATCAGAAAGAATTGATGGTATATATAACTTTGACATTAATAATTTGAAGTCAAGTGGTGTGAAAAATGTTCATTTTCTCTTAGCTTCAAATAGAAGATTTCACATATCTTTAATTAAAACCTTTTCTATGTATTAATCAAAGTGCCAGTAAATAGTCCATCAAAGAGGTTTGGTCCATAAAGTTAACATTAAATAGAATGGCAGAAATATGTCCTTGGATCGATCTGCCGAAGGACGAGGCGCGCGCAGCCGGGTCGGCGCCGCGCATCCAGCTGGCCTATATCTTTGATCGACCTTCACTACAGCATTATAATTTAAGCTTTATTTTCATAGATATACAATACAAATCCGCTTAATTTATCTTCAAAAAGATTTTCAATTTTTCTAACTCTGTACGGTATATTATATAACATTTTAATCATTATAGTTCTCCGGATAGCTCGCAAAAGTAAAATAAGCTTTATTTGTCATAGAGATTTCAATCTTATTTTTAAAGTAATTTAGATCGAAAACGGATTGCGTTATTTGATATCTCCAGTAATTGTCTTAAATTAATCTTAAGTAATAGTGACAGATTCTGGCACAAGTAATGTTTTTCTGAATACATCTCGTATTACATTATGTCATATAATGGAGTACAACCTAGGAACTGAAAATGTATTGATTTTATGAAACGCATCTTTAATGTAACAGGAAATAAATAAGAAAATATTTTATTCTCTTATCATATTTTATTTACAAACATGATTATGTTCAGATACAAATCAATGAATGACAAAAGTTTGCCTAAGATTTTCAAAGCAAAGCATAGAGCCTAAGAGATCTATAAATTGAAATTCGAAGTGTTATAAAACCTATAACATTGTCATCTAGTTTATACCTACCTACAATAGTATTTATTTTAAATATATTTCGCCAACACAACAAAGGAGTGCCACGCCTTATTTCAGATCAGCACCAATATTAAAATAGTCTTCCATAAACGCGCGTTTCATCTTATTTGAACGATTCGAAATTCGAATACTCTCTTTTTATTAAAACTATTTGGAGCTTACTTATTAAAAACATATCGATTGTCGACTGCCAGGTAAAGTGTTGCCACTCTTTTTCTTTTACAGAGAGGAGTAGAGCTCGAGGAGCTGAGAGTCGAATATAAATTTTATCCATACTTCTTGTTAATTATAGTCTTTCTATTTTTAGTTGCTAACTAAAATATATTTCCTGGGTTCTTTTGATGACAATTATATATAATGTTTAAAACTGTATAGCTACTAAAAAGGCTTGCAGTTAATAATCGTTAATACAGGATCATAATTTCAGCTGAAAGATGTTCAGTTCAGACCAAAGGCTTAATAAAAGGCCAAGGATTTCCATGGTTACTGGTCTTGCTCATCGTCTTGGTTACTGGCCTTGGTTATCTTTTCCGAACTTGTAGTTTTAACTTTGACAATTAATTATTAAGTTTAATGATTTAAAATAGAAATATTTTAATGTTTTCGTTGTGAAATATGTAAATGGTATGAATTATTGTAGTTTGTTTAATGTGTAGTTATAATAATATCGTCGTTTACAATATAGAGTTAAGTAGTTCTAATTTCTATTTTAATAGAGTTTTATTTTAGAGCATTAAAGACGAGTATATTGTGTGAAGAATTAAATTAGCAATATTCTTTCGAGACAGATTTGGCGGCCATTATTAAGTGACACGAATTACCTGCGCAAGAGACTCATAATCATGTCAATCATGAGATTTTAGATCAAATTTTGACTCGTACTAATATTTTTTTGTTTTACGGAATTCCTTAACTACGTAAAAACGATGATCATGACATCTTTCTCCAGTCATACTATCATCTGCGATGCATCTGCGATTGCGCTCATACTCGTGCGCTTTGATATCGTCTTTGAATCCTATGGCTATTCTTAATTTCCGCTGTCGCCAAAATAGTAATAAAGATCTTCAATTACCTACTTTCATTTTTATAGTTATGTTGGTAAAATATTTGGATATTTCTAATATTTTAGTTATATTGTTCACAAATATGGGTGGATAAATTAAACTGTTTCAATATTAATATGTTATAAAACTGTTAAAGTGTATGCAAAAATTAAATATATTAAAACAATAATAGCTATCAACATTAGTATGAATATAAAGAAGATAGGAATATTTTTATTGCTTTATCTGTTCACCGAGCGGAAACGACTAAATTATAACATAAGTATAACATAGTATATTAATATATGTCCAAAGATATATATTATATAATACATAAGCCAATTTGTAGGATATTAATTATTTACATGTGAAAACAGATCTAAATACTGACAGCGCAACCAAAGTCTGCCAGGGATACGCCCGTGTTTAAGAGGTTCTGTCATTTTAGAGATGGCATATAAGAGTTTGTGTTCCGTAATTGCAAGTGAAAATTATTGGAAATAATATTTTCAGATCAATAAACTCTCAAGATTGTTCATGTTTCCTATTCGGTTTCTAATTAATTTTTGTAGTATCTCTTCGCAGAGACGTAGACGAAGTTATTCGTAATTTGGATTACTTGGATGGTCTCCATCCCATGTGGTGAGCTCCTACCTTTGTACCTATAACGTTACCAATCAAAAATAAACTCTTCAATTAAATCGTAATGACATAACATTGTGACGTAAGAATGCAATGAAGTTCAGAAGTATCTCAAGTACTATAAATGTAAACGATAGGATTTATTATATCGATTATTGTAGGGATGGAAAACTTCGTCAACATCGATATCAATATATGTCCGCATAATAATTATCGATAATAACTTTATTATTGATTATATGAATTATAAAACCCTCCTTACTTTAAGGTCTAAAGTGAGGACGGTTTAATAATTCATCAATCAGCTTTGTTTGGGATTTATTATTAATCCACCAACTTGTACATCTGCTCAGTGAAGCTTGAGGGTGTATCTAAAGTTATTTAATACAATTGTAGTCATCAATACGTAAAGATAAACCTAAGCTAAGCCTACCATCATTTATATGACTATCGTTGCTCCTGACTTCAATACGATGTGCTTTATTTTATCATTTATAGCACAGACATGCTAATTAGTCACATTTGACCATGGACATTTTTTAAAATTTTGTATACTAAGAAGACGAGTAAGTTGTCGCCTTTGTCTATTGATTTAAAAAGTATGTAGTATCCAATCAGAGCTTTTGGGATGCTATCGATTCTGCAATTACAATAACGTTCCCAAGTCAAAACGGAACATAGCAATACAAAGTATTAAGTTTAAAGCTAGAATAATGATAACTAAACCTCCCTGTTGTGATACATAAAGCCCCACCATCGATTAGCAGGTCGTTATAAATAAACCCAAAGTAGACCTCATAATCTTCTGCGCACGACAATCGGCGCAATGTGTGTCGCATAGGCAGTGTTTAAAATATCAATTAGAGCTTTTCATTTACTTTGATATCACGGAAAGATAGCACGTTTTAAACATTGTCGATAAATTATAATAGAAAATCAATGTATGCTAATAATTGTATGTGCTCTTTTGTTTTTTCTTTAATGATTTTTGTAAGCAATGATGATCCCATGTTATATTTCTTAAGAATATAGCTTGAATTAAATTTTCCATGTGTAGTCAAAAACTAGATTCGTGTTACGTAACACGCCTTAAAATGTAATATTACGGTATTATTTAAACGTCTTCTTTTTTTCTCTTATTATTTGATTAAATAAAGAAGAAAATCTTAATTTTAAAGTCACGCCCATTATAATTTCCCTCCAAAAATTTAAAGTACCTATAAAAAAAACTTTTGTAATAAAAAATATGCTTACCCCAGCTGGATCCCGTGCGGCCAAGAAATTGTCCAGTTTCGGAGTTCCAGAGGAAGATCCTGAGGGACTCCCATTTTCCTAGATCCGGAGGGGGGGCGTAGTATTGTTCAGCAACTTTCGTCTTGTCTGCCATGGTCGAACGCCTAGCCGGACTGCGGTGCGAGATCGATTGCCGGCGCCTTCGCCCCTGTGTACCGCGTCCCTCGCTCCCCTCCCCGGCCTCTAGCCCCCTGCATCCCCCATTTCACCCCTTACGTAACGATTACGTAACGCTGCGCGCGCACGTTGAGACCTACTTCGGAAAAGCGAGCTACGATATCACAGCCACTCAAACTTAACCCCTTATTTGGATGTATTCAGACAGGCTCGAGGAAGTAGACAAAGTTCTGTTTAGGTTGGACGAAAATTGTAGCCGTTTGTCTAGAAAATGCCAAGTAAGCGTACCGTAATGCAAGGGAAGAAGGGCTATTTTGCAATGAACGTATTAAATTATCTATATGAGACATCTGGTCATTGTGCTATGAATAGGTTGTAAGTAGTTAAATTTAATTGTTACTGTTAAAAAGGATTTACGATTTTTCGTATGCAAGAACTTTATTTAATCGAGTAACTGATACAAGTATATTTTTAATTTTAACGAAAAATTGATACGGTACTAAAATATCGAATTTTAATGCAAATGTTTTTTATTCGTAATTTCAAATCAAAATATTCTTTATTATACAAGTACACTATTGCAAGCAATTATGCATCGTCACGTTACAGGATTAATCCCACACTACATTATAATATAAGATTTTTTTTAATAATACCAGTACAAATCATTTTTTATCTTATACTTTATAATTATGTATAACAATATTACTATCATGACTTTGTGGAGTCGTGATAATAATATTATAATATAAATCACACACTTAGCTGTTGTTACTAGTTTTGATTACAAATAAATGGCTATACATGTAATTCATAGAAAGAGTTTTTAAATAATAGAGGTTTTAAATGTGCTGTGTTTTACATAATTGGTTACTTATATTTAATTTTCTTAATGATATAGTTTATTAATTTCAATCATAAAAAAACAAACAAAAAATAATCATTATTTAGTGTTTAATAAATTATTAAATACATTGGTCATGCATAGTAAATGAAAAATAAAACTTATATTTAAAACAATAGAGATCAAGAAATACAACCAAACGCCTGCTATTTTTATAGTAGCAATATGTTAGTCATGATAAAGAGCTATTTTTATAGTTACGTAAACACTTTTTAACACGCTTTTATTAGCTTGGGTTGTATGTAACGGAATCTTTGAACTTAATTTTCACCAATTTCCAGAAGTCTGATTAATTTGAAACTTTGCATACGTATCAAGGACCGATGACAATGCAATAATTTGATAACAGTTTTTTTTTTTTTTTTCGACGTTTCGCTGTATAATCTTAGCGTGTTTTTTTAGTGTTTTTAAACTATTATTATAATGTTTACAATTTTATAACAAGGAAAAAATTATGAAAATTAAAAATAATTTGATTCTAAAAACTAATCGGTTTATTTATTAATAGTATGTAAATATTTTCAAGCATGAGAAATTTTCACATCCACTTGACCGTAACGTAACAGATAATTGTGAGCTACTTCTACAGTACGAAGCCTATATAAACTTGAATAAATTAATAAATATTTAAGCGCTGTAAATGCATTATATAAATAAATTAACTATTTATTTTATAATTTACGATTTTATTTAAGATGTTTCTTCTTTTTTTTCACTTTTCTCAGTTACTGGACTATCAGCTAAAACATCATGAGATGGTTGAGGCTTGGTCCAAGCTTGGCAAACACAGGTTGGTCCTTGCCCATTACCACTGCCCGACTGACCACCGGATACCAAAAACCCTTGGTTGAACTGGCCGGATCCGCCACTACCTGGCCCTTGTGTTTGACCCGTTTGTCCCTGGAAGCTGTTCGAACCCTGGTATTGATTACTGGCTTGATTATGACCTGTATAATAACCAGACTGTGTGTTCTGGAACTGATTGTTAGGTTGACCGAATTGGTTTTGGTTTTGGTACACAGCTTGATACTGTCCCTGTTGGTTTTGGCCTTGGTTAAAACCTTGGCCGGATCCAGCTGGATAGGCATGGTTATTATAATTACCACCATCTTGCGGAAAGTTACCGGCTTGATTATAACCATTCTGGTAATTGTATTGACCTTGGCCTTGCTGTGTGCCTTGGAATGATTGCTGAGGTTGTGTGCCTTGGAATGGTTGTTGAGGTTGTGTGCCTTGGAATGGTTGTTGAGGTTGTGTGCCTTGGAATCCTTGATTCTGGAAATTTGATTGGCTGTTCCATTGCTGGTATTGTGGGTATTGCTGCTGATTGTACTGCTGGTTAGGAGGGTAGCTAGGCTGAGTTCCAGCGATAGGCTTGTTCTTGTGACTTTGGACTATATCGATGACTCCGCCAATAATCTTTTCTGGTATATGAAGACCTCCAGTTCGACCTTCCCTTATAGACGACGAAGCAAACTCTGTGAGAGCCGCTAAGCACAGCGCCTGTAATGTAAAAGAAAATGAACTTAAGCTTATTTCCTTATAATAAAGTCGAATTGTAAAAAAATTAATTCTATTATTGGTTAAAAATTATAATTTACTTACAAGTACGCAAATTTTCTGGTGTCCGTTCATATTTTCTGTTTGAAGGCTCTTCACACAATTGCCGAAACTTTCCAAGGACATCCTTTTATATGAAATCCAGTGGCTAGCAGAACATATCAGTAACCTTTAGGGCTGCCAGTAATTAAATAAAAAATAAAAAAATTATAAGAAAAAAATGACAACTAATTATATAAATAATAAATCCAACTTTATTCTTTATAATACAATGTCCATTATAACGTAGTTGTTTTGAATACTTAATTAAAAAAAACATATAAAAATAATTTAATTATCGCCGAAATTTTTAGATATTAAACTTGTCTTGATTTTGACTAATGTAAAATTATCTTAAGATAATTAAGTTTAGAATACAATTGAAACTAAAACCTTTTAAATGTATGACCTACATTAGTGAGTTAATATTTTTTATAAATTTTGCGCAGCCCTTACTCGCATGTCGTAATTTGTCTTCCGAATGATCGAAGATCAGTGTACAAGGTTTCTCACCCTTGACGTTTTACCGCTATAATGACGCTTAGCCGGTGCTGGTCCTTAGCGAATATCGATATCGAACTATTTTTTTTTAAATTTTTATTTATATGTAGGCAGACTGGGGAATAGGCAATCTGATAGTGAGTAATCATCTACCCACAGACATTGGTTCTGTTAGAAATATCAAACATTCCTTTCATTGCCAATACGCCATCTTGGGAATTAACAGGCAAACCCCTTAATAAGGAATTTTATTGCAAATAATTCTACAAATAAATTATTAATGAATAAGTGATAATCATTTTAAACGTAGTTTTGAAGAGAACTACTTGCATGAGGTTATAATAACAATCATTTATTTGACAAAATGTTCTTAAAATAGAATATAATTATTATGACAATGGTGTCAGTGAAGAACATAAGTTAATAATTCGCAAATATATCTATAATAACATAATATAGCTCAGGAGCATATTTTTGTTTTTTCTTTGAACACGTTAATCTCTGATATTCAGTCGGATTTTGAAGAATAATTTTAGCAGTGAATAGCCCAATTCTCGATGAATATTATAGGCTATTAACATCACGCTACGATCTATGGGGTCGGAGCAGTAACGTCTAACGCGAGGGAAACCCCGCGGAGCGGCTAATCATTTCATAAACCACAAACTTTTATAGTCAATGAAAACCAAATGATTTCATAACGTTTCCAAATTAAGCAATTGTAATGAAATAAATATATGTAAAAATTAAGTCCCACTGCTGGGCTTAGGCCTCCTCTCCTTTTATTAGGACAAGGTTTGGAGCTTACTCCACGACGCGAGGCTGCACCAATAGTTTTTGGCAGACTTTTTTTTAGTCGTGTACGGTGTATTTGTAAGCTCTTATTATCTAAGCCTTACTAAGTAACACTATCGTCATTAAATTCATAAAAAAAAAAAACGTAAATGAAATAATCGATATTGATTTGAATCGATATTCGCCACCAATAAACCCGCTAAGCCACATTAAGATTGACGCAGTCCGCTCGACACCGTACACGCGAAAGCATTATTTTTTTCTTTTTAAAAACTTATCACGGATCACCGTCGATGCACAATTTATTATATTAACCCCGTTCCGCTTCAAGGAAGCTAAAGATTAAACTTCATTATTTGAGATAAATTGATTGTAAGGATAAGACGATTCGCTTGTAACGTTGTCCTTATTCGTGGTTCTTTAATATTATTTTAATTAACTTTTAGTTAGTTACTTGTTACATAAAATCGTCGTATGAAAGTAAAATGAAGAGCTAGCCTGTAAATGTTTTATTCATAAGCGAAGGAAACTAAGCTTGAATTTTAATCCACCACACACTGTTCTTATTTTTTTTATAGAATAGGAAGGTGGCCGACCATATGGAACACCTGATGGTAAGCGGAACATCCATAAACATTAGCATTATCATCGATATCGATATACATAGCCAATGCACCACCAACCTTGGGAACTAAAATGTTGTCCCTTGTGTCTGTAATTACACTGGCTCACTCACCTTTCAAACCGAAAAATAACCTAAAAACAATACCAAGTACTGCTGTTTTGCGGTAGAATATCTGAAGAGTGTTATGCACGGCTTTACATGCTTGCCGAGGCACATAAAATTTCAACAGAAAATCTCAATAACATTTTATTGGCACGGCCTGGGAGTTGAACCCAGGACCACCCTGTCTGCGACCTTACGTGTAGCCGCTAGACCATCGTGGTAGTCAATATGCACAAATCCCTAATTTTCAAGTAAAAAAACTCGTTACTAAAACGATCATTATTGAAAAGCATAAAACTTTATAAACTGATGGTACACGGTTCCTAGTATTTGCTGGAGGTAATCGATAAATATCTAGGACATTCGCGTCGTCAACGAATCGTGGCTGGAACTGACTGATGTATAAAAGATAAGGGAAGCCCTCGAGCGCGTTTTCATTTCTCTGAGTATTACTTGCTGAATTAACGATTTATACCTCTAACTTAAGGATTAGCTGCATCTCTAAGCTGTAAGTGTGTATGTAAAAATGTAAAAGATTTTTTGTAGAAATTCACACGTAGTACGTACGCCATCAGTTGTTGGCGTACGTACTAATTTATGCTTGTTGTTCCTAAACAAGCATAAATTAGTTGTAAATGATTTTTGACTATACAGGCTTAAAATTTTTTTTTGGCAAATCAATGCTCTTTTATAAATGGATTAAGCTTTCAAAATTATTCAAAAAGTTAAGTAACATTTGCTTTAAGAATTTATTATATAATAAAACTAATGACTTAATATATGACAACACACCTTTAATATGTTGAAGTATTTCTTAATTTTATTGTCGCTTTAAATTTAAAGTTAACATATTTATTATCCTATCTATATTTTTTATCAAAAACGAAAAAATACGATATTGCTATAATAAAGAAACAGGATCAACTGATCTCGTGTATTTCTCTGTAGTAGGTACTATTACCAAAACAATCATGGTGTAGCAAGTGGATTTGAGTGATAAAATTTGAATATTCATATATGACATATAAGTATTTTAAATAACTTCATAGTATTATAAGCTGCTTAATATTAATAATAAAAACCTTTTTATAAAAACTCTACTCTGAAGGAGCACTTAGTTATGATTCTTATTTATCCAAGATAGTGACAGCGAATTGGTGGATTTTACTTTATTTTCAGAATAATCGTAACTACCTCGATTAAATAGCGAATGATAATGTCAGGCATCACATTGGTTTTTATTTGTATTGCATGCGTTTATGTTTTGTTTTACATCAAGGTAAAATTTCGTATTTAACTATTGTTTACTTAAACTGAAACATGCAAAGTAATATATGCACTCACTCTTGTAGGATATTAGATAATAGTTAAAGATAATGTTATGTTTCGATGTTGATCATAAAATCCCTATCAAATGTCCGAATGGATTAACCGAAATACGTCACAGGGATACATTACGTCACGAAAATGAATAAAGGATAGGTACTCTAAATACATAATATATATATCGAGTATTTAAAACCGTTGAGCAACATACCAACGGACATAAACGGCCACCATTGCCCAAAGGCATTGTCACTGGAACAAATTAACCATCCCTTACATCGTCAATGTGCCACGTTGGGAACTAAGATGTTATATCCCTTGTGCTATTTGAAATGATTGTACAATAAACAAAAGTATAAAATACAATAAATTTGTATTCAATTGTCAAGAGAATGTTATCATTGTCGTCAACGCAAACCACGGCTGTAATAGTTCTGCCGTAATAAGAGGTCATATGAATAAAGTAAACGCTGTGTACGTCAATAGAGTTCCTTAGGTATTATAATGGTAAATTAAATATACTTTATTCTTAAACTTTTTAACATACACGGATAAACGTTTGTTTTTGTTCGTATTGCATGCGTTTGTTTTTTGTTTTGCGATTGAGTTGAATGTTTGTATTATTTTTGGCAAGTGCATAAAAGTTCCTGCGAAATGAAACTATTGCTTACTAAAAGCGAAACATGCATTATATGCATGAGCGTTAGCTAGTTTGTAATCTATATTGGTAAATGAGACGTTTATTTGTAATGTAATGCCTAATTGAAAAAACCACCTACTAAAATAATATACATACCCTGAAAAACACTGATCATACCAGAAGACAGTGATCCGGAGTTTTTAGTATACATATATAATACTGCAGTTTCAACCGCTTTAAATTTAGGCTATGTCATGCTTGATTTTCCTGTTCTTATTAAAAATAAAACATAAGCGAGTTTTTGTTATGTGTACATAATTTGATATAAATCTCAACGTCATACAAACCAAACACAACATAAAAGTAATAATAATGGTCCTCCTGACCGATTTCGGCTACGGCGGCCTATCTCAAAAGAGATTAGCCAAATGCGCAGGAGAGTGCACAAGACGCAAACACAGGTGCACTCTCTATTCCTTTTACTCTCATAACCCGATGGGACAGCAATCCGACACGACCGGAAAGAGTTCAGGCGCAGGACCAACGGATTTACGTTCTTTCCGAGGCACGGGAGTGTACACCCTTCCAACTTCCAGACTCCGGGCTGCTACTGAGAAATTGCGACAGAAAATCTCATTAACATTTTATTGGCTCGACCTGGGAATTGAACCCAGGACCACCGTGTCAGCGGCCTTACATGTATCCACCAGACCGACGAGGCAGCCAAACATACAAAGTATATATAATACAACATAAAAGTAATTACTGTACAAAACATGATGGCATGCCGCATGACTCTCTTTTTAGCCGTCTCAATAAACCAAGCTTATGAAATCGACCTTATTTTTTGTGCGTATGTTTCCTCAATAATTTCACTGATTGTGGTAAGGCGATTTTATGAATACTTTTTTTTTTTAAATAAATAGGGTGTACCGAATTAAATATTACTCGGAGGTAAATTTGATGAAAAAAATCCATCCAACATATTCCACCAACCTGCATTGGAGCAGCGTGGTGGAATAAGCTCCAAACCTTCTCCTTAAAAAAAGAGAGGGCTTAGCCCAGCAGTGAGACATTTACAGGCCCTTACTGAATTTAAGCTTGATATATCATACAATGCAGCAGACAGCAGTGATGTAAACAGACCTAATACAAACTCGGATGGGAATCCTAATCTTTTAACTACGGAACCACGAATACTAAACATAGATCAGACTTGATGACGCAGTGGACCCTCGGCTGACCTCCGCTACGGATCACTACATCCATTCACTCAGTTTAACTGATGTCTACATACGTATAAAACATACAAATCGCTTAATCGAACTATATTACTAGGGCAACATAAGTATGATAAGAATTATTATTATACATAAGAATAAACTGAAAAAATATAGTAGTCTCATGTAAAACCATTTTTGTTATTGTTTTTGTAATTTTTGTAAAAACAATTTTTGCAATTGTTCATTTTTATTCCCTTTTCAATTGCTTTTTTGTTTT
The DNA here is from genome assembly GCA_963151315.1 of Nymphalis c-album. Lineage (NCBI taxonomy): Eukaryota > Metazoa > Arthropoda > Insecta > Lepidoptera > Nymphalidae > Nymphalis > Nymphalis c-album. The sequence goes on along the minus strand of OY720590.1, from coordinate 13,548,582 downwards.
ATAAACTTAAAATTAATTTATAAATCCAAAGTTTATCTATCATTGTAAATACACTTGATTTTTTATGAGAAATAATATTATTTACAGTGACAATTTGTTAGTAGAATTAATAAGTAACGTTTAACACTACTCTCACAATACCAAATAATTTAGGATCCGATCAGAATTCTATAATTACTTGTTAATTCGTAACATGGCTTCGTAACGTGGCTTGGTACCAGAAATTTTGCACACCCGTCTGGGTAGACAGTAGACATCATATATTCTACCAAAAAGTTAGTATTTTTGTGTTCCGGTTTGGAAAGTGAGTGAGCCAGTGTAACTACAGCCAAAATTACATATTTGTTCCGAAGGTTAGTTGTGATTGTCGATATAAGAATGTCGTTTCTTAGAGTGCCAATTTCGATGGGCGATTTTAACCCATATGATTTCCAGTCGACCTTCATCAAATATGCATTCTTTATGTACTTTCAAGAACATACATAATATATATTTTCACTCTTATATTAGCTGTATTCAAATTCATACGACGAGACAATCATGACGCATATAGAGGAACATTCAATGATTAATTTTTTTTAATGATATCTTAGATTGTATGATCACAGATTGAAATAAGGGAATTAATGGCAAGGTGACAAATGAATTAAACTGAATTTGCGGAGGAGAGCATAGAACGGTCTCATGCATCAAGCACACACCAAAAATTCTCCAACTGTAAGGTTCCTTTCCCTTGAAGCTTGGAGCTATTTCCGCTACTCTAAAAACGTGGCAGAATTTTATTGAAATTAGATACACTTGGTGGTAACGATCTGTGCGAGCCCGCCTGGATAGGTGTCATGACACAGGCTTAGTAAATCTTTTGTGGGATATATATGTTTTTACAATAGCATCCCAGAAATCATTCAAAAATATTGAAATTTTAAATGAACGGCTCATTTAAAATGTATGAGACTTTTTTGTCCTAGAGAATACAAAACCAATGTCTTTTTAGATGAGTGAACATCTTACTACTATTTCTTATACTATTCCGAACCGGTCAGTGGTAGATATCTAACCATTAATAAGGTAGTGTAACGTTTCCATATTCAATAAGGATTTTTGACTTTTGAAAAAATCGTTTTTGGATTCATAGAACAGTTCGATGTTTTGATTAATTTGTAATCTAAAAGTATACCATCTATATATAAAAAAAATATCTGTTTTAAACAAGATGGTCATTATATTCATCAACATGGCAGGGAATTTGCAAACCCGTCTTGGTACCACCCGCTCATCAGATAGTCTACCGCTGAATAGCAATACCTAGTATTGTTGCGTTCCGATTTAATGGTGGATTTAATTGCGAACTTATTGAGACTAGTTAACACTGGTTATACCAGTGTTAACTAGCTTAGTTCCCAAGGTTGGTAGCACATTGGTGACGAAAGAAATGGTTAAGTGGTAATTTCTTACATTTCCATACCGATGCAAAGCGGTGGTGACCACTTACCATAAGGTAGCCCATCCACCCATCCACCTTAAAATATACATATATAAAAAATTAAGATATCATAAAATTACTCTGTCAAACTTTGTACTATGGAAGTAAAAAACCGCCAGAGGTCTAAGTATTTTCAGTAATTTATTCTGAGTGACGAATAACCGAAATATGATATGATCTCTTACATAAAAAGATAAATTCATAACTTTCGCAAAAATTAAACCAATTTAGCAATAAGAAGATTAAGTTAAATTGTAACAAATGAACTTATGTAACAGATGATTCACTAAGGTTGAACACCGTCCCATTATCCTGTGACGGCGTGCGCGAGCGCAGTCGCTTCTCATTGCACTCACGCTCCGCTCAGCGTAAAATTTCAAAACTGGTGAGTATGATTTGTTCCCGCGACCTTTTATTACGGTAGTTTATTTTTATAATTACAAGTTTTGTATTGAAATTATGTTGATATCCAAATTTGAATTCGATTATATACATCTGATTATCTTGTTATATCCAATTTTTGAAAAGGAAAACCTTCACCTATTTATATTTAATGGTTTATTTTTCAAAACAGGAGAAGTTCAAGCAATCAACAAATATGACGGTCAAGAAACGACCGTCAGATTTGTCGAGCCTCGAGCGGTTCAACATGTACTACCGCGAAAAGGAACCGCCTCTGACCACGGGGCAGAAGTTCCAGCGGTTCATATGGAATCCGAAGACAAGGCAATTCTGCGGCCGGACCGGAGCAAGTTGGTGTAAGTACTATTAACACTTAATTAAATATTACATTAAAATACACAACGAATATTGCATATGATATTACAAGAAAAATAAATTTGTACTTGCAAGTTTCGACCTTACGTCAATTTATGTTTTTTTATAAGATATCCTTTTTGGGAGAAGGTATTATAAAAACAACAAATACAGAATTTAATCGATTTTTATATCGAATCGATTCTTATAATACACGTAAACGTTATGTTAAATTATCTTTGAGTACATACTATTATATAAAACAATTTGATTAATTTCGGAACAATTAATATTTTTTGTTCCTAACAACACTTAAAAAAAATGAAACGTTACTTTCGAGTCGATACATGTTTATATATTAGACACACAAAACAAGTTGAAAAACTAAAATAATGTTAACTTTTAAATATAATAATTGCCATAACTTATAGGGTAAGTTAGTACATAAGTACATATATATTTTAAGTCTTTGGAGAGAAGTTATCTCTATAGCAAAATTTCAACAAAGTTTTAAATAGCATAACCGATTCAGTCATAAGAACATGACAAACAATAACTTTCTTATTTACTATGTGGTAGGTTTTAATAATATTTTCGGAAATTTCTCGATAAAAAACATAAGTCAAATCAAATCAAAAATCATTATTCAATATAGAAGCGTTACTCTTTCTTATTGATTGTCATTAATCTACCACCGGTTAGGAAATAAACACCTCAGACCCGAGAAGAACCGGCGAAAGACACACGAGTTAATTTTATAACTCATCTCAAATTCGAGAATGTATGTACATAATAACAATATTAACAATACTGTAGCAACAATTACTTATTTATTAAGTATCATCGTGTCGGATCGCCATCCCACCGAATTATGAGAGTTAGAGAACAGAGAGTGCAACTGGGTTTTGTACACACACTTGTGCACTATAATATCTCCTGCGCAGTTGGCTAATCTCTCTTGAGATTGGCCGTCGTATGAAGTATATCTGAACTTAAGTTAACTCATTACCTAGTTTCTTTTTTCTTAAATGAAATTAATATATCGTTCTCCTTAAAACGTATTAGTTTAAATATAAAACAAACATCGTTGCAGACTAGCGTCCGTGCTTTTTATTTCAATTGTTTTGATTAATTCCGTTACATTTTTGTACGTACTCATACATTTTTACTCTTCTTTTAATCGTTACGAAATGTTTATTCTTAACAAAACTTGTTGAAACATTAATCGATTTTCATTTTATTCGCTTGGTAATTGACAAGCTTTAGTGTTGAACATGCGAGTAGATCACTGCAGTCGTGGGAACTTTGATGGTTACAATAAAAAAAATGGAATCAGTGTGGAAAATATACTCATACTAGGTACATTGGACATCATTTCATATCGTTCAATCAGCGTTTCGAGTTTATAGAAGTTAATATGGTCAAATTTCAACCACTGGGAGAACATTAGGTGAACATTATTATATCTGCATGTATGCACTAGCTTTTAAGTAATATTCAAGTATATAAGACTTGATAAGATAAGACGAACAAAAGAAGATTAGCTGCGTACCGTCGATAGATTTATTTAGTTCTATTACGGGGCATACCACATTCCGGTTCGAACCCACGGCAGCCGGCAGCCGGCAGGAGATGGGGCAGGATGTAGCAATGAGCTCATTGCTTCAATTCAACGGTCGCCGGAGTTTCCGGCCGCGTCTTGTGGTCACCTTGGACGGACAACCGACATGTTTTATTGCCTAATTCAGTTTTAAACTATTCTATCTTTATATGTATCTATTTATATATAATAGATAAAATAAGTAATCATTTATTATAGTTCCTTTGGTAATATTTTTAAAACCAATATATTATTCAAAATATTTTGCTAACATTAATAAATGATAATATTTTAATTAAAAAAAATAATAGTTATTTGTTTAATTCGTTTTTAAAATAAACTATACTAATAAAGCTGAAGAGTGTTTGTTTGATCCGGTTAATCGCAGGAACTACTGGTTCGAATTTAAAAAATATTTTTGGGTTGTATAGTCCTTTTATCGAGGAAGGTTCTAGGCTGATTTTTATTCATTCCATTTTTATTAATCATACGCGGGTGAAACCGCGCGGCACAGCTAGTAACTATAATATATTAGTTACAATTAATGTTATTCAGTTAAAACGTAACAATATATTGTTTATATTTAATGATAATTATCGTTGTTTAAAATAAGTTGTTCGTGTTTTAAAGTGATTTTTTACTTTTCGTCATATTGCTGCTACTGATTAAGGGCTGTAGTCCAGTCATTATAGTAAGTTCACCTCGGATTTCGAGATACCCAGCTGTAAGTCTGTAAATACTTGTAAATTAACACCCTAAAAGTTGTTTCAAAACCTGTAAAAACCATAGCTCTTATTTAATTAAATGTCTATACATCCAAAGTTACAAAATACAAGGCACCCAAAATTCTCAAAACGAAATGTTATAAATAATATCATAACCATTTTTTCCATTTCATTATAACTATATAACTTTTTCATCCTTAAATTCAACTAGCCTTTAACAGGCTAAAATAGGCTCGTTATTATCGTCTGAAAACTTTTCCCCTTAACTGGCAACTTTAATTAAGCTAAATTAAACTAGGTAAATAAGTGCGAATCCGTATTTGTGCAAAGCATACGCAGCTTTACTCTTGTGAATCGTCACGTTTTCTTGTGTCCCTTTGAATAATTTTTATTAAACGGAATCTTTCAGTCTCGTAGTATGCAATATTTAAAGATTACAATGGCGCCATGCCGTCTATCTAAAATGTCATGTCGTGTCTTAAATAAAGAGCACTCATGCCTCATTAGAATTACGATAAGGAATTTGTATTGCGTGTTTGGTCGGAGCCAAACTACTTATTAAATATAATAAGAATACAGAATACGGAATAGTTATTACATTTTTCTTTTTGTAGCACACTATAAGTTTACCGGTACCTAAAATAAATTAATACTGGCGGTTTTTAATATTTCACGAATTAGTTTCAAAACGTTCTTAAATTTCCATATTTGCATCTTTTTTCACAGCTAAAATAGCCTTATTCTACTTCATCTTCTACGCCGCGTTGGCAATTCTGGTGGCCATCTGCATGTGGACATTTCTACAGCTCCTCGACGCTAGACAGCCAAGATGGCAGCTGGATAGTTCCATTATTGGTACTAATCCTGGTCTCGGTTTCCGACCCATGCCACCAGAGGTCGCCAGCAGCGTGATATGGTACAAGGGAAATGATCCCGGTAGCTACCAATTTTGGGTTAAGGAATTGTCGAATTTTTTGAAAAGTAAGCAAGTTAATATTTTTACTTATTGAGATATGTATTGTGGCTGTTATAAGATAAATATATATAAAAATGGCTTACCAGTGGAATGGACTTGTTCAATGGCCATATGTGTGAGTATCAACCATTTGGACATGGGGTTGACAATGCATCGACGTTGTAAGAAGTGGTTTATACTTCTTGCACCAGTAGCTATGAGAAGTTGATTAACCATCATGCTGCTTATTTATTTGCCTATCTTCCTAAAATAAAGTATAGATTTAAGGTCAAAGCTTTGTATAATATAATATAATTTTATTAGTATTTTGATCGATTACGCTTACATATTAAAGAAAATTACTTCATTTTTCAGCATACAAACGGGACGCTAACAAATCTGGAGCTGGTCAAAACATTCACAATTGTGACTTCAAGCTTCCTCCCCCAGCCGGAAAAGTCTGCGACGTGGACGTTAATGCTTGGAGTCCATGCATTGAAGAGAATGGATTTGCATACCAGAAATCGACGCCTTGCATCTTCCTTAAGCTGAACAAGATATATGCCTGGAAACCAGAATTCTACAATAGTTCTGATCATCTCCCGGCAGCGATGCCTGAAGATCTAAAAGAGCATATCAGGAATATGACGGCATATGACAAGAACTATGTGAGCTTTTTTTATATTTTTACTACTGAAATGAAGTATGCACTGTCTAGCCCTCCAGATATTCAACTGCCAAAAACTGCCAAAAACCGATATTGACTAATGTTATCATTAGTCTCTAAAGTATATTTAAATCATGGATATACACGAGGGATCTAAGATCCTAGGTTCGGATCACACTGGCGGTTTAAGTAGTAGCCTATACTTCAAGTGACGAATGTCGAACCTAACCAGTTTCTGTCAGGTTGAATATGCTCGTCTGCCATCCTTAAATGAATTAAATTAGGTTTCAGAGACATGAGATGACATTATAATGAAATACATGTTTATTTCTTTTCGGTTAAAATAACTGCTTTTGTATTTCTTAAATTCATAATAATATCGTCTGCTTTCTCTAAAAGGGTATGGAACGCATGAAACAGTTAATCAATAGATATAAATAATTTATAACCTTTCATCTTGACCATATTTAAAATATGGTCCAAATTGTAAATACTATCTTCATATTAAACATCGAAAAAATTACTTCTAAGTCGTAGTGTTATTATAGAAAATTTTAAATTGGTTCGAGATGACTATAACTAAGAGCGCTTACGAGAAAACCTACTCACTCTGTGAACAAAAGTAATTGCTTTATTGGAAACTGCGGTATTTTTCAAAACAGCAATGTTTAGTTAGAACTGATTTATACCGTAAATTGTAAAACAAATAATATATTTAAGAAACTGCTATTCAAGGGATTTCATTTTAAATCAATACATTTTGGTTTCAGTTGAACATGGTGTGGGTGTCATGTCAAGGGGAGAATCCAGCAGATAGAGAAAACATTGGACCGATCCAGTACCTACCTTATAGAGGCTTTCCAGGGTATTACTTCCCTTACTCTAACCAAGAAGGCTACCTTAGTCCACTAGTAGCAGTTCATTTACAGAGACCTAAAAGTAAGTAAAGATGATCATAATTATCATACAAAATGAATCATTTTAATGTGTTTTATTGACTATGTAAATTTATAAGAGTATCAAATTATAGCTACTCAATATCTTACTGGTTCTTCTTAGTAGAATCTGAAGGAAATTTTAACCTGTTTTACTTGGTACTAATTGGTGCAAGCCCATCTGGGCAGGTAGCACACACTCATCATATATTCCTGCTGCTTGACAGAAATATTGTTGTGTTCAGTTTTTATGTGTGAGTGAATCAGAGTAATAAGATGTTATGTACCTTCCTTTCCCAAGGTTGGTGGCGCATTTTCGATGGTATGGTATGGTTGTGGTGGTTATCATTTACAAAATTCACATACATGGTTGTATGTCATATATTAGCATACATATGGAGTCCATGGCTCATGATAATAACATAGTTAAAAGTAGATAATTATAAAACCTCGTGAATGTTGTTCTACTGAGAATAAGGCTTCTCTCATATTCAGGTCAGGATTAAGTGCTTATAAACCACAATATTACATAGCGGTTTGACGGATGTATATTCTAAATATAATCTGGTCATATATACAGGGTTTTCTACGTATCGAAGCCAATAATGAGTTGTAAAATAATCCTTACCTCTTTGTATTAGAAGAGATTTTGTGTTCATGTTAAGATATCGGACATAAATATGACCGTCGTGATTTTATACGATATAATGACTACAAATGGAACTTAGGTTAAAACCGAAACTGACGTGGTTTCAGTCAAATAATTCTCAGCAATAGCTGTAGGATTGAGCAGTGTTACAATCCCGTGCCTTGGAAAACACATACAACTGCCTGATATTACGTTCGTTTGCTCTGAAACGTCCCGCAGTCTCTCGGACTACTCCATGGGGGGAATCTATTCCAAGCCACTGAGTGCACCTTACACGCTTTCAAAGAAACGTTTCAAATATAATTTACATTAATCGATACGTTCTTTTACAGCGGGAATGCTGATCAACATCGAGTGTCGTGCCTGGGCGCACAACATCAAATACGACAGACTGGAAGGCATCGGTTCCGTACATGTTGAAATTATGGTCGAATAAAGATGTTATGTACCGAGTATCGAGTAGTCAAAAACGTTGTTATTTGTAAGTTTCCCAACATAAATTCATAATATCTCTGGAATTGTATCCAAATAAATACGGCTGCAGTTGTTCCGTGACGTCCGTATTGTTCGTTCTGACAATGTATGGGAAATGTTTAATATATCATTTATTAATAAAATGGCTTATTATAACTTGCTTGTTATTTATTAAAGGCTTAATCATTGAAACAATACTGTCCTTTAGTATTAAGAAATGAAAAAGGAAAACTAAATACAAAGTAATGTTCTAACAGGCAACAAACAAACCTGTTTTTAGGGTTCCGTACCTCAAAAGGTAAAAACGGAAACCTTATAGGATCGATTTGTTGTCCGTCCGTCTGTCTGTCTGTCGAGACCCTTTATCTTGAGAACGCCTGGAGGTATCGAGTTGAAATTAAAACGATATACTCCAGTCTACGGTCTTTTGAAGCTGTGAAAAAACCTAACTTCTAAGTTAGCGTCAAAAAAAAGATACGGCCGTTTATGCCTCAAAAACGTATATTTCGACACTCAAGAACATCATAATTCATATTTCCCGTTAACCTAGAACTATGAAATTTGCTTTTTTTATGTGAGAGTATTTTATATTTTATGTAAGAGGGGGCAAACGAGCAGGGGGTTCACCTGATGGAAAGTGACTACCACCGCCCATAGACACCTGCAACATCCGAGGACATGCAGGTGCGTTGCCGGCCTTTGAGGAAAGAGTACGCTCTCTTCTTGAAGGTTTTTAAGTCGTATCGGTTCTGAAAAGTCACCGGCAAAAGCTGGTTCCTCAGTGTGATTGTACGAAGCAGAAATGCCTCAAAAAACGCACTGTTGTGGACTTCCAGACATCGAGGTGATGAGGATGGAATTTTGAGTTCTGTCGCGATGTCCCGGTGGTGAAATTCACCGGGACTAAACCAAACAACTCCTCAGAACACTCCCCGTGATATATGCGATAGAGGATGCAGAGTGACCCAACATCTCTACGCAAATCCAAAGAATCAAGCCGGTCGGTAATAACTTGATCGTCGACAATTCGAACTGCTCTACGTTGAATGCGGTCAAAAGGAAGAAGCTGGTACTGTGGAGCTCCCGCCCAGAGGTGAGAGCAGTACTCCATGTGGGGCCGAATTTGCGCCTTGTAAAGTTTTAGGCGATGGGCCGACGTGAAGTACCGTCTCGCCTTGTTGAGCACTCCAAGCTTTTTGGAAGCCAATTTGGCTTTAACTCTCAGTTGACCGCGGAACTGAACATCGTTCGAAATCTCATATGAAGTTTTACTGACAATAAATGATTTAACAAATTTAATGTTTGTTGTCTTTAACATCAGTCTTTAGTCTATCCCAGGATTAGCTACAGAATTTTCTAGAATTGCCAACTTTCGCTATTTTTCTGGAGATTATAACCAGTCTAGCATAAACTACATATTTTTTTTTAATTTATTTTGAAAAGAGAAATTATTGCCAATTTTATGCCAAATCTATATCACTTAAACGATTACTATACATAATACGGTATCATAGATAAAATAAAAGATAAGATGTCATAGACAACAACCACATTTTATTATCTATCATTACAAATTACACCAATATCATATTTAAAAAAAGACGAACATACATATTCACTTAAATAGTTACAATGATTTTTAATAAAAAATAATTGCATCCCTTGAATAGAAAACCAAGCGTGTGCATCTTAGTATACTATAAATGATGCAAATCTTTCGTTCTGATTTAAATATTTACGTTCGTGGTTGTATATTTAAAATATATCTATTAACTGTATTTGATATAAAATTTCACACGAATAAGTACGCGTGCCATATATAAATCTACATTTAAGTGCACTTGTATTAAATGCTATGTTTACTTTCAATAAAACTTGTACAACAAATCAAGTTAACATTAGTCAAGTAAATATAATTTTTTTAAGAGTAATGTGTATTATTTAAATAATTAATAAAACTCAACCCACAAATTAAACATAATGTTAGCATTGGAAACGAAGAATAGCTCAAGGGCTCATGCTGCGTCTTCTAAATCTAGCAGCCCGTCTTTCAAAAGAAAACGAAACAGAAGCACCACCGGTTCAAATTCGTTACGGGCATCGCAGAAAATATGTGAAAAGATTGTGTCGCCATATACAGCTTACGTGATATTAAGTGACTTCTTGTTGCTCAGTTATAACTTTCATTTAAATCATTTTAGTTTTTATTTTGTTTACCTTTGTTTCGCTTGATCGAGTTAATATGTCAAATTCAAACATTTGTAACTCTCTTTCAATTTTACAAGTCTTATTGAAAATAATTATTATATAAATTGATATGTAAGTTTAGTCGATCATAATCTCGAAGTGCGTGGACCCAAGACGTTCCTTAAGGCTCTGCGTGAATCTGATGTTCTCAGCCCAAGCTCTGCATCGGATGTTGATAATCTGGTGCACTGAAACAATTGTGCATGAGGTAATAATATTATTCTTCCGTTTAATTAACTTAACACATCATATTTACTTCCTCACGTTAAAAAGCTGAAATCTTCTAAATCATTAATCTCATTTATATTTTATACTTACAAGTTGGCTTAAGCAATTGCACTGCAACCAAGGGACTGAGGTACCCCGGAGTATTGTCGAAAGGAAAATATACTTCAGGCAGCCCGGGGTAAGGAAAGTACAGCAGAGGACCCAGCGCATCAACGTCTGCCGGCCTCTCGCCCATACAAGACACCCACACTTTACGACGCTGTAAGAGGAATAAGCAACTTAAAATTTCAAACATCGATCAAGAATAAAAATCTCTAATTTATTTGGATGTTTTGTGATATTGCAATGATTTTCTGATGGAATATGGCTGATTGGAATCGGGTATACTGATGTATACCGGGTATACTCAATTCCAATCGGTGTAGGAATCGGAGGTAAACTCACCGTAAATTTACAAATTGCATGCGATTTTCTAATCGTTCTGCTGTATTACGCACTATAAACAGTTCTTGATTAATTTACCCTTATTTATAATACAACACTATTCGAATTAACTTGTTATAACCATATTAATTTAACTTTAGAAGTTCTGATTACAACTTCGCGGTCATTAGAAACTCATTGATTATTATTATTTTTTTTTTTTTTTTTATTATTTATTTTATTATATTTATTAGAATATCATAGATTTTAAGATCTCGACCAATGATATCGCGTTAATTGATATCGATGATCAAAGTTGTTTATTTGGGTTTATTCCTGTTGTGGTTAAAATAGGCTATAGGCGATAGTTTGTTTTCTTTTAATAAAATAAAACCCAATATGAATTATAAACCTATATTATGAAAAAAAATCTGTATTGTTTGCCGGATTCGAATCAAAACTCAATCTGGTTAACATTCACGTCAAATGTCACATGTTCCAATGACAGCCTCTTTCAAACGAAAAAGAAACAAAAGCGACCGACGGTTCAAACTCGTTACCGGCATCGCAGAAAATATATGAAAATATTGTGTTGCCATATACCGCTTAAGCTCCCCCCTTACGTGATATTAACGGCCGAATACTGAAACGCCATTCAAAATGAATTTCGCATACTAAATTTTGAAATTAATGACGTTCCAAACAATTAAGTCCCACTTCATATATGAAAGACGTTTCAGTATTCGGCCCTAAGTGACTTATTTACAGACTTACTTGTTGAGGACTTGTTGTGGTATTCATGTACTGTTTTATGTCAGGTGGCATCTCAGGCGGCAAGTTTTCGGGGTCGTCGTAGAAGTTCGGATTCCAATCAAATATCTATAAAGGATTTAATTTCATGGTTACATAAGACGAGATTTAATCCTTACTAATATTAAGAATGTGAATTATTCATTTGTTATGCTTTCACGTTGCTCAACCGAACTCATCATGAAATTTGACAACATGAAACAAGTTGTATGGAGTATAAAAAAACTATCTAACAAATATCATTCACACACTTTCAGATCAGATTATTTTTGATGACCAATATAATTACCCTGTTAAGTTTTATAATGATGCACGGTGTCCTATTTTTGAACCCGAATTGGTTTTCCTTAGAGCATGGCCCCAAGAGATTTATGTCGAAGGAGCACACCTCGTTGCGAGGAGGTTTGGTATCGCCACATTCACGCTGGTTGACACCCTTGTTGATAAGAAGGGATCTGTTTTCGTACGCTAGAAAGTCAAAAATAATTATATCGTGTTGCAATTCTATGTGAGTAACTGGTGGAAAATCTACTGATATTTTCAAAAACTCAAATTAATTCAGCTACGTCGCGTCGGTTCGAAAATTAGATTCTATCGATAAGAACCGTCAAGGAACTCTTTAGTTAATCTTTTCCACCAATTTACATATTTATATATTAAAGCAAATTAAATTATCATTTATCCTGGACAATAATCATACCACTCATCACATATGTAGCGCAAAACAGCATTACTTTGTACTGTTGTGTTCCGGTTTGAAGGGTAAGTGAGCCAGTGTAATTACATGCACACGAGACATAACATCTTAGTTCCCAAGGTTGGCGGCGCATTGGCGATGTAAGCGATGGTTAACATTTCTTACAATGCCATTGTCTATGGGCGTTGGTGACCACTTACCATCAGGTGCCCATATGCTCGTCCGCCTACCTATACAATAAAAAATAATAATAATAATCAACGAATTACGCGTAATCAGCCTTATCTATTATTTATCAATCTTTTTGTGTATTCGATCATACTTTTTAATCATTTTCTTTATGTTTCTTATTTATTTGTTTGCAGTAATTCATTTTATCTCATGACGTAGTGATGCTGTAGGATACGACCAATAAACAGTCCTGAGTCCATAAAATATTGTTTAGTAAAACATAGTATAATTTGATAACGAAAATATGTCCTTATTGCTGTTCAATATAATCAGGCGTAATTTTATGTTATTGCTATATTCTACTATCAGGCGTTATGCGAAAACATTCTTAAAAAAAACTAATAATGTAAAATCACCATTATATAGCTCTACACCTTTTTATAATTGAATATTTTGTACAGAATTACATAATACCATAGCAATAAGAACAAAACTAGCTAGTCTGAATCTTTAAAATGATAGGGTCTGTTGTCTACATCTCCTTGTATGCAAGACCCCATTAAAAACACAATAAAAAAAAAATGTCTGTAAAGTCGGTTTACGGACGATAGTTTAACGTGACAACGTCATAACAAAACATTGATGAAATGACTGCAATCGAGTGAAAGAGAGATAGATGCGGCGCAAGCGTACAATCAGCGTAACGGAACAATGGGCGTAACGGGACAATGAGCGTTATGGGACAATGAGTCATCCTTTTTCGTGCATGCAGCCAGCGTTCATTGATTTATTAGACGTTGTCATATCAAAAGTAAATTTGCCATTAAAAACATAACTACGTTTTTAATTTTGTTTGTGTTTGAACGCGTGTAGCGATTTATATGTTGTAGAAGTGTTTGAGGTGTACAGTAAGTTAGTGTTTTTATCGACTCTGGTATAATATTGGTATCTGGTATAAATACTCACGCGCTAAAAACTCATTGATATTGTCAACGTATTTCTTTATCTGAGTTGAATTTTCTGCGTCATACCATATGAGGGCTCCTTCTTCATATATAATGGGTCTGTGTCCCATGCCTGGATTATCACCTGTAAGGATTAGTAAGGTTTTGACTTTATTGTATATGATCTCATGGATAGATGGATGACCTTATGGATAGTATGTTCATGTCCATTCAGTAACGCCTGAGATAATATTTTGATATAACAGATGATTTATTTCCAGGACATATACAATTATATACATATATATTCTATGTATATAAAAATTACTGTTTTATATTTGCCTATTAATATGAAGATCTAAAAAACTCAGTACATTTGTAATAAAATAGTAATCATTGATTTTTTTTGTTTATATACAAGAGAAGATAAATCTTCAAAATATATTAGTTTAACTTTTACAGTTTTAGTTTAGTTTTTTTTACAGCACGACCTCGTGTTTCAATTTTTGTTTATATCTAAAGAAATATTAGATTATATTCCACCTACACAAACATTAAAGATTTCGGGTAAAAAAAAACTTACCGATAATAGATTCAGCAAGTGTAAAGTAAGGTACTCTTTCGTCCATCGCAGAGAGAAGACCACACATGCAAATGGAGAAGAAGATGATGATGCAGATGTACATCACCAGGTATATCAGACCGATCACACCTGGAAGACAAAAACAGTTTTGATAAGTTTACCGAAAGCTTAACGTAATAGATGTAAATTCTTGCCTGGTAACAATTTGCCATTTTGGAAATTGAACATAAACATATATATACATTAACAATAGATGATTAAAAAAACAAAATTGACTTTACAGTACAGTTACAGACTGTGAATGTCCCACTGCTGGGCTGAGGCCTCTTCTCCCCTTTTGAGGAGATGGTTTGGAGCTTATTCCACCACGCTGCTCCAACGCGGGTTGGTGGAATACACATGTGGCAAAATTTCAGTGAAATTAGTCACATGCACGTTTCCTCACGAGGTTTTCCTTCGCCGTCAAGCACGAGATGAATGATAATCACAAATTAAGCACATGAAATGCTTGCTTGCCCGGGTTTGAACCCACGATCATCGGTTAAGAGTCACGCGTTCTTACCACTGGGCCACCTCGGCTTTGGTATAAAAGAAAATTACTTAATTTTTCAGCTTACAAACGGTAGCGTAACAAATCTGGAGCTGGTCAAAACATTCACAATATTAATCAAATTTGAGTTTAAGGCTCGATATATTCACAATATAAAATTTAATTATAATTCACTAATTGAACAAATATTGGATGTCAAATAAAATCCTGAAATGTTACCAAAAATGGAACGAAGCGGACTAAGACTTGTTATCTAGTATATAAAAAATCAAAATCGTTAATAGAAGTGGCAATCCTTTCATTATATTATTTTGTTACAATTACATCAAGATAGTCTAGTGGGTAGAATAAGTGTTTATGAACAAAAGCAAGCTAGTTAAAATGTGTTCAACAAGAGTGACATTTCAATCTTTACATTCTTCGTTCTTAATTAGTGGAGTTTCTTCCGTCAGTTCTTCTCAGCGAACCGATGGTAGTTTGTAATTTGACAATCAATAAGTAAGGGTAATAAGTGGAGAGCACTTACTTAGTTTTATTTACCATGAAACTAAGTAAGTGCTTTCCACTGTCCTTTTAATAATTATATAACTTTTGTTCCACACTATATATACCCAATATCGATAGCAATAACAAGAGAGCACGATTCAGAAATGTGACATATAGAATAAGCGCCATCTATCGCTATCGGGAGCATGCATCATTATAGGCGTTTTTATTATTATATGATAATAATAATACACATAGTCTACAATTCACATATAAGTTAATTTAGCATTAAACGTGTTCGTTTATAAGCGAAAACAATAAATATATATCCTATTCGTAAAAGCAACATTCGACCTCATACAATAAAAGCTTCGCCAATATACTTACAACGTATAATACCACTACAAATAGTTGGGACGGTAATAAAAAACTCTTAGTACTATAAACGTAGATCGACGAATGTTATTTCAATTTTATTTTAGAGTGCGGTTACTACCACGGTTTCGCAAAATGGATTACATCGAGAAATCGATTCTGCCAAAACTGAAATAGCTACGTTCCGCGAAAACCGGTCATGGACTGTTTACAATACGGCGTCATTTTATATATGCAAGCGGATATATGTTCTATGTTATGCAAACGTATATTTTAATAAAGTATATAAAGTATTGGAATGAGTTTTTATTTTTATTCGTGATCGCTTGAATCATTCGATTTCGTTGATGAAGTTCCGCTAGACTATATAAAGATCCAGTTAAGAATATATAAACAGAATATATAGACCCATTTATTTCCAATGATAAAATTACTTTAAATGTTATATTTCATTCAATTAAAATTAAAATGTTAAGACTAAAGACTCTCAATCAAAAAGTCGATGGTGTAACAATTTCAATAAATATATTTTGTGAAACGTTTAATCGTAATAACAAATATAATGTGTTGACGTCATAATATACGTAATTCTGTCTGTTTGTTTATACGCAGTAATATCGGAAACTACTGTAGATATTTCCGTTGTATTTTCAACGATAGATAAAATATTTGTCTAGAAAGATTGGGTATGTAATATATAGTAACATGTGTCAAGTATGTACGTTGAATAAAAGGCACCACCTGATAGATATAATAAAAGAAGAAATTGTTCATGCGACGCAGAGATCGGTCGTTTGTACCTAATGAATTAACCATAATATTTTCGATTGGATCAAGCTAAGACTAAAAAGTAACAGCTTGTAAACGTCCCACTGCTGGGCTAAGGCCTCCTCTCCTTTAGAGGAGGTTTGGAGCATATTCCTCCACGCTACTCCAATGTGAGTTGGTGAATACATACGTAACCAAATTTCAGTGAATTTAGACACCTACAGGTTTCCTCACAAAGTTCTCTTTCACCGCCGAGCACGAGATGAATTGTAAACACAAATTAAGTATATAAAAATTCATTTATGCCTCCCTAGGTTTGAATCCGCGATCACGGGTTACGATTCACGTATTCTTACAACAGAGCCATCTCATGTAAGATAGAATGAAGTAAATTAGTGAACATTTATTTTTGCTGGAATAGAGGTTGACGGAAAAATGGATCACCTAAAATAAGTGGTCATTACCACTCCTTTTGTCCTTCAAAACAGAAGCAATACATTATTTATCACAGGGGTAGTGTAACTGAATGTGTTGGCAATATATTACAAATGCCAGTAAACAATAATAATGGTTATGTAAAAATCTAGTTTTCAATAACTAAGTTCGTTCTTATAATAAAAATCAGCAGATATTTTGAAGTTTACAACCTCACATAAGTAAGTTCGTTTCTTTACCAAAAATCCGCAGATATTTTTAAGTATACAACCTCATAAACTCACATCTTAATGTTAAAAGTTCAACAATAGCTAACGCGTATTACTAAATACAAGATATATATACATACATACTTTGTAGATTCGATTTTATGTCTAGTAAAAAAGCGACGTTAGTATTTATTCATGCCTACTCAAAATATTTGTTTCGGCAATACAATCCATTTACGAAATAATAAAAAAAGGTAACACAGCCTATTAAGTTATGTACCACGTACAGGCATACCTACGAGTATAGCTAAGCTGGATCCAATTAAATGTTACATTCGACAAAACTGTTTCGTTGTCCGAATGTTCTAGACAACCCTGGTGGTAAATGCTCTTTACAACGCTGAAGTATTTGCTCGCGACACACTTGACCTGCTTGTTTGCGTTTGATCAATACGTAGAACGAAATAGTAACAGACTATTTTCCTCTTTGTTTATACAAGTTAAGTTATCTTCCCAGAGCTGGGCTTTATGCACAGCACTTAAATGTATCTGTGGAAACTTCAGGGCAAATTTTCGAAGTCGATTTTTTGCGGGTACTTCTTTTAGAAGGTTAATTATATTGTTTGTTGCACTTTATGGTTTTCTAATAAACATTGCTGTTAAATTAAAATATGCTATTCAAGTAAGTTCTTAAAAGCACTTTTGTATCGTAATTTTTAGGATGATTTATAATATTAGAACTGAAAAGGAACTCCATAGTTACTCTATTCCACCAATTAAATAACAAAATGTTGATTAAATACCTACATTTTTGTATTGCTTATTTTTTTAATTATTTTAAAAACTCAATTGTGGTGTGTGGGTGTGCGGCAATTTAGGTCAAAATGAGTTTTATCACGTAATCCTTGGTTCCTGTTTCTTAAAAATAGTTAAATAAACTTCAATCTGAATGATTATTGATCGATGGCAGACCATGACTCGATAGTCGATCAATAAACGTTACGCCAATTTAATTAACCTCACTCACCAAAATTATTAATAACTGTAAGTTTCCATTTGAAAATAATCCTTCTATAAGACCAATTACGTTTCAATTGCGACACAAAACTATTGGTCTATATATAATAATTCTTAAATTAACTAACTAAATAGTTATTAAGCCACAGGAATATAAAAATAACCAATAATGCGAGAAAAAAAATAAAATTAAACATTTCTTTAAAATATCCTATCAACAAGTATCAACCATAAGATTATGGCGTGTTGTTTACTCAGTTGGCTTTGTTTATAAAACCGATGTGACATTCCGAGTGTGGAGTGCTTGCGTAAATGATTGGATAACTAGCTAACTGAACTTTTTATACTAATTAAAATGCTCTAGAACTTTCTGTAACGAATGTGATGGCTTCACATTTAATATTGGGTTATTTTATTGTGCTTTTGTTTCTTTATCTGTGGTTCGTTACAACACTTTATTTAAATAAATATCCAATATATATAAAATACTCTTTTACGGTAAAATAATACATAATGAAGAACTACATGAGTGAACTATGAATGACAACGATAATTGAGAGCATTATTAAACAATCGTTAAAGTAAATACATTCAACACAAAGCTGAAAGAAACCGTGCGTGCAACGGAATGGAAACATTAAAATACTCAAATACATAATTCCACTTATACATATATAATTGGGAACTTTGCACATGCACAATATTTTATGTAATGTTCCATCCCAGAGATGACTTAGTGACAAACCTTACTAAATCTAGGTACCAGTAGCTTACTTAAGGCAGTACTAGATACCGATCATCATGAATTGAATGAATTAAAGAAAATAACATAAGGTAACCTAACACCTACCTTCACGAGGGCGAAACCGCGGTTGGGTACTAGTCTATACATCTATAGATACATATAAATAAAATTGTCTGTTTGTAATATTAAAATAACCGCTTTTTACTACATGCATATGAATATATATACGGTACATACATTAAAATAACATTTTTACAATTTTTGGTCTGTCTGTCTGTCTGTTTGTTCCGGCTAATCTCTGAAATGACTGGACCAATTCCGACAGGACTTTTATTGGCAGGTAGCTGATGTAATAAGGAGTAACTTAGGCTATTTTTATTTTAGAAAAAAATGATAGTTAAAATAAAAATGCAAAACCAACAAAAAAGCTAAATAAACTAATTAACTTTTTTGTTAAATTCCACGCGGACGAAGTCGCGGGTACAGCTAGTTATATATAAACACGTTTAACAAAGACGACATAATTATTGAACAATGATATCTGTTACGTTTTATATTAATTAGCACGGTGACTCGTGGTTGAGGTATCGTTGTCACAGCCAAGGATTCGATTCTCAACGACATGAGATCAATGTTATTACACACTGGTTTTATTTGTGGTTTCACCCGTGTTAAGAGCCATTATATCTTTCATAATATTACAATACTTGGGCATATTTTTTAAGTTCGCTAATATTGAAATTATATTTGAGCAAAACATTAATTCACTCAATGAACATTCACCACTTAAAAGGGAGAACAGGTCTTAGGCCAGCAGTGGGACATTTACTAATTGTTATTTTACTATATTTCACTTGGTGGTAGAGCTTTATGCAAGCTCATCTGGGTAGGTACCATCCACTCTTCAAATGTTCTACTGCAAAACAACAGTACCGTAGTATAGTATAGTATGAGTGAGCCAGTGTAATTACAGACACAAGTGACATAACATCTTCGTTCCCAAAATTGGTTGTGCATTGGCGATGTAAGCGATGGTAACCTCTTACAATGCCAATATCTATGGGCGTTGGTGACCACTTACCATCAGATGGTACCCATAAGCTCGTCCACCTATCTATGCTATAAAAAAACTTTTCTATTATTATTAAAGCATTAAACGTAAATTAAATTAGAGAACTTTGTCAATCAATTAATCAATTTCCAACATGATAGAACTTGAAGGTAATTTTCAGTTCAAAGACCCTGTATACATAACATTTGTTTGCAAGCTGTTCTTAATTGATTGGTAATACAGCCTCTCCCATTCGCGTCACAGCGGGGGAGGGTGGTACCACCCCACGTACAGACATATTTATCTATAGGTAAATCTTTAACGAGGTCATGTCAGCGTGAACAATTTATGTTCAATAATGAATGTTTTGTTTCAGTGTCTTTGAATATTTCAGTTCATATACCTACGAATACTGGCTTACGTATTTATGTTATTTCCGCCATGTTGAATTTCTTTTGAAAACTGATACATGAAAATATTTATAAAATAATTTAGGGTTAGTTGTATGTTGCTTTATTAGTAACACGTTTTATTCGTTTTTTTTTCTATTATTTAAGTAGCTTGGAAAATATTACTTGAATCATAATGATTAAGGAATTGACACATCTCCATGAAACTCACTCATATATCAATTAATGGTGAAGGTTTGAATGGTCGCGAAATAGAAAAAAACTGCTGTTGCTGAGCCAAGATACTACTTTAGAATCTCTTTTTATCGCATGACGTCACTATATAAAATATGACGTATATTTGAAAGCCGACGGATGAGTATGAATTATGAATATCAAGATTAGCCATATTTTACGAGCGGTACCTGGCGTCTATCGCAACGACTCTGAAGAGATGTTTGAGCTACTATTTCTTCTCTTCTATTACAGTATATTACGTTTCTTGTGTATATTCCAAGATAAACTATGAATATAATACTATTACAGGTGCGACATTAAGCGACTGTATATAAACGGTGAATTCTTAATTGTTCTAATTGGTTTCGAAGTGTTACAGAACAAGTCAATCTTAACCAATGGTCTTGGCTCCTCATCAAATCAAATCAAATCAAATATCTTTATTCAATGTTGAAGTACTACTTTCTTATTGATTGTCATAAATCTACCACCGGTTCGGAAATAAACCTCAGACCTGAGAAGAACCGGCGAAAGAAACTCAGCGGGATTTTTTTTCATCTGGGCACTAGTGAGTGTTCGTGTGCTTAATTCGTTTTATTGATAGAAATATTTATCAGTAAAAAGTAGTACATTGTCTATGACATGATATATATAACATGAAAGAACTAGCTTACTCAGAAATTAAACGGGACTTCAATGAAACTATTTTTTTTTTGTTTCATAGGAAGGCGGACGAGCATTGGGCCACCTGATGGTAAGTGGTCACCAACGCCCATAGACAATGGCGTTGTAAGAGATGTTAACCATAGCTTACATCGCCAATGCACCACCAACCTTGGGAACTAAGATGGTATCTCCTCTGTGCCTGTAATTACACTGGCGTACTAACCCTTCAAACCGGAACACAACAGTACCAAGTACTGCAGTTTTGCGGTAGAATATCTGATGAGTGGGTGGTATCTACCCAGATGAGCCTGCACAAAGCTCTACCACCGAGTAAATATTATATATTATTTGCTATCATAAAATCCTTGTATTTATATTTTATAAGTGAATTATTTTCCCGCCAAAAGGGAACCTGTCATTGTTCTTGCTTACAGATAAAAATGTAGAATATTGTTGTTTGATATGAAAAATGACAGACACTCTTCAGTAATATTTAATAATAATACGTATTATGTTCAATATGATATATCAAAATATTATTGACTCTTATAAACAGTACGCCAAAAAACACCAAAAGGCTATGTATGAGTAGGAAACACTTATTGTGATAATAATATACTTATATTTATTTATTTCAGAAGTGAAGGGTAACATGAAATAACCATTGGATTATTATGTGCGTCAAATAAATATTATAATGATTGTAGTTAATGTAGCACCACTTTCACGATCGAATTCTAAGTAGAGTTTCGACTTTGCTCTCACAGCGGCTCCACATTTTTAAAATATAACATAGATTGGGTACCAATGCTATGTTTCAAAAGTAAAACAAAAACGAGTAACTTCAAAGCATTGCAATTTTAAATAGCTATTAACACTACATATTTCGTAGCCTACTTCTTGATGTAGAATATTTTAATAAGCCCATTTGTTTAATATTTACAGGAGTTACGAGTGGCTCAAAATAACCATTGAAATTATGAATCATGTAAGCTCTGCTAGAACGTAAAATATGAAAGGGAATTGTAGTCGTCAAGTGCAAATATTCTAAGTTATTCACTACTAACGTTCATCCTCGAATCAATTCCTTTTTTATTATTTATATTTAATTTCATCTGTTCATATTAGGGCGCCATATTTGCAAGAACAAAAAATGTTAAATTTTCCTTTTGAATCATGTTAAAATTGAATTTTGAACGGGTCCCATAAAACCAATTGTGTTACTGGAATTTGATTCATTTTCGATTATTTTTTCTTGATATCGAGATTTTTTTTTTCAGATGGTCAATCTGTCGGTACTTAATTTGAAATTATTTTTTTCGTTAATGGTCATAGAGACAAGATTAAATATTAAAAGAATATAGGTTGTATATGTACATAAACTAAGACATAAAAAAGTACATTTAGTAGAATGTTCAGTCTCGAACAAATTACTTTTGTAATGGGAAAAACATGAAATCTATTATGACAAGGACATACGATCAATTCGTTGAATATTCTGTATTTAAAAGAGGAATGTTTCTGTCTACGTAATTATTGCCGCGGTTTTCATTTACGATGCGATCGTTTTTAAAATTTTTTTTTTTTTTATAAGTCGAACGTATGTCTACGTAAAACGTAAATAAACATCAGAAATAGATTCTGTTCAAAGTTAATATTTAATTTTTATTATTAAAACTCATTGATATCGTTTCTGTTTAAAACATATATAATTTCATTGCAGTTCAATTTTATTTTTTATGTGATGAATGATTGCAAGTAAGACGGTAGGATATTTAATATTTCATAGCTGCACAAATTCAACCAAGCTTCTCCAACGTTTATTGGATGTGATGAATAAAAATAATTTAAAAATATTAAACAGCACGCTTTATAAAGCGTGTTCTGTTTAAGTTATAACTTAAAGGTATTTAAGAACTTTATTTATACCGGTTAAGTATTTAGGTGCTTCTCGTCTGAACTGTCAAATTTGAATGAGTTTGACGTAAGACAATAAACCCTTTTGTTACACCGAAAATTTCCATTCGCTATTGATTCTTACTACGCCCATTTTTATTGTGTACAGTCGGCTTCAAAAATAGTCAGGTTTTGCAATTAATAATAATGTATTAAGGTTCTGAATATTCCGTATGAATGTCCGATTGTAAGCAAACATTTTATAATTAACAAGAATTTGCTGTTTCCAAAATTAATCTATTATATTATTGTTTTATCAAAATTAATTTGTTTTCATGAAACTATAATTTTTTTTTTTTTTGATGGAGGAAAATAGCTTGAGGCAATAATAAAAGATAAATTAAAAAGTAAATAAAATATATTAGTTTATAAATAAAGTATATTGCTTGCCATCCATCAGATATAAGTACATATAATATTTCCCTGTTAAACTCTCCCTTTGTAATTCTATTATATTGATGAATAAAGACTTCGTAATTTAGTTATGTTGAGCCGAGATGGCCCAGTGGCTAGAACGCGTGAATCTTAACCGATGAACGTGGGTTCAAACCCGGGCAGGCACCACTGAATTTTCAAGTGCTTAATTTGAGTTTATAATTCATCTCGTGCTTGACGGTGAAGGAAAACATCGTGAGGAAACCTGCATGTGTCAAATTTCACTCAAATTCTGCTACATGTGTATTCTGCCAACCCGCATTGGAGCAGTGTGATGGAATAAGCTCTAAAACCTTCTCCTCAAAAAAGGAGAAGAGGCCTTAGCTCAGCAGTTGCACAATCACAGGCACTTTACTTTACTTTTACCCTACTGGATTTGAAGTTTCTATTATAACTATAAGGATTATATTTTAAATTGTTATTTTATTGGTATAAATAACCACAGACATAATGTTATTGTTTCTTAACGTACATCTACGTTAAATCATTTTCCTACTGATTAGTTAGTTAAAATGAAACTTAGTACAAGTTTCACAGAAAACATCAGAAAATTGTACATATTGTTTTTACTAAATATCTTCCGTGGAAACAGCAAGCCAGCCTGTTAACGTCACACTTGGGTTAAGTTCTCCTCTCCTTTCGAGGAGGTTTGAAACTTGTTTTACCACGCTGTTCTATTGCAGGTTGGTGACACATGTGGCAGATTTTAATCCAACATAATATTAAGCACATGAACAATTAGTGGTGCTAGCCCCGCCCCGGTTTGAACGCGCAACTTTCGATTAAGATTCACGAGTTGGCCCCACTATGCCATAGTGAAAATAGTATTTCTAATAAAATAACGGAAAGAACTATAACATTAATACATTTTCAAATATTAAAGAATTATTTCGTCTCTGCATTTTCTCCGTTATTAAGCGTATGAACCAGGGTTTTTTTTAAATTGCTATGTTCTCATAATGTTGCAAAGTTTTTCAGTTTTTACTCAGATACATATAAAAAGTTGCATTGTTAGCGCTTCTATCTGTATGTGGGTATTATTTATATTATATACATTTCTACCAAATGAACAATTTTGTTTCATTACATTATTATTGTCAGGTTTCGTTATTCTTTATTGTTATTGTTTCTTCGATGTTGTAAAGTTAATGAATACAAGAATACATACAATGTAAAAATAATCAGCCTTTAAAATTATTGTAAAGTATATTTGCTTTACAATTTCCTTTGCGATAGTCTCTTTGGAGTTAAAATGTATTTTTATAGAATCCACACTAATGCTACAAATGTGGAATTAGGTTTTGTATTCTGCGTTGTTGTTCTATTCCTTAAATTAAGTAAAGGGTATTAACGCGTAGAAGTTAAGAAAATATATATTTAATATTAGCAAAAAAATATATTTTTTCAAAAATTTGAGGCAAATATTAAATAAATTATCCTCCGATCATTTTTATTCACATTATTCACCGCAAATGTTCATAATTGTAATATTTTTTTAAATTGAAAAGCTGTATGAAAACTTTTTCGTAAACTTTCTTTTTTTTCTACTCACCCCATCGCTTGCCAGTTCGCCCAAGGAACGTTCTCTCCTCCGGATTCCATATAGCGTACTGTATCCTCTGGAAGAAGGGTCTATGTGGAGGTCGCCTGCAGTAGTTGACGACCCCGTTAGGCTTGTCCGCGCCCATCGTGTCGGCTGTGCGAAGTGGACTGAGCGAATCGAGGAAGTATAGATAACTTGTTACATAGATGCGATCCAGTTGTGTGTTAATACCTAAACGTGTGTAGCATCTGAGAGTACCGATCGAGTTACGTTTCGTAGCTTTGTTTATGTTCTGTAAAATTTATATGATGTTTCCAACCTTGCCGGCATTTCAAGTAATTTTTATATCGTTTTTATACATTTAAAGAAGGTATAAATAGTTGCCATTGAATGTCGAAGATTATTGGATAGTTACTGAAATAAACTGCATTATTCATGATTATTATTTCTTGTTATGCAAAATATAAATGATACATAGAAGGATAAAGGGATACCGAACACCTCATTATTCACGTCTGGCCGAATCCGCGGATGGAAAACTTACAAATCTTATTCTAATAGTTATAATTCTGTTAAAGTAATTTGAAATACAATTATTCGAGAAAATTTACAGAATAAATTCACAAAATATAATTATTAACTCGAGATGCATCTGTTGTTTCACGAGCCACGATAACCAAATATGAAACAAATGCCAACATTAATACTATCTATAGAAATACGGCTAAAAAAGCATGATTTTTTATCCATTGCAACTCTCCATTAGATAGCGCTGCGGTAGAATTATGGCCTAATGAATAGCCCGGGATTTAAGTCTAGGATTACATGACTCCGGCCTATTAGCCCCGCCGGCGGAGGAGTTCTTTTTAAACGCTGGAAAAGCGCATTGCGCGTTTCCCTCACGGAAACAATGTTGGTCTTGCCGGTGACATAGGCGCCGATTGCGCCCCAAATATGGGAATACCCAAAAAAAAACTAGCGGTACCCTTTCCGTCTTAACAAGGTGCGCCAAGGGATCGCTTGCACCTGCTACTGTGACTAGCCAAGGGGTCCTACACAACCAAAAATAATATAATTTTACCATAGCCGCTTCGAAATGAGGTGACTCCAATGTCAAAATGTTCAGGAGCCTTAGATCTCTAAGTTTGAGCTTGATTGTATACCATTTAAACAATCTCCATGACAATCAATAAATTCAGAGCATTGCTAATATAACGATAACTGACTACAAGTGTGATTAAAGTAAGCAGCGTTTAAGCTTCTATCAACCCAGTCTACATTTACATACTCTTTGATAACTGCCTTATGTCCGCCCAAATCTGCTCATAACCAGAACAGCGCCCTGCCCTTACCAATTAGTCTCTCACCTTGCTTAGTGATTAGCTAAGTGAAAGTCATGTTGACTTTAATAAGTCTGGTTTGTTGGTACAATAGAGATTTTTTTGTATAAATTATATAGTAAGTATTGTTTTTTTTCCATTCATTAAAAAAACTAAGTAAGTATATATTTTAGTCCAAGTTCTAAATTAATGATGTTTTGAGAAAGGTTATCTGTGTGGGTATCTCACAATTATTTTTCAAACATCAAACATTTTGTACCTATTTTTGTATTCCGTGTGAGGAAGCTAGTCTATTTTCAATGACAGGGACATACGCTTTAGATCCCATGGTTTGTAGAGGATATTACAGGAAGGGATATAGGGAATGGGTATATATTAAGACAATCAACAGTAGTGTGTCCGCCTACAAAAGCTTTTAGTAGGCAGGAGTTCCTGCACAAGAGGTTTTTTATTGCATTAGTATGTGCACAAATTCAAGTGCATTCTTCAATTCAATCACGGTAGCGGCTTCAAGCTTCAGCTTGCAGCTTTAGGCACAGGAGTGCAAAACTTCCTAACTCATATGTAATGACAGAAAAAATAAATAATTGTATGGGCCTAGGATTGACGACACATACACACAGCACCCGAAGTTTTTTTTAATTAGACAATTAAACAATGATAACTATAAGGTCCTCCAGACCGATTTCGGACACGGCGGCCAGTCTTAAGAGAGATTAGCCAACTGCGCAGAAGATATTATAGTGCACAAGTGTGTGCGCAAACACAGGTGAACTATCTTTTCCTTAGATCTCATAATCCGATGGGACGGCAATCCGACACGACCGGAAAGAGTTCAGGCGCAGGACCAACGGCTTAACGTGCTTACCGAGACACTGGAGTGTACACACTTCCAATTTCTAGACTCCGGGCTGCTACAGAGAATTTTCTGACAGAAAACCCCAATGACTCTATATTGGCCTGACCTGGGAATTGAACCCAGGCGCACCGCGTCTGCGGCCTTATATCAAGCTACTAGACCAACGAAGCAGTAATGATAACTATTGAATGATAACTATATACTAACGATGCTTAAGACTATTACTAAAATTATATTTATTATATATTTTGATTCCTATTGCATTTTTTAATTAATAGGAATTACTTAAACTAACATTAAAAACCGTATCTATCTATGAAATGAAAAAACACATATTTTTTAATTAATTTATTCGAACATTACAGTAATTAACAAATGACTTAATATGTAATTTATATTAAATATCTGTATTTTGTACCTTTTATAAGTTAATTTTAACCTACAGTGTGTACTTTTGACAACGTTATTTCATTTTGCACAGATTAAAAATAAATTATGGCATATCTTATAAGTAAGTTAAAAAAAACAACATATTATTCTATCTGTATAGATTTTACATGAAAAATGATATTCAATTCTTACGAAATAAAGACAGTTTTTTTTTTAATTTAAATATTTAGATCACTGGCAGAAACCATATTACGAAATAGGATCATCAAAAAATAAAAAAAATGTTTGAAGTTTGAAACTTAATAAACAAATTTCCTTAAAAATTTATAATATTTCTTAAGGTCAAGTCAATTATAACAAAACGGTCTAATCTATATTATAACTAAGTATTAGTTTTAGTACAAAAAAAAATATTGTTATTATAAATAAATTAAAGTAGACAGGAATGATATAGGAAGTCTAAATACGAATGAACATATTAATTAATTTTTAAACATATCTTTGGTTACTTTATGAGAAATAAAACTCCTTTATATAAAGATAATATTAATCCTTATTAATTAAATAGCAAAGAATGATAACGTGTTTGGGGATACTTCAGTTTTAGATGAAAATTCAAGACAATAATTTTATTTTATTTTTCTTATTATATATTTACGTAATATCAGTTAAACGAGTTCACCTATATGATAATTACGAGTAAAATCTCCAAGCACTTTATATTTTTGTTCTTGAGTTCTAAAAATACGTGATGCAGTTCGCGAGTTTTCTACCTCAATTTTGTTTACAGTACTTATTTTAATAATGTGAATTGTTGAGCGCATTGATATGCATTCAGCCTAATAATCGAGTATGCTCATTAAACTGTAAGTTATTATAAGATAATGTCAAGGAAGTCACGACTATGTACCTGAATAAATAATTACTCAATAATTCATAAATTAATCCAAATAATTATTATGTCACATTAATAAAAAATAATTTCAAATTTTCTTTCTTTAATTATTATGTTCAATATTTTTCTATCTACAACAATAGTAACATAAATTCAGCTTTTTATATTCTTAACATATTTTATACGGTATACTATTTCCTCATTGCTTACCGTTTTCATGCACAAATTTAAAAACACCACCACCACCAGTTAGTTCATTGAAAATATTGATTTTCACATCCAGTTATCAGACCCTTTTCTAAGTTCGTTAACGTTGAATTTTAACGTGCATTTCGTTTAATCCATTTGGTATTCCAAATCTATGATTAGAAATTAACTTTGTAGTATGGCATCAATAGTACTGCGTTACAAAGTCTGAAATTCAAGTACTAGCTTTAAATATTCTTGTTTATTTATGTAGCATGATATGCAAAAGATTTAAGGAATTCGGGGCTTATCTTTATATACTATACACCCAAACATAAGAAATATGCTTTATGCACTGTTACAGATGCTTTTTTTTTCGAGACAAGAAGATAAAGTCGATAGAATCAACTGTGGTGATTTTTTGCACTGGCAATGACTTTTTTAAGCTATTATCTTGAAAAACTATTAAATCGTACTCACGAAAATTAACCACAAAAATACTAATAGGAAATAAATATATTTATTACATAGATTATTATAATACTGCTGTGAGTGAAATAAGGGTTGGCAGTAAAGTTTTCGGCGTGTACCTCAAAAACAAGACGAAATTGAAACAAAACATATCCCTGGCCGAGGGGACCAGCCGAAAATAATATAATTTTATTTAACCGCTTCGTAATGAGGCCTCAAATGTCAAAGTGGCTAGGGGTCATGGATATCTAAGCCGGACCCGGTAACGAATAATATATTTGCGGAAATCAAAATCGTTCCACTCTGTGTAATGATCAAAAGATAAAAGTATACATTATATTCTTACAAGCGGATCGATTTTAAGACAAAATGTATGTTTTCGGTATAAAGTTATGCTTGCACGTACGACCCATATTTTGATGGTCATCACCCAATACAAAAAAGACTACTCCAATACGAAAAATATACTTTCATGAAATTTCTATTCATTTAATTGGTCGAAAGCATTTCGACAAATATCTATGCGATATAATTTCATTTAGAAATCGCAATAACAAGCAATGTATATATCAAAAATTATACTCTAATATATAGGCTATGTATACACAGATAATACCAAACATTCTAAATCATTACTTGTATTTCTTGTACTTGTTTGACTGAAGATTATACCTATTGTATATACAAATATTCAGCTACCTATATAGCTAAGATAGCTTTGTACTACGGGTGCCAGTTGGTATCATTATTCATTTGATATTTCCGTAGCGTTGACAGACGTGTTGTCGTCTATCTGCAGTAGTATGCGGACGTAGCCCGTTGGCTCCTTGAGGCTCTTGTTGTAGATGATGTTCTTGGCCCACGCCCTGCATCGGATTATTGCTAATGTGTTCACTGGAACCAAAAAATAAACAAATGAACACAGCGCAAGGATATTGTGGTTATTTTCGGAGTCATTATGCAAGCGCTCAGGGCACCGGAATACCCACAAAAATCGCCTCAACTGTGACAATGAGCGTTAACTAAAGAAATATTAAAATTCTTATTCAATCTTAAATCCCTTGACAGCAATATATAATGTATGGAATGATCTATACTCCTTACAATACTATTGTATCATAGTAGTCTGTTTACCCACTGAACTAATATCCTTCGTATATAATATAATAAATGACACAAAATTAATGACATAAAATAAAGCTCCAAAACAATAAAAAGCAGACCTGGTGGAGTGAGTTTAATTGGAACCACTGGGCTGATGTACCCGTCCTCGTTGAGGTACGGGTAGAACCGTCCTGGCAGACCGCGCCCCCACGGGTATTCTATCTTGGTGTCGTTTTTAGAATGTTCCTCCCAACACGACACCCAGACCTGTTGACGCTGGAAAAATGTATTTGTATCATTAATCATTTATTTATCTTATCTTACTAGTGTAGGCGAATTATTACATGTATTTATTACACTACATAAACTTAATATAATGCTTAAAAATGCGATATTTCAAGGGATGTTTGATAATTGATACAATCGCTCGAACTATAACGAAATTTGATACAGTATAGAAGTAACTTTCTTCATGAAATTTGGCAAAATATCATCCATAGATAGTTACTTATTGATTTATTACTGTAGAAAAACACAACATAGCTTAAAGTTATTTCTAAAAAACTTACTTCAATCTCTGGAAGTCCATTAATGTATTCGACTAAATCGGCTGACATATCTTCTGGGAAATCCTTAACATAGAAATCTGGTTTCCAGCCATAAACCTGAAACATGAAGAAAACGATTAATTTAATTTATAAAGCATTCTGAACATAACCTGTTTAAAATGTATAATAATCTCAATTACATATCTTAATATAATGCTGAATTCATCGATTGAATATCAGTTACAGCGGCCAAACCAGGACTAACCAAATAAGGAACAAGAACGAAACCCAAATACACTTTCTATTCTCACACTTTCTGACGACTAAAGAAATCGCAAAGGCTCAGGATCAAGGGCTTTACGTGCCGCGGCACGGTGGGCTAAAGTCGTGTAAATTGAAAAATACCAAAGAATATAATAGGCATAGAAAATGTAGTAGAACACCATTTTTTTTTTAATTTGCCCATGTCCCAAAATTCTGATTTCAACCCACCGTGTGGGGTATGAAAGCGTAAGCGAAAAAACTGAGAACTGAGTCTCAGAAAAAGTCCAACATTTTTTCAATCAGGAACTTTAGTGGTTTTTTAAACGGCATAGTTAATAATATGATATGATTAATTGATTATACAGTCACTTAGAGCATTTGTTTTATTCACCTTATTTAACTTTATGAAGAAGCAAGGCGATTCTGGGAAACCGAAGTTATCTTCCACCGTACACTCTTTCTTGGTATTAAACCACGACTCGTTAGCGTAGGCTGAAAGAAAATTAATTGAAAACTTACTTTATTGTACTTTATATGATATCCTAGTCACTTGTGGTTTAATTTAAATATCATCTCCTTTTTTAACGATAAATTATTTCAATTTAAATAAACTCGACACCAACCAATATACAGGGTTATTTTTTTGTGACCCAGCCACCTCGCAGGACTACAAAGCTAACATCATAAGCAACAACCTTTGTTATACGACTGCGGACATAACTCAATACATGAAAAAAAAATGATTTTAAAAGTTTTTGTCGAACTGTCGTAACATTTTTAGGTCTATATTACATTCATACAAGAAAGGACAACGAGACGCGTCGACCTTTGCGTTGCGCGTAAATTTATAAAAATAACCCTGTATAGTATAGTATATATATAGTAATAATAAAAGCCTGTGATTGTTCCCCACAGCTGGGCTAAGACCTCTTCTCCACTTTTTGAGAAGAAGGTTTGAAGCTTATTCCACCACGCTGTTCCAATGCGAGCTGGTGGATTACACATATGACAGAATTTCATTGAAATTTTGACACAATATGCAGGTTTCCTCGCGATGTTTTCCTTTACCGTCAATCACGAGATGAATTATAATCAATATATACTTTGTACTAATATGTTGCAGTTTTATCATAAATTTTAACTGACCCAGGTCGATTTTTCCGGTTGTACCTTTTCTGGCTTACCACAATTAGGTGACAGAAATACTATTCAGTATTAGAAATAAATGAATTCATATGCTTACATTTAGTAAAGTCCTGTATATCTTGCATGTAGAAGTCATGGCCTGTGGTGTTGTCTGTAGAATAGTGGACAACGAAGTCTAGCGGTTGAGGTCGAGATGATACGCCTGGATTAGCCCCTGAAATATATTTAAATAATGTTACCACAATTATTCCAAAAGCTCCAAAAAAAATATTTTCAATAGCTCCAAAAAATACAGTTTATTTCATTTGAATATTATATATTAATTAAATGAATATTTCAGATCCACACAATATACACGGACGAGTCATTGGGACTCATGAAAAGCGGCGTTGGGAACATGGGTGACGATGATGATAATGTCCTTGATTTTGGCTATGACGACCATTACTCACAGAGACTCACCAGCTGCGCAGCATATGTTGTATAGCATTAATTCTTACTCAGTATTCTTTCGATCAAAATCCGATGGAAGGCAAATACGACAAGACTACAAAGCCTTTCAGTGCGGGCCCAATTTAGGGCTTTCCTAAGTACAGCTTGTACACAAAGCTA
The DNA here is from genome assembly GCA_963151315.1 of Nymphalis c-album. Taxonomy (NCBI): domain Eukaryota; kingdom Metazoa; phylum Arthropoda; class Insecta; order Lepidoptera; family Nymphalidae; genus Nymphalis; species Nymphalis c-album. Next base: position 13,515,558 of record OY720590.1, on the reverse strand, counting down.
ACTTCAAAGGTATTAAGATATACTTGAGCAAAAAAACCCATCACTTTTTATTTGCTCGATCCGATATTTATACCCAGGAGCACAAAGAAACAAACAACCATAAGTGCACCATTATTATATAACATATTGCATAACATTAAAAATCAAAATATTCATTTTTTGAGCTGGCGCTTATCACCTTTTAATCCAGTTAGCAATGTAGATTCTGAGGTGAACGAGCAAAAATTCAATATAACAAATAATGTACATACACAGTCAACTGTTATTTCACATTCAACTAAAACACAGGTAATTATTTATAACAGCTAATGTCGTAATTAATGTAACCGAGTTTAATTGCTTGCTTCCAGCGTTTATAACACGTGGTGACGATTGCATACGATAACTATACAACATGTACATGAATACTATTACGTTTATTAGCGATAAATAAATATTATGAATGCAATATTATTCCGCGAATACGAAGTTCGTCCCTTCATTGACATTTATTTAAATTACTAATTAGTTTGATATCACGGAACTGAACTTCAATACTATTTATGTTTATCTCACTTCGAAAATAAAGGTGATTATCAGTTACTGATTAGTTTCTGCATGCATCATGCGATCTATATACATTCATATATAAAAGAATATCTGACTTGGCTGACATATCAACGCCCATCCCAAACTACTGAAGCTAGCATCACGTAAATTTGCATACGGATTCCTTTTACACAGTAAGTTATCACTAAAGGATTACTAAGGACTTTTGAAAATTGAACCCCTGAAGTAGTGAACAATTGAACCCCTGAAGTAGTGAACAACAGTGAAAGATACAATTAAACAGATAGTTTGTAAGAAAATGCTTTAAAGATGAGAGATTTTTGAAGATATCCGTGGTTTAGCAAATCTAAAATACGACGTGAGTGAAGTCTTGGGGAAAGCAATACCCGGAATTCACAACCGATATTTCGTAAGTCGTAATCAGTTTATAAGCACCTACCAAATAAAGTAGATTGGTCACTAGTATAAAGCTGGGGTTTGTTAAATAGCAGCCTTCGTGTACATCTACATTACTTTACCAACTTACACACACTTACAAAATTACACATCTCTAGGTCTTTTAATTATATAAATGTCGGCGAATCTAGCCAAAGCGTAACAGACAGAAGGCACTCCTTTCGCATTTATAATATTAGTATAGAAGTTTAGATAAAAAATATGGTGTGTGTCTAGGTACTCACGAGAATTGATGTGTATGTATGTATATTATGTGCTCGATAACAAATCTCAAATGTCATCTGACGCTCGAAATCTCGCGCTTATTCGTCTGACGCTTGAAGTCTCAGTTTGATTCTATCGTGTACCGAACGCCAAGATGTTTACATCAACAAACAATTATACAAACTTACCAATCAGGGAACTCTCGAGTATGTATGTCGGTTTCTTATCGTCAAGGATGTAAAACAGTCCGCCCATACAAATGGCAAACATCACCGCCAGCACCGCGTAGAACACGAGGTAGAACGTTATTGCTATGGCTGAAACAAACAAAATAAAATGTTACTAAACCACCACCGCGTTTTTTTAATTTAAAATAGGTACATCGTACGGAGGTGAGTCTTCCTTTTTCTTCTTTTATTATAAAACTAGAGTTTTGCCCGCGGTTTCACTCGCGGAGTTCCCGTTACTGTGGGAATTCGGGGATAAAATATAGCCTATGTTACTCGCCGATAATGTAGCTTTCCATTGGCGAAAGAATTTTTAAAATCGGTTTAGTGGTTTAGGCGTGAAAGCGTTACAAACAAACTTACATTCGCATTTATAATATTAGTAAGGATTAGTAGGCGGACGGTTGGTGTATGTGAGTGACCACCACCTATTGGCATTGATGCTAAGAATAAGTCCCTTGTACTTGTCACTGGCTCTCTCACGATTCAAACCTATCTAGTGAAAATATTTGATGAGTGGGTGGCACCTACCCAGAGCGGTTGCAAGTCCTACCACCTAGTAAGCTATCAAGTTTTTTCTTTCTTTTCGATTATTTTCGATAGAATAGAGAGGATTGAGTATAAGTAAAATTCCATTTAATGGCTACCTTGATAATTAAAAAAAAATGTAACAGGATTGGTTCTTTATGTATTAAATAATGCACAAAGTGTTTTCACTAAAGTCTTGAATGACATAATATGTGTTATAATGAAAACGTATCATTTTATCTCATAGATTAATCTACTATGTAAATTTCCCGACAATATATATTTTCCGCATAGCGCACAGTATTTACTGTTCATACATAATTAAAACAAATCACAATAAAAACAAGATGGAATAACGTATCCTAACTAATATTATAAATGTGAATATTAGTTTGTTTGTATGTTGGTTACGCATTCACGCTTAAACCACTACACCGATTTTAAAACTTCCACTAATGGAAAGGTACCTCATCAGCGAGTAACATTGGCATTTTGTCCCCGAATTCCTATCTTACCATCAGGTGGCCCATATGCTCGTACGCCTTCAAATGCAAAAAAAAAAAGTTACAGGCTGTTATTGTTATAATTTTTGTATAACTTCTTATATCTCAGATAAATTATTCAATTTTAATACACTATTACCTAACTTTAACTAGACAGTAGTGTAGTATAAACTGTTTAATACCTTTTATGATTTACAACGCTATCTGTGCAAATATTATGTTCCTCATAGCTGTAATGACATAATATTTAGCTAAGCTTCTTATAAGTACATAAATTACTACATGACCTCGTAACCTAATCAAGACGAATATAACTGTCTGGAAAAAGTCTTCAAACGCAGATAAAATCCGAATCTTTTTCGGACGTCTCGTCCAAAAAATAAATAATTTTCGATAAGTCTTTCTACTGAGATGCATATTTTAAATGGAAATCATTAAGTATGTTAGCTTTCCTATTTAATTGTGATGTTCAAACTTTTATACATATGTACATCGAATCAATGTACTTATTCATTCAATGTACATATCATACTGCCAAACTGGTTCACGTGGTTGGTAAGACACTTGCCTTTCTCGCCGCTGGTTCTGGGCTCGATTCCGACCCAGGACAGACATTTGTGTGCATGAACATGTCGGTTTGTCCCGAGTCTGGGTGTATTTATCTATATAAGTACTTATTTACAAAAGAAAAGTAGTATATAAGTATTAAGTATATCAGTCGTCTCGTTTCGATAGTATGAGCTCTGCTTAGTTTGGGATCAAATCGCCATGTATGAATAATGTCCCAGGATATTATTATTATTAAGTCTGCACCCACATATCATAGTAACAATTTTATAGGTAACAATAACTGTAGGTAAATAAATTCATAACAACATAATAATCATTTTCTCTTAATAAAATTGGCTTATATATTTTGCTATTTGGACCAATATGTGGAACAAAACAAGCGCATAAAAAACAGACGTAATGCTTTTTTTTTTTTTATTGCATAGGAAGGCGGACGAGCATATGGGCCACCTGATGGTAAGTGGTCACCAATGTCCATAGACATTGGCGTTGTAAGAGATGTTAACCATCGCTCACATCGCCAATGCGCCACCAACCTTGGGAACTAAGATATTATGTCCCTGTGCCTGTAATTACACTGGCTCACTCACCCTTCAAACCGGAACACAACAGTACCAAGTACTGCTGTTTTGCGGTAGAATATCTGATGAGTGGGTGGTACCTACCCAGACGAGCTTGCACAAAGCTCTACCACCAAGTAAATGCTTACGATAAGATGTATAATGTTACGTCGTTTTGGTTACGAGATGACTTGATACTGATTTTATCATTATATTTGATTAAAACTCATTATTTACAGACATGTGAGTGGAACTATTCCCTATTATAACAATTCACGTGGGAAGCGAGACGAATAGTATAATAAATGATGATTGTCTTCCTGACTGATGTTGCCATGGCGGCCGTTCTTAAGGAAGATTACTTATCGCACGCAAGCACGAGATTTAATAGTGCACAAGTGTATAATCCATCCTCTCGCTCTCATAATCCGATGGGACGGCAAAACGAGACGACCTGAGAGTTCAGGCGCAGGGCCAACGGCTTTACGTGTGCACTAAGACACGGGAGTACACACATCCAACTTCCAGACTTCGTGCTGCTACTGAGCATCTTCGTCAGAAAAACTCACTCAATAACTTTTTATTGACCCGACCTGGAGTTTGATCCGACCTGAAAACCTGCGGGCTTATAACTAGTCACTAGACCGACGAGATAGTCTAGTTCTTAGTAACATAATACAAGTATAAATTATTATTAGATAATATTTTACAATCTGAATATGATAAATGTTACAGAAATTTATATTTCAAATATATAGTTATTATAATTATATACAATTTACTTTACAGGACCATTAAAATAAAATAAAATTAAAAATTTAGAATTGAGTGTGATTCAATTTATGAATTTTGCTGGCTGATTATTATTCACTTCAGTATTTACATAAAAACTACAAAAACTACGTAAAAAAAAACAAATCAGTTATGCATTACGCATGAAATGAATTCCAAATTCAAAAAAAGACAAAAATATACTCAAACATATTCTTACATAGACAATATTTATACATGTAAACAAGAGTAATTGAAAAATTTATTATTTCGGTGATCGACATATAAACGTTTACTAAATTACGAACGAGATCTATAAACCGGCGTCGTGACGTCAGAAGCGTCTAAAACCGAACTGTAGGGACGGAAATAGACAAATACGTCCTTAGTGTAAATAATTCGCCCACGCCGATAGACGTGACAGCGAACTGTAGGCATTCTTATTGTTACGACCGACGACGGCTTTCTCGTGTAGGAAACTAGTACCTATGTTCTTTTAGAAATCTAGTAGGTACGATATACACTACACGAAACAATTTATAATCCTAAGCATTGGAAAAGTAAACATTAACCTCGAGAACTAAATATTTATGCATATTGATTCTACTTCATAACACATCATCTAAATTTATCGGTATTATACTATATTTCGTTTCACAATATTATAATGTATTTTATGCAAACAGTTGTTTACATAAAGTTATATCACAAAAAAACCGGAGCGAAGCATTGTATTTACAAGATAAACATTTTTATATATCAATTAAATTAAATGATAAAACAGTCTTATAACAAGCGTGATTATCATTTAATTAAATATTGATGCGAATTAATTATATTATTACAATTTAGAATGATTTTAATGTAACTATACTCGGATTAAAAAAAATATTTGGTTGCCTGTAAAGTCGGTATACGGGCGAAAGTTTTACGTGACAACGACTTTGAGTGGTAAAATAATTTTAATGTGAATATTCATTCGTATAGTAGGAAGAAGGATGAAATAATAGTAACAATTTAAAACATTTATTTATACAAAGAATTATATTTAAAACATTAATTTATACAAATAATCTCGCACTGAATTTCATATTAACAAAATTTTATTTTTACCTTTACACATACATACGTATTTATATACAAATATACATACAATAACTTGCAATACATTTGCGTACAATGAAACAGCGTTCTGTCTCTCTCGCTCTTAGGCGGGCTAACCATGCCCGAGTGGAAGGGACGCGTGCCTCTCACTCGCTCTCATTGTGAGCGCATAACGTGAGCGGAGCGTAACGCAGTTTCTTGAAGTGTCACCCGGCAAACCAATTTATAAGACGTTGTCACGTCAAAAAAATTAAAGGTTCTTACAATACATTTAATTCAATACTGTGAGGTAGCGATTCAAAGGTGCTCAATGAAGCCTATTTGAATAAATAATAAATTGATTAATAAGGTCTGTGTAAAATTAAATATAGGTATTGATAAAAAATATAGTTGTTCTTTTTTTAAATTCCATCCGTTTAATGTCGTTCATTTGAAATTTTCAATCTGCACGAAAGAAAAAAAAACTTCTTAGTACCTATATTATTAGTTCGACTTGTTCACATGTCCTTTATTTGTAAAAGCGAGGACCCAGAGTTTAAAATAAGAATTCAATTCATTTATAAAACGAGTGACGTACAAAACGATCTCTTTAACCTTGTATATACAAAGGCGGGATTGTAAAAAGGGCCATGGGAACGATTTGTATTGAAATACTTCAATGGCTATAGAAAATCCATAGAGGGTTGGTAAATAAATTAACAAAGATGGAATTATTATTATCATTTTATGTGTATTTATTTCGGCACGGCATACGTTACACTTTAAAATGATAAATAATTGTCAATGTAGATTAATCTTAAATATCAAAGATAACTTTTTTTTTTAATATTAATCCTCTGGCAGTAAACTTTTATGCCATTTTTTATCTACTTTAACACTTAACACTTCTGAATAATTATTATCAACGAAAAAATACAATGCACTATTTTATTCCTGTATTTTTTGTATTTGCATGTAGTAGAATGGATTCCGTCGAAAAGTTTTTAGTAATACTTCATCCTAAAACGATTCGTATTCGTATATCTAACAATAAAAAAAACAATCACAACAATCATTTTAGTTTTTTTTAAACTATTCTTTATTACAATTATCTGTATCAAGCGGTTGACATTATTGACTCGAAGGTGACTAGTATCTGGAACAATATTTACAAACATGTTCACTTTGGGGTACAGCTATAGGCGATAGACAACAAATCATTGCATATTGATAATTACGAAGTTAATAACTCATAATAATGTAAACTATCAAATTATAATTTAATATGATGTAAAAGATTATGAGGTGAAAAATTTGGTGACGTTGTAATTGGTTGAAACAAATATTCAAATTTAATTGTAACGGAGAGTAATAAATTAATACCTAATTCACTACTATAAATAGATTGTGTGGTTTTGTCGCGATATAACTTTATATTCGGTTATAAAAGTGCATCACACGGAACATATGAGCCTATAAGTATAAAACGTGCATAGACTCGAATATTCTAGCAATACTTAAGCACTTGTACCAGATATGCCACACCTGCTATGACATATGCGGTAATAAAAAGCTTTTCTGTTGCTTTATTTGAGTGGATAGGATGTATCTACGTAGTTAATAGGATAAATACTCCGAGTTAAACTGAGCTTTTCTTTAGATTCACATACCTTAAAACTATTCTTTTGGAACAAGTACCGCTTATTACTAATTTCACTAAAACTCTGTGTGAAAAAATGAAGTGGAAAGTGGAATAATCCCTCAAACCTTTTCGAACGAAGGGGAAGCCTTAGCCCAGAAATGGAACATTCACAATTAACTTTTTTTTAGACGAGTCTTATCATTTTGTAATTTAAATAGGCTGATAGTAAGTGTTCCCAAATATCAACTACCCTTACATCGCAAATGGGCCCCCAATTATGGTAACTATAATATTATAACCCTGGTATGCGAATTGAGTACATACTCTTAAAATTTACATAACAAATACAACCGGTTCACAATAATGTATTTCAATTTTTAACAGTCTATTCCTGTCAAGTCGCGAAGGGAATAAACCCAAGGTCGAACTCACTAAAAAGGGAACGAAGCTGATCATGATATATGATCTTGTTTATGAATTCGTTTATGAAATCATTTCTATTGTAAGTATATACTATACACCTATATATCTTATATATGTATTTATATATTAATATATCAGTGCCGCTTGACAAATTTATTGACAATTGTCACAGAAACTAACACAGTTCTGGCTAAATATGGTCACAACTCGATCATTAAAAATAACTCGACTTTAAATACACATGCCGAGCACGAAATGAATAAACACAAATTAAGCAAATGAAAACTTACTAATGCCCGGGTTTGAACCTAGAATATTTGATTATGTTTCTCGAATTTTAAACAGTGAAAACGTTAGTACAAAAAAAATATCTGGTTAATTACAAGTAATGTTACTGAAGTACTCTGTGTAATTTTCCACCATTGTTTTAACATATTTTAACAGCCGTCCTTTACATTTAGGTCATGGCTAAACTAGCCCATTACATATTAACCAGTCTATGAATTGAACTAACTACACGGCCAGTCATGTCGCTCACAGGGCCCGGTTAACAGGAAAAACGGTTATTTATAGTAATTACGATGTGAATCTTGAAAATTTAAAATGTTCTACCTACGTAAGAGATCATCCAGTGATGTATCTCGAGATGTCGGTCCACGAGCCACGAGTAGCGGCAGTATTTATGTTAACTAATGCGTGTTTTAGTTGAAAACTTTCTTTGTAAAGAACGCTCAAAGTAAATAAATACTTGAGCTGCATGCAGTTAGAACTCTTGCGGCCTTATACTGGAACGTCATTCAAATATTAAGTGCAACTTAATTATTTGAGACGCCGTTAATTTCGCATACTAATTTCAATGTTAAGTAGCGTTTAACAAAGTGTTTGTTTGAGAGACGTTTCAGTATTCGGCCGTTGGACTTTTTACTAGTCTTTCAGCCATTGTCACCACTAATGGTTTATTTTTCCACATAATCTGAATGCCATTCAAGAGAAAAATGATGCTAGTTGACAATCATTTTTGCCACCAATCACATTCAACAATAACATTCCGAGATGGCTTAGTGGTAAAACCGCGTGAATCTTAACCGATGGTCGTGGGTTCAAACCCGGGCAGGCACCGCTGAATTTCATGTGCTTAATTTGTGATTATAATTCATCTCATGATTAACGGTGAAGGAAAACATCGTGAGGAAACCTGTATGACTGTGTCAAATTTCACTGAAATTCTGTCACATGTGTATTCTACCAACCCGCGATGGAGCAGCGTGGTGGAATAAGCTTCGAACCTTCTCCTCAAAAGGAGGAGAAGAGGCCTTAGCCCAGCAGTGGGACATTCACAGGCTGTTATTACTTATATTTCATTCAACACGGTCATGTACTATTTGTACTTTAGCTATCTTTAATTATGTTTTGTAATATAAGATCACGTGTCAGCCATTTTGAACATGTATCGATCCACCTTAGACCATCTAAAGCCATAATTATAAGGATTTATTAAGAAAGATAATAATAATAGCCCTGGTGGCTAATCGACGACCATATCGGGCACTACGGACACACCTCGTGTGGAGAATAAATGAATCAAGCTGGATAGTACCTTGTTCTTATATTTAAATGTAAAAAATATCAGAACAAATATAAAAATGATATAAACAATAATATGTAATCAACACGCATGCGTAATTTAAATTTTGTCTTTAAAACAAAGCACAACAATAGTTCAGCAAGTTCAATTCGAATTTCGAACAGTTAAAATACATAATATTCAATCCACTGGTCTTTTTTTTTTTCACGCAGTGGAAATCTTCAAAAAAGTACCCGGCTCCCTTAGGGGGAGGAACCGGGTTATGTGGGATTTTTACCCACTAAAACCGCAGAAGCAATATCGAAACCAAGGTTAATCCGAGGTGCGATAATTGGTAGTTGAAAACTTCATCAATAACTGGTCTACCTTAACACTTAATGATAATATAATAAATGTATATACTTATGTGACAATGCTTGAGTGATTTCGATTTATTAACATTACATTTATCATGCAACGTCTCATAATGCAGGCGTTGTTGTAAACCAATGTGCTAACTTAAACGTTAGAGACACCTTATATTATTTTCTTTTGTCCCACGCTCCTATTACTCATCGTTACTAAGAATTCGTTAGTACATAGTTATATGTGGCAATACATCGTCCGATGTATATAGTTTTATATCTAAGTTTTAATCGCTTAACGATATACGGGTAGAATAGCTATGTCGTAGTAGTTTACATCCTGATTCCTTGGTTTATTATGTGTTTTTTTTGCGTTTATCTCGTAATATTACTAAAGTTTCTGAATCGAATTGCTTATACAGGATGGTACAAAATTAGTGTCTAACCCGTGAAGTGGTTATTAGGTATCGTGAGTCGGTTCTATTTATGTAAATATTTTTATAATATTATGCAAAAAAATTACCTATAAAAATATTAATTGTCATTTTCAATTGTAGGCAATTGTAGTCAAAATGTATTAACTGGAAACGCATAACATTAACATGTTATTCATATTAACTTTGTAACAATTAAACTTTAAATACAATTGTCATGCTTTTTTCCTTTTTGAGCATTAAAAATTGAAATAATATATAAAATCCTATCCTTTGGTTCTTTGGCGTTCTATCCGTGTTATAAGATATTTAAATTCAACAAAAATAACTAAATTCCCACCGAGTTCCCAAAGTACATAGTAATCTAAATACGCTCAGTAGCAGAGGTCGGCAATGTAAACATTTCGGTGCCTCGTCAAGCTTTACGTAAGCGTTCGATCTCACCCTGGGGGACAATTCTACTAATCTATTTATTTATTAAGGACCATCAGCAGTCACTACACTTACACATGTAATATTATAAACATATTCCGACTTAATATAAGGTGTGCGACTCTTTAAGACGGCCGCAGCATGCATTTTAAGGTACATACAATTTATTATATTTTTTAACAGATTTTTACAAAAACAAAAATTTTATGTTGCTGCAATAGTATTGTTAATCATTTCATTTAAAAATAGAAAATCTATAACGATTACGTTACAATTCCCGATTGAATTCTAATACAATTTTGATTTTGCTATATTACTTAAGATTGAAACTGTTAATATACCGATACGTCATAACTAAACTTGACTGTTAACTGTTATACCTTATAAATTTTATGGGGTTGTTTATAAGCCATCTAGACTTATAAGCAACCCACTACCCACTGAAATTCTGGGCTAAATATATCCAAGTGAAAAACATAACTAATGCTAGAGTATTAATAGATTAAAATATACTATTTTACACGTGTAGCAATAAAACATATTTATTATTCTACATATTTAACGATTTCTCGACGAACGAATTATAACGAACGTGTCTCAAGATTATTGGTAGTAAATGCTTGTCTATGGTTTTAATTATTTCATTGTTGAATCAAGCCATAAGTTATAGCTTTGCAATATTTTATTGAAAGATTAATCTCTTATCTACGATTATGAATCCGGTCACTACATAAAAATATAAGATTGTATTCTGGAGCGAAAGGTTGTGTTCCTTTCATGAATTTCGGCCTGCACAATACTATCTCATCTAACGCAACTTTAAGTCTATCACCAATTAAAGAAATAAATATATTTCTCTATAAAAAGAACGATTACTAAACTGTTTTTGTTATTAAGTTTGTAAGTTTTGTAACATTTTTATTAAAAATGTTTTAAATTGAACGCTTCATTTGCAAAATTATGTATCCGGTATCCGGTAGAATAGACGGCGGTCCGCTGGGTCCGGGTGACGGTCCCGACTAGGCGACTAATAAGAATATCCGGCCATTCTTCTTCCCGGCCGGATGACGGATAGTAACCGAATATCGTCAACGTCTTAAGTGTCACAGTGAGGTCACTACAGATACAAAAAATATTTTATTTTTTAAATATATTTAATTTTTGATATTTTACCAACTTACAAGGAAGGATAGAAGGAATAAAGGATAAAAATATGGTTTAGGCTTGTATATGAGTGTCTATGTATGTAGGTACGTGTGTATGTATTTGTATCTCTTTGCATTATATAAATATAAGTATAGTACATGGAGTAATAGTTTCTTGTTGTATAATTTTGTGTTATAAATGAATATTTTTTTTCCTTATAAGCAATCTTGTATTTCCTATTATATCCCATATTTTTTAATGTTTTTTTTGTAATAACATATTCGTAACAAAATTAACATTTCTGTCAATATAAAAATAAAAATTCAGATATGGCTATCCTTAAAGGGTCGAATTACTTAAGTAAATAATAAAACAAAAACAGCGATAACACTGGTTATTATCGAACTTCAATCGCAGGACGATTAATTAAAACTTGTCGGATTAACTACGGGTTTCAAATGATTTGTTACACAAAGATTTTTAATGGTCTTCCGAGAGTCGATAAATATTAACTCTGCGGTAACGAAATGCCATACTAAGCATGCGTCGCGAAACCTTATACAATTGAAGAAGTGGCTGATTTTTTGTCTGTTTTTTAAGTTTTTGTATTTGTTACATTTGAAGTTACAATACGCATTATGGTACGGTGATACCTTCAACTCTGACTTGTTAAAACTTTAAAAACTAGAAATATAATGGACGAATGACCACCACGTATATGTAATCCACTAAACTGTGGTGTAAAGAATTTTCTTGGTGGCATTGTGCAAGCTCGTCTGGATAGGTACCAGTTACACAACATATATTCTACCGCAAAACAGCATTCCCAAGTACTGTTGTGTGTTAAAATCTCTTACAATACCAAAGTCTATGGGCGTTGGTGACCAATTACCACCTGGTGACCCATATGCTCGGCCGCTTTCATATGCCATAAAAAGACCTTGGTCGAATAAGCAAAACCTGTCTCCTATAAGAGAGAGGAGGTCTTAGCCCAGCAGTGGGACATTCACAAACTGTTACTTTTCTTTTTTGAACCTAATAAACCTAGTGTATTTAAGTGGCCTGGACTAGAACATCAAATGCAAACCATTAATTTATATTGCAAATGAATACCATATTTACATTTTTTTTATCCTGAAATGTAGACTGTTTTGCTGGCTGGTAATAAACATGATGCACAATAAAGTAATGTTAATATAATAAAAAAATAATCAAGAAGGCTATAACGATATCATTGTCATATCAATAAAACGGGAAGCTACCGGTTCTGGACGCGGATTCTACCGAGAATAACCGGCATGAAGCACTAGTTACTATTCCATAATGCATACCATGTAAATAATCTGTTACATAATATACATAATTATTCATACTTCATTGCAATGTGCAATGTATGAATATTTTAATGTGCAAAGCTATTACTAGCATCTGCCTCATCGCTGTCGGTGGTAGTGTATGCAAAATCGTGTGGGTAGGTACCACCTACTCATCACATATACAACCGCCAAATAGCAATACTTAGTATTGTTGTAATTTGAAGGGTTAGTGAGCCAGTGTAACAGGCGCAAGGCATGTAACGTCTCAGTTCCCAATGTTGGTGGCGCATTGATGATGTAGGGAATTGTTAATATTTCTATCAACGCCAGTGTGGGTGTTATTCACCATCAAATAGCCGAAAACAATAACAACTTTTAAAATAGGAATATATACATACAATCGTAAATATAAAAGTGGTAGAGCTTTGTGCAAGCCCGTCTGTGTAGGTACCGCCCACTCATAAGATATTCTACTGCACAAAACTGTCGTAAAATAAAGTAAAAAAAAATATCGTGTGAACCATTGAAATAGATAATAATAAATAATAAACAAGTGAATTCTTCGGCGATTTTTTAGTGACTGTTTTTTTAAAACGTATGTATATAATATGAACGTTTACGCACTGCGGTTAACCGCTTTCGGTTTTGGTATTCAGTATCGACCGGGCGAGCGCCGCAACACACTGCTCGACAGAAATCCTTTATAATTATGAAATAAAATTAATCAAAGCCTCCAGCCGCTGTGCGTATTTGTACGTGGTTTGGTGTTTTCAGTTATTCCTGAACAGCTCGCTTTTAATTGCAGTGCGCGCTAAGCCGAAAAGCTGCGAGTCCGTATATCCATTTTAGGAAACGATTTTCATTAGATTTTTTATTTTTGTTGATAATATATTGCGGTTAATGACACATTATAATGTGGAACATTATGAGTAGCCTTAATGATCCCAACATTAGCACAAAATACATTTATCTGTTTCGTTCAAAGAAAACCTTTAAATCATCATCTATGAACGGTTCTAAACGAGTCGATATTAATCGATCAAATGACAAATCGAAAGCGACTTAAATCGTCTGAGAATAGTTTGTTATAAATCTTTTTTTTTTATTTACGCCTGTATGTGGCTGTGTGTATTGTTTTAAACACAGTTATTAAATATCAGCAATAATTATTATATTTAACGCTAGCATCGTTATCCTAATTACAATTTAAATCAATTTTAATTGAGCCTATACTAATATACTTTCCAATGTATAATTATAAATCAATTTCGGCAAACTGGTCTTTTTTTTATTTCATAGGCGCGTGAGAATATGGGCCACCCGATGGTAAGTGGTCACCAACGCCCATACACAATGGTATTGTAATAGATGTTAACCATCGCTTACATCGCCAATGAGCCACCAACCTTGGAAACAAAGATGTTATGTCCCTTGTGCCCGTAATTACACTGGCTCACTCACCCTTCAAACCGGAACACAACAGTACCAAGTACAGCTGTTTTGCGGTAGAATATCTGATGAGTGGTACCTACCCAGACGAGCCTGCACAAAGCTCTACCACCAAGTTACTACCGGGCTCTACCGGTGTAGGTTATTTATCCCCGAAACAGAGAAAATTTCCATCAATTATAGAGCTGAATATGGACAGTATAATTTATATTACATCAAAACAGTAATAGTCGGTAATATTCCCAATGTCAAAGACATCCATTCCCAATGTCAAGTCCGTACCATACTATCAAGACTATTTTTCACTTTTTCTATTATTTCGTAACAACAATGCATTATGTAAGGACGTTCTTCGCGTATCGCTCGTAAAACGTTGACTTGTTCACGATATTCGTTGCGTGTATATGTTTATACCTTTAGTTTTAAAATACATTAGAAAATTAGTTTTTCATGATTGATTGACGGAAACTACTTAGTTACTGTTCGGTTTTTATTGAATCTACATCCTGAACCAGTGGCATTTTTACAATTTAACATAATAATAATTAATATTAATATATATTTAATATGATTTCAATTCAATAATTGTAATAATAATTGATGAATAACAATTACATTGACTGTAATATATTTAGATATTAAACAAACAATCCAATGATTTTTTCACTTAAACGACCCATCTCTCAATCATTGATTATTTTCCATATAATTCTATCATATAAAATCTCGGAGTGTTCTCGAATCTATTAATTTGTATCTATTACGTTTATTGCGTCCAAGGTTCGATTGAACGGTCCGATGGTATGGAATACGCCTAACAAAGTGCTCTAATACACTCCTAGGTCAATGTCGAATACTATAACAACTAGATAACTTTACGGTGACTACACCCAGATTATAATACAACACATGCGAGCTATTTATATACATCCTCTATGTAAATCCGACAACTCTTTAGATGTTTATCCCTGAAAGCCCTGAATTGTGTATGGATTTAATTGTTTGCAAACAATTATTTTATAATAGAATTCTGATGCAGATTATGCCGCGATTGTTGTCATTTTTTATAATTATAATAAAGAGACAAATACGCTAAAGGGTCACCCAATGCTTAGCTGTTACCACCGCCAATTATTTTCAGTGTCAGGATAATATCTGTTTTTTGTAACACACGAGAAATCGTTAAAAGGTACCTGGCTCGAACCCCAAACACCGATCACCTCACATATCCATGGCCCTCGCGATTATACGTACAACGGTGACTGGACAGATCGCGACATACCTCCGGTATGGCGTCTCAAAAATTGAGATTATATTATTTCCCTAATGGCTGTTACACTGGATGACTCACCCTTCAAAAACCCTCTTTTTTATATTTTCGATAGATTTAAGAGATCAAATGTAAAGATCTTAATTATATCTTATAAAATATTAGTAATATTTGTAGGTGCTTAATTAAATTTAAGTGAAACATTTTACTCCTTACATTTTTTAATTTATCATTTTTCATGTTACATTTTTCAGAAGTACTTACTTCATATTATACATTTATAGAAAATTGCAAATATTCTATTGAATTCGAAAATAATATAAATGAAAATACAATTTTGAATCGTAATTTTACTACCACAGTTGGAAAATTTAGATTTTCCGAAAACTCATTAAAAGTTATATCTTAATATTAAAATAAGACATTCAACTCCTGTCATACTATTATATATATTATTAATTACATTAAGTGATTTGCTATAATTAATAATATTGCTATAATTCTCATAAATATATAAATGATATGTCAGGATACAGACAGACGGAGACTGTTACTAAATTAAACACCCGGTTATATCACTCTGTTCCAAATCATTTGGATGTCTACGAGAACTCGTCTGCCAAAGATTTAACATATACTACACACAAATATACAATCACAGTACTACACTAGTCGCGATAGCATTTCAATGGGGTATTAAAAATATATTAATAGCATAGTTATTGTAAACAATAAACTCGACTGGACGTGTTTAATAATTGTTTTTGATTAATGTATTTTGTCTCTTACAAGAATATTTATTTAATGAAATTTCTGAACTTACCCCATCGTTTAGGCGTACGGCCCAGAAATGTTTTTTCATCCCGGTCGTATATCGCCCTCATAAATTTCTCCCCGCATGTTCTATTGGGGGGTGGACCACGAGCCCACACCGTTGTCTCGACACCATTCGATTTACTGGCCATTAAAATTATGTTCAAACAAATTTTTTAATAAAGAACCCGCGTATGTTCTTCGTTAGTTCGAAAGTTGAATGTAATACGCGATCAACCGTCACATGCGGCAGAGTGTCTGCGACTGAGCAGCGCGTGCGCATGTACTGCACGTGCAAGGCGTCAAATGACATGTGTGAGCAATCGGCTGCTATACACAAACTGAGGTTTTGTCCAAGCCAAGGTATTTCTGGATAAATGATCGATCTATGTCGAGCGAAAGACACATTTATACCTGATTTAATGGTCAATTTTCTATGTAAATGCAAAACAATATAAGTAGGTATAGAGTACATATGGGTGTACGACGTCCATATTCAGAATACTCTAGCGGTTTCGCTGGACTTCGGTTGGAGGAAATATTTGTCGTTGTGTATTAATTTTCAGCTATTATGTGTATTTCGTTTATTTTTTAATTATGTTTATAATTATTGCGCACTATCTTTATTATAGTTAAGTTTTATTTTATGTTTGATATGCATGTGACTTTAATGGAATTTACCTAGTAATAGTTACTGCATACTATGATAAAAAGAGAGCCGACATGGCCCACTCGATTGAAAGCTTCAATCTTAAATATACATCACAATTTCAAATTGCTGTGAAGTAAAATATCATGAGGAAATATGCATAGTATGTCTGATGAAGCATGGGTGGACATGGGCAACATTTACGGACTATGATTTTATGACTCGACCTAATATCCAAATAGAAGTATGTAAATACAGACACAAGTGGCCTAATGTATTGTCCTGAGGTTTACGTTGCATTTAAGGTAGTAGTCTATACTCTATACGTCTCATAAGTTCCGGCATCTGTAGACAATGGCGACAGACATTTAGGAGAACGATTAGCTCGTCTACGTTTTATTTTCCTTGGTTTCATTTACCTTCCAAAGTAAATGAAACCAAGGAAAATAAAAAAATGTAGGTACATAACTCTAATACATAGGTAATTGGGAAACTTAAAATTTATGTCGATATTAAGCGAGTCGTAGCTAATAATATTTAATCTTATAAATTTTGCATCATATTATTACTTGGCAACGTCGATTCGCAGTACCTACATTTATAATTATTTGAATAATTAACATGATGATTTCATATGCAAACTTTGTACATTATTATTTTACTTTAAATTATGTAATCTTTCAACTGTTTGGTATAAATTAATACAAAGGTACCAAATACATACATTACTGAATTTACTTATCAAATTTACTTCAATATTTAATAAACCAATATAAAATGTATAAATTTTAAGCCAATTCAGCAAATTTATTTAGATTTATGCTATTATTTAATTCAATAATTGCAAAAATATGAATAATCAGAACATACTAAACATGTTTGGAAATATTATATAAGCAATTAAATAATAGAGAAGTCATCGAGTTAATCTGTAATAGTATTTATAAACATTGTATTGTCGTTAACGCAATGTCAAGGTGTTATTGACCTATTGAAAGTTGTGGTTACTAACTAAAAACAATTTCATTTCAAAATGGCGACGGGGTCATGAACCCTTCATTTTTTTTGACGGTTAACGTCATTCATTCATCAAAGTGGTAGCGCTTGACGGTTCATAACTTCTTGTAAGTCAATTTGAATATATATATTTTTTTAAATATATATATTATTTCAACCTAGTTACTTTAAATTATTTGAACTTGCGACAATTATTCATCTTTATTTTAATGAATGTTTAAATTAATGAAATCACGGAGACCGAAATTCAATACATTACTACATAGGAGCTATCATAGTGCGCAAATAAAGGTGCATTCTCTTCTCCGCATCTCATAGTCAATGTCCACAGATTTTAAGCGCCGGTCCCGTGTTCATCGAGACACAAGTGTGTAACAGAGATAATTTCCTAATTTCTCGATGAAAAACTCAAGTATTGTTAGCTCGATTCAATAGCTGCTATTGTACAACCTAGCCACTACACAAACAAGACCAAAATATTCTTTATTATATTAAGGTAAGACTAGGTTGGTTGGCTGCGTCGGAGCGTTACGGTAGCATACGCAAGCGACACCCCCCCCCCCCCCCACTGTTACCGTGTGGGAAACGCGTAATGCGTTTTTCCAGCGTTAAAATAAACGTTGGTTGGCTGGCTCTTGCAAGTATACTCGTAAAAGCAATTTTGAATCATCAAACTGTAAATTAGCTAAGCAACCGTAAGTTTAAATCAAACAAAATGTATAAAAACTAGATTTTTATTGTTAAATTACTGAGGCACACATTGGGATTATATTATAATCATTGGACGGACAAACAGTCTACACAATATATAAAAGTCTATCGTTGAAGCAATTGCTAAAACTAATGATAAAAAAGTAAATGCACTAGGTTCAAATAAAGAGTTATCATTTCCATTACTTATTTCTATGGGTATTTATACACATAGTTAATTTTAATAATGTTATAAATTTTCAGTTGTCTAACAAAATGATACTATTATAATAAGCAACGACGTTTGATATATTGTAGAAAATATATTCTGACCTGGTATTTAAACTTGCAGGATTTCGAATATGTGGCACTAGCATTAATCACACACAATCACCGCAAATATCGTCAAATTATTGCTAATTATAGTAATATTCCATAATTCAGATCATTTATGATAATTATTTTATAATAATAATATTCTGAGACATTATTCACACAAGGTCATCTGATTACAAACTAAGCAGAGGTCCCCTAGATCCTACTCCTAAGTCCCAACAGGTAGATCCCTAACTATAGAAACCACACAACTGATATACTACATATACTAATTTGCTTTTGTAAATACATACTTAAAATGTAAAAAAATATCAGAATATAAAACGAAAAACTTACATAGCACAATATGAATATTTAATATATAAATAATTAAAATCACATATAAAAGAGATTCATTACGTTTGTCAAATTATATTTATTTATAGAATCTTTAATATAATTCATAAAAATAGTTGCAAGTGGTAAAAAAATTTAAATATATAATATAGTATTTTAGCAGGAATTAAGCGTCTTCGTTACTTGTATGATCAAAGCTGGAATAGTTATCTCAAATATGTGTCATATTTTTTTACAAAAATTAAAATCATCCTTCGTATATTATGTATTAAAATATTTCAAATAAAATCTTCAGCGATAGATTTAAAAAAAAAACAGTAAAATCAACTAAAACTACAAATACACTCTAAATCTAATGAAATACCTATTTAAAAAAGATTACAATATAATTATTATTTATAAACTATCTGTTCAAAAAAAATATTTTTCCATACAGAAGTGGAGACATAGCTGCAAAGTTTACAATGTCTAAAATGGTTTTTTTTTTAGCAAAATGACACTTTTCCACTTAACTATAATAAACTATTTATTTAAAAATTATGTATTTTAAATGGCAATTGCATAGTAAAATGAGCAGCCATATTCAGAATTGTCCTTAAATCTAAGTACGAGAGGCACAGTCATATTGGACGGACTGAGTGAATCCTAAAGCTACATTACAGCTATATTATGGACGACGTAATTAATATCATAAAACATACCTCGCTACCTTTACCTAGTTACAATTAAAAATACACTTCGTCATTTATGACGTCAAATCTATTCATTCCAAATTAAATAAATTTCGGATATCAAGCCCAAAGCTCTAGGAGGGTTCAGTTACGTTTATTTAAAAGAAGTCTTCGATTTTCAGTCAGTTAAAACAAATAAAACTAATATGGTCAAATGTAGCCCCCCTCCACATCCTTATAAATAATTCCCAAACTTAAAAATCGTACATTAAGCGAAAAAAGTTTTATACAATTTGAAGGAATTATTAATATTTTAGCTGCTTAATAGATTAATTAAACATGTCCACACAAAACATAATTAACCATTGGAATAAATAGTACTAACTTCAAGAGATTCGATGAGACTCCTTGTCATCGGTCTACTCAAAAGACCGCGCAAAAAGACAATGGTATTTCCAGTAGACCACTTATAAATCGACTTTTTATAAATGGTACTAATATTTTTTAACAAATTTTCGTGTCAAAAGCTTTGGTTTTTGGAAAGACCAGAGTATAAAAGCTATCGAGCTCTGTGTATTACTCTATCATAAGCTCAAAGTGAACTACGCCGAGACGATCTCTTCTGTTGTACTTGATGTTCCTCGCCCAAGCGCGACACTCAATGTTGATGACTATACCAGCTGAAATTAGAATATGAATTAATATTGATAATACGTGAAGAGAAAACTTCGTACCGTTTTTAAACAGATTTCGCGTGTGAGATGTTGCTAAAAATAATTATAGAGAAGATAACGATTTATTTATAATATAAATAAAATGAAAATATTAACGAAATATTTAAGAACAAATTGATTTGAATCAAAATGAAGTGTTTGTATTACGTCATAAAACAACCGGTAGTCAGAGGTGGGGCAGAGTAGTGTTATTGACTACAGACTATATAAAGCGACGCAAAGCAATGTGACTTGCCATCGAGATATGGAACAGAAAGTAGCCTCCTGTGGGTGTTATTCGACTCCGAGTACCTGTTTTACCAATTTCGGATAAGTATCTCTGTTAATGAAATTAATATTCTTATATTGTTAATTTATAATTATAATTATAATAATCAATTTGACTTTGAATTGTGAAATATCATTTATAATTTATATAGCAATAAATAATTGTATAAATATCCCTTTTGTGATCTTTTATTTTTAATATTACTCCATTAGAAATCATATACATATGAAATTGAAAGGGTGTACATATATTTTATTTTATTTTGATATTTGTCGTGTTTGTTAATTTGATATTTTGTGTGGTAGGTCTTTATCTAAGCCCGTCTGGGTCAGCAACTCATCACATATTCAACCATCGAACAGTAATTAGCGTTAATGTGTTCCGGTTTGAAGGGTGGAAGAGTAGGTGTAACTACAGGCACAAGAGACATAACATCGAGGTCGGTGGGTCATCTGTTAATAACGAGATGATTAATATTTCACACAACGCCTATGCTATGAGCGGTGGTGGCAACTTAGGTTGGCCCATTTATCGGTTATTCTAGTATGTAACGTCAAATACTTGATAACATGAATGATAAGCTTCATGCTTTCTGTGAAGGTCGAATGCTGTAATTAGATTTTATGTAACTTCCTGATGAATTACAGAGCTGATGTTTTGAATATAGGATAAAGGATGATCTATATAAAATAAATGTTCGAGAACTCACTCCTGGGCCGCTGCAAGTGCACCGCGACCAGCGGACTCAGATAACCCTCAGCGTTATTGTACGGATAGTAGTAGCCGGGGAAACCAGGAGTTGGTAAGTATTTGATCGGCCCAATGTTCTCCTTGTCCGCTGGTGTTTCACCTTGACAGGAAACCCACACCATATTACCCTGGAAAACCTCTTTATTAATAAACTTAGTGCTTATACACTAATCTAAGAGCTAGGTTATTGGGTTGAAGATCACTAAACCTCGGGTTGGATATTTTGTTACGTGTACGTACCTAACCTCAAGGAAGACCATAACTAGCATTTCATAATGATGTACGTACAAGTATATTCGATTATTTTACCACCAATCGTCATCACGCGTCAATGGCTCAATGGTATCTGTGCCGTCTAAAAATGAATAAGGTATTCATGCTGTAAGCTGATTTACATTTTATATAAAAAAAGTGCTGTCGGGGGACACCTGTCAGGATCGTTACTGTTCAGTTCGGTGCGACATTTTAAATATTTAAATGTACAATTTAACTGATTATTTTACTGTATTGTTGTCACACCGAAAAGCACCTCAAATCAAACTCCTTTATTTCGACTTCTTAAATTTGAACGCATAGTATTTTGTAGCAGTACCGTGCCTACCAGTATGAACGCCATTTCGTTACTCACGTAACCTTGGGCCACTGCCATTTCACTTTACTGTAAGCCGCGTAAAAGAACTTCGTTCGAAAAACTACCAACATGAACACGACACTAAACAAAGCAATAGCATAAATACAATTAAACTTCATCTTACATAGTCTCGATTGTAATCTGTGATGTTTTTGATATGATATTGGAGATCTAAAGGCATTTCTGTTGGCAAGACACTCGTTTCATTGTAGAACTCCGGCCGCCATCCATATATCCTGTAATCAATTAAAGTTTAACATTACATATTTTTGACAGGAAATTATAAGTTACCAGTGCCCATAGTTATTGGCGCCGTAAAAAATATAGCCATTCCTTACATCGCTAATGCGCCACCAACCCTAGGACGTAAGATGGTAATCCGTAGTGTCTAAAGTTTCACATCATAAATAAGACAACGCTGTGCCACATATGGCACGAAAGCTATAATGAGTATTAAATGTATCTTATTTTTTTAAATTAATTACGAAAAGCTTTTACGTCACGTTGCTGTCGCGTGTGTGGCCCAGTCAGTCCGGAAGGTTTGGTCTGAGAGAGGTGCAGGAATTGACTCAAAATACGCCGTAGAGAGCATTTTGAATTTCGCATTTTGAAAACAGTTAAGTTCGAATTTAAAAAAGCATAGAATTGGTACACACCTTTTTTTGGGACGTTGTAACGAGTCCTAGCCCAACATAATTTTGCAAATTATTTAGTAAAAGTTTAAAACAAGCATCTATAATGTTTTTTTTTTAAATACGTAATCAAAATACGAGTTTAATATAAAACGTCAGTAAAACTACAACTTGACCCCTTTACGGTTCATAAAGGTACAACAAACTATTGAGTGACATTTCCGGTGTGATGGTTACACGTCACGCTATTCCCCAACCGTTAATGAGCTTTAGTTAGAGACTTAACTTGCTAAATATTGTTAGGTAATGGAAAATGAGTAATTTCTTCTCTATGGGCTATTCGAAAGATATTTTTTTGTTATAACATAGGGAGGCGGACGGGCTTTTGGGTCACCTGATGGTTGAAGTAAGATGTTATGTCCCTTGTGCCTGTAATTACACTGACTCACTCACCCTTCAAACCGGAACACAACAATATCAAGTACTGCTGTTTTGCGGTAGAATATCTGATGAGTGGGTGGTACCTACCCAGACGAGCTTGCACAAAGCTCTACCACCAAGTAAAGTTGTACTGATTTTGCGATATATTTATATTAGAATTCATCCAAAAATCTTCTAATCCGATGGACATGGAACTCTTATATAATGTATGTTTTGACTGGAAGTTGGAAGTATGTACACTCCCGTGCCTCGGAAAGCACGTAAAACTGTTAGTCCTGCGCCTGAACTCTTTCCCGTCGTGTCAGATTGCCGTCCAATCAGATTATGAGAGCTAGGGAATAGAGAGGGCACCTGTGTTTGCGCACCCACTTGTGCACTATACTCCCTGCGCAGTTGAGGTTGGCCGCCGTAGTCGAAATCGGTATGGAGGACATTATTGATAATGTAAGTATATAAATCCAAACCCTCTTTATTCATGCAATCATGGAATCAATTAAATGTAGTTTCATAAAAGACGAAGGCGTTATATATTGCACATATGTGTTCACATTAGTATGTCACTGTAGTCTGAGAGAAAGTTACGGGTCCGGGCGCTAGCAACAAATACAATATAATATAGTATTAATCGTCGAACTACAACATTTAGCGCGATCATATACCGTCATTAAAATATAAGCCACAGTAACGAAATTTGTTTTAAAAATAATTGGTAGCTCAATTTTATTTTCAAATTTTTCTTCAAAAACTACCTTCGTTCCAACGAAGTTACGTTTATCGTTAAGTTACAATAATCTTTCAATAATATGCGTACTCAAATTATTGTCACAAATTTTTAAATTAAGAAGCGAGTCTTATTTAATTCCTTCCATGACCGTTGGGCAACACAAAATAATCGGTCCGACGTCACTCACCTCACCTAATACATAAATATTTAGTATGAAAATATTATAAATTGTGTTACCTGTTCAATTTCAGAAATATACACGGCGAGGATTTATGGAATGAGAAATGATTCTCCTCTATACATGGCGCCCAACTTTGGATGTCCACGTCACACACCTTTCCCTGAGGGGGGAGGTCCTTAAAGTTGCAGTTATAAATATTCTGACCAGCGCCGGCAGTTTGACCCTTCTTTTTGTAAACTAAAACAAAAAACCATACAACAGCTTAATAACGATTTCAAGTTGCTAATTCTATAGTTTTGCTGAGTAACTACTATGTAGGGCGCCGCACACTCAATCTTCCAACTTCATCCTAATTAGCAACATAATTAATTTCGAAGTCGAAGTATCTCATCGTCAGGAAACCTGCATTTCATTCGACACCTGTATATCCACCAACTTAAGGAGAGTGATGAAAAGAACTCCAAGCACTGACTCCAAACACAAACAGATGTCGACGGCTTTTCCAAAAGTGGAACATTGACTGGTCATTACTTGTCATAAACTTTTAAAATACATAGATCGAAATGATGCAAACCTGACAGAAAGTCAATTAGCTGATCCTCCCAATACTTGTAGCTGTCGTAACCCGTTCCTTTATACCAGATGAGAGTGCTGCGTACGTCAGGGGGCAGAGGTCTAAATCCCAGACCAGGGCTGGTACCGATTAAACTGTAATCCTGCTGCAGCCTCGGCACGCGAGGGTTAATGAAGTGCTGGAGAAACGTTACCATGCAAATGGCAAACAAAGCCGCCAGAACGATGTAAAATATCACGTAGAATATTATGATTCTCCCTGCAAAAAGAAAAAAAATGTTAAGCTGAAGTGCTACACTGTAAAAGCTCACTTATGATGATATACTATTTTAATGCTTATATTCATAAAATGTCATAATTATTATGGTCAATGTTGCAAATTACTTGACCATGACCAATTTCAATGGTGATTTTCGAGTTTGGTCTTACAGAATAGCCAAACTGGTCACTTAACATTACGAAGCAGATATATATCATAGATACTTCAAAACAAAACATAATTTTGTATTAGGGGTTCCAAAGACAATAGACAATTTTCAAAATAAAAATATTATTTGAAATTCGAATGGGATACGCGTAAAAAAACGCCTCAGCTTTATTACATTAGTACATATCTATAATAAAGCCGATCAGCTAAAACAATATAAAACCCATCATCCAATGGTTTAATTATAGCCGCGGTAAACTGGTCAATTGTAAGAGTAAGGCTTCACAGATTAGGGCTGCTACAATTTTATTCCTAAGCACCCCCACTGACATTCTTTTAGTCATTAATTAAGAGACTGTTGAGGCTTCCTCTCAAGGATATTATAGAGGTCATGGTATCAATCGCATTGTATTAAGCTAACATTATGTATTAGATTTAAAAGAAGATTACTCATACAGGTATTGAAATATCAGAGGGAAATGAAATAATAATTTGATGATGATTTACATGGTGACTTATAAATATGAAATCTTATTTTAATATGATAAAGCCTCGATAGCGCAATGGTCTATGGTCGCCTAGCGATGTAAAAGTTGCAGGTTTGATCCCTATCAAGGGCTATTGTCAGTCCACTCCAAACACAAGTTCTGCACTTTATTGGGTAATAATTAAGGGCTAAATAGAAATACTGGTAATTCCTAAAAAGGACAAAGAAAAAAGGGACATTACAAGGAATGTTATAAAAAAAAATTAATACATACATTAAAATCAAATATATATTTTTAAACAGTTACCCTATTAACTGTTTACATTTTAAGGCATTTTGCTTTTAATATTTAGTTGTAAATCATATGAAAAGTAATAACTGATTATGTCTTTTTCTAAGATACGAAAATGAAAAACGGATGAAAACAGGAATGTTACTGTAAAATGATCTACCAGCCATGTCTCACAGCTGGGTAAACATATCCTAATATAGAAGATTAGAATGAATGAATCATTAATTTTTTATTGCAGTGTAGGGAAGAAGTATATGAGAATTTCATAGTACTAGACATGCTGCACACTAAATTAAACTAATATACTAAAAACTATCAAAAATATAGTATATATTTTGTTTGTCAATATTCTTCTGAATATGCCATTTGATGCTGAGTAGCTAAAGCTAGTTCCTTTTGGTGAATGGTATGAACGAAGTTTTTGAGAGGACACGCTTCATGTTTCCTGTACTGTTATCAGAGGTACAGATTGTTATTGTGAGGATTGTTCTGGGCACTATAGTATAAAATATAGTTTCAAAGAGTTTCCATAACGATATAAGGTAGCTTAACTACTTAAACACATACTGGCATAATTATCGTCCAAAAATGATTAAATAAATAAAGCAAATATTCCAAATATTCATTAAAAACAATCTAATTTTATCACAATTCATAAGTGTATAACCATTTTATTAATAAAAACAATAAATATAATTAATTTATAAGACAGTTAATTACGATTAAGTTTGAGTTAATTGTAGATATATTTTTTTAGCATTTAAGTTTCTAAAAATTAAAGATGCAAAAATTTGCTTATGTTTAAGCTGTCCTAAAGATATTTTGCATGTAATTTGAGTAAATAGATTTTATTTCACTTGCAATGTTTGTCTGTTTTTTCAGGTCACACCTTGCAAGCTAAATTAAAACCACTTCCTCTTATCCCATAGAGTTGACATTTTACTTGTTGGTTCTGTTCCAATGACATACATTTTTAGTAGGTATGACCGGTTTATTCACCTAGCATTGGCACCAAGTGGAACTTCTCAATATAGACCTAGAGGTTTTTCTTAAAAATGCTTTTATACTGTAAACTTATATATTTGTGAAGTCTAGTCAACCCTAATAAAGTTACTTTATTATTGTTAATCTGATTGTTACTACCCAGTTTATCTTTAGAATTATATTATAAAAAGGCAAAAATATGCTATCTTAGAAAAATATAAACTTTTAATAAATGGATAATAATTTTGTTATCACACTGATGATTTTTGTGGCATCTGTCTGGTGTCTAAGGTAAAATATGTTTTTTGATTGTAATTTTGGTAAATTAGAATACTATAAGAAATATAATTTAGTTTCTTTCTCTCATAAATTGTAACATAAAAACACATAAATTAATGATGGGACACTAGTAAATTAATTGTCAGGGAGTTAAACTCTTTATTTAACATATTTACAATTAATTAAAAAAATTACGTTTTTTGGAAAAATTATCATTTTCTACCTTTTTTTTTCAGAAATAATGACTAATAAAATATATTTTTACTAATTCTTTAGGTAACATCAGAAGAATTAAAGTTATAACTTTAAGCATTTTAATGTTAGATTAACAATTCTTATAAGCAATTTTCTTAGTGGTGAACTTTCAAAGTTTCAAATGAAGCCACGCCCTGCACTTTTTAAGCGTTGACTATTTAAATCTTTGTAATTACTTAAGTAATTATGAAGCAAAGTAGATAAACATTATATATATAAAGAAAGAGATATACTACTTTACCCCAACTTTCAGGAGTTCTTCCCATAATCGCTCCCGTTTCGTCATTGTAAAAGAAATCAGAAAACTTCTGTTTTGTTGTTTTCTTCTGAGGCTTTGTATCCATTTCGAATTCTTCCATCTTAGATTTTGGCATTTTCAATATTTTCTATTAACTATTTATTTATAAAATTTATTTTAACTGAAACGAAAATAATGAAACACAACCGCCGCAAAACATACGTGCGTGTTTACAGATTAAAAATATTTAAAATGAATTTCGACAACGGTTAGTCAATCGAGTTGACAGTTGTCATTTTTTTTTGTATTTAAAATCACTAATTTTCCAATCATCCCAACACAGACAATTTTTTAACTATTTATTCCACTGATAAGTTTTAGTTATATTTATTTCAATTATGCTTATTACTAAAGTGGAATGACTATTAATCTTATACAAAGAGAAAATGAATGTAAAATTATGCTAAATAATCGTAAATACCTCTCGCCCCACTTATATTTTTTGGATTAGACAATGTAATAAAATATTCAACATCATTGACGTTTTGACAAAGTTAATTTTGAATATTTTAAAAGACTGTATACTTACACTACTAAGGATGCTAAAAAGAAGTAGCTTTGACGCTTTTGTAGTATTCGTGTCATTTATTTAAAGCGCGCTTTCATACGTGCAAGCTATCATTACAGAAAGGTTATACCGTGAGAGGCGAGCGTTAATTTATCAAATGTTTAAGTTTAATCATTATTTTATTTACTGTTGATTGATTGAATAATGGTGGAACCCTTCGGTGTAACCGAACGCAATTTATGCTATGCACATTATCCGTCATTGATAATTGACAACACATTGACAATGGTTTTAGCAATTGACATTTAACAATTTAACTTGTGATTTGACGTACATGTCTATTAAATACTTAAATAGTACCTAATATCTATTTATTTAGTGAATTCGTCCCTTTATTTTGTTAGTTGAAATAGTATTGCATATAAAATTTACAAATATCACTATTTTTATTATCTAAAGACTAGCTGTTTTTTCAAAAATAGTGTAATGGCATCAGTTCACAAAATAATTGTCATTGTTGGATTTATATCGCTGTTTCATTCGGCGTTCTCAGCAGCACAACGTTAGTATAAGTACATTTTAAAGTATTGTAAATAAAATGGTTGGTATTAGAAATTCGCATCTCGAATTGGGGTTGATAAGGGTTGTATTTCATAGGGGTCGGTTGCTCTTTTCAAACGAGCCTGTAAGCTATTATCAATTATTGAGTTAGTTAATATGTAACCTTTTTACAGATCGTTCATACCTACGGATATCATCACAAGAATTCACAACATTACCCCTTGATGTAAGCAAAACTGGTTTTATCATTTATAAAGTAGTAAACCTTATAATAGTAATATTTGCATGATAAGTTAATGCTTGTATGAAAAAAATATCATAAATTTTGTAATATAAAAGTATCATTAACATATAATTTACCTCCAAGCATGTCTTTTAAAAATGATACACAAATAAACATTTTCTATAACCCTTCGAGTGTAAATTATAACAAAGCGTACTAACTACTCTTATTTGTCTATGTTTTATAAGCATGTTTGGGATTTATTAAAGAGACTAATATATTACTCCTTTAAAATGTTATTAAGTAAAGAAAGCAAAGAAATTTACTCGGTGGCAGAGCTTTGTGCAAGCTCGTCTGAGTTGGTACCACCCACTCATCAGATATTCTACTACAAAACAGCAGTACTTTGTATTGTGTTCCGATTTGAAGGGTGAGTGAGCCAGTGTAATCACAAGCACGAGGGACATAACATCTTAGTTTCCAAGGTTGGTGGCGCAATGGCGATGTAAGCGATGGTTAACATTTCTTACAATGCTAATGTCTATGGGCATTGGTGATCACTTACCATCAGGTGGTCCATATGCTCGTCCGCTTACCTATATAATAAAAAAAAAAGTATTTATATACATAATTATTTATTACAGATAATAATCCAGGCGGTAGCAAGTTTATTTGCAGTGATGTGGGGAATTCTTAATGTGTCTGGCAAACTTCGTGAAATCCCAGCTGCAGCAGAACTGAACACTGTTAAATGGGAAACTCAACGTAATCTACCATCATTCTATATCTTTAATCACAGAGGAAGAGCATTAGCCTATAATTTTGTTCCAACACCTAGTAAAGGGGACTTGGAAAACTTAGAATGATAATAGTACAATTAAGAAAATAATGTTTTAAAAATATATTAATTTATTTAGAGGATGAGGATTTTTCTTTTACCTGTATGAAGCAAAGAAGTTGAGGAAACATGTGCTATAATAAATATGTATATCAAAATAAAGACAATATATTTAATTTGTCCATAACAACTGCAAAAGTAACATAATTTTATTTTGAACTTTTTCTTTTTAACTAGTATCAAGTAGTAGTCTTAAAGTTACATTAAATTCAATTTACTTCAATCCATTAAAACACATCCTACTATTAAAGATTATATGCCAAGCTTGCAAGTTCTCATAGGTTTATCTGTATTAGGGAGTTATAATTATGACTTTTAAATAATTTGAGTTTAGTATGTGCAAAATGAATCAAATAAAACAATATTTTTTTTAATTTGTAAAACTTATTTTTAATGGAAAAATATGTATGCTGTAGAGCTCTCGAAACATAGCCATATACTTATATTTTATACATTTGTCATCTTTAAAAAAAGCATTAGAGAAGTATAAAAAATTCAATAACAAAAATGTTATATGCTTATTTACAAATGAGTGTATCCTTTAGTATAACCATAATACATTGATATTGCAATATTTTTAGTAAGAATTAACATAGCATTCATTCATGAATAAACATTTTTACATTAAAATGTGACGAGAGTCAGAACATATCTTCTAATAACAGTCTTTACACATGTACACCAGTCATACACATTATTATCTTCCTCCACGGCCACCTCTGAAGCCTCCGCCACCTCTGCCAAATCCACCACCTCCTCCTCCTCTTCCGAATCCGCCACCGCCGCCTCCTCTTCCAAATCCGCCTCCACCGCCTCCTCTACCAAATCCACCTCCTCCTCCTCTACCAAATCCACCTCCTCCCCCTCTGCCGAAGCCACCCCCGCCTCGGCCGCCTCCTCCTCTACCAAATCCACCGCCTCCACCTCTGCTAAATCCACCGCCACCACGTCCACCTCGGCCGCCACGACCACCTCCACGCTTTGCTCCAGGTGGTTGTGGCAAAAATCTCTTTAAAGGTAATAATTTTGCAGGATCAATAAAAAATTGTTGTCCTTCTTTAAAACTCTTCGCCTTAATATTTTCACCTAGTTTCACAGACACGAAATAGTCTCTTAAATTTCCAAATATTTCGTCTATTTTGCCGATTTGTTCTTTGTTTTCAAGAAAAATTGGAGCATTGAAGTAAGGCACGTCTTCAATGTCTACTTTACATACAAGGTCATCTTGAACTGTCCAGCCGTAGTGGCCGAGAGGAATCACGGACTCAGGGGGACCCGCGTCTTGTTGTCTGTAGCCACCACCGCCTCCGCCACCGCGTCCTCTGCCACCACCAAAGCCACGGCCACCTCCTCTTCCTCCAAATCCTCCACGACCGCCACCTCCACCGCCTCCTCTTCCGCGAAAGGACATTTTAACTTAAAAAATAACAAATATAACCTCAAGTCACGTTATATTTTCGGCGCACCGCGCACGCTTTCTTGTTTGACAATCAATATCAAAAATTTATAGATGACAGTGACAGAGAACAGTGAGCCGTGACTCATGATCCTATGCCTAATGCCGCAAGTCGCAGCACAACAAAAAAAGAATAAGCAAGCATATTTAAAAAAGGGGAAAAATTATAAGCTTTATTAATAATAACGACAGGTGATTATATATTTTAGAAATAGATACTTTAAGAGATGTAATTCAATTTTACATCGGTTTTAAAATATATTTGCAATCTGTGTCACTATTGTTTGTGCTTGTGTCACTTAATTCAAATCAACTATCTAGTGTTGTCTAGCTGTCAAATTATCAATTTGCTTAAAACTGGATATTGCAATTAAATGGTGTTTGTAAAAAGTTTTTACTTAAGTTACACATTATAATTGCGATCAGTAAATAATAACATTAAGACACGCTTACATAGTAGTACTTTAAAGTACTACTGCGATGGCGGACATGGAAAATGAGTTAAAAGACCTCCGAGAAAAAAATAATGAATTAGTACAGAAAGTTCAGTATTGGAAAATGACGGCCGCCCAAAGGGAGAATGAGAAATTGGAGCTTATGAAGGAAATAAACGAACTAAGGCTTAAACTTAGCGTGAGTTACTTAGCATTCTTTTACCATTTTTCACTGTCACGAATAGGTTTTACTTTGCATATTAAAATTTTCAAGTTATGTTTTTTAAAAAAATTATGTCCCTATGTTCCCACTAATAATTTTATTTTTCTCCAGAGATTACGTAGTGGCGGTGCGGCTCATGCTCGTAAGCTTGATGCTGCACTACAAACAGCTAGTGAAGAAGCACTATCACATCTCGTACAGGCATCAAGTGCAGTTGCTCGAACATTAGAGCTGGCTAAAACATACATGCAAGACAGACAGGAATTAGACTCAGCTTTGCCTAGATGGAGTAATTTAAGCAACACTCCATCAACAGATAAAGTGAATAGAGTACCACCCATGTTGATTGGTGGACGATTAATGCAGCCAGTTGTTTCATTAAGCAGGACACTACAGTCCAATAATTCCAGTATGTTAAAATAATATTTCAATCTATATATTCATATTTACTATAGTAAATAACATTAAATAAACATTGAGCTAGATAATAATTCAGAAAAGTAACACTTTTAACTGTTAAAGTAATCTGAGAACTAGAACTGAATAATCTGCTACTTTAAATAGGGAGTATTATAGCTTGTTTTAAGCTTTATACAGATGATGTAATTAAATTTTATACTGTCTATTGCAGGATCAGTTAATAGAAGTCCAACTCAACAGAATCACAGTGTTACAGAAAGGGCTGTGCCCATGCATATGTTACAAGGTAACTATAATTTTATTCAAAGCTTTTAGTGGTTTTTTTTGCTACAGCTATTACAATAATAACACAATAATAACCTCTAGCACAACCTTTAAGCAGGAATACTAAAGTAAGAATAAATATACAATAAATCAAGTATAAGTAACAAGTATTTCATAAACATAAAAAATAATAATATAGTAAAAATCTTATACAATTATATACATGTATCTTATAAATACCAGATATGTAATAATTTTTCAGAAATAGTTTTGTAACACAAGATTTAGGAATTAAGTAGGAATAAATAAATGTATAAGATCTTTTTTTAAGTGCAACATTCATAAATTACAGATGTATATATACCATTGACAAGAATAGACGCAGGCGACTTACCGGCCAATAATGCAGACACAGACATGGAGGTGAACCATGCTGATGACAGCACTGAAGAACTGTCATTAGATGGTACGTAAAGTAATAATATGTTTTCCACCAGTGACAGTAAACAGTTGACCGCTATACAATTGTAAAAAATTATGTTTCTAATTTCACATGCTTAGAAAATACAGTCATATCTCTGTTGGCTTGTTGATGTAGCTGGTCAAATCCAAGGCTTAACCAATAAACTTTATTAGACTTGCCACAATGACTAAAATTCAATTAGGAAGACAATATTCTTGATATATGTCATACTAGCAGTGCCCCGTGGTTTCACCCGTGTATGATTAAAAAAATATAATGAATAAAAATCAGCGTAGAGCCTTCCTCGACAAAAGGACTATACAACAACTAATAGTTCCTGAGAATAGCCGCATCAAACGAACAAACTCTTCAACTTTATAATTATATTAGTGTAGATTTGTTTTATTTTGTAAATGTATAAATGTAACTTACATAGTTTTTCTATGATTATTCAAACAGGTAACCGTAAAAAGCCCATAGATATTGGCGACATAAGAAATATTACCATTCCTTAATCTTGGGGAACTAAAGTGTTATATCAATTAAATGAAAGACATATTTTATCTACTTTAAATACCAGAAGCGATAAAAGTATCTGTTTTCATTTAGGAATCAATTTATTACTACCAACTGTGCATTAGAAATAAATTAAATTTTTTTTTGTAGTAATGGTTCACTATTTTGGCTATAATGGCTTACACATAAGATATTGATATATACTGTGGCGGGCTTTTTTGTAGGACTATTTAAGATAAATATTTCCATCACACATTACATATACTCCATACGTAATTCTAGCGGTTTTGGCAAAGCACGCCAGAAAGCTCGCAGATGGTGGATTTTTTCCTACTTATTTGACACTTATCGTCATATTTTGGACAATTCACACAATATCTTTATAAATTGTAGACTATGTGTTATTCTGATGTATAAACTATATGATTAGTAGTTTTTACGTGAAAGAGTAATAAACATCCATACATACTTATATACAAACTTTCGAGCTTATAATATTAGTAGGGATTAGTGGTAGATTTATGACAATCAAGAAGTAAGTGTAATGCTTGAATATTGAATAAAGATTTTTGACTTTGACATTATAAAAGAAAGGCAAACATGTCACTTGATGTGGCTTAGTATTCGCTCGTGTAAATGGCGATAATTTAGGAATTCACTACATTCATTATCAATTCTGCCAACAATAATTCTCCTACTCGGCAAGCTTATACAAAAATATCTTTACAGATAGCGGCGACAGACTGGATGAGTCTCAAAACTTGGATTCAGATAATTTTGAAGAATCGTAAGTATATTTAATTATGTCAATTCAATCAACATGTACAGAACGGGGATGTTGCGAATATTCGCATCCGCATCCGCAAATGCGGAGCATCCGCATAGATTTGGACATCCGCATCCGCATCCGCATCCGCAATAATCAATGCGGATTTTCACGCGGATGCGGATGTCATACAAGTTGCGAAATATAAATTCTATCTATAAATTGTTCTCTCCCAAAAGAACAATTTCACCTATTTAGATCCTCTGAGGAAAAGATTAAAGACGACATTTTGATGGTAATGACAAATACTGAGAATGACGATTCCGGTTCTCTTAATTCCAATTCCGAAGAGGCCAAAAGAATGAGAATGACTTATTTCACGGAAAGTAACATGGAACAACTAGGACCAGGGCCATCAAGTTTTGTCAGAAAGCCATGCTTAAAAAACGACCTCGCTATGATATTTGATTCGTTAAGTGAAGATGAGAGTCAAGAAGTACCAGAAAATGATAGCACTGAAGCTGTACTCAAGAAGGAATTACATTTTTACCGCGCTAAAAAAAGAGTCAATGTGGATGAAAATCCTCTAAGTGGTGGAGTGTTCATTGAGAGGAATTTAAGATATTATCACCGATAGCACGAAGATTTTTATCCAATCCACCAGGCAGTGTTACAAGCGAACAATTATTTAGTAGCGCGGGTTTAATTTTCGAACCTCTGGAACCTCTTGAAACAGAAAAGGCAGCAATATTACTCTTTATTAAGTATAATGCTCCTATTTTTAACTTCACTTACTAATATGAAAATTACTAAGTGAAGGACTTAAATAAAAATTGGAGCATTATACTTAATACTAATTTTCATTCATAAAAATGTTAATAATTACTTCAACATTGTTTTGATACTCCATTAAAATAAGTTTTTAAACATCCGCATCCGCATCCGCGGATGTGAGCCTTCAAAGATCCGCATCCGCATCCGCATCCGCGGATGTGAAAATATCGGCATCCGCAACATCCCTGGTACAGAATACAGATTAATATGTTATATCTAAAATCCTACCTAATATATATAAATCTAAATAATTTACACACTATCTAACATTTTCAATATTTGGTTACTTAATAAAAATAATATTCGGTTTATTAAATCTTATTAACAATATTTATAAAAAAAAAATATATTTAATAAATATAAAAATTACTATTTACTACTGTGATTTATGACAATAAGTGTAATGCTTGAATATTGAATAAAGATTTTTGACTTAGACTTTGTGGTAAATTCCTTTTGAGAACTATAATTTATAATTAAGTAACTAACTATTAAGTATTAGTAAAATATTTAGATATTTCATTTCTTTTTATTTTGTTAGTCGCAGGTTAGATGCAGTTACAGAAGACATCGAGCCTGAAGATGAAGAAACTCCACAAAGGTAATAGAACAAACTTTAATCACATCAAAGATACAATTAATACTTGAAGAAAAAATAATTAACCACCATTTTCTTAAAAAATCATTCACAGAATTAACTTGATTCGAATACTATGCTTGATTAGAATCATAATAAATACATTTTTTTTTGGTGTTACAAGACAAGACAAGTTATCGCATATTAGTCGTGTTTTAAGCCATCTATAGAAAAGTTATATTTGATGTGGTGATTGATTGATGTCCTCCAGACCGATTTCGGATTTTTTATGTACCTATTAATATTTAAAATACGTAGGAAGATTGGCTAATGGGCCACCTTACGATAATTGAACACCACTGCTCATACACATTGGCATGCTAAGAAATATTAATAATACCTTTCATCATTATATGCATTCATTCATTTGGGCCAATAGTTACACTGGCTCACTTAAAGTTTCTTCAGATTATTTACATTGTTATCAAAAAAACAACTTTACAATATTGCTTTGTTTACATATGCAAGTCAGTCTTGTATCGTTACAAGACTGACTTGCATATGAATACAAAATGTAAAAAATAATGGTTTATATTTTGTTTAAGTTAAATATTTATTTTTACTTTACTAACAGACCACATGCCGAGAACCCGTTAGAAGGTCCGAGTTGGCTTTTGGATGAACCTAGAACGAAGGTATTATAAATATATATGTTTTTTTTTTATAAATGTAATAAAGATTCAAAATACAATTTAATTAGTCATCAATTTTAATTTTGTTATTTTATTAGAAAATTTTAAATACAAAACTGTGGCAACATTTTTTTAAGTTAAGTTTTAACTATTTAATTCTTTGACATTTTTCAAATTAAGTAAATGATAAATATATTTATTTATTTATTAAGTTACACAAAACGGAATGTAATCAAGACTTAGAATTACATAATTAAGAACCAAAAGCAATTGCAAATTACATTCCAACACATGTGTACACGGCATGCATTAAAAATATTTCAGTTAGGTTAGGTTATCAATTTTAAATTACATTAAACAAAAAATAAATTAAATTAAAATTAAATTTCAAATACATTAAAATAATAAAATTGGAATAAATAATTAAATAAAATTCAACTAATTAATATATATAAGTATGTATAAATATTAAATGTCAAAAATAAGAAGCTTTGTATTATCCGTCAATCATTGGATCTTCGATATTATACGTCTCACAGTGTTCTTAAATTTAGAGACATTTGGATTGAAGATGTCTAATATCTTGTGCTGTGTGTTAAAAGCAAGTCGTTGTAAGTGCGACAAAATGTTACAATAGGATTATAATATGATGTGTTATTAATGTGAACACTGAGCACAAAACTATTGAGATGTGGATGACGTGATCTAAATTTAATGTTAAGACATGATAACAAGGCAGAAGAATCAATTTTGGAGTGCAATATTTTATGTAACGTAAAGAGATCATTACATATACGTCTTTGTTTAAGCGTATACATATTAAAATAACTGTTTTTTTTGTCATAAAACTTTAGCTTCCTTTGTTATCCCAATTTATGACATAGGAAATAAAGAAACTTTTTTTGAACACATTCAATGTTATCACTATGAGTAGAATAGAAAGGAGCCCAAACAGTTGAATTATACTCCAAGGTACTACAAATTAGTGAATTATAAAGACGAAGGAAGCTATAAGGGCTCTTGAAATGCTCGGTAACTCTATAAATAAAACCGAGAAGACGCATGCTTTTGTCAATATATGAATTGATTAAGGATTTTTTAAACATTGCTGTGAATCATTAAAAAAATTGTAACGAAATTTTCAGAGGAAGACAAAAAGATTAACAAACCTCGAACCGGATTCGACCACGGAGTTCGAGGAGAACGTAGACAGCGCCCCGACTCCCGGGCCCAGCCAGATATCCCGACAGACTGAGGTACATGCATATTAAGCTGTTGTTTCTTAGGTATCGTACTTGCATATGTTTCGTAGATGTTGATTATTCTGAATAGTTTCGTTTCGATCGCCAAAGTGTTCAAGCATAATTTTCATGGCCAGAGACAACTTATATTTATAACCAGTGCCAAGGTTAATGGGGTCAATTTGAACCCCTACGACTAAATTAGTTAAAAAATAGACACGAACTAGCTAAATAACCTAACATAGCTTGTTCCAGCTACTTTGCTCTTCGATTAATTTATAAAGGCGAACTCTTGATCGGAGCGGACTCATTCGGACTAGAGTTGTGATTAAAATTGCAACGACGAGTAAAGTACAAGAATCGATTGGCTTGTATATTGCATGGTGTTTATTTATTGTGTGGTCGGCAGTTCTCGCCCACGGTGCGGCGCCGGCGCAAATCCCCCCCGCCCGCCTCGCCGCGCTCCCCGCCGCGCTCCCCGCTGTACTCGCCGCGCCCGCGCCGTGCCAGGTACGGCGCGCTCGCCCGTCGCCGGCGCTGACCCGGACGACAGTTCTGATTGGATAATTCATATTTTTGCAGTAACAACGGTCGCATCCTCAAGGTGCTGGTCGCCAAGATGCGCCTCGATGAGGACGCGTCGCCGCCCAAGCGCCCCAACCTCGCCGCCGCCCTGACGCCGCGACTCGACGCTATCGTTCCGGAAGCTTCTCCGAGGCGACAGTCGCGTGACGAGTCGCCGCGGTTTCGAATAAGGGACGTGTCTCCGTCTAAGCGGCTGATGCGTTTCGACGCGCCGAGTCCGAACGGATCTACCGACTCGCGGGTCATAGTTTTGTGAGTATCTCGTTTTCTCTATATTGAAACTAAAACTAAACGAGTATTTATTTTCATTTAATCTTTTACGTAAAGTTTTAGTTATTGACTGAGCAAAATTTATAGACAAAGATATATTTACAGAGAAACGCACAACGACTCACCTGAACCGTGTACTTCCGGTATAAATATGTCGAGAGTCATAAATCGAGTGAGCGGCCTCGATAATCGCATCAATCGATCGAATAACAACAATAACGACAACCAAATTGGTAGCGATCAAATCCAACCCAACGAAAACGATCGAGACACTCGCAGGTACCACAGCAGTGCCGACAATCGTAGCAATAGAGCGACGAATCAAAATCGTGAGAGTAATATGGACAATAATCGAAGCAGTCGACCGAATAATCATAGTCGTGATAACAGCAATCACAACAGTATAGACGACCGTGGCAATCGCGACAGTCGCGACAGTGACAGCAGTGGGGGTGAGCTGGCGAGCGAGGGTCGCACGAGACGACCGAGGAAGGCAGTCGTTTATAAGGAGAAACCATTGAACAGGTTTGTTGTAACATGTTTTATTTTATTATATATAGAAAACGTACGGTAACAATCTATCAATCATCAACAACTCTATGTCCTTAACCTAAGGCTCAGAATAACTTTTTAAAGTTGTCTGTGCTTGTTATTAGAAATTTATTGTGCTGGTATGTAATTCAGATGTTACCCGCAGAGATCGTGCGTTGTCCTTACGCTAAACTCTCAGACAGCCCACCCAAAAGCCATTTTTTTAAGTAGAAAGTAGTTGTAGTTACGACTAACAGACAAAGGTTCGATTCCGATTCCAATGTCTAATGGAGTTTAACACCTGATTACCGTCAGGAGCCCAATTTGCAATTAGCTTGTCATGAATGTTTAAAAATATTTGTAACAAATTATTTGATAAAATTTTAGTTATCCTTTTTCTAATTTGAAAATTAACGCCCTTTAAATTTTTGTTCCAGGAAGTTGCGCAGGTGATTAGTATTATTTAATATTAAACGATTTTTAGTAAAGTATTGTGCAGTTTAAATTATTTATCTTAGAGATTAACAAGCGTGTTAACAATTGTTATAAAAATGAAATAATATTTAATTGTATAAATCGTTTATTACAATAACATATGTAATCAAATTTAAATAAATTGCATGTTATGATGTTTCAAAAAGTATTATAATTAGAAACGTTATTTATTAACACTGGAACGCAACCACGGTCGTATACACAGGTCTTGCAACAAAAGTAGTGGGGGTACGTCGACTTAATTACGCTGTTCGGTTCAATTTACGGCCGCCAGAGGCTTGTCGCGAAATAATTATCCCGAACACTTTTTCAAATCCAAACAAAACAGTTAGATAACAAAACAAAAATAACAATAAATACGCAAAACAACAAAACGATATAACAATATTTAAATAACACAATACGCCGCGTGTCACTCAACCAAGTTCGATAGCAACGACGTACAGCGGTCGTTATTGCGAAATAAAAGTTGTTACTTGTTACACAATCGCGCCTATCTCTCACCACTGAAATTGGACTCGGTTGCTAGACCTGTATACAAGACCGTGCGTGAGTGCAACGAATCTAAGAAATGATTTTTGACAGCTGTCAGACATGTCGATCGAATATTTCGAATCATATTCGATTCTATGCGATTGTTTTATGCGAATATCGATTACTATATTGCTCGTTTTCACTTCACACAAAACTGTTATGTTAATTTTGCCATTTCTCTTGCATCTCGTGCATTGTTTAAACATGTGACTGAACTTATATTACTGTTAATCAAATAAACAAAACTTCATAATTTATTTTAGGTAAGTTTGTTTGAGTACGAAATGATGATAAATGAAATATCCGAAACGTCAAAAGGTTTCGTAGAATTGTTGCTCTGTGGTATATTAAAGAATAGTTGATAATGCTTAGGATATTTTAATATTTCGTTGTTTGTTTTTGTATGGAATGTAAACATTACAAACAAACAAATCCAAATTTTAGACGGAAATAAAACTTAAGTTACACGTGCACGACACAAATGTGTCATCTTTTGCGTTGAAACCTTTTTACTTTTCTTTTCGGATTTGTATTTTACCCATAACACGAGATATAAATAGTAATTTACCGTATATCAAGACACACAAATTCTTCTATTTTGGTTAACAATGAGCTTGTAGTCACTTAAATTAAGGCGAAGAAATTATAAAACATCCCAAGTGAAATGTGGGGCGGGGGGCGGATGCATAAAATAACATGAAAACATCGTTGAATCAACCGTAAAATAAATTCTCCTGTTCACATTTCGTACAATGACAAAATTATATTAAAATGAAGTTTAAGAATTATTGTACTTTTGACGTGACAACGTCTAATAAATCGATGAACGCTGGCTGCATGCACGAAAAAGAATGACTCATTGTCCCGTTACGCTCATTGTACGCTTGTGCCGCATCTATCTGTTATGACGTTGTCACGTTAAACTATCGTCCGTAAACCGACTTTACAGACAACCATTTTTTTTAATCGACTTTCAAGTGTAAACAGTTTTACCGTACGAAATAATTTATTCAATCTATGGTTAGCGACTTACTATAGGATATTCAAATTATTAGCATGTTGTACGTTTGAGATGATTCCTTTATTACTTTAAAAATTTAAGGTTCAGAAGAAAATAATGGCCTAATTATTGCACACCATAGGCACTTGTAATAAGGTTTTTAACAAAATCTCTCATTTTTGCTTTTATGTATTCATCGCATTTTTACTGTCGATCGTTTAATAAAATACCGTTTTACGATTCAAGTTGTAATGTATTTTAAATGGAATAACTAAAACGCGTTCGATCTCTATGAAGATTTATAAACAACGACGTTGAACTTCAATACTTCAAAAAAATCCAATCGTATTTTTTTCTAATACATTCCTTTTTATTATCTGTTCCAAATGTTGATAAGACTTTTCAAAACGATGTTAAAAGGAGCTGGGGTTGCGTTTCGTAAAAAAATACAAGCAGATGAATGATTACTTATTGGACATCTTGTAAATACAAGATTAACAAAATAGGTTAAAAGCTTAGGTAAAACATTAAAAAAATATTTTAATGTTTCAGTAACTAAGAGCGAGAACTAAGTTAAAATGAACAAAACAAAGTTAATTATGCTTCAGTCAGCTCATGTGTCCGTATTTTTCGAGTGGGACGTTTTGTTTTTTACTTATAGCATTCATTTTGGTCGTGTCATAATTGCAATTGAAAAAATTAACTTCGTTTGTGTCGCGGACGGTACTTAAGCGTCAGTTGACGTCACACAGCCCTCCACTCCAAAAGGTAACCCTTTTAGCATTTGGAACGAATAATATTAGTATATATTGTTATTAATTTGCTCAATGTTTTGTACTAGATTAAATTTTTTAATGTATTAAATCAAGTTTTATTAGTAGCTGAAATATTATTTAGAAATGTTTATTGTGTTAGCATGATCATGACAAAAGCGAATACGAAGTTAAGAAAATTATTTCTGAAAGACTGCAAAGACCAAATAACGTGGACCTGTTTTATGTAGGTTTCGCTGTAAGTGTAAGGGGCCAATTACATTGGCGTAATTTTCGAGTTTTCATTATAACACTCCAGTCTCTTATATGGATATTGTTTACACTAAATTTTAAATATTTTAATTTATGCTGAAAGTAAGGCAAGGTATGCTAATGGAATACGGCCCAAAAACAATGTATTTTTTCTGTATACTCATTAAATGTTAGGTTTTTTTTTAATTTTGCTAGTATTTATTCATATTGTGTATATATTTTTTGCATTTGAAATAGATACGAAAATTTCTCCCGATATGTTCAAATATTAAAAATGATTAAGGGTGTATATATATATAAATATATATAAACAAACTTAGCCGACGGTGAACATTTCGATAAATGCATTACAAACCTTTTGAACAAATATCATATAATTATATAATAAATATAATATAATTATATCTCGCTAGGAAACCCCGGGCGGAGTTAATAAATGTTGTATAAGTTTTGTGTTAGTAAAAACCGATGCC
This sequence comes from Nymphalis c-album, assembly GCA_963151315.1. Taxonomy (NCBI): domain Eukaryota; kingdom Metazoa; phylum Arthropoda; class Insecta; order Lepidoptera; family Nymphalidae; genus Nymphalis; species Nymphalis c-album. The sequence continues at coordinate 13,472,609 of OY720590.1, read as the reverse complement.
TTGAGTGACAGTTAACCTACATATTATGTATGGTTACTGCTGTGTTATCTATGTATGGAGGAACGTGAAGAGTGACGCAGACAAGTGGGAGGCTGCACCAAGCAGTTGCATAAGTGTGGCTGCGGATGATAATGAATGTTTACTATACCAATCATGATGTATAATGACAGTATTTTTTTGCTATTATTTAGATAATTTGCTTATTGAATTGTGCGATGAAATCACTGATTGTTTTGCCAGTTGATTGAGAGGGGATAAATCATAAATGGTCAATTTTTCAATACATTTTAACGTTAAAATTATAAAAAATATATTGACAAGTGTTTACTAGTTTATTATTGTAACTGAAATATAGTGCGACGGAAGTGTGGACGACTCGTAGCATTGTTGTTTGTAACTTGAATGTTGTATGATTTAGACTGTTTAATAAAAATATTTTTAAGGTACTTTTGTTTTTTTTTAACCTTTTTCATAATGTTCAAGATGGGTGTGGGATGAAATAAGAATAATAAACAATAAGGGTAATATTTAAACTTTTGCGCGTTCACGGTCTCAATTTCACCTGTCGTTTAGCCTTTGCTTATATTTGTAAAAAGTAAAGCCTTCTAACATACGTAAACGTAATACGCAGTCTTTGTTTCTATAAATAAAACTGGCAATAAGTTTTTAATTTATAAATGAACAAAAGCATATTTGATAGCAGCAGCTGTGCAGTGTGATCAACAGCATCTGTTAATTCTTTTTTCGTTGCACTCAGTTCGGTCGGTAGCAAAGCACTATTATTTTTATATTCTATTTTTGCATTATAACTTTGTAGCAAGCTTTGTAGAAAGGTAGGTACCACCCACTTATCAGATATTCTACCGCAAAACAGCAGTACTTGGTATTGTTGTGTTCCGGTTTGAAGGTTAGCTCGCCAGTGTAATTACAGGCATATAACATTTTAGTTTCCATGAATGGTAGCGCATTGGCGGTGTTTTTTTATAAGAAATGTACAATGCCACCGTCTATGGGCGTTGGTGTCCACTTACCATCAGGTGGCTCATAAGCCAGTCCGCCTACCTATACTGACTGCCTCGTTGGTCTAGTGGCTTGATATAAGGCCGCAGACGCGGTGGTCCTGGGTTCAATTCCCAGGTCGGGCCAATATATAGTTATTGGGGTTTTCTGTCAGAAAATTCTCAGTAGCAGCCTGGAGTCTGGAAGTTGGAAGTGTGTACACTCCCGTGCCTCGGAAAGCACGTTAAGCCTTTGGTGCTGCGCCTGATCTCTTTCCGGTCGTGTCGGATTGCCGTCCCATCGGATTATGAGAGCTAAGGAAAAGAGAGTGCACCTGTGTTTGCGCACACACTTGTGCACTATAATATCTCCTGCGCAGTTGGCTTGTCTCTCTTGAGATTGGCCGCCGTGGCCGAAATCGGGAGGACCTTATCTTACTATAAAAAAAGTTGGTATGTAAAGGAAAAAATAAATAACTCGATGTCTTCCCATATATTTATTTAATATTTGAACTTAAAAATAATTAAGTATGTTTAACGATAAGGGACAGAACTACGCGATCGAGCGACTGCGACGCGGAACACTATAAAACAGCCACACTAGTGACACACGATACCGCTTTGCTGTTTACATCGTCTATAATGGCGCCTCGCGATCACTGTCGTGTAGAATCCTTAACATCTACGAATGGTTAAGTTTCAAATTACCAATATAATATATAAGTAACATTCTTAAACTGTTATATAAGGAGTTGCCATTTCAAAATTAGTAAATATATATATTTGTAAAATTTACAAAATATAGTCACATCATTATAAAGATGCAAATTGAAAAATAACGCTAACTTTGAGACGAATTTTCTCTTGTTTCAAAGTTCTGGTACCAGTGTTGTCAGTTGTCAAATCGTAATGCCTTGGAGCAACATGAAAATCAAAACGACGACAAAACTAATCGCCATGATCAAACGTGCGATCTCATACATTTTCATGATGGAACACTGACTCTGCAGTTTTAATAAACATAAATTTAATTTCATAATTACGAACAGGGTTGTCTCTTGGGCATTTTTACAAGAATTTAATTGTTAAAATTACAGTTAAATTTATAACTTTAGTTAAATTTTCATAGCAATTGGTCATATTATATATATATATTGGTTATATTATATTTAAAAAAAGGTATATTAATTAGTTTCAGTTCGTAAGGACCGATGGTCGGTTTAAATTTAAAAAAAAAATTAATCCGTTGAATGATCATTGGCACACTTTCGAATCTACAGATTTAATGTTAGAACGAATTTATTAACTTTGGCCTTTAACGTACGTCACGTTACTGTTTATACAGATAATATATTCTTTCCATGGTAGACTCATTATAAATTTTATCAAACATAATCTATTCTGGATAGTGATTTTATTTTAAAAAATAATGGAAAGTATAAGATTATCTATAAGACTGGATATTGTGACAAAAACTGTTAATCGTGTACAATAAACAAAATAGGAAAGAATTGAAGTCAAAATCAATTCTAGGCCCCTTTTTCGTCTTCATTTACATGAATGACTCAATCTGGTTTTACTTTCACAATCAATAATTAAATTTAATTAAAAAAAAACCTGAAGAATAAAGTGCAATAGACTACAACGTAGTAACTAACACGTAACAACGTAGTAAACAATATTATAACTGGCAACCCTATCGAACAAACTGATACTTTAATATTTTTTTGTGATTTCAAAATTGCGTTATGTATGTATGTATTTGTTTATGTTAATACGAAAGATATATAATACTATTTCATGAACCCAAAAACTACCCTCACGTCCTAGTGGGTCCAGCTCTTAATTAAAAAAATATTTTTAAGTAAAACAGCTTCAACGATATTTATTATCAATTGAAATATTATTCAAAATATTTTATGGCTAAATTAAAGACTATTTTATTACAAATAATGGAAATTAAGTTTCATCAAAATATCAATTCCTTGAAATTTTCACAACCAAATAATACTAATAATTTTCAATCAACTCGGTTGCTGGTTCATTATTATTTTAACAAGTTAACGAGATATTTGAATAAATGCATTATAATGGAAAACTATGAACGTTAATCTAGTTCCTGTCAAACTCACTTATATTTCTACTTTTTTTTATTATAAATGGCTGATATTATTTTTCCAATATTTATAGAGAATTAATTAATTAACGTTTTAACAATTTCTTGAATATAATAAATATATTTTCCCATTGAATAACCGTTTATAATATAATAATATTTATTAGTATGTATGCAAGTATCTTAGCCGTTTGTCGGCGGCCGGTCGGGCGGCGCGGGCGCTGGCTCGCTCGGCTGTAGCGTTATTGATGCTGTTTGCTCCACGGTCTCCTGAAAGTTAAACAAATTATTTTAAAAACATTTCAGCCATTTAATATATAAATCATTTTTTGTGTTATATAAACGGATATTATATATTTTATACTTTCATTCTTATAATAAATAGTTTTTGTGGATAGTTAGTTTTTGATGCCTCAAACAAGGTGACTTGGTGGTGGCTCCTTCGGCTTCGTACAACCTACTCATCACATACTCGGAAAGGTGGCTGAACCAGTGTGACCAGTTCAAACATAAAATCTTAGTTCCCAACTTCCCAAGGCTGGTGCCTGATTGGTGATGTAAGGAAGGGTTAATATTTCTTATGACGCAAATGTCTTACTAATATACGGCCGAATAATGAAACGTTCCTAAATAATCCGTCCGTTAATTTCAAATTTAGTATGCGAAATTTTAAATTAACGGCGTCTCAAATAATTAAGTTGCACTTAATATTCGAATGGTGTTTCAGTATTCGGCCGATATATACTTTTAAACCTTACGTAGACGCCACCTATATTATAAAATTTCCATCTGTTGTCTTTGTTTATTGGACTTTATATAAATTAGAGTAATTCAAGGGGTGGTTACATCATATACCTGTATTTCTGTGGTTGTCACTGTGTCCGTGTTGTGCTTCTTGTGCTTGCGCTCGACGTGCCCGAAGCAGTGCTCGCATTCATCGTCGCTATCCTCCGAGTCGGACTCGCCAAAGCGATGAGGCTTCTCGTATATACAACAACCTATAAACAAAGATCTGACGTAACTTTCTAGAAAATAACAATTTGAAAACGATTCCTGTCTGCACAAATATCCTGTCTCAATAAAACACCGAGAAAAATCGCTTGCCATGTATGAGGGCCATATTGCAAAAACAACTGAAGGTACAATTATGATTTTTATTCTACTGCAACAACAAAACAGCAGTACTTTGTATTGTTGTTACGGTTTGAAGGATGAGTGAGCCAGTGTAATCGAGGGAGCAAGGGATATTACATACCGTTCCCAAGGTTGGTGGCGCATTGGCGATGTAAGCGATGGTCAACATTTCTTACAATGGCAATGTCTACGGGCGTTTGTGACCACTTACTATCAGGTGTGAGATGGCCCTTATGCTCACATAAATGCATAAAATAAGCTCCATTTTTTCCCAGGAAGCCTTTGACCAATTTTTTTGATGTTACTGATAATAATAGAAAAATAACGATGGAGCTTTGAGCAAGACCTTGTGTAATCAACTGAGAATCGGACAGAAGATAAAAAGAGTTCGGGAACAGAAAAACACACTGTTTTCCGCTTCTCAGGTCCGGGATTTTTCTTATCAAAAACTGTGGGCGTTAATGTGTTTTATATTCAAAAAAGGAATTTGTGTCAACACTGTCTCAAAATGAAACGGAAAAGAGTCAGATTGTTTATATATTGGTATAAATGGTTTAATGTATGCCGGAATAATGGCTATATTCTTGCAGAGGCTAAAGTTAGCCACTTACATTTAGATTTCTTCTTGTTCATATTTTCGTTATCTATGGTGTCGTCAGTCCAGACAACCTTCTTCCGCTGTTGATTCCGCGTCGGCCGGAGCGTGATCACCGCCACGCGCTCCGTCGACTCCTGGGTCCAGAATAGAGAAATATGATTTCTTGTTAATTCAGTAAAACTATATAACGATGTATCTAGTATGTACAGTAATGTATCACTGCCTCTTGAATTAAATGGCTAGCTTTTTGGTTTTTGAAGCTTGAACTCCTATAATCAAATACCAGGTCGGATCAATTAAAACCTACTGCTTTTATCTGCCAAGAATTTTAATTAGAATTTGGATTGTGGGAGTGTAGAATTTGGTTCTATTTATACTTTCGTGCCTTAAGAACCATCGCTGCCTGATTTTTCGGCGTTCACGTTGAATTCATGTTTCGTCGAAATATTATAGAGAATGAAGAGAGTGCACACACTTGTGAATTATATTATATCCTGCACAGTTGGCTTGACCCCGTTGAGGATAGCTATCGTAGCTGTAATCGTAAAGTAAATAAAAAGGTTCTATGCGAACTGTAGACAATATGACTTTTAAAGCATTGGTCTCAATCATTACATATTACATGAAAACCTTTTCAGAACATTTAAAGTAACCTTTCAGTTGTCATAATTTGGAATGATAAAATAATTAACAATAGAATTTCATTTTTAATTCGAAAACTTCAAACTATTATTACATTATACAGATAGGTTAGTCACATTATCTACTCAGTCATGTCTAATCACATGACTTCACATGACTAGACCTGATTATTAATCATACGCGATGACTTAGACCGGTCAGCGCTGGCCCTGGCCATTGGTCAGGGTAGAGTGGGATTGTCTTTCAGTGCCGTTTGGTCGACACTTTCACTTTACATAAGTCGCATTACATTAAATGTTATATACCTATATAATAATTACTACATTTATAATAATAAACAACGCTTATGTATTCTTGGAAATTGTTTTGCTAGGCGCCTTGACTCTAGAGCGATCGCTCAGAGCCGGCACTGCATGTGGTCTACTAAACTTGAACGCGTTCACAAGTTTCACTATGTTACGTTATTGGTAATTATATTACCTATTAATAAATATATCGTCTCCCTTTGTGTTAAATAAACATTTAACAAATGTGTTAAATTTGAAGTTATGTCACTTTTACCCAGTACGGTGCAGTATTTGAAATACACTATTTAGTGTTTTATATGCAATGACTTGACATATTTTATTTAATCTACATAGTACACACGTAGTATATTTTTTTTGATAAGGACTTTCCTAAGACTGACGTAACAGCCTGTAAATATTCCACTGTCAAACAGATGACTTCTCTTATTGTTAAGAGTTTAGTACTCTTCTATATTCATCTCAGAAGCAAGAGAAGAATAAGTGAATGATTCGAAAGACAAATAACTAAGTTGTAAGCCAACACTTATTTCTTTTATCATAGTTAGTATTTGCATATAAAACTACATTCAAGTGATATTCTGTATTATTACTAAAGTTTTTCATAAAAAATCTTCAATTAGGAAAAATAAAAAACAAAAATGAAACGTATATATAAATCATTTAATAACAATGACGATTATGTAACATTTATACAAACAATACATTTACAAAACACTTACACAGCTGTCGCAAAAATATAATCAAAAGATATGGCTGTATATACAAAAAAAAAACCTATTTAATTTTCCGATAAAAAGCCTTTATCTACAGATAAACTAAGAGAAACACTCATCCTTTTTATGTATAACGAGATAATAATATCAGTAAGTATTTATTTAACAATATATGTATATTTTCCATTTAAGTTTCACAAGTTTATTGGACGATCTTGTTTCCAAAGAGTCCTTCGATTTTCGTGTTGTGATACCCCAAGAAATTAGATAGAACGTCTCTTGTATGCTGACCCAGAGTAGGTGGTGCCGTTCTTGCCATATTCCCGCCTTCTGAGTATAAAGTTGGCGGTCCGACCATTTTGATGGACCCCGCAACGTCATGAGGCAATTCCTTGACTAAACCGATTTCTTTGACGTGTTCATCGCTGAACACATCGCCCATATTGTTAACGGGACCATTCGGAAACGAGGCGTTTTTGAAAATTGACGACCATTCCTTCTTCGTCTTAGTAACAATTATCTCGCTGATAATATTCACGATTTCGTCACGATGTTTGACTCTTGATGCGTTGTCTTTGAAACGTTCATCGGTGATTAAATCTTCTCTGTTGATTGATTTGCAAAAATCGTTGAATTGTGCGTTTGAACCTGTACCGATAACTATGAAACCGTCTTTTGTTTTGAACGCTTGGTATGGGACCAGGTTGGCATGCGCTGTACCCCATCTTTGCCCTTCAATACCACAGTTCAAGTAAATATTAGCGACATTGATCATGTTTGATATTTGTGTGGACAAAAGATCGCAATCTATTTTTTGACCTCGACCAGTCTTGTTTCTATAGTACAAGGCTGTCATGATTGCTCCAAACGCGTGAAGTCCTGTCGTTACATCAGTAATAGCAACTCCTGGCTTCACTGGATTCCCATTCCTCTCTCCGGTAGCATTTAACATACCACCCATAGCTGATATAACAACATCATAACTGAAATAAATTGCAAAAGTAATGGAATAGTTTAATAAAAATAATTGATCAAAAATTGAAATGTAATTAATAATATTAATAAATATCCTGGGACATTATTCACACACGGCCACCTGATCCCAAGCTAAGCAGAGCTTGTACTATGGAAACCAGACAACTGATATACTACATATACTACTTTTTTTTTGACTCAGACTCAGGACAAACAGACATGATCATGCACACAAATGTCTGTCCTGGGTGGGAATCGAACCCACGACCTGCGGCGTGTAAGGCAAATGTCTCACCAAACACACCAACCGGCTCGTCAATTTAAAATTAAAAAATAATGTCTAATCAAAAACTAATATAATAAAAAGGGTTCAATGTAATCTTTAATAATGATGACATTTAAAAGCTATTTAAAATCTTGCAGCAGCAAATATGTATGGTGAAAGTATGTGTGTTACATGTTTATGTGTAAATTTTCACAAATTCAAAGTTAGTGTAAATTCATTGAGTTCTCTTATTTTTGTATTTTGCGATATCTCATGATTACAAATTAGTATTGAAATATTCTGTTTATTAGATGTAATATTGTCGAAATCTATTTGAAATGTCTATTATTCCTTGATACTAAGAAGCAAATTGAGGCATATCTGTATATACAGTAATATTGCTAAGTGCTAGCATGATTGTGTCAAGAATGTTTCAATATTTTGCAATCACTATTCATAAAACAAATATATTTAAATTCTAATATATTAATGAATTACCCCGGTTTGCTTGCATAAGGACCAACAGGACCAAACCCTGTTATTGCGCAGTATATTAACTTTGGATTAATGTCACTTAGCTTTTCATAGCCCACTCCGAGCTTATCGAGTTTACCAGGAAGATAATTTTCCACAACTATATCACATTTCCTGGCTAGATCGTACACAACCTGTTTACCTGAAAGTCATTATGTATTCAAAACTAGGCATAATAATTTAATTCGACATATAATCTTGAGCCAAGACAATAAAGGTTTAATTTAAATTTTGAGTATGATATAACAAAATTTATTTAACATAAATTTGTTATCAATATTACATTATATTCTTATATTTTTAGAATAATAAAATAGCACTTACCTTCCATAGTTTTTAAATCAACGCAAATACTTTTTTTATTCCTGTTTATAGCCATAAAGTAATATGAATCTTTAGAACCTTCAACAAAAGGGGGGCCCCATTTTCTAGCTTCATCACCGTCTAGGCTTTCAACTTTGATAATATTCGCGCCTAAATCACCTAGGGTCATAGTGCAAAAAGGTCCCGCAACGACTCTAGTTAAATCTAGGACATTAATATCGCTAAGTAACCCATCGCACTTTGTTGAATATTTAGCAGTTAAAATACATTGCTTAGGTGTTAATACAAATTTCGAAACATTGATGCACTTAAAGATAAGTTTTTCTACAACTCTCATCGTAAAGAAATGTTTAATAACACGTACGTTACCGACGAGAGTAAGTTCTACTATCTCAACGTAATGTGTCTTATGTTGTATAAATAAACCAAACGATAGTGATAACGTCGTATTTTTCTATATACCTCCTGTGTCTGTGGCGGCACCGTCGTGACCGCGGTACTGGTCGTAGCCATGTCTTCGATTCGTAAAGTTCTCGGTCGGTCGCCCATCAAACAGCGCTTATTTTGTTAAATACTTTCACATTATACACCTAATGAGATAAGGAACGACTTCGTTCTCAGTTACTTATGACGTAATTCAGTTAGGTGTTATCATAAACAGCCCTATTAGCATTAGCAATTATATGAAAATTCCTACGAGATGAAGAATTCGTCTAGCTATTGAATGTCACTATCGAATAACGTCAAGTTGACAGTGACAGTATTTTATACAGACTTACAAAATGTTAGAAATAAACATAGGCAATACTTTAATAAAATTTAATCATAATATTTTTATAACTTGCTAATAAACAACCCCTTTAATAATACACAATACAAATAAAACTGTCCACATATGTTTATAAACCTTATATTTATTGACACTGACTATACAGATACTATACGCTTTCACGCCTAAACCACTAAACCGATTTTAAAAATTCTTTCACCAATGGAAAGCTTCATTATCAGCGAGTAACATAGGCTATATTTTGTCCCCGAATTCCCACAGGAACGGGAACTCCGCGAGTGAAACCGCGGGCAAAACTAATTAGTATTATCCACGTATTTACACGATTCAAAAATTTTAGATATTTAAGTAGTTAGCGCCATCTATCGGTACCGGGTTGTAAGAGACGCACTTAGATAAAGAGTCATGTATCATATATATACATATATGCGAGCGTTGAGTAAGTATAATGGTTAAGAAAATAAGGTCAAGTATTACAATTGCAATATTGATATGAAATTAATGCATTCTGATAAATATTGTTTGGCAGTTTATTTTAACTCAATTTAGATGAATTATGACTCAATTTAGATGGATTATAAATGATATATTGACTGTGAGAGTGGTCTCCTTCTGTCGAAACGTTATGTCGCAGAAGAAAAAAGGAAGGAAGAAGGAAGCCGCGGAGCAAGAGTAAGAGTTCAGGGCATTGGCGGGCAAGTAAAAAAAGTCGAAGCCTCTACGCAGTATGCGTAAGCTATCCCGGACCCCTAAGAAACTGAGATATTGCTTTAAAATAAATAAGAGTTTCGCGTCACGTAACTAAATAGAATTGTAATTCTAATATTATAATTATTATATCAAATATCAATTTCGGATTATGAAATCATAATCGTGTTTTTCGGTGATTTTCAAGTTTGTTCCTACATAAATCTATATATAAGTCATACTAAGTTTATTAAGCAACCTCGTGGAATAGGATTCATATACATTATACATATATATTCTCTAAATGACCTTGACCTTACTACATAAAATATTTTTTTAGTTTTCAAAGACAAGTTTAAAAATATGAATAAATATTACACTTTATTGCCACCAAAATAACAACGTAAGTCATAAACATTAAGGACCTGATAACGTATTTATACGTTTGTATTTATATAATAATGACTTCCACAAAGTCATAAACAACGCACGACGACACTGAAAATATTTTAATATGAAGTTGTAAACCTATTCGCGGAAAATGGTGAGCGGATATAGCCCAATGAAAAGACCGCAGGTTCAACTTCAGGAGAGAATCACCTATTTTTCATGTTTGGTGCTCAATTTGCCGCTCATGTCATGCTCAGAACGACGTAAAACATTTTCTGTGGTGTTGGTGTGTCTTCTCTGGGTAGGTACATCTTATCAGATATTCTACCGCAAACCAGAAGTACTTGGTATTGTTGTGTTTCGGTTTGAAGGGCGAGTAAGCCAGTGTAATTACAGACACAAGGGACATTTTATCTTAGTACCCAAGGTTGGTGACGCATTGGTAATGTAAGCGATGGTTCACATTTCTTAAAATGCCAATGTCTACGGGCGTTGGTGACCACTTACCATCAAGTGACCCATATGCTCGTCCGTCTACCTATTCTATATAAAAAAAGTATATAATAAGCCCAATCCTTTTCCCAGGAAGCCTTTGGCCAATCTCTTTGATGTTACTGATAATAATTTAATTTTAAACGTTATTTGTCTCAAGTCTGTTTATAAAGAAACACAATAGGATGATATGTATTTTTTTCTTTAATCTTTATGAAATATTCTAGTTTGAGTACATTTTTTTATTTTTGTTTATGAACTGCCGTCAAATCCATAAAGCATGAGCACTCACAGCTGTTATGAAGTTTTTCTCTTTATTTACGGAATGCGGAATTAATTTACATATATATTTACTACGTCAGTATATACATTACATGTATTTGCTTAATATTTTAATACACGCACTAAAAATAAAAAGCATGTATAGCGTTTCTTTTGATAATAACTGAAATCTAATAAAATTGAAAAATCCGTATATTTCATCGGTAGTTTTATATAATTATGTATTAATTTGAATATATGAGATGAGTTGCTCGAATGCGTTACGTGCGCTGAGATGTATAATTTATTAAAACTCAGTAGGATTTTATTAGAGTACTTGTTTCGACACAGGTATTTTGAAAAAATAATATTTTATTTATATTTGTATAAGACATTAACTACGACAATAGTAGACTACTACAGTGTGATAGCCCATTATAGGCATTTACATATACAATTATTATACACATAAGAAATACCTTCTAACCAAAATCATATATTAGTATAGAACCTCTATCTCTATAGAAAACCACAATTTAGTGTCTCCTCTGCATTCAAGGGCATCGCACCAACAACCAGTCGTAAAATATAAAAATGTTCTGAGCCAGCGAGAATATTGGAATAATTCCAGACTGGTACCGTTTGAATCTACTTACGAGTAGGATTTAAAAATATAACGGAGTGTACAGAGTGCAATGGTCCAGGAAACTACGATTGATGACTGCCCGGTGCTTGTGTGTTGACGTCCAAAAATTCACCAAAGCGCCTATATTTCATAATACTTTTAACCTCCGACTATTATTTACGGCTATGCCTGTTAAAAATTCACATGTTGACGATAACCATTCCGCCATTATATTCAATTTATGTATATCAACTACCGGACTATATTGGTATTTCAAAAGAAAATGAAATACATTTTTTATGTAAGCGGAGGGCAGGAGGCACAAACAGTCGCCGGCGAAAGCTGGTGAATTATTGGGCGACACAGCGTGATTGTGCGAGGCAGGAAATGCCTTACAAACGAGTTCTTGTGGATTTCCACGTACATAAAACAAATACTTTTTACGCACATAAATATTAGGGAAATTCTTCTCTTAGAAATATTAACCACTAGCTGTACACCGCGGTTTCACCCGCGTATAATTAATAAAAATATAATGAATAAAAATTAGCCTAGAACCTTCCTCGATAAAAGGACTATACAACAAAAAAATATTTTTTTTAATTCGAACCAGTAGTTCATGAGATTATTATAGATCAAACAAACATACTCTTTAGCTTTTACATATTAGTATAGATATAGATTCCCTAAATTGTAAATGTGCCACTAACTAGATGTTGATGAAGGGACATCCCTTGTGCTTTTAGTTACATTCTTACTAACCCACTCACCAAGTAGTAGAAATATACTTAGTACATAATATGTCTGATTGGCTATAGAACATATTGTGTGGTGGAGTGAGTGGTACCTAACCAGACTGGCTTGCAAGATGCCCTACGACGGAGTAAAGTACAACATGTAATTTGTTTGTTTTTGAGTTTCACCGTCTAGATTTTTTCGAGTATAAGTCTATATTTTGATAATTATTATCTATATTTTGTATTCACATAGTAGAGTTTTTTCAGTGTTATTATTATTTGAGCATTACGTTTCACTAATAGTACCTGTAATTATTTATTAATACGTAAATAATATTTGCAGATCTGAACTGAAGTTGAGAGTGTGGGACGGGACTGAATATTATAGATTGAGGATGAATATGAAATTTATGATATCTGTCCAAATGTAAATATAAATGTCTCATATCAGGGAAAATGTTAAAAGCCGGAGCTGCCGCGGAAAAAGCTGAAACGAACAAACGTAACAAATATTCGTCTCTTATTCCAAATTATATTTTTGTTTCGTTTGCAGTTGAAACGGTTGGACCTTGGAGTAATAGTGCCAAAAAATTAATCCGAAATATTACTCCCCGCCTTATTGCCTCCACTGGTGACAGGAGGGCTCATTTTTCGCCCAGAGAATCGGAATTGCGATTCAAAGGGGAAATGCTGCTAGCATTCTTGCCACCATTCCACGCGGTCACGACTTGTATAATAATTATTTTTAAATGTTATTTGTATTTAGTTAAGGTTTTAATTTAAATAAAGTAACTATAAAAAATATTAAACGTATTTGTTTATTAATTTATCTAACTAATGGTCCAAAATTAGCTCATATTCATATAACTTTAAAATATTATGTAATTTAGCCTTTGCAGTGTGGCGCGTGATACTGATATGATGAACCTGGTTAATAAATGTTATGTATAGATTTTTTTCTATAGGATATGTAAGTGGACGAGGATATGGGTCACCTGATGGTAAGTGGTAGGTAACCAACGCCCATAGATAATGGCATTGTAAGAGATGTTAACCATCGCTTACATCACCAATGCGCCACCAACCTTGGGAACTAAGATGTTATGTCCCTTTTGCCTTTAATTACACTGGCTCACTCACCCTTCACACCGGAACACAACAATAACGAGTACTGTTGTTTTGCGGTAGAATATCTGATGTGTGTGTGGTACCTACCGAGCTTGCACTAAGCTCTACCGCCAAGTAGTATTAGATATATAATACTCGTAGAGAGATAGATAGATTGAACAGAAACTGAGTAATTATAAACATTTTCTGTCACTACGCTGACACTGATTAACTAACGATGACTATTAACTAACGATGTTTTTTTCGGGATGTTTAGCTTTTCGTCGACTTTATTTGTATATTATTGTTGGCAAACAATAACAGGATAGACATTCTTAAAATATATTTTAATGTAAATACATTTAGTATTTTATTTGGGTCATGAAAAATTGTCGATGACATTAGTCTGATATTGGGGTGCGAGACAATTACATTTACCTACATATTTTATATTATATTACATTGTATAATATTTTATATTATATTGTATAATAATTATTTTTAAATGTTATTTGTATTTAGTTAAGGTTTTAATGTAAATACTATTATATTACTATTTCTTTTATATTTCATAGCTATAAATATATATTATAAAGTCTACAGTATTAGTTCTTTGTTATTTAAGTGAAAATAAATAAATATAGACTTTTTAAGGCTTTTATTTATAACAACTATAGGGAGCTAGCCGCTAGGCAGCTTGGGATCGCGTGGATATCGCTTATAATTTTTATTGTTCTATTCAAATCAATAAATATAAAATATATTCATCAGATAAACATCTAATAAAAACTCTTCCGTGTGTTCACGCAAATAGAACTTTTGTTTATAGTTTTACTGCGATCAATATTTATAGAAAAAAAGGTATTCTGTAAATGACGCAATAAGCATTTTTGATATGAATCAAGAATGAGGAAAGCATGTTTAAAATAATATTTGATTATAACTTCTTAGTAGAGCTGTGTGGGAGTTTTTTTATAAAAACATTGCAATTTTATAAATGTGTCATATGTTAAAGTTTGCTTAAATTATTTTTTATTAACTTCAACTATTTTTTTTGCTGCTCATATATGGCACAACAGCAATACTTCGTTGTGTTCCGGTTTAAAGGGTGAGTGAGCTAGTGTACTGTCTATTGGCGGTTATGACCACTTACCATCACCCTTTGCCAGTCGATATCTATTTCCAATAAAGAATGGGCTTAAAATTGTTCGTGTCATCAACTTTAATCTGTTTTGTAGTACATAGGTATACCTTACAAAAATCTCAATTTAGCTGTTTTCCACTTTATTTCGGTTATATTTTAAGTTCCTAAATATTTATGATATATTTTTAACCTTAAAGTGTTTGGGTTATCTTCATAATTACGTACGATACAAAAGCGTTCAAATTGTCTATGGTTTCTAAGATATATTTACTCAGAACGAACTACATATATATAATACAAAATTAATAAAAATATCTATCATTTGTTATAAGGAGGTAACTGTTCTTAATGTATTGTTTTTTTAGGATGAAGTTATTATATTATATAGTACAAATTACATATTAATTGTACTCTAAAAACTCGCCGGCCGTTGCTCCAGTGCCGCAAATATATCCCAGCTTATCATTCTCCAGAATTGAAACTTTTACAGGGCCGGATTTCGTTTTTTTTTATTTGCTGGAGAAATTGGCGAATATTCTTTGATATTAATTATGCTTATTACATTTTGATAACAGCAAATAGTTATTCGTGTATGTGTTTTTAATCTTTTTATGAATATATTTACCTTCTCCGCTGAAAGAAGCGAGCGCTGCTTGAGATATCTCGTCGAGATGCCTCTTCACGCCTCGTTTGAAGGAACCCAGGTCATAAGAGGAGGGGAACACGTGTGCTGGTAAAGAATTCCATGTTTTGGAGGTGCGACAAAGAAAAGACTTGCCAAATTTCTTCGTTCGCGATGGAATTGATGTCACAGTTAGGCGGTGACATCGAGAGCCAGCACGCGTAGATTTGTGAAGGAAAGGGGAAGCAGGAGTACTTGGCGGAGCCATCCCAAAGGTGCGAGCAATATTCAACGCAAGACCGCACCTGCGTTTTATATAATAGGAGCAGTTGTTGTGGCGTGAAAAAACGCTGCACCTTGTTCAGGACTCCGAGTTTACGTGAGGCTGTTTTTATAACAGCCTCGATGTGATCCTTTGGATTGAGGTCGCACCGAACGTCGATCCCCAGTATGGCGACTTTGCTATGTATTTCCAGCGTAGTGCCACAGAGGGAAGGAGGAGGGGAAAATGGTGACTTTTTCGCTGTGAGAGCGCATACCTGTGTTTTACTGCGTTAAACTCAACAAGATTGTCAGAGCCCCATTTGGCGATGAGTCCTAACGTCCTATCTGACAACATACTAAGCTTAGTATGTTGTTTGACGTTCTCATCAACAAAACCTTTGTAGGCGGATATTAATCTCTCTCAGGGCCCTCGTGGGCTCTTTTGTTTTTGTGACTGAATCACAGGCAACTTTTACCGGCCCTCCGATTAGTGTCGTCGTCAAGGCCAGTAGGGCAAACAGCAATAAAAACTAAAAATAGTCAGCTATAGTGAAACCCTCAATCTGTCCATTCGTTACTGTGTAATTTATCAACGACTTCAAACATATCTTTAAATAAATAATGAGGTTCATGAAAACAACGGGGAGGCAATGACTTGGCAGCGACGAATTCAGTGAAAGCTCAAATATAAACAACAAAATATTGGTACGATCCCGAGACAAATGCCACTGCGACAAGTAATTAATATCGATGCCAAAAAGAAAAATATAAATTTATTATTTTTCACGAATTGTTTGTGCTTCGTGGATTCATTTAGTATCGTTCGGAACGCGTCGGTCGAAGGTTCAACATGATCTCCAGCTCTGAGGGAACTAACCTGGTATTCACCTACTTTATCCTGCTGTTACTGCTGATATCTCTATGGCTCTTGTATTCTGCATTTTAAAAAGTAAGTTCTAATCATAAGAAATAGGACGTACAGGGCTTCGGTTATAATTGTGTCGCAGAAACATATATGTAACTGCTTACGAGGACAATTAGTCCTTTATTAGTGTTTAATAATTAGAATATCTGGTATCAAATAGATGTTTAATTTGTCTTCATTTCAAGTTGTGCCAATAGTGCAATGGTACTGGATGCACGTATAATCCTGATCCTGGTGCCTTAGGCTATTGTTGTATTGCGGGGACGTAATTAAGCGTACGCTTATTTTGAGGGGTAAATAGGAATATCAGTAATTCCTTAAAAACGGACATTGCTGGTATTCTTTATAGAAAAAATTAAGTATTCTGTTAAAAATATCAAACTCAAAACGTTTTTATATTACAAACAAATAAAACATTAAATATTATTTTATTCACGAAAACTTTAACAAGTCCATTCGCAAGACCAGATCGTCATAAACCTTTTATTAACACTTAAGAAAAAAACTAACTTATTTTCAAATCTTTTTTATCCTATTTAGCATAAAGAAACAATACTTTTTATGTACCTACTTAATATGATTAGGAAATTACGTAATTAAGAAATAGTAGAATCCTTTAACTGGAAATTACGTAATTAAGAAATAGTAGAATCCTTTAACTACGAATTCGGCTCTGTATAATGACGCGCTTTGGCCAGCCCGCGGAGGATTTACCATCGATCAGTTCTCTTCCACATCGCAATCATGCCGATCAACGCTGAAACGGTTAACCTCGCAGCCACCTATATGATCCTTGTGATCCTTCTCTTCTTCTTATGGCTACTTTATTCCGCCGTCTTCTAGAACACCTGTGTAAGTTTTAGTGCTTTAAAGTGATTTGTGATTGTGTTTTTTATTCCCAAGGTTCTATTTTTTAAGCACTTCAGCGCTGTAGATGCAATCCTGTATTTGTTGTCCTGCACTTGGCTATCACGATTCTTTTCCTCGCGTTTTCTGATTTTTCTGCTGTCAAATTTTTTGGTTCTTAAGCTTAGGTATAATTATATTTATTTGCAAGTTCGATATTTAAATGTAATGTCTTTATCTTAAGACTCTTTAATGATTTTAAATATCAGTTGGAATAGTTATTCACAGGTCTGAATAAGTTTTAAGTACTCGTTTAATCATATAGGTATATATTAAAAACTCGTGCTATAAGCATGCGTCGAAATTCAAAGATAATCAAAACGTAATTTTTTTTCTCATAAATGTTCTATCTTTTTTTCGAAATTTCCAGTTCTCATTGGAATAAAAAACTTCAAACATATCTTTAAATAAATAATGAGGTTCACGAAAACAACGGGAAGGCAATGACTTGGCAGCGACGAATTCAGTGAAAGCTCAAATATAAACAACAAAATATTGGTACGATCCCGAGGCAAATGCCACTGCGACAAGTAATTAATATCGATGCCAAAAAGAAAAATATAAATTTATTATTTTTCACGAATTGTTTGTGCTTCGTGGATTCATTTAGTATCGCTCGGAACGCGTCGGTCGAAGGTTCAACATGATCTCCAGCTCTGAGGGAACTAACCTGGTATTCACCTACTTTATCCTGCTGTTACTGCTGATATCTCTATGGCTCTTGTATTCTGCATTTTAAAAAGTAAGTTCTAATCATAAGAAATAGGACGTACAGGGGTTCGGTTATAATTGTGTCGCAGAAACATATATGTAACTGCTTACGAGGACAATTAGTCCTTTATTAGTGTTGAATATAATTAGAATATCTGGTAACAAATAGATGTTTAATTTGTCTTCATTTCAAGTTGTGCCAATAGTGCAATGGTACAGGACGCCTAGTGAGGTATAGGTAAGCCGCACGTATAATCCTGATCCTGGTGCCTTAGGCTA
Source organism: Nymphalis c-album (assembly GCA_963151315.1). Lineage (NCBI taxonomy): Eukaryota > Metazoa > Arthropoda > Insecta > Lepidoptera > Nymphalidae > Nymphalis > Nymphalis c-album. The sequence continues at coordinate 13,454,062 of OY720590.1, read as the reverse complement.
TTGTTGTATTGCGGGGACGTAATTAAGCATACGCTTAATTTGAGGGGTAAATAGGAATATCAGTAATTCCTTAAAAATGGACATTGCTGGTATTCTTTATAGATAAATTTAAGTATTCCGTTAAAAATATCAAAATCAAAACTTTTTTATATAACAAACATATAAAAAATTAAATAATATTTTAATCATGAAAACTTTAACAAGTCCATTCGCAAGAACAGATCGTAATAAATCTTTTATTAACACTTAAAAGAAAAATGTAACTTATTTTCAAATCTTTTTCATCCTATTTAGCATGAGGAAACAATACTTTTTATGTACCTACTTAATATGATTAGGAAATTACGTAATTAAGAAATAGTAGAATCCTTTAACTGGAAATTACGTAATTAAGAAATAGTAGAATCCTTTAACTACGAATTCGGCTCTGTATAATGACGCGCTTTGGCCAGCCCGCGGAGGATTTACCATCGATCAGTTCTCTTCCACATCGCAATCATGCCGATCAACGCTGAAACGGTTAACCTCGCAGCCACCTATATGATCCTTGTGATCCTACTCTTCTTCTTATGGCTACTTTATTCCGCAGTCTTCTAGAACACCTGTGTAAGTTTTAGTGCTTTAAAGTGATTTGTGATTGTGTTTTTTATTCCCAAGGTTCTATTTTTTAAGCACTTCAGCGCTGTAGATGCAATTCTGTACGTGTTGTCCTGCATTGGCTATCACGATTCTTTTTCTCGCGTTTTCTGATTTTTCTGCTGTCAACTTTTTTGGTTATTAAGCTAAGGTATAATTATATTTATTTGCGAGTTCGATATTTAAATGTAATGTCTTTATCTTAAGACTCTTTAATGATTTTAAATATCAGTAGGAATAGTTATTCACAGATCTGAATAAGTTTTAAGTACTGGTTTAATCATATATGTATGTATTAAAAACTCGTGCTAAAAGCATGCGTCGAAATTCAAAGATAATCAAAACGTAATTTCTTTTTCTCATAATTGTTGTTTCTTGTTTCCAAAATTTCCAGTTCTCTTTAGAATAAATAAATTAAAAAAAATGATACAAAAACGTGCACAAGTTAATACATTTATATTTTATTGTAAATACATAATATAAATATTTTTCATATTAAAAAAATATATATTTTATAAATAATAATTAAATTAATTGAAGTTAGCGTATTTTCTTAATAACATTCGAGTTAACATACAAATACATACATAAATTGTGTGAAACCGTAGAAGCGAATCCACGCGAATCCATCTCGTATCGCTAGGCTTATTTTATATACAATAGGTCCCATAAATCCCTTGAGTTATTATCGATAAATTTTACATACTAAGCGAGATTAATAAATTATGTTTTTAGTAATTCTTAATTAAAAGGTATTTGTACATGTCGGAGTCTCTATAATTAGCATTGTTTGTTTTCATTATTATCATCGTTCCATATCAACGGCTCCATCTTGAACTGTCAACGACAGATCTAAAATTACATTCATATTTATAAATCTGGATATTTGGCTTGAGAAAGGGGCGTGGTGCGTAGGCGCACAGTCGAGCGAAGACAATTTTGTGTCATTAGCCAGTTTTCTGGAGCCTCTTGTCCAGTGAGCGTGTCGCAAAGATGCCGAACCACGAGACGACGAACCTGATCGCCACCTACCTTATCCTGGTGCTGCTCCTCGCCAGTCTCTGGCTGCTCTACTCCGGATTTTTCTGAGGTGCTATTTCATTTTTTAAAGGCTATCCAGTGCAGTGATATTCTAATAAATTCTCGACTTAATCAATTATATGACTAACAAAGTATTAATAAAGATTAAACTAGAATTTTATATCGAAATAAAGCGCAACGTTAAACCGAAAATTTTCATATAATGTCGCGCCATGACAATGTTACTTTTTTTAATAGCGTAATCCATCAATGGTAATAAAAAATATTTTAGATTCCTTTCATTAGAATCATTTTAGTATGGTGGTAGAGCTTTGTGCAAGCTCGTCTGGGTAGGTAACACCCACTCATCAGATATTCTACCACAAAACAGCAGTGCTTGCTATTGTTGTGTTCCGGTTTGAAAGGTGAGTGAGCCAGTGTAATTCCAGGCACAAGAGACATAACATCTTAGTTCCCAAGGTTGGTGGCGCATTAGTGAAGTAAGTGATGGTTAACATCTCTTACAATGCCAATGTCTATGGGCGTTGGTGACCACTTACCATCAGGTGGCCCATACGAACGTCCGCCTTCATATGAAATAAAAAAAAATGTCTTGGCAACTGTGTAATGTCGTAAAATTATACCACAATATAAATAATTCTTCCTAACTAATAAACTTTAATAGACTTAACGTAATTTCCGTTCGATCTTATTTTTATAGGCAGTAAAAATTTATAATATTTAATAAATATCAGCTTTCAATTTATTTTACATGATCTTTTCATTTAGGTACTGGTACTGTTTACATGGAAGTAATGATAATGAGGTTAATTTCGTTTTATGCATATAATAGAATCTCTTCGCCTTTTAGTACTTTTGTATACGTTAAAAAGTTGTTTTTTTTTATTCTACAGGAAGACACACGAGCATATTGTTTAGCTAAATAGTTTAACATGAATTCTAAGACAAATATAAGATACAATCGAATTTATTTTATAAATGATAAATTTGATATGTGATATGTTTTTTATCGAAATTAGGATATTGTTATTTTACTTGAATTAATTGCACTTTATTTTACTTATTTTTTTCTTAGATACCGGTTTTTCCAATATTGAATGTTTCGAATTTTAAAACACGTAAAAACTTCAATGATGAATCGAGTTCAAAAATCGAAATCGTATCTTGACGCGTAAATTCTTGAAAGCGATACATATATAGTCTGTCAACAAATTTAAGATGATTACATTACACAAGATGACACATAAACCTAAGTCAGTGCTGGTAACACAACATCTATAAATGACTACGCCTGCGACTCCTCACGAAAACATAACATTCCAGTATCTAAAATTATCCGTATAATTCTACCGAAACTCTCAACGATCCGTAGCGAGTATATATTAAAATTCGCAATGAAATATAGTTTTTTTTTTTATTTGTACCTTTGCCAAATTGCAAAATCAAAACAGATTGGCGGCTAGTAAACATCCCGGCAAAAGCGCCATACTTCGCATACATGTGTTTTCATATGTCGTTAATTTAGTTGTTTTTGTTAATTAAGCGGTTTTTTTTTCTTTTTCACGAATAATTTAACACTATTTCTTCCGTAAAACGTGTTCATAAGATACCTATTTTATAAATCGATTTACAGATTTTTATTTTATTACTTATTATTATGTTTTACAAAATAACATTTAAAATCACTTTTTTAAAATACCACAAAAAAGTTACACGATAAAGCTTTCTTCCTACAATATCGTTTACGTTTTATTTCACCATAACCTAGTAAACATAATGTAGGTATTCCTGTTATAAATCTGGCAACGAAGCACTAATACTCAAAAATCCAAAACAAATATAATTAATTAAACGAATTACGCACGTCATGTTAACAGACTCAATTAGTTGAAATTTGCGACTTGATATTTAAAATCTCGTGATTTATCTCCTGATCTCAAATGTAATCTAGAGCTGCTCAACTATTATTAACTACACATTAAAGATTTGTCATGTGCATTTTATATGCAACTGCAATCTCAAATATTGGTTTTCGATATGGTTTGGCAAAGTATTTTATTGGTTATAAAATTATTATACCACTGCAACATTGCATTGGTCGTAAAATTAATGTTTTGTAATTATTACATAACTACAAAAGCAGTGGTGTCATCCACTTTCAGTTAATATTTATAAACACTAAAACTAGATACTACGTACATTGATAGAGATAGCGATAAGTATTTATATTTAAACAAAACGTTATTTTAAGCTAACAAAATAATTCCACGCAATGTTTATCGACTTTGATACACACGAAAATTGCTGTTTTTTTTATTTATGAAGTCATTTCACTAAAACTTTAGATGCTATTCATCATGTAATGTTGTCTTAACAAGTGTAAATAAACATTCGTGGTCGTTGAAAATTGCAGAGCTGCTATTTTACCAGAGTTATTTTTTTTTATAATGTTAAAAGTACAAATATATTTAAATCAGAAGAAAAGATGTTGGGTAAACCAAAACCTAATAAAAAGAGGCCTCCTTCGTCATTAGAAACTGGCATTCTTAGGGACATTAAGCCGCAATTAAATGCGCCGCCAACATCTGGATCTAAGATGTAATGCCCCTTGTCTTATGTACATAGTGTATATGATATATAAATTACTCCTTTTTCGAGGTACATTAACTGAAGAATGAGTGGAATCAACCTAGATAGGCCTACACAAGACCACACCAACAGTATATTCAAATCATACCTAAGTATTAGATTACAAATGCTAAATTTGTAAAATATAAAAAATGTTGTGAAATCACTAGAATTTCTACCTACTTATACTCTTTTTATATTTATTAAGATTATTGTATTTTCCTACATTCATTGTACTATATGATGTTGACTCAAACCACTTGACGTCAAGGCAATAATAATAGAAAAAAAAATAGAATATTAAAAAATGATCAAAGCAAGCACTGATCTCTTGCAGAAATCTTTGAAATTTTCTGAAAAAATCTCTAATGGCAGAGAACATCAATTATTTACAGCTAATTCCGTTAGAGACAAAGACTGACGCTAGTCTTCACAATAAATCATGAGCGTGGTATTTAGACAGATTGTCGAAAACATTTCAATTTAAATATAGACTGCAGATATCTAATGTCAGATATACATTTTTTCTTATTTCCGTTGCCATGACTCTTTTATAGCGGCCTTACCATCGAAGCTTACTTTTTATTAATTTGTGTTTCCGCTTCAATTAAAATACCTTATTAATTTGTTAAGATTATTTACATTGTCGTCGCTTCAAATATTTAAAAAAAAACCTGCATAATAAACATATATCTACTGTTATAAAAGCATTAATTCAAAGTTAATATAAATAAAAATTATAATTAACATACTACAGAATTTTAAAAATTATCTATATGAATAAACAATTCAACGCGGTTTTTTTCGTTTTAGTGAAAAGAAATACATAATATCCGGTGTTCAAGAAATGTAGTTCACATTAACGTATAAATTATAATAATTGACGATACAAGTTCCAAATATTTCTTCAGACCACGTCATATTCTCGAGCCCGTCACTTGTAACGCAAATAGCTGGAGTATATTCATAAATAAAGCTTTATAATACCAACATTAAGGTTATAAAAATAATGATATATCTAGCTTACAAATTGACGTGTATTTATATATCGCTTGTTATTCAGTGTGAAAAGATACGATGGTATTTGACGTTGTATTCGACGGTGAAACCTGAGATATAACCATGAGATACATGCTTCCGTTTGTTAATTATCGTATTGATTTATTATGAATGATTTACAACCGATTCGGTTTGATCGATTTTGATTAAAGTATTATATTTTGATGTAGAAGTATGTTAGTAATGTTGGCGAACGAACTACTCGTTTCGTATCTGATTGAAAGAAGAATGATAGGTAAATAAATTATTAAAGAGCTTTCGAAGTAATTTTAACTTTGGGTCAACAATCAACATTTATCTTAAATATAAACATTTGTTGTAAAGATATATTTTGATTTGATTTGATTCGGAAAATTAAAACTTTTATTCTTTTACAGATGCGGTCAGGATAAAGACACCGTAAGAGTCCAAACAAAGATGGCGGAAAGACAAACGCTATGAAAACAACTTAATTTTAAGAAACCGTAATTTTAGTGTTTAAGTTAATAATTTAAGCATCGTTATTCTCCCAAGCATTTAATCACTTCGAATTTTGGAACATCTGCTGAAAGAAGCTCAACGTTACTGCGAATGTTAGCAATGAAAGCAAATAATTTAAGAAAGCAAAACACCAAATTCAGTGCTGGGCATTCCAATTTTAGTAAAAAAAACTAAAAATGTAAACTTAGCGAGAAAGACAACTATTTAAAACGCCAAATTAACTTCAAATATTATGTTAATATAGTAACACTTGTCGGTTGGTGCAGTTTAAATCTTTAGAATGTTATCGTTATTATGGACTAAGAGAAATTTATAATAAAGGTTCTTTTAAAACTAGATTATTGTTTGTTCATATATCCCAATTCCAAATTCAAAAGAAAGAAAAATAACAGACTCAAACCGTATTAAAGAAACTAATTTTTATTTAAAAAAATCACAAGCATGCATCATTGTAATAAATGTTACACTGATGCGATTGAAATAATAAAAATACTAGAATAGTTGCCTATAAAACTGGACTACGGTCAGATGGCAAACGACTGTTAACGGTATGCCGAAATAGAGTTGTAGGTTGGCGCTCATCCAACTAAACTATCAGTAATTCATAAAATACAAGTACAACGGCTACTGTGAATGAACATCCTGTAACGCAGCGATGACACATGAATTAGTTAGGAGATGGAAAAATATTAGTCATGTTTTATTATTATAATTATGTTTATTAGTATTTTATCAATACAATATATGTATATGATATTTATGATAATTTAGGATTGCGTGTTCTTGGTTTAATTTATTCAACACTATCAGTAGATACTGAATCTTTGACCGAGTCAGTTTCTTCGACTTTTGGGGTCGGTTGCATGTCACTGTCCAGAGATTTAAGGTTACGCTCATCAGCAGTCATATTTATTATTGGTTTGAGTTCATGGCTCTCTTGGTGGAGAGGCGATGAATCAGCTTCTCTATACCTAACGTGAATTTTACGTCTCTTAGGTTGTATGTCTCGTGAACTAGTTGCTTCACTGTAACCATGTTTTTCAATGATATAATCTTCTACACTCTGCATCGCGTGTCTAGTTTTGGATCGGCCGATATCTTGTTTGGGTTTTATTATTTTTTCGTTATCTTTAGAGAACGATTCTGCAATGTTATCCATATTCTCATAATCTATTAATTGATCACTGTCTTCAATTTTCAAAACTGTTTTGGATAAGTTACTCAATTTGTCGTCTATTGTTTTAGATAATAATTCCTCTTCTCCAATATTTGGTGGTTTAGGTTCAGCAACTTCACTGAATGAACTATCTGGAGATATGTCGTCAGCATATGGTATTTCTTTATGAACTGTACTAGGGCCTGGAGATGTTTCAAAATTGTCAATTTCAGTTTTTGTAGATTTATCTTGAAGAGTTGATGTTGGTTGAAATGAAGAATGTTGTGAAGAAACTAAAGGCACAGGAGGATTTGAAGGCAAATCATCATCTTTTTTCACTGAATTATCGGTACCCTTGCCGCCATCCGTTCCATCGTCACCATTAGAACCATCAGAAGAATCGTCACTTTTCAAAAACTTGTATATGTTTGCTTTACTTTTCGGAAAGTGTTTTAAAAGACCTTCCCAGTCTCTAAGACATAGCGTTAGAATTTGTGACTGGATAGCCGTTTTATACGATCGCAAAAATGGCGTGTTGTAGTTAAGACCTTGTAGCTGGAAATATCAAATATAATTTATTAATATTTTATTGTTCAAAATATTAAGATGATGATGATGATATGGCATAAGAGTAACATAATAATCATAAGCAAATGGTGGTCAAAAGCATTACTTTTTATCTCGAAAGAGAACACGGGTAAATAAATTATAGAATGAGAGGAAGAAATAGATTGCAAAAACACTTGTTATATTATTTTGATATAAAAATATTGTACACATACAGTACATCCCAATATTATATACAAGCATGTATGTGAAGAGTTTTAAATGTCTTCAACAGTTACCAATAGATAATAATATTAATTGTAACTAATTAAATAATAGAATATTTTGTTGACACAAAATCAAAACTACATAAGTTACAAAATTTAACCGCCGAGCTATTACGGTGGATAACATCTGGATTACATTATAAATAAATCGATTCTATATTTATCATATGCAACCTCTCCGAAAGATTCTCCAGAGTGAAACGATTTAGTTTTGTTTAAGCCACTCCATACTTCTGTCACGCGTCCAGTATGTATGAAATACATCGAGTCGGTTATCTCGCTGTCTTTAACAACATACATATCTAAAAATAAACAAATATACGGCCTTTCGTACAAGCGATGTTAAGCGACTATAGTTAAGCACTGATTTCCCTGTTTCTGTCATTATTGATTCGACATAAGAAAGAAAAATCCTTAATGTTTGAGGCTAGCTACTGACTTTTGAGTGCAATCTTTTGGAACGCTTTAATGTTACGACTGACGAATATACTGTTTGCAAGCTTATATAAGATAGTACAAGTTGTTTTCCGAAATTATTTAATTTAAAAAAATGATTTAAAAAATTAAATTAGGGACTAATTTCGAGGCATTCAAAGAACTTCCTATCAAGATAATGCAATTTATAAAAAAAAATCTTCCATTATTATAATAATTCAATTACCAATTCAATTCCAATTTTAACACGGCTAAAAATAATAAATAGTTATATATTAGATATATGGACTTGCATTGTTATTTCAAAAAATCTAAAACCTACTTATATATAAAGTTGTATATAACACATAATTATATTATTGTATTATAGTGGTTATGATAATATGAATGCAGTCACCTTCATTATATGTGTATAATTGAAGCAAGCCTACCAGTTGCCGAAGAAATGCGGGCTCGCAGCCATTGAAAAGTTGATGCTGAAAGTAAAGGCATAATTATTATACATTACTTCTATAGGGGTAGAAAAAAAATCTTAAGTCACCTGAACAGATATGCTAAGATACTACTAGTACAGTACCATTGATCGGTTATTCTACCACGAATCGATCTTTGAGTCAAGGCGTTACGGCTTAAAGGGCGAGTGCAGTGACAATGTCTTTGGGCTAATATGATAACTTACCGTCAAATAAAATGGTAATGATTTTACTTGCTCCCGTTACCTCAAATAAAGGTACAGCCTAAATGTATGTTAATGCTAAAATAATTTGGATTACTAATTATTTATTTTGGGAAACATACAGCGCAGTATAACACACAAACATACGATATCAAAATAAGTATCACATAAGCCAACAAAGTTTCCACTGTTACGTTAAACATGGAGTGAACCTAATAAAAACATATAATTAAAGTATATAAAAATTTATTTTTTTATAATATAGTATGAAGTGTAAGAAACAAATAACAATAAGAATATTAATGACAAAGAGAGTTTTTTAAGGCTTCTAAGAATTTAAACAAATTTACGTTAAATATATCTAGGTACATTACTGTAACATTTATTATAATTGTCACATGCTCTTACCGAAAAGCGATTTTTGGCTTAATCAAATCTTTGTATTGTAGAAATCATAGGTCACAAGTCACAACTTATTAATTGATTTTCTTACATCGCTGAGATGGTACAAGTAGGCGGCAGACATAACTTTAAGCTTGAAACAATCAGGAGCAGTCTTCAAGAAATGCGGAACTTGCAAGCCTCGAGACTCCCGCCACAGGTGCAGTGAGTATTTGTTCACCAAAGACACCAAGTTTTTCGACACTCGGTTATTCTTAAGAAACTCCTGTAGAAATTTATACGTATCATAATATACATTTTTTAAATTGAAATATTAGACTCTCATTACTCACTTGGACAAATAAGGCTTAAATTTTATCTTCTATATTATTTTTTATTATTTCCTATAGTCAACCAGTTCAACTAATTTAAATAGAGAATATAAGTGGTGTCGATCATATAAAATAAAAGAAAAAAATAAAATAACGATAACAACAATAAACAATATATAAGATTTAAAATTATTTACAAGATACACAAGATTTAAAACTGAACATTGAATTGTTATAATTTGAACGAATAATTTTGTAATTATGTAACATAAATATGAACTTGTATTAGTATTACATGAAAACTTCGTATCGCTTATTTTTAAACTATTTTAAATTAATTTTATTCACAAATTAATTCGCGAACTTCAACTTAGTCTATAGCTTATTAAAACCACAACAGGAATAAACCCAAATAAATAAACTTTATTTTCACAAGATGGCGTTTTCAATGTCCGCGAAGCAGTATTCGGAACTTTGAAAGTTAAATTAATGTAGTTATAACTAGTTAATTGGAATAGTGTTGTATTATGAATGAGGGTAAATTAATCAAGAATTGTTTACAGTGCATAATAATGCAGAACCATTTGACAATCGCATGCAATTTGTAAATCTACGGTGTGCTTACATTTATTTCTATTCCCATTGGAATAGGGTATAGACTATAGAGAGTTTTTGTTGATCGATTAGTTGACAGATGACATACCTAATGATGCTTTATTAATAATGTATTACTTTTATTATGAATGCGAAAGTGAGTTTGTAAGTTTGATTGCTTGTTACGCTTTCACATCTATCAACTACTTAATCGATTATCGTGAAACTTGATAGTGTTTCAGGGGTACAGAAAAACACACACACATTCTACATTCCCATTACAGTATATATGTGTGGATATACCTCCATCCCCCCTCACATGGTCGAAGCCGCGTGCGGAGACTAGTTATTAATATATAAATAACTTTAACCTGGGCTAATGTGCACGTTGCGATTATCATAACCCAAATAAACCCTCGTTCATTAGCCTGTCTCTGATGATTGATCTCTTTGATACGGAACGCAATCTTCAAACGTTACTCATATTGACTTAAGATGAAACCCGTATTGATTCTTACTAATAATACATATTTTCTAAACATGTTTTTATTATTATTATAATTTACATAATTTTGAAAAAAGAATATTATATATCTCAGTTATATAAACATAAGAATGAATATTTTCACTTATCCTTATTTGCTATTTAAATATAGGCGTATTTGGGTCCGCTTATATTCCTTACGATTTTGATTGTAATAACGATACATATATACAATTATACATACAATTATACATAAGAAAATGCACAGGTTTTGAATAAAAGGATATTAGAGTGACCGAATCATTTGTTCTAATCTAGATTTAAAAAAAAACTGTTAACATTTTTGTTACTCGCTAGAAAATACTTATGCGATTTTAATTTAATTCTAGTTTGTAGTAGATTATACTTTACAATGGAGATGCACATTCGACGAAGACCCAGATTGAAACTTGTAAAATATTGAAAAGTTTTAGTTTACTTAGTATTCGATACTGATATCGTAAAATTTAGAATACGCTAATTATATAATTGAAATATAATTAGACAATGCATTACATATACGATTAATTTGCTTTGATCTCTTTATCATGAATTAAACGCTCTACTCCACGTAGTCTGCACCGACTTGGCAGGAGAACATATTTCAGGCAGACAATTAATTGTACGAGCTTCGTCCACGGCTGTCGAGGTGCTAATGGGCCGTGATAACTTGTCAACACACGATCAGCATTTCAACAATCCCAAGCACGCCTGATGTGCTTCAAACGCGAATAATTTATTATTCTTATATCTACAAATATTTGCTTAAATGGTATATTATGTTTAAAATAATGTGAGTCGCACCATTTATTTACCTCTAATCACTTTTTAAACATTAAGATTATATAAGTGTGCCCAAAATGGCATATGAACGCCATGTATTATAGACTAGGTGTGGCTCGCGGTTTCACCCGCGTATAATTAATAAAAATATAAAGAATAAAAATCAGCCTAGAACCTATCTCGATAAATACAACACAAAAAATATTTTTTAAATTCGAACCAGTAGTTCCTGACATTACCCTGATCAAATAAACAATCTCTTCAGCTTTATATATTAGTATAGATAAAATATATAAAGTAATTTTTCAATATAAGTTGGTATACGAATCGTAAATGAATAGGACTACACCAGTGTTACACCCGTCATATTATTCAATTGATGACACATAAAATTTACGAGTGCATTTCAGACCAATTACTTAACGTTAAGGCCCTTCGCTTGTGTCTCGCCGCGCTGAATTTTACATTTTTGGCGCTACTGTCGCAATGATCGAGGCTCGGGCACTGTACACGCACACATATACGTAGGCAGAGTGGAGTCGTTGAACTTCGGAGTCTCGCAAACTAACTTTTACTTTATTGTCACTAATTTTGAAATGTTGTCAAATACTTGTCAAAAATTTTACTTATTATAATTTTAGTTGCACAATACCTACAAAATATAATTAGGAAGACTATATATGCCTGGGCACGTTAGCTAATAAAATAAAACGACGATATAAGTAATTATATATACTAATATTTATAAATACTTAAACAACCCGTCTTGACAGGTTTTTCCTAAATTTTAGTTTTTCCGATAATTATCCGGGATCCGTACTCCCGACGATCCCGATTTTTCACAAGAACCCGGGGGCCGCCGTCCCGAATCGAACGATCGGCTAAGCCGTTTCCAAGATTTTCGTGAAAAACAGCTATTTTTGGACTTAGAATATATTCTAAGAATAGTACGAATTCACCTAAGCGAGCGCATTTTATAAATACGATAATATACAAATTTTCAAATATTGACCGATTCCGTTCGTTGAAAAACATTTTCTTTACAAACATTTACTTTAAAACTTTTACTATCAACTTATAACGCGTCATTACACAATGTATATAATATAAATTGTCGCTAGATTTACCTATAGGCATGCGTCATATATATGAATCTATTCACAATCATCGACCTTACTAGAAGTACTTAAAGACTATATTTGCCTGGGCACGTTAGCTAATAAAATATAATTTTAAGTTTTTTTTTTATATTATTGCTTTATTTTTATTTACAATAACAAATGATATATTTGAAGTTTTATCCGTCCGATATATCAAAACGAATTAATATAAAATAAGCACTCTCTTTCTAACCAATAGGAATAAAGCGGAGTAAAAAGGATAGCATTATGATACGGAAATCTATTACACAATCTTCGACCTTACTTATAAAGTACTTAAAGACTATATTTGCCTGGGCACGTTAGCTAATAAAATAAAACGACGAAATAAGTAATTATATATTATACAAATATAATATTATATTATATAAATATTTCAAATTAAACTTCTAAAGAAAAATGTATAATTCCTGTTTTTTTCAAAAACTTTGTTCAAAACACTATTTATAAATATAAGCACGTTGTTTAGCTCTTCGTTATGAATGAACATAATAATTTGAATTTTTAGCAGGCCGAGGTGGCTCAGTGGTAAGAACGCGGCAATTTTCAAACTAAGTGAATACGAGTACAAATATCGCTCTTATAAAAAAAAAAATAGTTTATTTTACTACATTTATTCTTTAAAACATAAAATATATAAATACATAATATAAAAAATTTAAAATCCAATTTACAATGCAGCTTACTATATATATAAGCGTGGCAACCTACTAAGTTGAATTGAATTCCTTAGTCTCATGCCACTGCTTTGCTTAGAACATTAGCTCTAGTTAGACGTTATCGTTGTATGCGTGGAAATGGCAGAAGAACCTAATGATTTTGTCACATGCATCACGCGTCATCACGCGTTTCGTTATTTGCATAAATGGAATTTGGTCATTTTTATTATTTAGTGTTCAAAACACTTTATAAATATAAGCACGTTGTTTAGTTTTACGTTATCAATGAATATAATAATTTGATTTTTTAACAGGCCGAGGTGGCTCAGTGGTAAGAACCCGATCGATGATCGTAGGTTCAAGCCCGAGCAAGCACCACTTTATGATTATAATTAATCTCGTGCTTGACGGTGAAGGAAATGATCGTGAGGAAATATGGATTTGTCAAATTTCACTGAAATTCTGTCAATTGTATATTCCACCAACCCGCATTGGAGCAGCGTGGTGGAATAAGCTCCAAACCTTCCCTCAACACAAGTAAAAATAATTTGATGATTGATTTTATCTATTCAAATTTTCAAACTAAGCATAAGCGAGTACATAACTCGCTCTTTTATAAAAATAATAATAATAATAAATAAAAAAAAGCAAATATTTATTTTACAATATTTATTCTTTAAAATATAAAATAAAATTGTTAGTTATTATGAATATGCTGAGTTCTAACTAGCTAGCGTTTCTAAGATATTTGCCTAGAGACGTTTTTCAAGATGGCAGCTGACGCTCGCAGTCTAAGATGACACAAACTCGGTTTTATACTTAGAGGGCACCCCTAACATATAAATCAACAATAAAAAAATAATATCAATGAACATAATAATTTCAATTTTTAACAGGCCCCGTGGCCCAGTGGTAAGAACGCGATCGATGATCGTGGGTTCAAGCCCGGACAAGCACCACTTTGTGATTATAATTAATCTCGTGCTTGACGGTGAAGGAAAACATCGACCTTATCGCGAGATTTACTTGTGTAGATAAACAAGTAAAAATAATTGATGATTGATTTTATCTATTCAAATTTTCAAACTAAGTGAATACGAGTACAAATCTCGCTCTTATATAAAAAAATAAATATATATTTATTTTACAACATTTATTCTTTAAAACAAAATATATTCGTTAATTATTATGAATATAAAAAATTAAAAATCCAATTTACAAAATTAACCTGGCCTAACCAAATACCTACGATCTTCAGATCGATAATATCCAACAGCAAACTTGTTGTTCCGTACTATGAAATTCGCTTTCTCTTTCTAACCAATAGAAACAAAGCGGAGTAAAAAGGATAGCATTATGATACGGAAATCTATTACACAATCTTCGACCTTACTTATAAAGTACTTAAAGACTATATTTGCCTGGGCACGTTAGCTAATAAAATAAAACGACGAAATAAGTAATTATATATTATACAAATATTTCAAATTAAACTTCTAAAGAAAAATCTATAATTCCTGTTTTTGTTCAAAACACTATTTATGAATATAAGCACGTTGTATAGTTCTACGTTATGAATGAAAATAATAATTTGAATTTTTAACAGGCCGAGGTAGCCCAGTGGTAAGAACGCGATCGACGATCGTTGGTTCAAGCCCGGGCAAGCACCACTTTGTGATTATAATTGATCTCGTGCTTGACGGTGAAGGAAAACATCGACGTTATCGCGAGATTTACTTGTGTAGATAAACAAGTAAAAATAGTTTGATAGCTTTATTCTACGGAAATCTATTACACAAATAACGACCTTACTAGAAGTACTTAAAGACTATATTTGCCTGAACACGTAGCTAATAAAATATAATTATAAGTTTTTTTTATATTATTGCTTTATTTTTATTTACAATAACAAATGATATATTTCATGTTTTATCCGTCCGATATATCAAAACGAATTAATATAAAATAAGCACTCTTTTTCTAACCAATAGAAACAAAGCGGAGTAAAAAGGTTAGCATTATGATACGGAAATCTATTACACAATCTTCGACCTTACTTATAAAGTACTTAAAGACTATATTTGCCTGGGAACGTTAGGTAATAAAATAAAACGACGAAATAAGTAATTATATATTATACAAATATTTCAAATTAAACTTCTAAAGAAAAATCTATAATTCCTGTTTTTGTTCAAAACACTATTTATGAATATAAGCACGTTGTTTAGTTCTTCGTTATGAATGAACATAATAATTTTAATTTTTAGCAGGCCGAGGTGGCTCAGTGGTAAGAACGCGGCAATTTTCAAACTAAGTGAATACGAGTACGATACTCTTATATAAAAAAAATAATAAATAATTTATTTAACAACATTTACTCTTAAAAACATAAAATATATAAATACATAATATAAAAAATTAAAAATCCAATTTACAAAATTAACCTTTTATCTATTCAAATTTTCAAACTAAGTGAATACGAGTACAAATCTCGCTCTTATATAAAAAAATAAATATATATTTATTTTACAACATTTATTCTTTAAAACAAAATATATTCGTTAATTATTATGAATATAAAAAATTAAAAATCCAATTTACAAAATTAACCTGGCCTAACCAAATACCTACGATCTTCAGATCGATAATATCCAACAGCAAACTTGTTGTTCCGTACTATGAAATTCGCTTTCTCTTTCTAACCAATAGAAACAAAGCGGAGTAAAAAGGATAGCTTTTTTCTACGGAAATCTATTACACAAATAACGACCTTACTAATTAAGTACTTAAAGACTATATTTGCCTGAACACTTTAGCTAATAAAATAAAACGACGAAATAAGTAATTATATATTATAAAATTATTTCAAAAAATTATATATATTTATAAAAAAATTGGCAATGTATAATTGTATATGGAGAGTGTTATAATTCTGTAACTAGTTAGAATTTTAACTAGAGTTATATTTTTGTTTTTTTATCAAACTACAAAATATACAAATTTATTATCAGTAAAATTACGTATCAAATTATAAAGCACTGAAACTACCAAAAAAAAATAGAATACATAAGCAGGTGCGCGTCCTAAAATTTTTGATGAACAGTCTTGTCACTTGTAAAATGTTCAAATAAAATATACTAAATACGCTATTTACGCAACACTGATCGTGGCTGCGCAAACCGACGTGCTCTCACTCCGAAGGCGCTCGGCCAACTGGTCTGTGAGAGCTATCTAGTCGCGCTTGTATGAAAATTGGACCCAAAAAGCATATTGTGATTGTTTTAAACAAAATAAGAATATGTTTATTAAGAAATGAAGACTTCAGATACTTCATTATAGTTTTAACTTTATTATTTGATAAAATTAATTTCAAAATTCTCGATGATTACGATAACTGAGTCCAAGTACGGGAGTGCCATTAACATTTTTTTAGTGATTTTCTGATTTTTTTTTACACTTATCCATGAACATTATCTTAAATTCGAAAGTTCCACAAATAAGTTAAACTCATTGGCTAACTGTGTGATTTATTTCAAGGTTGTGGAGCATCGTTTTCTATATAATTCTTACCAAATCCCGACCTTCGATTGCCAGAGAAGCCTCTTAAGGTTACAAAAGCGACGTCGAGGGTAGCTGTGTTTTATATTTTACCTGTAATTCCAAATAGCTTGAATAGAAATTGAACGAACGGAACGACTGATACTGTATAATGTTCGACAGCTCGCCGACGTACACCATGAACATCATCGTCGATATCAGCTGCAGTATTGACACGAACACCACCTGTAAGGCTTACAATTAAAAATTCCAAAAATCAGGGAATTTACCTATTTTTCTTGCTATCAGATATTTCTATATAATCATGCCCCTACTAATGTCCAAAAGAATAATATTTATATTTGAACACATGCTTTCAATTATACATTTTTTTTTATTGCATAGGAAGGCGGACGAGCATATGGGCCACCTGATGGTAAGTGGTCACCAACGCCCATAGACATTGGCGTTGCAAGAGCTGTTAACCATCTCTTACATCGCCAATGCGCCACCAACCTTGGGAACTAAGATGTTATGTCCCTTGTGCCTGTAATTACACTGGATCACTCACCCTTCAAACCGGAACACAGCAATAACAAGTACTGCTGTTTTGCGGTAGAATATCTGATGAGTGGGTGGTACCTACCCAGACGAGCTTGCACAAAGCTCTACCACCAAATAATACAGTCTTATTTTTGGTATCAATACTCTAGAGTCTAAATGAAAGGGAGGTCAGACTAAAACATGACTACAGCCAGATCATACCTACCTCTGATTGCTTCTTAGGCAATATATCACCAACTCCATTTTGGGTGAACGTGGTCAGGACGAAGTACAGCGAACAGATGTAGTAACTGTGGCACCACGGCTTACCGTTATCTACGACCAACGATAATTATAAATATCCATAATTATATTATTAAATATTTTAGTGCAATAACAAATTACAAATGGAACATCTTACATTAATCCCTTTGACATTAATAGACTTCGAAGGCGATTTATCGACTATTATGAAACTTGGCCCCATGTATACATATATCTACCTAAATTTTCATCAAAGTTTATTTTTGTATTAATAATATCTCATATATCATTAATTTTATTGTTGTAAATCTTTTTTTTAATAAATTGATTTGCGGGCAAATGGGCCACCTGAGTATCATAAGTTGCCACCCTTCAAACCGGAACTGAACAATACTAAGGATTGCTGCTTGGCAGTAGAATATCTCATAAGAGGGCTTATATACCGTTCAGTCCACCGCCATGTCAATTGTTATAAACTTACATACAGGCAGGACGTCTGGCGAGTATTACAAGTCTTACATAATAATTAATGATTGTTTTTGTCTTTGGTCTGTGTGTGCATCACGTATTAATATATGACTCAACAGTTGAGTTAAATTTTTGTAAATGTCGTCGTCTTATTTTATTATCTACTAGCTGATACCCGCGACTTCGTCCGCGTTGCTTGATATATTAGCAAAGTTTTCTTATGTACGAAGGAAAAACATCAAAAAGATCGCAAGCAAATATATATTTTCACTGAACACGCAGTGCAACAAATCGTTGTTTTTTGAAACTTAAATAACTTTTTATTAAATGAAGATTCGCAATATATTTTTTTTGATAAGGGCCGAGTGTCTAAGAAAGAAAATTTAGAAAATTTCATTGAAATCTATCCAGTAGTTTTTCCGTGATGCGCGCACAACTGCATACCTCAATCATTTTATTTATATAGTATATCTATTTAATTTGTTGTTTCAGATTAAAATAAAACGTTAACCTCTGTCGTACATGTCATAAAAAAGTGTATAATAAATCAAGAACCATTATAAATCCACGACGACTTCGGATCTGTCTCCTCTTCCAGCACTCCGATGAAGTACCAGAGGCAGGCGGCGATATGGACGAATATTGTGAACCAGATCAAAACCGTTATAGCGGTCGAAATCGTCAAGTTAATTGATATTCGCCTATGATGACGACTCAGACATTTATACACAGTCACCTTAAATAACATTATAAATTAGACGAAATAATAAAATATACGAAACCACATATGTATGTTTTTAATACCTAAAAAGATGAACATATAATTACCAATTATCATGTGTAAGTAAACATTGGCTGACTCAGCCTTTAAACAAGAGGATATGGATACTAATTTTCAGGGTATGTTTAAATTGTCAGTTTCAAGCTATCATTGGTCATTGGCAGGCGATGACGCAATACGTGACCAATGAGCGCTCAGATTACAAACTGGGGATAAGTTTTTTCTTTGGGTAGGTTAACTTATAAGTGGATGGTTGGTACCGGTGACGGAATTGCTTATATATTGTTACTTACTTATGATACTTACGATTCTGAATAATCTATTTAGCCTTAACCAAGAAAATGCCATCATTGTGTTATTTTCGCTGATGAAGCAAAATATTTCAATCGGTATGATTGAGAACACATCAAATTTAAATTCCGCTTTGAAATATCTAAAAAGTAACATTATTTAATGTTATTTTAATAACTAGCTGTGCCCCGCGGCTTCACTCGCGTATAATTCATGAAAATACAATGAATAAAATCAGCCTAGACACTAGAGCCTTCCTCGATAAAAGGACTACACAACACAAAAATAATTTTTAAATTCGAACCAGTAGTTCCTGAGATTAGCCGGATCAAACAAACAAATTCTTCAGCTTTATATATTAGTATAGATTTATATAAGAATAGTTGTGTTTAACTATGGTATGCATATAAACTCACAAAGCGAGTAACAGATGTTAGGCCTCAATGGTAATGAAGATCGTGAGGAGATACATTAGTTTATTATACGATAGGTAATAGACAAGAGCTTGCGCAAAATATTTCATACGTAGATATTTTAAAAATAATACCATAAATTAAGTTACAAAACCAATTTACCAAGCAAAGTGACGCTGGCGTAAAATAAAACAAAAAAAAATAATTTTTTCTCACTACGCTGTGATTTTATAATTTCTATTACGACTGTTATTTTATATCATATATGTATATATATATATTTATTTTTTTGTATATTTTATATGTATTTATTTTTATTATATTTATATGTATATTTTATCTATGTTTTTGTTTTATTATTATTACTATCGTATTTATTGTTACCGCCTTCATGACTTTCTGTTTGGCCTAAAGGTTGACTGGCAGACAATGCCTTCAGGCATTAAGTCCGCCTTTTGTCACAACTTATGTTGTTGGTCAATAAAGTATTTAAATAAATAAATAAATAATTTTAAATACAAACGGCATGTGGCGACAATTTTGAACAATTTTAATATTTGATATACTATATAATTATTATTATCATTAGATACTAGACGTTTTACTTGGTGGTAGGGTTTTACTTTGTGCAAGCTCGTCTAGGTAGGGATCACCCGCTCATCAGATATTCTACCGCAAAACAGCAATACTCGATATTGTTGTGTACCGGTATGAAGGGTGAGTGAGCCAGTGTAATTATAGGCACAAGGGACATAACATCTTAGTTCCCAAGGTTGGTGGTGCATTGGCAATGTAAGCGATGGCAACATCTCTTACAATACCATCAGGTGGCCCATATGCTCGTTACCAAAATCATGCAATCAATTAGCTATGGAAATATGTATAAGGTCTTACTTCTCTCGGATCTTCAACAAACTATTCAAAACATCATCGTCATCGATTGCAACGATTTTCGGCAGATAATATTGAATAAAAAACTTCCATAGGAAGCAAAAATCAAATAAATAAAGCGCCATGATCAACATCGGCCTGTTATCTTGGAAGCCAGCGTTGTAAACGTCGGCATAGATGCAGAACAACGAGACAGTTATCAAGTAGATCCTCATGATGTACTGTCTAATGTTGAAGTATCTGAAAAATCTCTGCTCGCGTATAATGGTCGATATAGTTGCGCTTTGTTCTTTTATAATGTGGAGCGTATTGGTTCCAATACCAGCTATATAGTTCTGAAACAAAATAAAGACTATTTATATAACTTTATTGCGAATTTATCATCACTGACCTACGGCAATACGTGTAGCAGGCTAGGTATAGAATATAGCATTATTATAACGAAATTGTATATGTTGTCTGATTATTAAATAAATAAATACAAGTGACATAAATAAAGTAAAAAGTTTACACTATTAATTAAAATCATTTACGCTATAAATAGGAAAATCGAGAATTTTCGCGGGTTTTATCTTGGAAGAATTAAAATCAAAAGGTTCACGTTAAGATATAAAATATACACATAGCTTAAACAAGAATACGAATATTAATAATACGTTTACAAGCCAACCTCGTTCGTCGGTCGGTAATATTTCAGAAGATCAAAGACCGCTGGATAATCTTTGATGATATTAAAGAATCCTTGGGAATTTATTTGGAGCAAGTGCACTTGGTTGTTCGTAGTTATTGACACAGGACATCGTATCGTATCTCCGTGCAAATTTCCAAACATACTAATGAAAAAATAAAAAACAAATTATATAAAGTGTATTATGATTTACTCAATTTTATAGAAGAAAAAAGCGGAGAATCAAAATAATTTCAGGTCCAGTTATGTATGTATGAATAATGTTTAGCAACGGCTTGAAAATGTCTCACAGCTGAGCAGAGGACTTAGCTTTACATTAGCTTACATAATCAAGCTGTTCCAATGCGGGTGGATTCTTATTTGTTAATATTAACGACTCACGTCAGATTAGATTACATCAAATAACAATATTTTATGAAATATCAATATATGATGTATATGCTGCTCGGCTAGAATTGCAGAAAAAGCGAATAAATAATAAGCTCATAAGACGCTGTGGTCACTATAAAACGTTCATAACGCGTTATTATTAGCGGACATATGTATCGTAACTATCAATACCCATGACGCGTTCTGAACCCTAGTTGATGCAACCACATCACGACAGAAGCTGTAATATGTGGCTTGGAGATAAAAAGTGGGATAATATTCCAAATTGTGTACATTTTGCTAAAAGTCAAAAAATATATGAATATTATAAGTATCATAATTCATAATCTAACCTGCCCTTAGCGAGTGTGATCCAAAAATCATCATCCCTGGAATCTTTCAATTCGACGCTTCCCTTATCAACGATATAAATGTCAGAAATAACATCGTCCACGTCTATGATAGTCGTGTCTCTCGTGAAATAGAGACTGCGAACTGCTCGACCTATTGTACGGAGAAGCGATACATCGCTCTGGTTAAGTAAAGGACACTGTAACACAAGAAACATTTTACGCTAAATAACGCGTCCTTATATTTATTTTCTTAAAATTTAAGAAGTGGTTGGATAGTTTATTATATATAAATTGATCAAATTTGACATATTATGGGAAAGCATTAATAGAACATCGTGTTTGATAATTTGTTCCCACGTGTAAATGTGCCTAAGAAATCATTTAAAATAGTTTTTTTTCATTCGACTCCAGCGAGGCCCACATAACCCCACTGTTGTCGTGGTGGAATCGCGGAAAGCGTTTTTCCATCGTTAAAAAAAATTCAAAGCCGATTAATTATTACCAGATAAGTTTAGCATAACTAACTTGGCTGAAAGTTGCTCCGTAGATATGTAAAATTGCATCAGTTCGCAAGGTGATTTGTTCACATAACTTTAAGACATTCCTGTAATCCAACCCTCCCATTTTGTCCCAATTGTATTCGTAATAATCCAGTACTTGTCTAAAATATATTTAGAATTATGTATAATACTTGACTTGCATAAAATGTCTATAATACTGTATTTCCCCAATGGTCGAAATAAGACCATAATTAGTAATGGCATTGTTGAATATTTTATGAAAACATATAAATTGGCTCATTGGTTTCGATTTTTTTTCATCTATACTTAAAGTACTTACTATCTAAAATGTTTTATTGATAACACAACAGAGAAAAAAATACCAAAACTTTTTTTTAATAACTGTTTACATATATTCAGTTCATATTTTCAGAATATTCAAGAGTTGTACATACTTCTGCAGTTGAGGGTCGAGGTTCTCCCTGTTCATAAACACCGTTATGTCCTTGATGTGCTCCTGGAACGAAGCTAACGCCTTATTAACGTTTGCTCGAATACTAATAATTCTAACTGAGTAATACGTTGTGATAAGTGCTCCTGAAATAAAGCAAATTTGTTAAATGTAGTATAAAGTGAATCCCACTGAGCTAAAAAGCATGCAATGTTAGTTTGGTTATAAAAAAAAAACGCTGAGTTTCTTTCGCCGGTTCTTTTCAGGTCTGAGGTGTTTATTTCCGAACCTGTGGTAGATTTATGACAATCAATAAGTAAGTGTAACGCTTGAATATTGAATAAAGATTTTGACTTTGACTTTGTTTGTTCAAGTCATATCTTGCAAGCTGCATAGAACCCCTTCTGCTTATTTTGCGAAGTTCAGTTTTACATGTCATATCATTCATCACCTGATCCTACATCAATATAGACTTTATAGAGTCCAGATGATTTCTTCAATGACTCAGAATGTCTGCAAGTCGATATCTAACTAGATTATATTAACACGGATTATTTTGAATATAAAAAATATATGTATGTATTGATTAAATGGTGATCATCTCACCTATTGTCATGCCAGCGATTAGCACTCGCATTATATTGAAGTTGGACGGCTTGAAACTACTGTATCCTGTCGTTGTGGTTTCGTAGACGACCCAAAAATATGAACCCAGGTGGAGATTCCAAGGTGATTCGGTGAGATTGAAACGAACTGACACAGTATGATAAGCTAGTTCAGTACATAACTAACGATAAAATTAAATATTTATATAAACCCCAACACAAAATTTCCTCTAAAAAATTAAAAATAATGTGTTTGTTAGTTGCCTCTAGTAGTATCTCATCAAGTTTCAAACAGAAAATATCAAAATCTGTCCTTTCTAAATGATATTGAGTTATTCGTACATTTGTCGCGCACATAGTTAATGCAAATTTACGACTTATATGGTTTTCTCATGAATACCATCGTCAAAACTGGACTAAAAATGGGCCCACATGGGAAGCACCAGCTTTCAAATAAAAAAAAATCATCAAAATCGATTCACCCAGTCGAAAGTTATGAGGTAACAAACACAAAAAAAACAAACAGACGAATTGATAACCTCCTCCTTTTTTTGAAGTTGGTTAAAAATATAATGCGTTAACTATATTGCCTTGCCGTAAACAAGAATATTGTTAAGCCAACCAGTTCTATCCTCTGTGAAGTCGATAAAAAATGTTAAATGGATGACGGACAAAGAATAACTTATTTCTGATACACAAAAACATTTCAATTGGTTACACATTTCATATATGTTAATATATTACCTATTCGACAAAGCAGGTAAAGCGCTCAAAACAGCTGTCATAAAAGGAGTTTTATTAAATTATAAACACGGAATATGGAATTAACTATTGGTGGTAGAGTTTTAAGCTCGTCAGGGAAGACACCTACTCATCAGATATTCAACCGCCAAACATAAATACTTAGTATTGTCGTGCTCCAGTTTGAAGGGTGAGTGAGCCAGTGTAACTACAGGCACACAGAAATTTACAACTTAGTACCCAAGATTTGAAAGTTTAAAATGACCATTTTATGAGGCGTCCAAAATTCAATTTTATAAATGATCATAATAATTATTTAGATAAACTATTCCTAAATAAAATTATACTTACATGCGGTATCAAATAGTTGTATCCAAGAACCGCCTTTATCATCGTGAGGCACGATACACCAAGAATTAGTTCCAACAGTGTAAAATATATTCGCTGAACAGTACACCACAAAGCAAGTCAGTACATTCAGTAAAGCTAAGAATAACGGGATGGCTTTGATACTGAAATCAAATTGCAATAAAAGCCAATAAATATATAAGGAATTAAAAAACCACTACAAGCTTCGTTTTGTTTTAATTACAGCTCGGTTCACAGATATAATAAAATTGCTAAATAGCAATTAACTTATACCATAAATAATGTAAATATAGATAATGGAAAGGTAAAGAAAGAAATACTCATGTTAATATTTCTGATCTCGATCCAAGCATCACTACATTTTGAATAGCTCAATTTGTTTCTATAATTTACTCTGTGATCTTTTATTAAAACCCGTAGCAGGACTTTGTACAGCCCAATCTGGGCGGGTTGAAATGGTCTCTGAGCCTTACACGGGACGTAGAACTTTCAACGTGGCTAGGACCCGATTGATGATGTATCATAAAATATACTTTCTACAATAACATTGTCTATGGACGAAGTTGAATACTTACCATCATTTGACCTACTTCCTGGTATTTCTAAAATAATGATATAAAAATAAAATTTTTACTAAAACATAATAGCTTCAGCGCAATAAAACTTACTAACGTTAAGCTTATATAATACTCCAATAAATGAGGATTTTACCAAACAATGGTTAATTTACAGGCTGTTTATGTAATTATGAAGATTTTTTTTTATAATTAGTTGAGTATATTCTTACACGAGTAAAAGATCTCGACGTACGAGTCCGTCCAGCCCGAGCAGTGCGCTCGGCATCCTGTACAGCTGCAGAACTCGATTTAACATCAGAAACTGTCTTGCTGGCGCTTCTCTATATTGATCCTCTACAAAAATATACATTTGGCTTTTAACAGAATGCTTACGCATTGTTCCAGAACTTAAGCGACAATATGTACGTAGAAGTAAGGTGCATTAAGAGAAAAATACTGACATACGACGTATAAAATATATCGTATATATTATGTGGTTTCACTAAGCACTGTTTAAAATTTGAAAATATTAAATTAATTATTTATACACAAATAGAATACAGTCTTGATTGAATTGAATCACACAATTTTAAGCTAGATTATTCCTAAACATACGTATGCTCATAAAAATAATATTAATGTAGTCAGACGCTCTTTATATAATAATTACTCAAAAACTAAATAAAATTAATAAAAATAAAATCACGTACAACAATTAATAAAGAATTACATATAGCACACACGCGCAAAATGATTTAAAAATATATTATTGGTTATGTAAGAAATAACTCATAAACAATAGTTATTATAATATAATTTATATTACGAAAAGATTCCTTCCAAGACGTTTCTAGCCTTTCTAAGGGCAAACATCCAAAGAGGTCCGTCAGAAAGGCGCCTCTCATGTAATGCGCTGCTGTGCTCGCGGGGTGATACACTAGAATACCTCTCTCGTTGTAGTAACCAATCAACATTCGTTGTAATCTGCGTGAAAAAATCTAGTGCAAGGAGTCTGGGTTTTCATCAGATATTTTACTACCAGACAGAAATATTTAGTATTGTTGTGTTCCGGTTTGAAGAATGTTGTAGGCCAGTTAAACAGAGGCACAAGGGTCATAACATCTTAATTCCAAACGTTGGTGGTATATTGGAAATTTACCGTATAGTTAATATTCTTTAGATAGTCAATTGCTATAAGCAATGGTGACAGCTTAACATCAGGTGGTTCATTAGGCAGTAAATTTACATTGACTCGCTCATTCTTTAAACTGAATCACACCAATGTATTTATGTTTGTCTAGTATTCAAACTCACATATCAAAATACGCAGAAAAGTCAAGCATCGTAGCAATGAAGCAAAGCCAGGGCCATTGTATAACCAAGTACGTGTAGCCAGGATACACCATGGCGGAGAGGATCGCGCAGCATCCGCGAAACCATTCGTGATGGACGATGTAGCGACTATCCGGCCGGATAGTGAAGCGAGGGAAAATGTACCTTTGATAACGAATAATGTTAACATGTATTGTAGTATAATTGAAAAAAATCTAAATGTACGCTGGACGGGAGATAGCTGGGAAGATATTTTAGATGCAGGGCTAATGACTTTACACAGATACGTTACTGAATATTCCTTTTTAAGAAAAACCTAATATTTGTTTTATTGAGCCGGGTCGGTCGTTTCGGGATCTGCAGCCACTAAAACAACGAAGCATACTAAATAAAAACTTTAAGAATTTATAAGTACACTAACCTTAAGAATGAAAGCAAGCCCAATCTATAGAACGGTTGAAGAAACGCATTGTCGTGTTCAAACTTCCTCGGCTCACGAAATTTTTCAACACTGGGCGCCGGTTCTGGACACTTGTAGCTCATGAACGATTCCCGGCGTATTTGTACACGCGGATATAGCTGAGGAAATATTCGTAGGTCTACATATCTCTCACTCATTAATATGTCAAAATCATAATATGAATGTACATAGAATATTAAATAGAAAACTATTATAAGAGTCAATAATATTTTGATATCATAATATTGAACATAATACGTATTATCATTTTTCATATTAAACAACAATTCTACATTCAACAACAAAATATATTCTACATTTTTATCTGTAAGCAAGAACAATGACAGTTTCCCTTTTTGGCGGGAAACGGATTTACTTATAAAATATCTTACGAGCATCGCGCGCTAAATTATAAGTATATAACGATTTTATGATAGCAAATAATATATTAATTTCATTGAAGTCCCGTCTTATTTCTGAGTATAATGTAGTTCTTTCACTATATAGATCGCTATGTTGCGAAAAGGTCGCCAAAGATTTATGCTACTCCTAATTAGATCGTATCCAGGTTTTGTATTTTTTTTTAAATCTATGTGGTGTGCAATAATGTAAATGGACTATGTAAAACAAGGGCACTTTTACTGAAAACTTTAACAAGTATTGTTTAGTTAATATACTGAACCTTACGGGCTGTTCCTTGATGAACTTTATGGCATCTTTTATTTGTGGTATGTTGATAACATTTAATAAATGTTTTCTCGATATTGAAAACACTTCGACGTATGTCACCGCTCGTATTGTATAAAACGCTGGTAGCCCTGTTGATTAATTTCAAAAGAGTATGAAAATATGTAAATAAAACTAACTTTTATATGTTTTGTATAATGTATATTATATAAAGAGTGGTGGAGCAAAAAACGTCGTCAAAAATCCTTGGCAGTCGGATGGCACTGCAATAAAATGTAAGGGATGTTTGACTTTATTAAAATAGCCATATAGTTATTAGTAATAATGACCAATTATTTGGTCCATTTGGACTGAATTTATTAACTTCAACCATAGTAACTGGTAAGTAGTTACTTAAAAAAAACAAAACTAAAGCCAATAAGTCACCATACATACTATTCTGTTGTAAGATAATAATTTCTAATTGCATGTATGCTTCCTCACTATCCCTTTAAACTGGATCACGGTAATGCAAATCAATGCTGTGAGGCGGTAGAATAAATAATTAATAAACAGACAGACAGGTAGCCACACAGGTAGGTACCACCGGTAAAACTATATTGCCTATATAGTAAACGGTGAAAACATTTTA
Source organism: Nymphalis c-album (assembly GCA_963151315.1). Taxonomy (NCBI): domain Eukaryota; kingdom Metazoa; phylum Arthropoda; class Insecta; order Lepidoptera; family Nymphalidae; genus Nymphalis; species Nymphalis c-album. The sequence goes on along the minus strand of OY720590.1, from coordinate 13,425,755 downwards.
AATTAAGTATATTTACTATTTCTAATAGATGATAAATATTTTCAAATCGCTTCTTACTTAAAAGACATACGAATACTCCGAAATGATTCCTTCCGTTAATTTCGCCAACGACTTCCTTCGTAACAGGACTAATGACCTGCACATCATAATATGAATAAAAAATTACCACCCAGTTAACATTAGCCAGCCGAGATGGTCCAGTGGTAAGAACGCGTGAATCTTAACCGATGATCGTGGCTTCATACCCGGGCAAGCACCACTGACTCTCCTATGCTTATTATGTGATTTATTTGTAATTTGTTAATCTCATCTCGTGCTTGACGGTGAAGGAAAGCATCGCGAGGAAACCTGTATGTGTCAGTTTTCACTGAAATTCTGTCATATGTGTATTCCACCAATATCTATCCTCAATACCTTATCCTCAAAAAGAGGAGAAGAAGCCTCAGCCCAGCAGTGGGACATGTACAGTCTGTTACTGATAGCATTTATAACGAGATAGTATTAATAAACTCTGGTTGACAATGTCTAGTCTCCTAATACGTAAATTATCCCTGATGTTGGTCTTAGTATAATATAATACATATAAAAACATAACGTGTTTGCTGACCTCGCATATTCCTCGCTTAACGACATACATCTCGTTGACCATGTCGCCGGTATTCAATAGGATCTCGTTTGGAGATGTGCAGAAAAACTTTGCATTTGAAGATATATTCTTCAAATCTTCTTTATTAAGTAACTAATCATTACATAAAACATGTATAAGCTAGTGCCAGTAAGTTAATTTAGTTAGTGGCATAATAATATATGTATGATCATGATTGGTACCAATCATGATCAGAAGGACAGTACCAATAATAATTAAAAAAAAAAATTGCTATCTAGCAATAATTACGGCGAAGATTGTTCACCTTTATAAATGGTATGCAGAGGATGTACTTGCTTCTCTGCCTCGCAACGATGTCTTGATACACGTGCGCCGGTAAATCGTAAAATATCGAGTTTTGTCGATTTGTTATCGAATAAGCCTACAATTTTACATAGATCATAAAAGCAAATCACACATACATATACTTTGTTAAAAATATTTCTTAAGCACCGACATATTTATTTTTTATTTAGTACAATATTTAATTAATAACAGTATTATTGAATAAATATAATCACAAATTCTGATATTTGACATATTTTTTTATCATAGGCTTACGCTTGACCACAATGTAGCTAGCCTAAAATTTCACATTCCCTTGCCTTTTTTTTTTTTTTTTTTTTTTTTTCGTGGGGAAATCCATCATGGATACCCTCCATATGTGATGCAGAATGGAGGGTTATGTCGGACTCCTACCGACTAAAACCACCACGGTACCCTTCCCGTCTTAAGTGGAGCGCCACGGGATCGCTTGCGCATGCTACCGTGACGCTCCGACGGCCGGCCCGCCTATGCGGGCCTCCGTTCACTAGGGAGGAATCCCAGGGTACTGGGATCCCCCCTATTCCCGGCGGCGCCTATTGTGGCGGGGGGAGAAGGTGCGCAAAACGTCGCTTCCTTCCCCCCGGTCTTCTACAACGGAGCGAGTCTGCAGCGGCTTTCTCCTCCCGCTCCCGCTCCGCGGCCTCCTTCTGCGACATCACACTTTCACAGAAGGAGGCCATCTCCGACCAGCACCCCTCGCTTCCGAGCATCGCGTTAATGATGCTCGGCAAGGAGAGGTCTCCGCCTACAACCACCGCCAGGGAATGCCTCTGGGGCCCCCACGCGGCACACTCCGTCAGGGTGTGATGCGCCGTATCACATGGCGCACCACACTCGTGGCAGGAGGGAGACACCTCCCGCCGCGCAATCTTGTGCAGGTACTTACCGAAGCACCCGTGTCCGGTAAGTACCTGCGTTAACCTGAACGAGAGCGTGCCTCGTTTCCTGTTGACCCAGCGACTCAAGTGGGGACGTACCGCCTCCACTGTCGCCAGGCCCGCCGTGGGGGACCCGAGGTCCTCCTCCCATCGGGTGATCAGGGCCTGCTGGGCTCTAGCCCTGATACGCCCGACCTCCGCCAACCCTGGACGGTCGCTGCGCTCCCTCGCCTCGGCCCGGAAGCGGTACACCTCCGCGAGCACCTCCGCCTGGAGTTCCCAGGGCGGATCGCCCGCGAGGAGGGTCGCTGCTGTCCATGACACCGTACGATAACCCCTTATCGCCCTCACCGCTATGACCCTCTGCGGTCTTCGCAGGAGGGCCCGGTTGGAAGCGGTGAGTGCGTCCACCCAAATCGGGGCACCGTACAGTGCCATCGACCTCACCACGCCGGCATAGAGGCGCCGGCATAGTGACCCCGGTCCTCCCACGTTGGGTAGGAGGCGGCCTAAGGCGGCGGCGGCGTTGATGAGCCTCGGGCCGAGCTGCACGAAATGCTGCCCGAAGCTCCATCGTCCGTCCAGGGTCAGGCCCAGGTACTTCATCTGGGCCTGCACAGCGATCACCGTCCCGTGGACGGTGATACTCGCCCCTCGTGGACCGTGGAAAAGGAGGGCCTCCGTTTTGGATATGGAGACCCTCAAGCCCAGCATTTCCATCCGGTCCACGGTCAGCGTCGTTCCGACCTCGGCCAGGCGGGCCGCCTCCCGAAAGTCCCGCCCTGTCGCGGTGATGAGGGTGTCGTCTGCATAAAACAACACCCCCATACCGGGAAGGACGGGGGCTCTCAGGAGCCAGTCAAATCCGACGTTCCACAAAATTGGGCCGAGAACCGACCCTTGTGGAACGCCGCAACCAACTCGACGCCGGACCAACTTGCCGTCGCCCCCCGCCCAGACGACCTCTCGGTCCTGGAGGTACGCCTCCAACAGTCTCCTCAGATAGGTCGGCACCCCATGGTATCGGAGTGCCTCCCTGATTGTGCCGAATGGGAGACTGTTAAAGGCGTTCGCCACATCCAACGAGACCGCCAGGACCACCTGTCCCTGGGCCACCGCTTCCGTGGTCCGAGTCTTCAGGGCGTTCAGGGCGTCGACCGTCGAACGACCCGCCCTGAACCCGAACTGAGCCTCTGAGAGACCCGGACCAACCTCATCGAGGTGCTGAACGAGACGAGCTGCAAGAATCCTCTCAAAAATCTTACCCGTCTCGTTCAGCAGCACAATCGGCCTGTACGCCGAGGAGGAGCCAGGTGGTCGACCCTCCTTCGGCAACAGCACCAGCTTTCCTTCTTTCCAAGGCTTCGGAAACTGCCCGCTGCTCAGACATGCGTCGAACAGCCCCCGAAGCCTTGCACCTAGGTATTCCAGGGCGACGCACAGAACTCGCCCTGGAACCCCGTCCGGACCCGGCGCCGTCTTCTTGGCCCTCAAACGATCGAGGGCCATCTCCATTTCCCGCTCCGTGATCAGTGGCGGATCCACTGCGTCCTCTATCACGGAGCGGGGGGCCATAGGCGGAGGGACAAACTCACCTGGGTGGGGAAACAGTTCCCCCACCAGGCGCAGAAGGAGCTCCGGCGGCAGCGTTTCCGTCACGGGGGCGGCTTGGGTGCGGAACTTTCCGCGGACACCACGGTACGGCCGCCCCCATGGGTCTCGGTTGAGGCCCGCCAGCAACTCCTCTCTCGCCTTCTCCTTGGCCTGACTTATCGCCAGCTGCAGATCTTTTTTCAGCTGGCGGTAAGTGGCCAAGAGCTGTCCCTCAAGGTCCGCGTCGAGGCCGACGCGCCTGCGACAGCGGACGTAGGCCCTCCGCGCCCGGCTGCACGTCGCCCGAAGTTCGGCTATTTCGGGCGACCACCAGTATACATGCCGGCGCGGAACTCTCCGCCGGGTCCTCGGCATGGCCGCATTGCAGACATCTTTGAGGGCACTGCGCATGCGGCCCGCTAGCTCCTCGACGCTGGCACCCTCCTCCTCCCGTCCCGCGGAACCCCACCGCTGCACGATGGCAGCCTCCTTGACCAGCTCGCGGTCTAACTGGCCAAGAGACCACCTCGGCAGCGTGGTCGGCACCCTCTGGGGTTCCGCCGGCCTGCGAGAGGTGGAGATCTCAAATCGGATATATCGGTGATCCGACAGAGTCTCCACCTCTTCCTCTACTCTCCAGTTCGACACTTTGCGTGCTACCACCGGGGTGGCGAACGAGACGTCCACCACGGACCCCCCGTTGTGGCGCACGCATGTGTGAACCTGCCCCCTGTTGAGAAGGGACAGGCTGGAGAGTAGCGCCCATACTTGGACGGCCCTCCCCCGTGGATTCGTGGCGGGGTTACCCCAGGCACGTGACTTCGCGTTTAAGTCGCCGAGAACCAGAGTTGGTTTCGGCGACTGCCTGGCCACCGCAGCTCTGACCGAGCCGAGATATGTCTCGAACTCTGCCAGGCTGCGGTTAGGGGAGAAGTACGTTCCCACAACAACGTATTCTCCCCACCCCGCCACGACGTAACCCAAGCCCCTCTCAATGAGTGAGAGGGGGGGACCCGTTCCATTCCGGATGAGGACCGCCACGGTGCCGTCCAAGTCTCCTACCCAGTGAGATAGGGGAGGAACGTAATAGGGCTCGCAGGCCACAGCCAGGTCGATCTGCCACTCCGCCATGGACTGCAGCAGCAGGTCTTGCGCCGCAGCGCAGTGGTTGACATTCGTCTGGAGGAAGCTTATGTCCGTACTCATGTTGACATAGCAGCTTCCTCCTCGGCCTGGCGCCGATCGACATTTGTGGTGGTCTGGGTGCCTAAGACCACCGTACCCTTCATGAAGGGGGGATTGCACTCCCCTGATCCCATAACATGCCCAGAAGGCTTACCAGCGTCTGCGCACACTGCACAGCGCATCTTCTCAGTGCAGTCTGCTGACTTGTGGCCATCTACGCCACACCGGAAACATAGCCCTCCTCGTTCCGCTTTGGATGGGCAGAGCATCTTCATGTGGCCAAGGCCCATACATTTGAAACAACGCAAAGGTCGTTGCTCCAATAGGCATACCTTGGCCGAGCTCCACCCTACGAGTAGGCGACCGTCTTCGGACAGCTTCTTCGCCACCGTCAGGGGACAGGTAACGCGGGCCATACCCATGTACCCCGGCCCCCGTTGCAATACCCCACATCTGACTGAATCTGGGGAGCAATTCCCTGCCCGAACAATTGCAGCAACCAACTTTTCCTTGGTGATGGAATCATCCAAGCCCATCACCTTAAGGTCCACCCGCGTTACAGGTCTGATGACGCTGGCGACTCCATCCAGCACGGTGCGGAGCTTCTCAGCAAGCTTATCCGCCTGCTCGGTCTGTGATTTCGGTAGCTGGAGGACACATTCCCTTGCCTTGCAGATTATCATATGCTCAGAAAACTCTGGCTGTGCGATTTAAAAATGAGGAAACAAAACGCTTCGTACGAATGGATAGAATGTCCATGATACAGACAGCCCTCACGGCGCCTAATTATTGTCTCTCAGTAAAAGGGAGACAGAGGTGTTCATTCATAAAACTTATCTACACCCAATCTATGGCATTATCAACTTAATAAAAACGTCAATAAGACGTCATTTTTAATCATTGTATTAATTGCATCCATGACATTATTCGAGTTTTATTTCTAATTGTGATGTTTCGCTTCATTAATTGCGAATTTAAAGCACCGAGAGCTATTTAATTATTAGATAGATTTATGTTATTAAATACAAATATTATTCTTATATTATAAATAAGTCTTTGTGTTACCTTATCCGTATACCATCGGAGCTGTAAATACTCGATAAACCTCTGTCTGATAATCGGGTCCACTTCGTTCCTTACCAAAAAGTTCGTCACATTTTCTATACATGATTCGTAATCTTCCCTGGTATTACAAAAACAAATTTTCATCTCATACATTAGATTACAAAATCAACGAAGCTTTTTTGATATACCTCAGAGCTGTCGTGACCATGATAGTAGCGGAATATATCGCTTCGATCGATATGTACAGAACGATGCATATTTCTAAAACGAACATCGTGTACAGGACGTTGTTTAAGTTTTCTATGCCCCAAGTTTCTATGTGAGCTAAAATTTCAAATGTACTTATTAATAAAAACTTCTCGAGTTTTGAGGTAATTATTTATATTTTCTATCTTTAGAAAAAACTCAACAGTGTATATTAATGAGCCGTTCCCTTTATACTTTAATAAACGCAGTATTTTTTAATTTTTTTTTCTTTGTATAGTTAGTCGGACGAGCATTTGGGCCACCTTATGGTAAGCGATCACCAACGCCCATAGACAATGGCATTGTAAGAAACGTTAACCATCGCTTACATCGCCAATGTGCCACCAACCTTGGGAACCAAGACGTTATGTCCCTTACGCCTGTGATATTTTGCTATCATTACAAAATTAATCTCACAATTTGCTTTCTACTAAATATTTCTAAACATTAACATATAAAAAATCGTGTTAATTTATGTAGTCGTTTACTTGGACAAAAATCAAATCGATAACTTATTTGTAAGATATTTCGAAGTTTTTACCTATGATGGTACTGAGTACTGAAACACTTTACACATATTGCGTTTTTAATTGGATTAATAAAACTACACCAGTACGGTAAATACATACTTGTAAAGGTAATCATAGAGATCGCCCAGTACAGCCCAAAAGTTATTCTATTTTCAACTGTATCTTCATCCAGCGGCTGTTCTTCCCAATACGGTGAATGGGTAAAATTTGAAACCAGACAATAACCAAATCTGTAATAAGACTTGATACTCAGATGATAAGTAAGATAATTAATAAGATGCATAAATAAAATACTCAAAATGATTCTTTTTGATATGATACGATTGCTACACGAATAACTAGTAAGAAATATTTGGAATACTCACTCAAAACACATAAATCCCTGTTGCAGTGCCGCCAAAAAGTAGCAAGCGAGAACTAGTAGGAGTGAATATGCCATGAATCTTAGGGCATTACTGTAATACACACACTCGTCCTCTAGTCTCTTAAGCACCCGAAAGACCTAGGAAGAGTAGCTAATAAGTAAAAACAAAGGGGTTGCACTCCAGGGGTGCCGGCAGAAGTAGAAACTTGAATATTAACGTCGTGCATTTTTGATATTTTGGAATAGTTAGGGAAAAATTTTGCACGAATTGCTTTAATTATTATCAATATAAAAGTACTATCATTTATGTGATAAAATATGTAGCGACATCTATCTCGCCACATACGAACTATGAACAGACGTATCCTACATCGCGATATTAAAGTTATCAGAGCGATTGAACATAAATACAAGAACCCGACAACAATCGTTCAATTGAATCGACAATATTCATTTATTGCGCTATCGTACACAAACATAACAATCTATATTACATAAAAATTTTAACACTTCAGAATCCGTTTCACGAATTTGCAATCAGGGTCACGTGACCTGACGCGAGTTTAACATTTTTTACCCATCAAAAAAAAGTGCACAACACAATTAAGAAGTTTTCACTTCAATAAATAAGCCTGTTTGCAATTTTATCTGAAACTTAGACCTGAAATTCAATTCGCAATATCTCTTTTAGGGTGAAGCTATAAGCTAAATATATAAAACTAATAACAATGTTAAGACAACTACAAGGTACAATTACCTTCGACAATCTTAACAGTTTATTGATTCCAGCAAAGTGGCCGTCACCAATAAACTCAAAGATGGGCAACGTGCCGATAATATCGAACACGAACCACTTGTTGCGGGCTTGTTGAGATGACGTCTGAGCGAGTGTTATTGGTACTCCTGAAAATATTTTTATAAACTTATGCATTTAGACATTGAGAGCAAAATAACTTTTTAAGATATTATGTGTCAATAAAGAGCTTTTATATTTTTTTATTCTTTGTCCTGATTTAATATTTCCCAAATACCTAATCTATTATTTTGGAATACGATTAAAAGTACATGTATATTGTGAAGTCAAGTTGAGCTTTGCGTTGAGTCAAGTCACAAACATATTACCGTCTTCCACATTGGCACCTGTCGACAGGTACACAATCAGATCCAATGTATAAATTACTGTTACGACATAATCGTAAAACCTAAACTCGAGCGGCACTTGTTTCTTGTACACCAAGTAATAAGGGTGTGTCTGCAAGTAATAATAATAATAAACGATAATTTCTCAACCATAGATAGATTACATAAAATAATCATAACTTAATTTATCCGTACTTAGGAATGTCTAAGTCTAAGATGTAATGTCCCTTGTGCCTGTAATTACACTGACTCACTTACCCTTCAAACCAGAACATAACAATACCAAGTACTGCTGTTTTGCGGTAGAATATCTGATGAGTGGGTGGTACCTACCCAGACGAGCTTGCACAAAGCTCTACCACCAAGTGAAAAAAGTGGTGGGTAACCAAACAGCATGGTGGAATAAGCTTCGAACCTTTTCTTCTGCTCAGAGGCATTTGCCCATCAGTGGGACATCAACATGCAGTCACTCAAATAAAAGTAGGCCAATTAAACTTATTGCGTTGATTTACTTACAATACAAACAACGATAATGAGGCATGTGACGAAGGAGTTCCAGGCAACTTGTAACGACGACTTAGGTTGTAGGATACATGGGAAAGTCGGCCGAAGACAGATCGCGTCCGCTTCGTCTGTTAGCGATGCATCTGCTCTCTAAAACATATATATATATATATACATAATTATATTTAGATCACTTTCTGCTTGTCTTATTACTACAATAATGTGTGCATCACCACTTAACCTTCAATTCAAGTCGCCACAATTACCCATTGTTATCCTTCATATAAAAGACGGACTTGTTTTTAAACGCGTTTTTAAATTAGCTTTCAAATTTTATTTCACTTGTATTTTATATTTTTATATGCGAACTACATACAGGCAGTGCCGGATTAAGGTAACTTGATGCCCTAACCCTAGACGGGATGCCCTAAGCAATTGCTTAAATAGCTTATAGGCTAATCCAGGACTGCATACAGGTCACACGAAGAGTTATAACATCCTTTTTATCAATTCCAACAAAGGAAAACAGCATGTTATATTGAGCCGGTTGGTGGCTGGTAAGATACTTGCCTTTCACGCCGCAGGTCGTGGGTTCGATTCCCACCCAGGACAGACATTTGTATGAACAAGTCTGTTTTTCCTGAGTCTGGGTGTAATTATCTATATAAGTATGTCTTTCAAAAAAAAGTACTATAGTTTTAAGTTGAAAATTTGCGTCCGACATAAGCTTACTCATTATCTATATTTGTAATTTATTTCATGATAATAAAGCTTTAAGAAGCGTTATACCGACCACCATTTTTTTGTCCGTCCGTAATATCACGCACCGTGGATAGCCACCCTTAGACAGTTCGGTTTTGTCAAATTATGTATTTTAGTCTAAACAATACTCTAACCCTAACCCTAACGAACGTATCCAAACGATTAAACCATTACCATTAAGGTTTACGTTTAAATACATTTAGTTCTCAATAAGACATATTGTATTCACTTACTTGAGAAAAGAGGTTACAAAATGTGTAAAATTGAATTCGCCATTCCTTCTGAATGACTATGTTTTAGGTAGTAAGGAAGATGGATGGGTATTTTTAAGCTAATTATCAAGTTAAAATGTGTTGACTTATTACATTAGAATATATGAAACTGAAAATACTAACGTTTCGCATAATGTAACACCCAGCAATCTCTATCATGATATCGGTTTGAGAAAGTTGGCGATTGCCGACGGCATCCTTTGACTCCTTTAAATCCATTAAATTACGCTTTAAATGCAGAATACTACTTTTATATCTAAAAAAATTGATAAATAATTTTATTTCTAAGATAACTAGTCATAAATAAATGTTAAAATCTAGAATATAATAGTTTACTTACTTAGCTTCATCGGGTATTCGTGTATCGTAATGTTTCTTGACTTTTTTGAAATGTTCCTGAATTTATAAATATATATAAATAAAGGTATGTCGCGCATGCGCTAGTCTGTTTTTATTTTTATTTTACACAACTTTTCATTACTGCTACGAGTTCATTCTTAAACATTGATAACACAATGCAATTTGAAAATGTATTTAAGTCTTTACACTTGCCTTTCGCGCCGCAGGGTGTGGGTTTGATTCGGGATTAGATTAGGGAAAAAAAAATATTTGACTAAATAACGACAATTATATTGCAACACAGGCGCGGGCGTCAACGCTCAATAGCTCTTACCTATCGGGTATGTCGGAGACGAGGTCATGACCTCAGTTGTCCATAAATTTTCGTCATTTACAATGGAAAATGAAAAAAAAAAAATTTTATAAGTAATTTTTTTGCATAATATTTTTTTTTTACATAAATAGAACCGACTCACGATACCTAATAACCACTTCACGGGTCCGACACGAATTTTGTTACACTGTATATACATAATATACGACTTCTAAATACGTTAATAAAAATTGTTTAAAACTTGCCCTAAACGAAGCTAAGGCAATCGCTCCCTGACCATTCATTTTGCCATATTTAACCACAGTCCTCCACAGGTCGGTAGTGTTTAGGACGTGCGCGGTGCAGAACGTAGCCGCCCTGATCTCCACGTGGGCTCGGCCGCAGGCTGTCACGGGGCTGCCCGCGCAGGGAGATAGAATGGTACCACGGATCATACGTAACATGGCCGTTATGTCATCTTCCGCTGTTAGCATCTGAGGACCGATGTTATAAAATTATGATCATCATGTAATAGTTATTCTACTGTATTGTACATAAATATAAAAAATGTTAATAGGTAGATTATAAATGTATCTACGAATGGATATACATATATGTATATAATAATAACACACTAATACACTTTATTGCACACTAAGACAAAAAAAACAAAAATGAAACAGATAAAATAATAGGGCATGATGCTACGAAAGGTGGTATTATCGCTAAAGAAAGATCTCTTTCAGGCAACTTAAGGTCAGAACATGGTCTAGGGACGAAATAGCTGTACAATTTTTATAAAATTATTATTATTAGGTACATATACTAACTTCAACATCGCCGTAAGTGATGTAAATAATGGAGGATTTCTTGTGATTCCTCTTGATAATCGTGTCTCCTGGAATATAGTGTATCGTTTCCATCTTCTTGGAGAGTTCTGATAGGAAATGGTAGGACAGGTCACGCAGCATCCGACACTATTATAAAGTAAGGCATTTTGTTTTTTACGGATTTAAATAAAAATATCAAAGATTTTTTAACCGACTTCAAAAAAAGGAGGAGGTTATCAATTCGTCTGTATTTTTTTTTTCATGTATTATTTTTGCCTTTTTTGGGAACTAGCTAACACATAGCACATAGTCATCATGATTGTCGGTATCGACCTTTTTAAGCGAACGCTGTCGTTAGTTAATAGATACTCGAAAACATCTTAAGCGTTGACAAAAAATATATATATGTATATATTTATTAATACAACAATAAAACTAATAAAACTCGTTGATCTCGGTAAAAGAGAATGGAAATCAATTGAAACAGATAGAAGTATGACACTTTAAATGATCTGCTCTGGAATGAACTAGCTTTAATAGACTCACGGTAATTAGTATCATAAGTAATTAACAATTACTGTCATCTCCAGACAAAATATGCTTATTTAAACCGTGGAACAAGGCAAGACGAAGGAACCGATTGGAAGTAAAATTGGGATTAAGCTATTATTTATCCATCGTCCATTTATAATTGCAAAATATATTTTTTATTGCAATAATAATATAACTCACCTTCTGCGTAGACTTAAAATATATATCGGTGTAGATGGTGGCTGTGAAGGATGGCGGGAATAATGGTAGTAATTTAGTAACCGACACCGCTCGCTGCTTGTGCCAGTACATCTTGTAGAACTTCTCCACTTTATCACGCAGACTCTGAGGTATATTGGATACTTGCTACGAAATAATTTAGGATAAGAATACAAAATCGAAATGAATCAATTTTTTTATGTACGTTCTTTACAGAACCAGAGAACCCACAATTGTTCTACTGCTGCAAAGATCTCTTTTTTATAAAAAGGTAATGCTGGTCCACTAATTTCTTGATAATTTGTAACATACTTTCATATGACACATTTTAAAGCCTTCCACACTGTGTTATCTTTCACCGCAGAACAAGAAATCTGCTATAAATAAAAATTCCGCACATGGAAACTCAATGGTGCTTGCTCGAATGGGGCTTAAACCCGCAATTTTCGATTTTTAAAACTAATGTTTTTAAAACTTAATTTTTTAAAACTAATGTTCCTAGTACAAGATCCCTGGTACACCTTTTATCATTTATTACTAACAAGCTGATTTTTCGTGAGTAGCTTCCTTTTGACTAGTCGCCCAACTTTTTTCCTTACAGTAACGTTGGTAAATGGTAGCTTACTAGGGTAGCAAGGATAAAATATGTTGGTTTCACGAATTTAAAAAAATTATTACTAACCGAATTTTTCTTTGTTAGTTATCGAGATAATTATCTAAATAACGTGAAAAAGTATTTGTCCTACAAAATATAAGGTTTCGTCAGGGAGTCCCCCCTCTCCAACGTGTATCATAAACAAGGTCATGAATACTGATTACTAACCAGCTGATTTTTTTTTTATTGGTTAGCTAACATATGCATAGTTTACCACCCACATTGTCCTACAAATTGCGTGGTATGTCATCTTGGTCCTACGCTCAAAAGTTGTAGTACTAATACTTAATGTAAAAATAATTACTATCAAGCTGAATGTTCCAGAATAGCTTCGTTTCAATGAGACGCCCAACTAATTCTTATACGAAAATTCTCGATTGTGGTTTATAACTAAGATAATAGGGACGAAATATGTTGCTTTGACGAATAAAAAATTTTTATTACTAACCGTTTTTTTTTGTTAGTTATCAACATAATTATCTAAATAACATGAAAAAATATTTGTCCTACAAAATATAAGGTTTTATCAGAGAGTCCCCCCTCTCCAACATGTATCATAAATAAGGTCATGAAAAATAATTACTAACTAGCTGATTTTTTTTTTATTGGTTAGCTAACATTTGCATAGTTTACCACCTACATTGTCCTACAAATTGCGTGGTACGTTATTCCAGTCCTCCAGTTACATAGTTGAAATTCATGAAATTAAAAATAATGCATCTGACAAAAAGACAGATGGATAATGTATGTGTCGCTGGTTTAACTGAGCATCTTACTAATATAAGTTCACTTTTTAATGTACAAATGCCTAACAAAATTACGGAAATCTGACTATGAAATGATTCTACTTCGCTGATAAACGTTAATATTATAATTATCTTTCGATTCCTTTTATTTAATATTAAAGTTATATTTATCTTTATAGTGGGAATGGTTGGTATCTATTACTTCCCATGCTTGCCCATGCTGGTGTCGATCATAACCACGTAAAGACTAAGCTCAGCGGCTTTTGCAGTTAAGAAAATAAGATTTTTTACCGATATCGATACGGATTTATATATTTCTTGTATACATCTTGTATATTTTAGTTATTTTCACAGTATCATGTCTTACGGCATTATGCTGTGGGGTAATGCGGCCGCTATCAATACGATATTTGTATTGCAGAATAGGGCTATTCGCGCGATCTATAACCTAGGAGCTAGAAAATCCCTAAGACAGAAATTTTAAGAAATTAGAATATTAACTGTTGCTTATCAATACATATGTAATGTTATTTATGTACGGAAACAAATTAATGATTTTGTGTTTCTTTTCCGAACCGGTAGTAGTTTCTAGTTTGACAATCAATAAGTAAGTGTAATACATCAATATTGAATAAAGTATTTTGAATTTGAATTTGAATCGGTTAAGATTCACGCGTTGTAGCCACTGGACCATCTCGGCTTTATGTTTATATATTATATATTACTTCATTTCATATTGTAAACTCAAAAATTACGAATATTGTAGGACTAATAAAACATACCTTTTTTTATGTAGGACATTGTTTTATTTGGACGAAAAATATATTAACCTATCACGTGAAACCTTTGTCCTACAGTTACTAATAAAAAAAAAAGTCCTGCTGTATTGACAACTTTTTTGATCTTGTACTATCCAGCTCTGGATCATATCAGTCTTTGCCTTAAGAATGACTAAATTATTATAGGAATATAAAAATCAATAAGCACCATTTCTTTCATGATTAATCGATATCTGGTCCGGAAGGTCTCTTCGGGCCTCATGTATATGCCGATTACTAAAGACAGCGATGCGACAGCCGCGCCGGTCACCACCAAACAACCGGTCATCATTACCAGGAGACACGTGATACGTTCTAGATCGTTCGCAGGGGCGATTGATGGTCTAAGATAAATGAATATTGTTGAATTAATATTAAAAAAGAGAAACATATTTGTATTATGTCACTGGAAAGAGATCGTTCCTTTTTTTAATACGTCGTCGTGGATTTTATTTACATGTTTCATTAATTATTATTATCACCCTATTGGTATAAACATCTTGTTGACGACGTAAACAGCACTGATAAACCGTCCAGGCAAAGAGTCCTCGAATCGTTTACCGATTCTCAGCTGCTTGTCACGCATTTCTGTCATGGTGCGACGTACTTGATTCGTATACTGACTTTCCATCTAAAATAAAAATATTCTTTACAGTTTCTCCCCGAGGCTTCGCCAGGATTTGAAAGGAGGGAGGTAATATGTAAAATATGTTCTTTTATGTACCCTGACAGCCTGTACGCAAAATTTTATATCGGTCGGTTTAGTAGTGAAGAAGTCAAATCATAACAAAAAATATTATGCAATTTTACTGGTGGTAGATTTTTGTGCACCTTATCTGGATGGGTACCACCCATTCATCAGATATTCTACCGAAAAACAGCAGTACTTGGTATTGTTGTGTTGCTGTTTGAAGGGTAAGTGAGTCAGTGTAATTCCAGGCATAAGGGAAATAATATCTTAGTTCCCAGGGTTGGTGGCGCATTGGTGATGTAAGCGAGTTAACATTTCTTACAATGCCTATGTCTATGGGCTTCGGTGACTATTTACCATAAGATGGCCCATATTATGCTCTTCCGCCTACCTATAAATAAAAATCATGTTCATGGACTGAGGTACCAATTAGTACTTAGACAATTACGTACAATTTTTCATGAATTTTATAATAATTATATTACAGATTAGCAAGGCAATAATTTAATCCATAAGTAAAACTTAATGGGTTAATCGTATATTTTTGAATTTATGTCATACTCTTAATGAAAAATATAATAATAAAAATAATTCTTGATGAAAAGCTGGTTGCCTAGTTGTGCTTTGCAATGTGTAATTTTATTTATTTTTCTGTCTGTGTGTCAATATTAGCATTATTACCTTATCTATATGTAACCAGATTAGCACCCATGAGAGACGGAGAATTAAGAAAATGTAGCAATATTTCAGTGTAGTTCCGACCACACTGCCGTGGCGATTGTTATCGTTCATTGACCCTGAATAAAAGAAGACTCAATATTTATTATACCTTTAATTTAGTTTAAATATATAATAAACGTTTTAATAAATGATGTATCTGTATTCATTAATATATATTTTTTGCATTAAAAATATGGGTATGTTTTCTCTTAGATTAAACAAAAGTAAAGCAAATTAAGTACTTATATTTTTTATGCAAAATATATAAGTACTAGGCATTACTTTCTATTTTGAAATTGGCCACTGCGGCCGAATTCGGTGTGGAGGACATTATAATTATTATCGTAAAAATAATAGAAACGGAGATATTGTCACAATACTGTTTTAATGAGCAAAAAAACTAGTTTATATTATTATTATCAGGTAAAACTTACATAGATATCGAAAGGGTCGATGTAGTCTTAAATAATAGCAAATTAGTTTGAACAATGAGGGCTTTTCGTCATCTATAATGTAGTGCGAGAATGTGATAGCGTCTATCACGAAACCAGCTACAAACAAATATTAATTTAAAAAGATTACCAAAGAATAATTGAAAATAATAAGCTAAAAAAGTTGCCATTAATATAAACAACGGAAAGTAAACATACGGTTGTGCAATTTGTATAATTATTATAAAAAAAATAGCAAGCTATTATAAATCGCGCTGCTACGGCGTGATCGAATAAGTCTCAAATATTTATAAGTTACATATAAAATATAAATTTAAGTGTTTTATACAATTCACAACTACAGTACTAGCATGTCTCACATTGGCATAATATCTTGCGCCCCTTGCATGTAGATCTAACTGCCAAAAAAAGAAAAAACAGAAACTAACACATCGTCCACCAACTTAAGCTGACATCTTCCGAATTGATCATATAACTATACGCCATGATCAGCACATGGGCAGCGTACAAAATGTTGTAGACAATATTGAATATGTCTATCAATATATTATCGAAGTTCACAGCTACAGACACAATCGCCATTAATACAAAAATGCAGATCAAGGAGTTCCACATTGTGTCGTCAGGGAGGGAGAGCAGAGATTGATCTATGTGTGTCCAGGACCAATACGATCTATATTCGTCCTGCAAACATTCAAAATTAACTTTTTACTAACAAGCATAATTTATTTAAATATATTATAAACTGGAACCTATAATTCAAAAATAATAAAACATTAATACCGATATAATTATAAAACATTAATATTATTTATGACATTTGTATTCTCGACAAATATGTCGCTCATCATAATACATATTCATTAATATTATAAAGTTTGTTTCAATTTTGATCTCGGGATCTACTAGAGAGATTTATATTTTTGACGTGATAACGTCTTATAAATCGATGAATAAAAATTTGACCCCGAATAAAATTTAATTTAACTAAATAAATGGCGCGGGCGTCAGCGCTCGATAGCTCGTACCGATCGGGTATCTCGGGCACGAGGTCATGAACTCAGTTGTCCATGAAATTTTCCACATTTACTATTGAAAATGTCAATTAAATTTTTTTATGGGTATTTTTTTGCATAATGTTTTAAAAATGTTTACATAAATAGAACCGACTCACGATACCTAATAACCACTTCACGGGTCGGACACTTATTTTGTTACACCCTGTATGACTACATACTTATTACAAAACACAGTTCCCAGCGTTTGTGTGTTCGAAAGAAGATCGATGTGGAAACCCTAAATAATTGGAGGATTTCATCATCGGGACGGGACGAGTAACTAGTATATTAGAAAAAATAATGGGTATAATCTTTACCTCTTTATTCTGATTATCTTGCTGATTCTCTACATCTTGGGATAGCACCGTAGTGCTTGTACTACTCGACATTGTTATTTTTCACATTAACAATTAAAACGTAGTGATTTTATTGTATAATATTCTTTTTTCCTCCTTTAGTGGCGTATATCTACGCTAGTTGAGCGCAAAATATTCTATCAATGTCACGTATAAGAGATGACTTGTATACCTTTTTTTCTTTTGCTGGCGTGTATCTACACTAGTTGAGCACACTATACATGTATACTCTTTAATACGTTACTAAATAAAAATGGTGGCCTTGTCAAATATCTAATGTCATAAATGTCAAACGTCAGTCACATTTAAATAATACCTCCTTTTCATTTTCTTCGGTAAATTAAAGTATAATTAATTTTATAATTTAATATGATTAATAATTTATTAACACTGATCTAAAATAATTTTGTATGCATAAAATTAATTTCAACATTAAACATTTAAACATTTTTCGAATATACATATTTAAAAAAATAGTTTTAATTTCATTTGTAAAAAACAAAGTTAATAAAGTAATTAGGTACAGGTATTATACATTGACAACACCACTAAAGTTTAACCTCAATCCCTTCGTCTAATTCAATGTTAAGAAAATTAAACAAAAAATAATATTTCCATAAAACATTTAATATAAATTTGATCCCTATTAAGAATATCACAATATATGTCTAGCATATTTATATAAAACCTTACCTAAGTCATATATGGCTATCATGGTCTCCGTATTTTGACGACGTCGACAAATTATTTTTTGTTCATTTCCACGGTGAAACAGTCTTGAAGCACCAGTAAAATAATAAATACAATACTTTAAATTAAATGCCGTCAATGAACAATCTTTAGTTACACTTACATACATTATCTCCAAAGCAAAAGATTATTTCTTACAAAGCAAGAGTTAAACATTATAAACGAATAAAATAAAGTATTTAAAAAAGTCTCAGATTATTCTACCGCACTGCTCGAATGTAGGCTGTTGGATACACAATTGGCATATTGTCGTATTATAATTATGCGTATGGAAAATCAGTAATGCTTGTCGGAGCTTGAGCCCGCATAAGGATGCGGGTAAGATTCACTTGCTCCGACCACTGCACCATCTCGACTAATTATCAATCATTCGAAAGTTGCTCCAAGTTTATCTTAAACTATATCAGCCAAAACAATAATATAAAAAATATATGAATATACGATAGTACAAAATATGTTCATCGGGCAAAACTTTCGACATCTTATAGAAATTACTTAAGTATTAATAACTATTCAAATAATAATAAAAATAAGCATAGAAATTTGTACTAATTTATCTATAATTGGTTACATCTTCGTTCTAACATGCTGCATGTGTTCTTTTCGAAATTCACGATTAATTTGAGCACCAATTTTTATCCTGATCCACTCCGGCGCCAATTTTATGAAAAAGTACTGAAAACAAGTAAAAAATAATTTTAATGCAACAAAATTCAAAACGTCATTTATAATATTAATTTTATCTATACTAATATATAAAGCTGAAGAGTTTGTTTGTTTGATCCGGCTAATCTCAGGAACTACTGGTTCGAATTTAAAAAATATTATTGTGTTGTGTGCGAGTTTAGCGAGGAATGTTCTAGGCTGATTTTTACTCATTATATTTTTTACTAATTATACGGTAAAACCGCGGGGCACAGCTAGTAAGATTATAAAATAGGTGATAAGGTTATGTAGTATTTTTATTTCTTGATCTTCATGCGGGATATATAAATTAAAATGAATATATTTCTTACAATTTTTTGTAATTTAAAAATAAAAATAATATAAAGAATGAATTTATAGCCAATGTCACTCGGATTGATGTAAGGATTCTTACAATATCCCGTCCATCCAAATTTGTTCCATTTAAGTTATGGTGGAATAACGAAACATACATGAACAATCTTGTTAAAAGGCTTAAAAAATACATATATATTTATTTGAAGTTTTGTTTATAATTATGGTTAAGTCGTTAGGTTACTGAGTTCTTTGTTTATTAATCTCGACTATGAATGATGAATTATAAAGAACCTATAAGGTTTGCGTAATGTAAAGGATAATATACAGTTTGTACAACTCTTAATAACTACGAACGTTAATCATGATAACAGATTAGATGCGGGTTAAAATTTTCCTGTACTATTTGAAATTATCTTCGACTAAAATTCTATAATATTTAAAAGGTTGAATATAGAAAATCACCTGAATTCCGTGCAACCAGTATCCTGTGGTGGTCTGCACTCTGCCGAGTGTTGTGATAGCGTGGCGGGTGTACGTGGTTGCATCGGGCACTAACAGGTTCCCATCCAACAGCTTCTGTGAGAAGTTGTTCATCTTGGTGGATACGAACAGAGGCGAGAGGTGCTGAATGTGGATACCCTTTGATCCGTACTCTTCTCGTATAGCAAATGTGAAGTTACGAACGTAAACCTAGAACATTTAAATGAATTTTGGTAGGTTTGTAGATAGAATGAGAGCTAACAGAAAAGTTAAAGCACTTGTAGGGACACATACTTTGTATATATATAGCGCCGTACTGCGATATGCAGGGAGTCGCAATGTAATCGCCGAACTGTTAACACGAATAATAAACGTCGTGCGTGCGTATCAAATAATGTAATTATTTACGTCCCCCATACCTCACCTCTACATTGGTGACCCCGGACACTTGGACGAACGCGAGTGAGTAATGATGCCGACGTATTAGTAACGCAACGATAAGGACTCCGTGGATTCCGCATTACAATGAATCCGCCAACTAGTTTAAAAATGGAAGAGGGTGGTATGGCGGTGATATCATTAAGTTCCCGCATCCCCGAGTTTTGGGCTGATCAACCTCGCGTGTGGTTCGTGCGAGCTGAATCGGTACTTTTACCGCAAAAACTCAATGACGAGACGAAATTCAACCTTATTGTCTCTAAGCTGGGAAAGGAACCAATACAACAGGTAACTGACTTGCTTATAAAACCACCGGAAACTAATAAATATGGCACGCTTAAGGAAAGACTTTTAGCCATTTATGAAGAGTCCGAGGCCCGTCAAATCCAAAAGCTGATAGGTGAAATGGACCTCGGTGATCAGCGCCCGTCCCAGCTCCTCCGAAAGATGCGTGACCTGGCCCGTGAGAAGGTACCTGACGAGACCTTGAGAATCCTGTGGCAGACCCATTTACCACAGGCAGTTCGAGCTATACTAGCGGTTACAGAAGCGAGTAACCTCGATCATCTTGCGGCAATCGCTGACAAAGTCATAGAGACTACCCTACAACCAGCAGTAGCGGAATTAGCCTCAATTCCCAGTAAGCCTACGCCAGACACCAGCAACAATCTTATTTTAGAAGAAATAGCCAAGCTGAGTTTAAAAATTGCTGAACTAGAAAGGTCAAGGCCTCGACGTAGGAATTCCAGCCGCAATAGTTTCTCTCGTTCAGCATCACGCGGGCGTTCCAAATTTCAAGGCCCACGGACACCTAAAAACGGTGAATGGTTATGCTATTACCATTACCGGTACGGAGAGAAAGCTGCCAAGTGCGTAGAACCGTGCGCATGGGATAAGAAGAAGAAACAGGGAAACTAGAGAAGGTGCAGCCAGTGGTGGATGTCTGCGCTATTCAACCGTTCCACCGTCTTCGCATAACCGACGTCAATAGTGGACTGCGATTTTTAGTGGATACAGGTGCTAACGTGTCGGTGATTCCCAAAACCCGTAAGTTATCTAGTGCTAGTGTAAGTTCTGACTATAAGTTATATGCTGCGAACGGTACAGAAATCAAAACGTTTGGAGAAAAGACTTTAGTTTTAAATTTTAAATTAAGGAGACCGTATACCTGGACATTTATAGTTGCGGACGTTAAGCAACCTATCCTGGGGGCAGATTTTCTTACCCATCATAAATTGTTAGTTAATATGAGTGAACGTAAGCTAATAGATCAAACGACTAATTTAAATGTTAACGCTTCTATAATTAATTTCTATGGTAATAGTATTAATACCTTAGACACTAATCATAAATTTTATACTTTATTATGTAAATTCCCGGAAATAACAAAACCAATGTCTTTTAAAAATTTGCCTAGTAGTACTGTTTTTCATCATATAGAGACAGAGGGTCCGCCCGTGTTCGCAAAAGCACGGCCGCTCCCACCTGATAGGTATGTAAAAATTAAAGAAGAATTCCGCATCATGCAAGAAATGGGCATCTGCAGGCCATCTAAAAGCGCCTGGGCCAGCCCACTCCACATAGTTCCTAAAAAAAATGGTGATCTACGTCCATGTGGAGATTACAGGAGGCTGAATGCGATCACTAAACCAGATCGATACCCTATTCCTCGGCTCCAGGATTTCACTTATTTATTAGCAGGTAAGAAAATATTTTCTAGGTTAGACATAAATAGGGCATATCACTGCATAGAGGTAGCACCAGAGGATGTCGAAAAAACCGCGATTATAACCCCTTTCGGACTGTTTGAATTCCCTCGCATGACTTTTGGGTTAAGGAACGCTGCTCAAACTTTCCAGCGCTATATGAATAATATTGTATTGTTTGGTTTAGATTTTTTATTCGCGTACATCGATGACGTCATAATCGCTAGCGACGACATGGAATCTCATGAAAAACATTTAGAAAAGGTATTCGAACGTTTTAATATTCACGGAATTTCTATTAATCTATCTAAGTGTTGTTTCGGTACATCAAAACTCGAATTTTTAGGATATGACGTGTCGACCGACGGTATTCGTCCTTTAGAAGATAAGGTTCAAGTCATTAAAGATTTCCCAAAGCCTAAAACTGTAGAAGACCTGCGTAGATTTTTAGGTATGTTAAATTTTTATCGTGCTCACATTCCAAACGCTGCATCATATCAGTCAGAATTAAATAAATATCTTCATAATACTAAGAAAAAAGATAAGACAGAGTTGCAATGGACAGACATAAGCTTACACGCATTCGAACAATGTAAAGTAAGCCTTCAGCGAGCATGTACATTGTTTCACCCGATACCGGATGCACCGTTAGCACTTATGACCGATGCTTCGAACACATGCGTCGGTAGCGTTTTGCAACAACTAGTAGATGGCACCTGGCGACCGCTTGGATATTTTTCTAAAGCGTTATCGGATTGTCAAAAAAAGTATTCTACGTATGACCGCGAACTTTTGGCGATATATATGTCTATTAAGCATTTCAGAAATTTACATGAAGGTCGTTCGCTCACGATATTTACTGATCATAAACCCTTGGTTTACGCCTTTACAAAAATCGGTACTGAAAAGGAAACACCAAGACGGACACGACAGTTATTATTTATTAGCGAATTTACAACAAACATTCAATACATAGATGGTAAAAACAATATAGTTGCTGACGCATTATCACGCATAGAAACGGTTAGTTGCCCCACGAGTATAGATTACGCCGAGTTAGCAGAAGCGCAATCGCATGACCCGTATTTAGAACACATATCAAATGACAATGTGCATTTTAAAAGCATATTTTTATCCGACTTGGATAAAAAAGTATTCTGTGAAATTTCAACTAATCATGCTAGACCTTACTTACCGTTAAAATTTCGTAAAATAGCTTACAATAGCGTTCACGGGTTAAGTCATCCCGGTATACGCGCAACTCGTAAGATGATATCTCAAAGATTTTACTGGCCCGGTATGAATCGTGATATAGGAATCTGGACGAAATCATGTCTTCAATGTCAAAGAGCTAAGGTTCACAGACACACTATATCAGGTATAAATGAATTTAAGCCATGTGGTCGATTCGAACACATACATGTTGATATAGTGGGACCTCTGCCTACTACTACGGAAGGTTATCGTTATTTAATAACCATTATTGATAGATGTACGAAATGGCCAGAAGCATTTCCGGTAAGTGATATAACCGCCGAAACGGTTGCCAAAACTATTTACCAAGGTTGGATAGTACGTTTCGGATGTCCTCATAGGTTGACAACAGATCAAGGACGACAATTTGAAAGTAGTTTATTTAATCAATTGATGATACTAATGGGTGTTAATAAATTACGTACGACACCGTATCATCCGCAAAGCAACGGTGCCATAGAACGGTGGCATCGCTCTTTTAAAGTAGCAATAACAGCTCGTTTAGATTCATCATCATGGGCAGATGAATTACCTACAGCGATGTTAGGCTTACGCGCAGCAGTTAAACAGGACAGCGGCGTAAGTCCAGCTGAGATGGTATATGGCCACGTATTAAGATTGCCCGGAGAATTTTTTGATGTCAATAGCGAGCAGGCAGGATGTGATCCTGCAACTTTAATTAAAAGTATAAGAGATACTATTAGGAAGTATAAGCCAGTATCAAAATTTCATACAGGGTCGAAAACGATATTTGTTCACCCTGATTTGCAAAAAAGCGAGCATGTTTTTGTCAGAAATGACTCGGTACGTAAACCTTTCCAACCGACATACGACGGACCTTATCTCGTCGTAAGGAGAAGTTCTAAGGTTTACACTCTTAACGTTAACGGTAAACAGAGGAATATTTCGATCGATAGGCTAAAGCCAGCGTATGTGTTAAAGGATGAACCGGAAATCATCCCACAAAAAGAATTTTCAAGTTCCTTCCCGGTAGATAAAAATACAGAGAATAACAAAAGTAACTCTAGTCATAATAACTATTCGGACAAAATTTTGAAAAAGACTAGGAGTGGTCGATTAGTAAGGGAACCGGAACGATACGTACATTTTAAATTCAATTAATTTTATTTGTAACCTTTTATTATTTTACATATACAATTATTAAATAATATATACTTATTAAATTGTTATTAGGACTTAAGATTATATAACTCTTTAGCATAAGAAATAATCATGCAAGTAGAGTCGGTAGTCAACCATTGTTTAATATTTTACAATGTATAGCGTTATTCATTAGTACACATTATGTTTTTCATTTTTATTTTTGCTGATTAGAATTTCTATTGTTTTAAATTATTGTCAATCCTACAATATTTCCTAATCATAATAATTGGTATTGCGAAACTGCTTATAAATTATTATTAATATTCTTATAAATAATTATTTTAAGATTTAAAATATCATTCGTTGTGAACCATTCTTTCCTGTAACTTTCAGTACATATATTTTTTAAACCTTTCTTCGTAACAGTAACAAGCATGGGCAACTGGAATAGTAAAGATGGAATAAAAAATGTGGCTATTGCCCAAGCCCAGGTTGCCCCAGAACAATTGGAAAATAAAATTCAAACTATGGAAATAACATTAATTGTAGTCGCCGTAATAATTTTGAGTACAACTTTATACGCGTTGCGACATTTATGTCGCAATAGCGCGAAGAAATGGTTGAGGAAAGAAGTGGTGAATATGCAGCAACCAGCTGCAAACCCGAGTGTTATTGTGTAGAATATGTGTCAAGTCTTAGTAAGAGATGCAATGTGTCATTTATCAACATTTTTTAAATGTTATTGATGAATTTTTTGTTTTCTTTATATTGTAATTTTTGTCATATTTTTTGTTAAAGGGGGGGAATATTGTAGGGACACATACTTTGTATATATATAGCGCCGTACTGCGATATGCAGGGAGTCGCAATGTAATCGCCGAACTGTTAACACGAATAATAAACGTCGTGCGTGCGTATCAAATAATGTAATTATTTACGTCCCCCATACCTCACCTCTACACACTTATGGCCGCCATACACGCTGTTGTCGGGTAACGCTATGCTAACATGTCATCGTCGTCCACTATCAGTGACATCGTATTTTTTTTATTTTATTGCATAAGAAGGCGGACGAGCGTTTGGGCCACCTGATGGTAAGTGGTTACCCACGTCCATAGACATTGACATTCATTTACATCACCAATGCGCCACCTTAGGAACTAAGATGTTATGTACCTTGTGCCTGGAATTACACAGGCTCACTCACCCTTCAAACCGGAACACAACAATAGCAAGTACTGCTTTTTTGTTACATATGTGTGTCGTAAAAGTAACCTAACATAACCTAACCTACATGACTGCCCTAGATTTTTTTTTATGTTCGAAGTCTTCCTCAATATTGCATGAAATATCATTCATTATTAATAAAAAATTGTCATAAAATTTTGAAGTAATTTATGGCGAAAGCCGCGATTGTAACTATGTACCCATAATTATAACCATACAATACAAACCCTAGCGTATATGGCAACCACAAAATATCGCATATTTCTTGATGATAATAATCAGTAATACCCAAATAAACACTAAACTTCATTCATTAGTTATAAGTACCTTAGTAGCTGCGTACACAGCCATGAGAGGAAGAGGCTGCAGCTCTGAACCAGAGGACACATTGACAATAGCACCCTGTCCTCTCGCCACCATACCTGGCAGGACCATGCGTGTCATCGAAGTCACAGCGACAACGTTCACGTTAATGATCTCCCATGCCTTGGCTGTTGGAAGTTCACATAATGGCATCGGGTAATCGTACTGGACGCCAACGTTGTTCACTGTAAATACAATAATTAAATTCAGAAATGAAAATAAACCGATTTTGATATTATAAAATAGTTTCTAACGATTGAATTAAGTCAATATCTATTGAAGTATTTGCACGTCGCAGTTTGTCCTTCTCTGACACTTCCTATATAACAAGTACAACCAACACTTCAATAAACAAATAATAGGTACTATATTATTTAAATACTCTATTCAACAAATAAAAATATCGTTATAGTTTGCTAACATAGACTGACTAAAAAGATACAAAGTAAGACATACTACGCCAGAAGAGCTTGGTTCACGACTAAGCAACGACCATATAGCGATTAGTATTATATGGTGTCGCAAGTACACATACATTTAAAAAAAAAATTACTATATATATAATGTATACAATTATGATATTTAAGACTTTTTTATAAATAGCTTTTATACAAATTTAAATATAACTACTATCGAATATAACTCCGAGCATATTGATCTTCTACATATGCGGAATAAATAGGCCTTTAAATAAGATTTTGAGCCTTATGCATAGCTTTTATCCAATACCCAGAAAGGATATATCGAATTTGAGAAGTCGGTAACTTGGTTTCACAAGTTTATCCTTCCTTGCTTATCGTGATTGGACATTTTTACAGTAAGTTATCTATTAGATTTTAAAACCTCGCAAAAGTATTTGCAAATGTATCATTCGCTTTATAGGTTTTCTAAAATTACTTTTAATAAAATCAAATATATATTCTGATCAGATATTACTCTTTTATTATTGATATACATATATAGACTAACCATAAAAGCTTTTTGTTATTTAAATATAAATAATGATCATACATTAAAACTACACTATTCAATTTTAGATGCATGAAATCATTTGTTTTCTAATTAGTCTGATATGACTGATATTTTTATTACCCTTCTCCACGAAGATAAAGTTTAAGCAAATATACTATCGATCATTTAATCATCATAATTACAACATACCTAAAATTCCCACGGGGATGTCCCGTAGTTGATCTTCGATGTGCTGGTATATCTCAGTCCCCTTACTGAAATCCGCTACGATAACCTTCGTTTTGACACTGTGTAATTTTTCTGAAACATAATCTATAATTATATTTCAGAAAAGAAAAAACAAAATAATCTAATTAACCACGTTTATACAATTTATAAATCCTGCAAGGAAAACGAACTGCATGGAACTCACTAAAGATGAAAAATCGGACCACTGTAGTACTGTACTACTGTAGACATGTGTAAATTTAAAATGTACACATTTAAAGAATACATCATATTATTAGCAATCTTATTTGCATTAACACTTATACGGCACTTCACTATCTTCGCGTATTTTCAATAAATCTCCGAACACGACAACATTTAGAGGACATTTACAAAATGATGGCAAAAAAAATCAAATAGTAAGATGTCCTTCAAGTAGAGGTTGGTTGCGTTTGCCATTTTTACATCTGTCGCAATATTTATAAAAAAAAATTATTACCTATCTCGTCGGCGACTTTCTTCAATTTTTCAATGTTCCTGCTGATGAGGACAACATTAATGCCTCTCTGTGCGAGCTCCAGCGCGTATTGTTTACCAATCCCGTCCGTGCTGCCAGTAATTGCTGCGAACAAAAAGTTTTATATCGTATTATTTAGCAATAAAAATAATAATTAAAGCAAACTTTTTATGATGTGTTCAACAAAGGGGTCTTATCCTTGTATCAAAATTAATAAAAAGTAATTATAAAAACATATATCACACAGACGTTTGGACAAAAACCAATTGCAATTAAACATTTTTTTACGACGAAGTGTATAATTGCAAAGTTTCAAATCTCATTCATGTTTTAAAACTTGAATTTCTTGTTTTTTTGTAAGTCTAATAGTGATGTTAAAAAACAAATAATAACGCGAAGTTACTGGTTATTTAAATACGGATATTGAATTTACAATTAACAATGACATGAAATAGTTATAGCCTTTCAATAGGAGTAAACTTGAAGTAAATACAAATAAACAACTTTGACATTGAAATGCCGTGATGAAAAAATGGCGATTTGATGTCAGTGCAGTTGTTGTCGATAATTTAGTAGTTAAATTATATTCGATCATATATCCGCTAGTTAAATGGAATAAGAATTATTTAAATAAATATATTTTTAATCAAAAAGTTATTGTATTTCATGATAATATATTAAATTATTAGCAGTTCTTGAATGTAGCTCTTAATAAGAAGTTGTAAACATATTTTAGATCGTCAATGTGCCACTAGCCGTAGAACCTAAGGTTTTATACCTCTTGTGTCTATAGTTACACTGGCTAGCTGACCTTCTGACTAGAACAAAACAATACTACGAATATATATTGCTGCTTAGCGATAGAATACGTGATAAGTGGGAACCTAACCAGACAGGCTTGCATAATAACTTTTAACCGATTAATTTTATTAACAGAAAAATCTTTTTGAAGTAAAAACTTCTTTCGCGGCGTTGTACCCTTTTTTGTGATTGGTAAAAAATGTTAAACCCGCGTCAGGTCACGTGACCCTGATTGAAAATTCGTAAGACGGATTCTGAAGTGTTAAATTTTTAATGTAATATTAATTATATGTTTGTGTACGATAGCGCAAGAAATGAATATTGTGTTTTATCACATAAATGATAGTACTTTTATACTGATAAAATTAAAGCAATTCGTGCAAAATTTTTCCCTAACCATTCTTAAATATCAAAAATGTTAATATTCAAGCTTTCACTTTTGCCGGCACTCACGGAGTGCAACCCGTTGTTTATTTTGTTTCGGTTTTTGAATTACCATTGAAATAAGTGTCTATTGATAATGTGTCTGATTAAACAATGCAGGTCATTTTAAGTATGTAAATACTAAACTGGCATCTAAAATAGTGTTAAAATTATTTTTAAGAAATCAACTTGTCTCATTAACAACCGACCGAAATGAATTATCAATCGGATGTTAATCATTGTTGATGAATACATTTATCGATCTAAGTTTTTTATATACTTAAATTTAGAGGATCGTGTGGTGGATGAAAATGAACATCAAGCCGCATTGGTGGTGTAAGCACCAAACTTTCTCCTTAAAATCAAAGGAAGCATTAGCCCAGCAGTGGAAAACCTTACAGACTATACAGACATTAACATTATACATCCTAAATTTCTGGGTTCAAGTTCCATGTAAGGCTGATAAGTTTTTTGTCGAAAAATTCACACAAACAGTCCGAAATCTGGAAGCTGGAACAGTGAACTCGGCATGTTGGATTTGCCACCCCATCGGATTATGAGAATGAGGGAATAGAAAATGCAACCAGTGATCTGGTTGGAAATTGTGTCGAGAATAAGTGTGCCAGCCTTTCTATACTACTAATCAAAGCGCCATCGAATAAAGAATGAAAACATTGCATTTATCAATGTTTTATAGATCGATCGATTTTACAAAAAAAATATATATGAAAAACTTGGTCAAGTTACTGCCTGACCAATGGTTCTATTTATTTATCTTATATCCAAAAGTTAATGGAGTGTATTTTTGTACTTAAATTTGATGTCCACCCTTTTATGCGGTCTTTAAAACGTATAAAGCTGTTATTTTTAACTGACTTCAAAAAAGGAGGAGGTTATCAGTTCGTCTGTATGTTTTTTTTTACATTGGTAATGTAGGGTAACATCCCATCGGCATGTATCCCATAATCCCAAATAATTGATCAAATAATCTTATTTAAATCAAAATATTGTTTATTTTTTAATTCTGTAGAAATATTTACTGTCAAAAGTATACGGCCATGAAAATTTAATTGAAACTTAATATTTACACACTAATAAAAAAAAATTGCAAAATTGTTGAAAATCTAGAACCGATTTTGAGTAATTAAATTTAGTATGTTACTGTGATTTATAGCCAATATCTTAAAATATATTAATCTTACCGCTGTGTATTACCATTCCTCGGCATTCAAAATATGAATTATGAAGATCATAATCTCAAGCAACCAATAAAATACATATATATTACTTTTTTTAAATGTCCGTTACTATAATAGTTTGATCCACGGCCGTGACCTACTCTCTGTTAACGAGATTATGACTTCGTGTGTAAAATTTGAATGCTTGCGAAACTGCCGAATGTTATGTTGCGTTGAAAGGTTGCGCGCGCGCAGTTTTAATGGAGACTATCAAGTATGAATATTACTTTTTATTGAAAATGTTACTTGTCAAGAACCTGTTAGTTTACTTTAAAAAAACTAAATAAAAGTAAATTAATTAATACCAAGGATGTAAGTTTTTACAACAGATTACTTTCTAATAAGTTTCGAAATCCACATAGACAGAATGTTTAATTATTTATTAAATGTTTACATATAGCTGTCCGCATATATATATTTATACTCTCCATTGCCGTGGACCAAGGCTTTTTATATGAACACTAGCTGTGCCCCGCGGTTTCACCCTCGTATAAAACATAAAGAATATAAATCACCCTAGAACCTTCCTCGATAAAAGGACTACAACACAAAAATATCCTGAGATCAGCTGGATCAAAGAAACAAACTCTTCAGTTTTATATATTAACTACTATATAGTATAGAATATAGAACAAGTAAAGAAGCCTATAAATAAATAATATATTTTTTTAAATGATATGTTATAATGAAGAGCCTTAATTTACTCATGCATTTTTAATTAATTAATTATAATTTGATTATTTATTATTAAATTATGTTTTCTTGATTTAAAAATTAAATTTATATTTAATTAAATTATATAAATGAATTATATAATTTCATGCACCTATTAAATATAAAAAATGTCTTGTTTTGTAATTACTTATGATTAATTTATAAATGGAAACTGTTTTGGTTTAAGAATTGTTTTATATTTTTTATCTTATATTGTAATTATTTCACTGTTTGTTTCCTGTACACTAAATAAATAAATAAATAATAATTAGTACATTTTCATATTCTTTACTAT
Organism: Nymphalis c-album; assembly: GCA_963151315.1. Lineage (NCBI taxonomy): Eukaryota > Metazoa > Arthropoda > Insecta > Lepidoptera > Nymphalidae > Nymphalis > Nymphalis c-album. Next base: position 13,395,024 of record OY720590.1, on the reverse strand, counting down.
TATTTGCACTGCAGCCTGCAGCCTCTATGTTTATTTAAATCTTATTACAGCAAAAGATTTTTTTTATTGTATAGGAAGGCGGACGAGCATTTGGGCCATCTGATGGTAAGTGGTCACCAACGCCCATAGACAATGGCATTGTAAGAAGTGTTAACCATCGCTCACATCGCCAATGCGCCACCAACCTTGGGAACTAAGATGTTATGTCCCTTGTGCCTGTAATTACACTGCCTTCAAACAGCTCACTCAGCCTTCAAATCGGAACACAATACAAAGTAATGCTGGGTGGTACAGACCCAGCTTGCACAAGGATGCTGTAATTAATCTCAATTAGTCATAAAGCGATACTTATATTTACTTTTTTTAGGTTTCCGTAAAACATGTTATTTTTATATTTAAGTGCAATCCATTTTGATATTTATCTGTTCTTGTATCTTTTATGTCAGCAATATTGCGAGTTATAAGCTATTATTTTGAAACAACTAAATCAAATTTTAAATTGGCGGTGTAATAAAAAATAAAGCAATTTTTATTGCAATTCAAAGTAATTGGCTAATCTTTATGTGATTTTGTGTTATTGCGACTGAAATGAGATGACAGTCATTTGTAATATGGACTAGATTGAGAAATATTTGACGTGGTATTACGATCTGCAGCTGTCGTCGCTTTTGTAAGCTATAAAACTAATAATCCCTCTCTTATATATTATAATCTCAAACACTAGACATTTAGCTCAGAATATATAATAGTATAGTAAGTGCGTGCAAAAATACCTTAGCGCGATCCAGGAAAAAAAAAACGGCGAAGCGGAAATATCAACAAACGCATACCTTCCTTATTTTTTTCTAATAAACAAAATAGATACGAAATATTACAAGAACACTCGGGGTTTTTTTAACAACTTATGTATAAGTAGAACGCTGATTGTACAAAAAATAAAGCATTGAATTAGTAAACAAAATTTACTTGCAACACGTATATTAAATGTATAATATTCGACATATTTAAAATTTGGGTACTAAGTCTAATCATTATTAAGAATTATATCAGTACAGAAAATCTCAAACTATATTTTTTAATAATTATAAATAATATAAAAATCATATAAATCACTAATTTATAGCTTTAAGCATTTGTCATTGCAATTTATAAATAACATAGTTCATGAGACTTTTTTGTCTAACATTCACATGGTATTGCTAAAGTTGCTATTGTATACAACTAATGGCTTCCGTTGATGTACACTTAGTATTACATCAAGCACTTCACACATTTACATAATTCTAAAACATTTTTACGACGAAATATTTGTTCCTTTGCTTAATATTTATTATTTATCTTTTTTATGAACCACAGTTACTTACATTTCATTTATTACTTAAAAAAAAAACAAAGCAACTCCGACACTTCGTTCAAATTAATTAGCTACAAAAGATAAGAAACGTTTTCCTATTCCGGCTAAGGTATAAAAATTTATTATAAAAGTAGTTTAGTAATATTATAACATAGATTATTACACCATTTTTTTTATTTTTTTTGATAAAAACCGCTGAAAAACTTATATAGTTTAAAAACAGTAATCATTTTCCCAAGAACCGTAATATCCAATTTGTGGTTACAATGGTTGCGGTTCTAAATTTTCAGAACCAGTAATTGTGGCCGATTGAGACTATTTACCATTAGTTACAAAAATATATCATCAGCCATCTTAAATGGAAAAACGTTTGTTCTCCGACTGTAAAATCGTAAGTAACAAAAAAAAATGTTTTATATAAAAACTAATGTACATAAGTGTAATTGTGCTCATGGTAGTTGTTTGGTAAAAATCATCTCATTTCAGTTAGAAATAGTAAGGGTAGAATCAAAATATTTTTTTCAAAATAAATATCAATTATAGGTTGTTTCAACCGCAAAAGAAAAACATCTAATGAACAACTTTGTTATTAAATTGACGCAGTTATCATTATTATTATTTATTACTTTTTTATTCAAGAGGGATTTGGGTTCTAGTTCGTAGTTAAGTGAAATAGTGTTGTAGTTCTTCTTCTTGTTCAGAATTTTTAGCAATTTAGCTAGCCAAGCTTGAAACGTGAATGCTGACAAAGCCTCTACCAAGAGTTTGTTCATAGCATAAATTGCATTTGTACATTAATTTTGGCTTGTAGTTATAAAATCTACAAGTTAAAAAAAGCGCCAGAACGTAGTCTTAAAAAATGCGTTACAGTGGCAATAAAATTAAAATGGGAACACTTTGCTATCCAGACGAAACGAAAAAATATAAAATAAAAACGAAAAAAAGAATAAAGTAAGTTTAAAGAAGAAGAAATATACTAGAGAAGTCGGTTTGTATAAAATTTTATACCACATCACGAAATATTCGAGTTTGATAATATCTCATCGTACAAGAAACACAGGTCAATCGATTAGTTAAAGATTAAGCGTTTCATAAATTATTGCAACGGAAATTTGCTAATACTAACAAAATTTCGAAATGCTATGAAATTTAAATAATCGAACGTAATTTAAATTGCGCTATTTTTTTTTAATATAACAGGCAGAGGGAATAGAGCCCTGATAAAAATATTTACAATTTGCAATAAACCTTATTACATGACATTTTTAGACTGCACAGAAATTGAAGATGTTTATTGTATTTTCGTATAAGAATTATTTATAAATAAAAATTTTAACAAAACAAAAACCGACTTCATAGTAAAAACAAATTAATATGCACTAAAAAGTAAAAAAATAATTGCGTATTCTTCTATAATTTGATAATTAACTTACTATTTTCTACTCATCAATATGTAGGTACGAATGTGTTGAGTGGTTGATAATGTATTTACAATTATTGTTACTTTTGGAGTCGATGTCAGCCAAGGTGGGTTTATAACTACATACATAGTTAGTTATAGGTGAGATGTGCTTGTGTCACACGCGCAACTTTACGAGGCGAATAAAAGTCGATTTGTAATGTGTATGTTTTTGTTTGTTTTTAAAAGATTCCCGTATTATTATTGCTAGGTATATTATAGTGTTTCCTTAGCTGACATCGACTCCAAAAATAACAATAATTGTAAATACATTATCAACCACTCAACACATTCGTACCTACATATTGATGAGTAGAAAATAGTAAGTTAATTATCAAATTATAGAAGAATACGCAATTATTTTTTTACTTTTTAGTGCATATTAATTTGTTTTTACTATGAAGTCGGTTTTTGTTTTGTTAAAATTTTTATTTATTTTTCGATTTTTAGTGAATCTGAAGTACACTCACTAATTTGGTAGAATATGGGTAGACCTACTAAACGTGCAGCTCATATGAGACAGCGCCGTTTATATTATTATTTAAATATATTAATCTAAAACAGTGAAACGTAAAGAAAAATGCATTTTGGTACTTAATTAATAAATATTAGTTAATATGGTTGAATGTATGAATATAAATTAACATGTTTTGATTAAATAGATTTAGTTGGTGGGGTGTTGGGCAGCCATAACATAATCAAATAATTATTTCTAGTAATAATTAAATAAACTGTATGTTTATAGATGTTGTGTTATACCATTCTTCACCTAAAAAATATGACGGAATGTCTGTATATTAAAAAAAGGGGAAGTATCTATATTATCCTAACTAATATTATAAATGCGAAAGTAAGGGTGTTTGTGACGCTTTCAGGCCTAAACCACTAAGCCGATTTAAAAAATTCTTTCACCAATGGAAAGCAACATTATCAGGGAAAAACATAGGCTACATTTTGTCCTCATATTCCCACGGGAACGGGAACTACGTGGGTGAAACCACGGGAAAAACACTAGTAATCAATATATAAATATACATAAATATAACCTGTATATAAGAGTACATATACGATTCTATATATATATATATATAATTTTCAAAATTGGTCTCAACTTTTAGATGTTCAAATATGTTTCAATTACAAACATATACATATATACTAATGCTTACATGCATAACTCATATTATAAAGAGGAAAGATTTGATTTTTGTTTGATTTTTAATTACGAATTAAATCAAAAACTACTCGACTGATTTTAAAAATTCTTTCACCCTTAGAAAGCCACGTCTTTACCGAGTAACATAGGCTATATTATATTTTCAAAATCTTATAGATCCCTACTTAAAATGGAGCAATGTAACCCAACGTATCAAACTGTTGCATATAAAAGTTATTATTTCGCGTGCGCTGCGAAAACTATTGACGGTATATAAAGAAGTGTTTTATACAATAGTACTACAATTACTTGATCATAACGATGTTATGGTAGGTGAATGAACAATCTAGATAGCCCATAAAAGATTCGGCCGCGTATCGTTAGTTTGCTACTAAGAATTGAAGATTTCCGTTACTTTGTCATGGATTCTATAATCAGAATCTAACCAAACTGTCATCAAACAAGCCTTGAAGTACACTCTTTCCAATAAAAAAAAATCATCGAAATCCGTTGAATAGATATCGAGTTATTCGTCCATTTGTCGCGCACATACCTCATGGAAATTTACGACTTATATGGTTTTCCCATGGATTCCATTGTCAAAACTGGACCAAAAAAAAAATGGGACCAATGGGAAAGCACCACCTTTCAAATAAAAAAAAAATCATCGAAATCGATTCATCCAGTCGAGAGTTATGAGGTAACAACGTCAAAAAAAAAAAAAAAAACATACAGACGAATTGATAACCTCCTCCTTTTTTTGAAGTCGGTTAAAAACTAAATAACTGGACAAGTTACGTCGTTGCAATGACCATTCTCTTAATCGGCAGTTATAAAGATCGTTTGACCTGTGTCTGAATGTCTGTTACCCAAGACTTAAGGACCGCTACATCTTGCAACGACATGACGAAACATTCGAAGCATCTTTGAAGACAACATTGTGTAACAAAACAAATACATATACACTGTCACATTTTAGTTCACAATATTCACTATTGTTTGCTATTGTCATACAATTTATATTATGTACTTCTGTATAAATATGAACAACGACGAACGCCAAAATGACCTTGTTTTTATATTGTTTATTTCATTAAATTATAGAATTATAATTCTTGATATTCACTCAAGTCTTTTTTAATATTATCTTTAATTTTATTATAATTTATAAATACTTACACATACCTACTTCTTACACAGAAATAAATATATATTTCTTAATTGTCATTGTTTCATTTCACGCAATTTCCAAAACAAAAAAAATACTCGGTAGAGTGAAGTATAGAGATTGGCACTCTTATGCTTCGGAAAGCACGTTAAGCCATTGGTCCTGCGCCTGAACACTTTCCGGTCATATTGGATTACCGTCCCATGGGATTATGAGAGCTAGGGAAAAGAGATTGCACCTGAGTTTGTGCAGAAACTTGTGTACTATAATATATCTTGCGCAGTTGGGTAATCTCTCTAGTGATTGGCCTTCGTGACCCAAATCGGTCAGGAGGACATAATTATTATAGAATTCGGAATCATGCAGTGGATTAAGATTCCATTTAAAACGCAAGTTAAGACATACAACATTTGCAGCTCTTCTACTAAAATACCTGAAACTAACTCAGACTGAAAAATAGGCCACCTGATGGTAAGTGGTCATCATCGTAGACATTGGTCCCCTAAGATATATAACCATCCATCATCGACAATGTGCCACCTACCTTGGGAACAGAGATGTTATGACCCTTGTACCTGTAGCGACGCTAGCTCACTCACGCTTCACACGGGAACAAAACAATTAGTATCGCCGTTTGGAGAATTTAATGAGAACCTCCCCAGACAGGCATGCGCAAAGCTCCAAATCTAGTAAGTAGTATTTAAAATTCTTAATAGTTGCTATTTGAATGTTTATACTCGTAACGTTCACTGTGAAAACTAAAACAAAAAAAGAAAACTTTTTTACATACCTATAACAACTACAGTCATAAAAACTAGAAGATGTAGCCTCGAAATTGAAGGATCATAATTAAAACTCGCTCAGTAAGGCATACTACACACAGGCGGGTCGGCATGTTCGACTCGGGTGTTACTTGGTGGTAGAGCTTTGTGCAAGCTCGTCTGGGTAGGCACCACCCACTCATCAGATATTCTACCACAAAACAGCAACGCTTGGTATTATTGTGTTCCGGTTTGAAGGGTGAGTGAGCTAGTGTATTTACAGGCAAAAAGGACATAACATCTTAATTTCCAATGTTGGTGGCGCATTGGCGATGTAAGCGTCCAAGTCTATGGGCGTTGGTGACTACTTACAATCCGGTGGCCCATATGCTCGTCCGCCTGCCGTAAAAAAAAGTAATTGTGTAACAACAAAACTAACTCGAAGCCATTACTACAAATAGCGTCAACACAAAGTCAGCATTATAACTGCACGCGAGCTGCAATATCATGTGTTTGGACAGATATTCACTGGAGCCAGCGATCCGTTTGGCATAGCTTCGTTGAATTGACATGTTCGCATCGACTTGACACACTCTTTTTGTTTCATCGTCTGTGTCACATTTTTCACTGAAGCAAGTATCGATCCGCATAGCACGCATTGAATTTCAACACCCGGCTTGGCTTAACCGCATGCTATACTAGGCTGTGCCTACACAGCTAAACCGAGCGGCCTTTTCTCGAAGATAATATAACTGCATATTATATTTTATTTTCCCGACCGTTTGCTCTATCATGTGTAGCCAGCCTAAGCAATTTATAATTTAATTAAACAGAATAAAAAACGCAAGGTTTAAATTAATTATAGTCGTGTAACACATTAAACCAAAATTTTACGGCTTTTAAGAAACAATATAATATAACATTTAATAAGAAGAATAATCGATATACGAAATCATATTGAAATATAATATGTTGTCACTGATTATGCCTCTAGTCTCTAGTCTTGATATATACCTTTCCTATATTAATGTATTTATTATAAAACATCCACATGGATCCTACCCACAAGTAGTAATCTGACGAATTGTCAGGAGCGTGTTGTTCTCCGGACTGGTAATGTTGAGTCGACTTGGGAATTGAACCCAGGACTTCGATGTCTGCAGCCTTACATCTAGCCACTAGACCAACGAGTCAACTGTCAAATATTTATGTACTCTCTCTCTCTCTAATCATAAATACTAAGATAATATCATAGACAATTATTACTTTTATTAATTAATTGGCCTAGTCCTAAAACAATATTCCATTGCAAAGACAATGTATTGTAGCTTGAGGTCATTTCGCTTGATAATACTATTGTTATATTATCTTCTTAAATAATTCTGAACACTTCCCGATCCATACATTGAGGAACACATTGAACGACTGGCCCTTTATTTGTATTCATTTATTGTCGTGTATAAGGCAACTGCCTGTTCTACTATTAACATTAAAAATTATAACACATCCGCTAAAATAAACTTAACTAAATTCCTTTTTAATAGACTCAGGATGTTATTGATTAAATCGAGCAAAATAACTATTAAGGTCACGTGTAAAGGAATTAGTTGAATAAATTAACACTACGATCAAAGCAAAAATTAAATATATCGATAGTATCTGTAAGCTTTTTGTATTCAAGGTTACAAGTAAACCACATAAAAACCGGAATCAAACACCGATTAACTCAGAAATGCGACCCTTGCATATTTATATAGGTAAATATGTCAAAGGCGACAATTTCAAAGGTGAATGCACGCGTTTAGTTCACCAAAACTATCACACCGATCGGTAATAAATCACAAATATAACTATTACTCACCGGCCCAAGATCCAAATTTCTTCGACAAGGGTAACACTTCCGTGGGTATAAAATATGGCATCAGATATGAACTGATCAATTCGAAGAGACTCCATAATGAATCTATAACAAAAACTGCCACAGCGATCGCACCAATTACGGCCAAAGCTAATACATACATGATTATTAAAACGCACAGGAATTTAAGAAAATTCTCTTAAATTTGTTGGTGTTCGTATTTTGTCACGTTTTAGAAAGTAACACGTCGTTATGACATGACGGTGCGGCGTGGACTGAACTACTGACTGACTGAGGTCTGAGCGCCAATCGTAGTTCGTATCTATAGTTAATACCGGCTCCGGTACTACGTAATCGCAGTTGATTGTAAATCTATAAACTTATGTCATTTATTTATCTTTGAATCGATCAACCAAATTTAATTTTCATTTGACAAGACTGGGTTGTCTTTTTGGTTTTTTTGGTAAAAGAAATGCTGTTGAAAGAGAGAAACATTCAAATTTAAATTTGAATAATTGTATCGTAATTGTACCATAGTTTAATGTATGTCAAGTTGAGTGACCTACTCGTGCCTTATGAGCCTCGTCTTCTTTTAAGGAGATCGATTTAATATTATTCCACATTGTTGTGCCATTAAACCTATATGGATATGTATGTATGGTAAATATATATATATGGAATCAATTATCTAACAAATGCAGGTCATCATGATATTTACCTCCAGTGAACACATGATGAATTATTTATAAAAACAAATTAATCACGTAAAAAGTCAGCAGTGCTTGAACCCGCGTTTCACTACCGACAATAAATAAATAATCATTATTAACCACATAAATACATATGGAACAACAACGATAATGTTTATGGACTACGGCGAAGCTGCTTAAATCACTGCTCTATTTCAAATCAAATGACATTGAACTCGATAAATTTTATATTTCGTAATACATGCTGTTATTGATAATGTCAAGAACACAATCAACTATTCACTAGAATCGTTAATTTATCAATGTGAAGTAGTACATTTTCAAAACTGATTTAGACTGCACTGGTAAGATCAAAAATGACAAAACAAATGTACTCTACTCATAATAATAATGCTTAAAGTATCGAAAATATTCATGTATCAAATGTGACTTTTCTTAGTATGACAATTACTAGTTACGCAATCATGGTTTCGAAAATATCACAGCACTACTGTCCATTAGAATGTTTTAAGATGTAACTAAAAAGGTTTGATTGGTATCAGATATAGGTGAGCGCAAAATTTTCATTTCAATGGTTAATAAGTTCGAATCGAAATGAAATTGAGAATAATAAAGGTGAGAATACATTACGTTACTAGCAATTTATTGACCACAAAATACATTATTACATTATCATCACTTTCTTTGTTGTAATTACCCTTAATAACAGTCTGTTTTTCAGATTATTTGAATTACCGGAAAGACGTAAGTACTACTAGATCATGAGTAGATTTTCTTTCTGTGTGGCCCAGGTAATAAAGGTGTTCCACAAGGTTTCATTTTAGGACCAATCTGAATCACATCGATTTTATTTGAAGAAATATCTACCTCTATTATTCATGTTTTAATTTGTATAATGACTGACTTAAATATTTACTCTAATTGTAATACCCTGAATCCTGATAAATGTGATATAAAACACCTACGATAAATCAATAGCAAAGTAATTGATAAGCGTTAACATTGTATTTAAGATCATGTCTTGGTCATTAATTCATCAAAATATAAACAGATATATTCATGGAAATTATTCATGGAATTCTTTAGGCAGACCAACAATTATTTGTAAAAAATAATTAATTGACACAATATCAATTCATAATCTTTTTGATAACATAGTGTAACAATTTATTTCTCAGAAGAACAAAATGATTCCAAGACTACTGTTCTTAAGTAGGTATCAGAAATAAAGTAATAAACATTTTGTTTTACTGACAACATTTTACAATATTTTATTATTTTCGGTGTTTTCATATCCGGGCCGGATTTAGAGGAGGGCAACCGAGGCTACAGCCCCGGCGCCTCCACAAAAAAGGGTCCCCCACAATAGAAACAGAAAATATCAACGATTTTTCGGCGAAAAAAGCTCGAAAGGTTGCGTTCATTTAATTTGAGATAATTCTTGTTTCCCATTATATTTTAGCCCGAATAAAATTTAATTTAACTAAATAACGACAATTACATTGCAACACAGGCGCGGACGTCAGCGCTCGATAGCTCCACGGTCTTGTATACAGGCAATGAATACAGACGTTACATTGGCGCAGTTCATAAGGATTTCGTGTGATTCTAAGTGGGGTCTCCCCAGCTTAGTTCGTAGTTTGTCGACTCTGGCGACATTCTCCGTCTCTCTTGCTCTCGTAGTTAAGATACGCTAGGGAACGTACGTCTCTCTTGCTCTCGTAGTTAATATACGCTGGGGAACGTCCGTCCCTCGTGCTCTCGTAGTTAAGATACGATGGGGAACGACTGCCACGCTACCAAGCGGCATTTTGGGTCATACATCTAATGTGTTCATTATATAATAAACACATGTTTGAGTATAACATTTTGAAAACAATATCAAAATATAATTTATTCCTGATAATTTACGCCTGTATTCATTGATAACAGGTCTTGCAACTTCAGAAGTGGGTATACGTCGACATAATGACGCTGTTCAGTTCAATTTATGGCCACCAGAGCCAGACGTATGACAATAGGGGCGTGCTGGATACATATACTCAAAAAAATATTGTATACGGAAGATAAAATTATACTATTGTATAACTTTTATATTACTTGGTGGTAGAGATTTGTGCAAACTCGTCTGGGTAGGTACCACCCACTCATCAGATATTCTGCCGCAAAACAGCAGTACTTTGTAATGCTGTGTTCCGATTTTAAGGGTGAGTGAGCCAATTACAGGCACAAGGGACATAACATCTTAGTTCCCAAGGTTGGTGGCGCATTGGTGATGTAAGCAATGGTTAACATTTCTTACAATGCCATTGGCTATGGGCGTTATTGGTGACCACTTACCATCAGTTGGCCCATATGCTCGTCCGCCTTCCTGAACAATAAAAAAAAACTATTCGTCCAAAATTATATTCCAAATATTGTTTTCAAAATGTTATGCTCAAACATGTGTTTATTATATAATGAACACATTAGATGTAATACACATATATAATAAGCACAACATGAGTTGTTTTATTGTGCGCTAATGTAAAATTAATTATCGTACAGTTCAGAAAAGTATTTTAAAAAAAAAATATAGGGAAAAAATTATAATAAACATATTAACTATTGAGATTTTTTTTCGCACTAAAGCAAAATTCGTTATGGACAATTTTAGAAGATAAATATGGAAAATGGAAGGAACGGAACTCGATAGGCGATAGCAGCGACTTACAGCGGGCACCCCTGCCAAGTAAAAGTTGTTACGCAATCGCGCCTAACCACTGAAATTGAACTCAGTTGCTAGACCTGTATACAAGACCGTGGATAGGTTTTACCTATCGGGTAGCTCAGACAAATAAAGGTGACCTCAGTTGTCCATGAAATGTTCGTCATTTACAATTGAAAATGACAATTAATATTTTTTATCCTTATTTTTTTGCATAATATTTCAAAAACCGACTCACGGGGACATATCTAACCACTTCACGGGTCGGACACTTATTTTGTTACACCCTGTGTTTATATAATTTTGTTCAATATTCAAAGAATCTACTTGGTTTCACAATCAATTATTTATTTATTGAAAAACTCGACTGTAAAAAGTTTATTTGGAAAATAATTTTGAGCCAGGGGGCCTCCACTCATTTGTTGCCTCGAGGCCTCCAGCCAGACCTCTAAATCCGGCCCTGTTTATGATAATGTAACAATTTAAATATTGTGTGATCAATATATTGCTAGTATTCTCACCTAAGTTCGTTTCTATTCGAACGTACATCTATACTAATATATAAAGCTGAATAGTTTGTTTGTTTGATCCGGCTAATCTCGGGAACTACTGGTTCGAATTAAAAAGTATTTTTGTGTTTCCTTCTCTCAAGGAAGGTTCTAGACTGATTTTTATTCATTATATTTTCACATAATTATACGCGGATGAAACCGCGGGAAACAGCTGGTATATGATAATTATATATTATGTAAATGATTTTTGACGAACTATTTGTAAATCAACTAACCTTGACTTTAATGAAATTTCTTGCGTGACGTGATACAAGCGATTTACAGTTTTCACAAGACAATAACATAATTACGACAGAATGGAAAGACATTACTATTATACATTAATTTATTCAATTCATTCAGGATAAACCGCAGATTCCAACAGACAGTTTAAAAAATATGCGAATAAACTCTTCTACACGACAAATATCGTTTAGTGAAGGGATGCATCCATCCAAAGCATCCTACAGGACTGCATCAACATCGTTGAAGTCTATCTATTTATACCTATTGGCGTAAATAGTAAATACCCAGTACTTTACAGCGAAGTTCTCCTTTTCCCAATGTATCGTAAGTTTTGCTCTTCAGTTTTGTTTTAGAAGTGCTGCCGTTGCATAAAGCCGCTGTACCGGATAAGGTTCTAATACCATGGATAGCCAAAAATTCTAATCGTAAAAATGTTTTTAATGCCAATTAACCCTCAACACCATACAGGTTGCATCATTATAAGCTAGCAACCAGACTTCCGGATTATTGTTTACATTTATATATAATATTTATGATACATTAACAGCTTGTTGTACAATCAGCGGATTATGTCACAACGTTTTAAATAATAATTATATGATACAAGAACTTTCTCTTTGAGAACTAATATAATTATGGCCTTTTCTTTTATTTAAAAATATAATTCAATTGTATCATAAAACATTATACAGTTTCAATATTATTGGTTTCTTCCTTATCTGGTTGACATTCTTCATTGTGTACTTTAACGCCACGGACTTCCTGCATCGCAGCTTTTATTGGAACTGAAAATATATATTTGATTACTAATTGAACCATATAATATACTCGTTATACATATTATAGTACTAACGTCGCTATTTCTCTTATTTTATTCTTTTGTCCTATACATAAAAAAGACAAAAAAAACCGCTGAGTTTCTTTCGCCGGTTCTTCTCAGGGCTGGGTGTATCTTTTCCGAACCGGTGGTAGTTTCTAGATAGTCATCAATAAGCAAGTGTAATACTTCAATAGTCAATAAATAATTTTGATTTGAACTACAATTTTATTTAACAGAAGTATATTAAGTATATAATGTCCTTATCCATGTCCCGGAGTACTGAACTCAATGACAAATATTACGTTCGGCTAAGTCGATTCGTTTCAATATACATATTTAATTTTTTTATATTTAACCTCTGAAAGTTTCATACAAAGAGCGAAGAAAGAAATATCAAAATTATACGTACACGTTTTGAATAAAAAAAATCATTTAATTACATCGATAAATTAATTAATCGATAAATTTTATTTTCCGTAACAATTGGCATTCAGTTTTATTGAGGTAGGTATCTTTATTATAAGTCTTAATTTTACACAATAAAATTATAGCATGGCAACCCAAAAAAATTATTTTACTGGGAAAGACGCCTATATAAACAAAAAAACCCTCTTTTTAATTTAATTGAGCCTAAAAATGTCATTTCATCTGCCAATATTATTAAATTAATTACGAAAAAATATTAAGACAAATATTCATAAATACTCCACCTTCACCAACTATCTAACATGTTGCCTCCCTTATACTTTTAATTACACTAGCCCAAGTATATTTTAATTTGGGACAACACATCAACAATATGAACTGTCGGACTGGCACGGCGTCTGAGGTGGACGGCATTAGTTAAAATAAATTATAATTAATTTCAATTATTTTAAAATTAATTGGTTATATTACCGATAAATTATTAAACACAAATTGTTATAAGCTGTAACTCACGACAAAGTCCGTCTAGGATTTTTAGAGAGTATTAGTATTTATAAAATATGTTCTGATGTAAGGATTAAGAACACAAACATCATTATCAATTTTTCCTAACTTTAAATGTACTTAATGTATGTAATAATTTAAAAATAGACTGACCTTTAAACAAGTTTATGCATTCCTAATGCGAATATAAACGAGTTACGTCTATACCAATATTAGATATAAAATGCGAAACACGCGAGCAAAAACGCGCGCAATAACCAGTTATGTATTTATTTTTGTGACTATAAATTTTGATTATCATAAGCCGAAAAATTATAATTATTATTATCTTGGCCTCGTTAAAAACAATACGAAATAGATATTTTATGTGCATTTTTTTATTTATACTTTCATTTATAATTATACAATTAACCAATTGCATGCTACTTCTATATATAATTGCAATATTATCAACTTATAACTAATTGAAAATATTTTTATATATTGTCTATAATTATAAAAATATCGCGTCTTGTACATACAATTTATTTTTTATTAGTTTTACTAAGAATCACCATCAACTTAATGATATAAACACAAGTCTTGTATTACATTAAATTTGTTAAATATAGATTGATTAAACAAATGATGGGTCATGGAGCTTTTTCACACCTTAAAGATTGAAACCAGTTAAATATTGCAAAATCAAAAAATAATATAAGTATATTTTTATTATTATACAAGAGAGATTATTGTTACTAAACAGACAAAATAATATTTATAAAATAATATTAATAGATATTTATCTTATTAACTTATTCAAAGATGTTTTTCTTAAATCTTTCTTATTTCTTTCCGAACCAAAGTATTATGGTGATATAAATATTACAACCAAAAAAAAATGATGTTTATGAATAAAAATATCTTATGTATAGAGTATATGTTTTATTTTAAGTCATATAATTTTAAAAAATTGAAAATTTTAATTTAATGTATAGTTTTATTTTATTTATGTTTATATTTACAGAATACTTGTCTTTTAATCTAATATATAATCTAAATAATTCACATTATAATGCTATTCACTGGGTTATCTTTATATCAGAATTCACTTATTGATTTTTTTAATTTAAAAATGCATTTTTTTAGTATTGTTTTTCGTCAATTAGAATTTTTAGTAAAGCCTTTTATTGAATACATATTTTGTTATAATATATTTATACATGCAATTCAACAAATGTTTTTTTCTGAATATATAACTTTGGCTTCCCATTTAATAAAATAAAATAAATAAAATAGTGTAAAACTTACACAACCATTTCAAATTCCTTAATTTTTCTCCATCGCAGCGCCTCTTGAAAGCCTTAAACAGTTCTAAAAGTGCTAAAATTGTCAATGTCAATAATAAACAATAAATTAGAACTTGGAACATTACTTTTGTTGTTACTACTACTTTTAAAAGTTCACAGAAAATTAGTAAAATGCAAGCGTTCACTTCTCACGCCACTTTTATAATGAGACGGTAACAAACTAACAAACCTGTCGAATCAACGAATTAATGCGATCGAGTGAATGAAAAAAAAAGAAGTCTACTTCAAAGCGTATAATTAAGTAAACGCCATCAAAACGGTCAATTGGAAATATTCCTCGATTTCTTCTAATACCATAAAAAGGTATATTATTATACACCATTTTGGTATAAATAATATTACTGGCTAGGATGATTAAAATTTCTGTTTATGGGTTAAAACATGTATGTATATTTGTATGAAAACCTTATATATATATAATTTATTGCTGCCAGTACTTTTTTTTTATTTTTTTCGCTTTGGAAATGCCCCCCGCAAGATGAAAAGCGGGGGCGTATGTGGGGCTCGACGGCTTGAGTGCAAAGCCGTAATACCCACTAAAACCACAGCGTATACTTCACCGCCTTTAGGGGGGTGCCAAGGAGTCGCGTGAGCATTCTACCCTGACACCCCGGCGGACAGCCCGAAGGCCACAACCTCCTTGGCGTCTTATGAAGATGTTGTGCTCCGCCGCCGAAACATCCTGACGGCCGCAGAGGACAGGGAGGACGGCAACCTGACAACACCGCATCTCCTCTTCCTCTGCGGCCCCACCGCAACGCAACAAACGCCCCTTTTGGTCGCGGGAGATAGGGCGCGCGGCAACGCAACACCGACTCGCCTCTCCTCCCGCGATCACTCCCGACTGCGAGGGGCAGACAGAACTGTCGCCCACACCCGCCCCCTGGGCGCATCCAACGCAAGCCTCCTCCTGAGGCCCACAAGGAGCGCCCCTCACCCGTGATCCCGCTTAGCTTCCCCGTGGCCCACCTTACCACGGGTACTGACCCCCCCACCACGACAAGGTGGAAATCCCACGCGGGGGGAGCTATTGCTGCCTGTAACTACTTAATACACGAGGTCCCTTAAAATATTCTTTTTTATGCTGTAAACCTATATTAAGGGTGTCGGTATGTTTTGTCTATGTGTGAGAATAATGTAATGTTATTTAAAGTAGTAGGATGAATCTGGAGACAGAGCAATATGGACTGGTGGACATTGCTGAGTACTTTTCTGAATTTTTAATAACGAACGACTGACACAGGAATGACGCACACACTTTTCCATTATTAGGTCTGTCGAATCGGACCTGATACTTTTCTGTTTAGAACAGAGGTACTGGTGTTGGTCTCATCTTCTGAAGATTATCATCGTTTTCACTATGGACCAGAGCCCCCTGAATGAGTGGGGCTTATTTAGTCTGATTAAGTAACAGAAGTCGTTTTTCACATAGTATTCACATAGATAAAATACCTACTGGTAAGTTATCTAGTCTCACGCTAATATTGACGTCCAGAGCAAATAAAAAACTAATTGTAATATGTAATGGATTGGTGGACTGACCGACCAATTTGAGATATTTCTACTTAAGTTATGACTAATTCAATAATAATTAACAAAATGTCGTTTTAATAATTACAAACGTAAAAATAATTCCTATTGTAAATACCTAGCAATCCTTAAAACATTTTTTTATTGCTAATTGCCTATTTCTCAGCAGCTTGGTTCGCTTGTATTTTGTAGAATAGGTATAGCTATGAAATAAGATTGTAGTAACATACATAAAATTGTTACCTTCAAAATTTCAAAATTATTTTTCGTACGACATAATCCATTTTGCGGTCTATTTGGGTCATGCTTGTTTTTGCCACAATTATTATGAAAATTATGTTAAATGAGAAAAATCGTAATTGTAGTTGGCATAGTTATTCAAAAACCCAAAAACCACGTATTAGACTGCGGTTGTATTACAAAAACGCAAATAAGTACGTCTTAGTTATTAAAGTATTTTTATAATTATTTTTTTACTTCCGATATAGACATTAATAAATAATAAAATTAAAGGAAGGAAGGATTGAATCTTGTAAAAAAAATCAACAATAACAACAACAATTAGATGTTAGAAAACGGTAAGAGATTCTTCATCACCATTTGGAATTAACAAAATAGAAATTTTATTGAACGTATGCGTTTTACGGTTTTAGTTTACATTTTTTTTTGTATAAAAGTAACAGCCTGTTAATTCCCACTGCTGAGCTAAGGGCTCTTCTCCTTTTTTTGAGGAGAAGGTTTGGAGCTTATTCCTCCACGCTGCTCCAATGCGGGTTGGTGGAATACACATTTGGCAGAATTTGATTGAAGTTTGACACATGCAGGTTTCCTCACGATGTTTTTCTTCACTGTCAAGCACGAGATGAATTATAAATAAATTAGGCACTTGAAAATGCAGTGGTGCCTGCCCGGGTTTGAACTCACGATCATCGGTTAAGATTCACGCGTTCAGCCACTACTAGGGCATTTCGACTTTCTCGCATAAGCATACTCATGTATACTTAGCTCTATATTTTAATATGAAATGCTGAGCCACTTGTCTTGGCTATGTACTTATGCTTATAATAATAATTGATCACGTAATACTAAGTACTAATGATTACTTATACAGGAGGCACTGTAAATTATATGTATGTTTTACTTTATTTTAAATTATTAGTTTTCAATATGCATACTAATATATAATAGGAAAAATGAAAAACAAATCCAGGTTCACAATAAAATATTTATGTCTTCTCCTTCTACGTGTGCTTTATTACTGAAGGTCGTGCTTGTCCTGATATGCTTTCACCGATGTGTCGACTAGCTTCCTCTACACCACACTGTCCTCGGCTTGTCTCAGGGCAGTCGCAATATTGAGTCCCGTTATATTTCTAATCTGGTCGGACCAGCGGGTAGGTAATCGACCGCGTGATCTTTTGCTTTCGACCTTCCCTACTACAACCAGTTTATCCAGATTGTCTGGTTGTCTCCACGCAATATAACCAAAATAACTTAGTACTCGTTGGTAGCATTTAGTGGATAATCTGGTTGTAATCTTCAGTTGGTCGAGAATTGTCTTGTTGCTTATTTTTGCTGTCCACGGTTTACGCAATTTTTTTGTGTAACACCACATTTCGAAAGCCTCGATCTTCTTTCGGTTAGCTGACGGATTGACCATGATTCGGAACCGTACAGATATATTGAGAATACCAAAGCTCGAACTTTGGTCTTGATGGTATTCGTTTTTATGATGATTTCGCTTCTATACCAGCCACTTACTTTAACTAGCAACTGCAATTATAAAACAACATAACTAAAATTATATAACAACATAATTGTGTTAAGTCCTTTTTTTTATTGCATAGGAAAGCGGACGAGCGTATGGGCCACCTGATGGTAAGTGGTCACCAACGCCCTTAGACAATGGCATTGCAAGAAATTTCAACCATCCCTTACATCGCCAATGCGCCACCAACCTTGGGAACTAAGATGTTATGTCCCTTGTGCCTGTAATTACAGTGGCTCACTCACTCTTCAAACCGGTACACAACAATAGCAAGTACTGCTGTTTTGCGGTAGAATATCTGATGAGTGGGTGGTACCTACCCAGACGAGCTTGCACAAAGCTCTACCACCAAGTAAAATATATACAATGCCTTAAAATAATGCAACATAAAAAGTTTAATTTGACTTCACTAGCAGAAAAGTTACCCACTATTTGCTTTATTATCAATTTTCATTTATTATGGCAACAATGTAACATATTATGTGATCTGTCTAAAGTGACTTTGTCAGAGAGACAGTCGACAGATGTCTATTTGCTTTTGAGTTTTGACAACAGTATAACACTAAATATCAAATAAGTCATTATCATTAATCATCGCTACATCACGGGCAATAAACACTGTTTTGAATATAACAAAAATGGAAAAGGAACTAGATAAGGTTGTGGAAGAAATTATGTCGACCCCGAACGTAAGCGGGTGTTTAGTGGCCGATCATCAGGGTCTCTGCTTAGCGTCGAAGGGCACAGCTCACGTCGATTCTGCGGGGCTCATCGTAGCTCTTTCTGAACAAGCATGCAAAATTCAACCGAACTTGAAACCACCTACCGTCAGCTTGGAAACGGATACTAAAATATGTTTGATACAAAGACATGGCACCATCACGGGAGCTGTTTTTAAACAGAAAGCGTGAAAATGAAGTATGTTTTTGTTTGTTGATCGAGAAACTTAACGGCTGTGTTAAGATAACGTGTAGCTATATTATTCTTTATATTCTTTAAAATATATATTCGTCATATCGTTATGACAATGTCATAACTTATTTTCAGCTATAAAGCACATAGTGTAAATTTTATTAGCCTATTATATATTTATAATAGTTTGAAATTTATATTTTCAATATGTTATCTTACCTGATATTTAAAATTAACTTGTTATATTGGCTTTCACTCTAATTAAACAATCATAACATAAATTATGAGAATTGTTAAGTGAAAAAGTGTACATATTTGTAATATTAAAGGCTCTTATTACCAATAATAATTTTATTTAATTGTCAATGTAAGGAAAAAAAATATGATTTTGAATTGATTCATAAAAGTGATGATATTATACAACCTCCTCCTGTATGATCTTTTCCATGGAAGGCAACTTTGTGATTCATATTCAAATAGTTCAAATAGACAATTGCTCGCTATTCCTTCATAATCTAATGGCATGAAAAATGAAAACAACTACAAGCCAACAGCTTTACAAACTTTCTGAGGCACTAGATGACTCCAGTGACAACAATGCCATTTGCAAGACTCAATTATTCTAATACTGAGGGTATCCAAAAAAACCTATTAACTTTTAATCCCAAATAGGAACAATAACATTATAACTTTTTAGTGAAGTCTGGAGTTATAAGCCCAGAAGTTTGATATATTCAGCCTTATAAGTGAGCCAGACCAACGAAGCATCCAAGCGGACAATGGTATTACCACCATGAACAGGTTAAAATAAAACTTGTATTTAATATACACACATTTATTACAGATATGCCTTCCTATGCTAACATTTATCGACAAGAACAATGCAGTAACCGTAACTACAATCTATATATTTACCACACCATACACTGATGCAAGCTACCTGTAACATATAACCTGAGATGTCATTTTATGCCAAATGTGTCAAAAAATAACATTATTTCTTTAACTAATGGAGAATGGATACATTTAACGAGAATATTATGAGTCGACATAAATTGACACCTCCGCATTTTCTATTGAAGACTATTATAACATTGTGTATTTAACACACATATCCTTAACTTACCAACAAGGAGACTATAAGTAAGAACATCTTCAACTCTACAATCATAATTACAGAATCAGTACAATTGGAGCTGTTTGGTCACATAATAAGGCATAGGAAAGGATATGAGTGAAGTTGATAATTCTATAAAAAATATATTTACTTGTGTAACAATAAATGTTATGTAATTCTATTATAAGGATTACAATTAAGAATTTACTATAAAATGCAAAATAAACTTGTAATTAATGTAAAAAAGTTGATTATTGAGTTGCAAACTCATAAACAGGTAAACCAAGTTTATTTTCACAAACTTTGAAACTTAATGTTAAAATGTGACTAATTTTAAGATTCTATGATTATATACAAAACTATCAAATAAAGGAATATTTTCAATGATTACACTTACAAATAAACTATCATACAATAAATGAAAAATAATTAAAATGACAGGATATTTATATTACAAAATAATTAAATAAGGGAAGCACGCAATTAAAACAATCGTGACATTCGTATAATGTTGCCAGGTCTAAAATAAAGTAGGACGAAATATTTTTATATAACTAAAACTTACTGGCAACATTAACATCCAAATACAAACAATCATAAACAATGTTGGCGGTATGAGCAAAGTTTTTAACCTAGATATAACATTACCTATAGACTAGGGTCTTTCTATGTGCATAATACTTAATATCCATTGCCTTTTTTATATTTTTTTGTAAAAAAATATTAATCGTTAACAGTGATATTTAACATATCATATTACAATCAGAAATATTAACAGATTAATGTTACGTTATTTTAAAATTTCATATTTACCAAGACAATCTTTAAACTCCGAGGAACACAACACTTAAGTTGACTTTTATTTCGATCTTTCTATTATTCATTGTTCTAAAATATTGTTTTTGATTTGTCAAAGCAATCCTTTTAAATAAAGAACATGACAAAAACAAAACATCTATAATTTGCTCTAATGTGAATAAATTAAATAATGAGACTCAAGTGCTATGTTCATCTGGAGTAATTATGTTTAATTTGACAAAACAATGAAAGACATACAAAGAGATTTGACAGACATTACTAGACATTATATTTAATTTATAAAGTTTACTTTTTAATAAATATGTAATCTTTGCCATTACAATTAAGTATATTTTTTTGAAATTTAATTACATATCAATTTAATGTAGTAAATATTAGTTACAGGATTTAATACAAATTTATAATTTTGAAGGTATAAAATTAGCCAGTAAATGTGAAATATCCAAATGTACACAATATTAAACAATGTGGTCAATAGCCTAACATAATATGTTAAATGGAATTACGACGTATTCTTTTTTATTTTTTTAATTCTAATGATAGTTCAAAAACTTTTCAGTAGGCAGTCAAAATTGACGTTGTTTACAAAGTTGCTAGAGTAAATTAAAAAAAAATACGTCAAGTAAATAATGGTAAAAAGAACATTCAGTCAACGCCTACGTTCATAGCCTATGTTCGAGAAATTTTGCTATTAATATAAATAATATTTTTATTATAAATGAGACCATGCAAATGGAATGTATTACCGCAATAATATTAATTAATAGTTGATTAGTAAAACGATTAAAAAATAATTCGGACAAATTTGAAAAAGAATTATTACCAATATTACCTACTTTAATTTAGTTAATGTATTATTTTCTAAATAAAATTTAACCTGTTAATTACTTTTTAAAATTTATATTTTCGCAATATTGTTAACGTTGAAATAAATTTGATTATTACTAAATATACAATTAGCTATCTAACTTTTATATATATTCATGCAAGAGTAAATATCCAACTTAAAAGAAAAATAAAATGATATGTAGATATAAAATCAAAAGTACTGCCTCGTGGTTGATGGAAGATTTTTTGAGAATTTGAAAAATACACTCAAAATTATAACAACATTAAATTCACCTAAGTAATAATTTGGTCCATTACTGAACGCAAGTTTTAAGCCACACAATCAAGTGTCGACCTTATTATATATCAATCTAAAGTTTTATCGAAATACTTTATAATTATTTATTTTTATATTAATATTATTCATTCAATTTCCTACTAACGTATGTAAGAACTAGAGTTTAGCTCTGTACGAATTACTTCAGAAATGTTATGAAACATTATAAAATTTCTAGAAATATATTAGTGCATATAGAATTTTTGTTAATATAGTTTTAATTTGTGGAATTTAGTCGAATATAATAATAGGCCTTCATAGTAAACATATTTCTTTGTTTGATATTATATACGGAAATATCTCAGGATAAACTTGTCAACTCGTCCTACAAACATGATTCTCCTGATGGCTCTACTTCGCCTTACTATGCCATAGAACGCCACAAAAATTCATGGCATAAAAGCTTAGACACATATGTACCTTTATATGTGTCTAAGCACATATCATATCATATGTACCATTGTCGATTTTATCCAGTACGTGATGATAAAAGTCAAAATTAATGATACCACCAAAGATAAACCCAGACATGTTAGGAAGATGATTTCCTTGAGAGGAGAGTCAGTTCCTCGTGCAGAGCCTGTTATTACGTAGCGAAGAGAACGATGTAGATATCAAACAATGTATGTTGCACTCTACTAAATCGAACCAACTTCCTCCCACCACATCAGAATATAGGTCTAGTAATTAACTCCTCGCTTAACAAGCTACCTGATTGGGCCGTCCTCATAGCAAATATGTCGGTCGCGGATATACTACTTTATTTAATATGTTATTGTTACCTCTGCACAAAACCTAGCGAGATGTGAAGAGACTAGAAATCCACTCGGGGCAAACTATCGATATCTCAAAAAACCCACAATAAAGCCACAAGAATATCTTATAGAAAAAAAAAACAACTTCTACGCTAACATGTAATGAGTGTTTATAAATAACAGTTACTAACGAACGATAATGACGTGAATATGATAAATGTTACATTACCTACCGACACACGTACACAATATGTGTAAATAGAAACATTCTAATAATTATTATAATTTTAACAAATTTCACAATTTACTTTGAAACGAGCTATTGGGATCTGACTTATGGGCCGAGCTAAACTAACATGACCGACAACATTGAGTCATATGAGTGAGATGCACGATTTTTACTATCACCGAACTATCCAACGTTTCCTATGCGCGTGTAGGCTCTCCCTGACTGTCCATGGGACAGAAATTAAATTTAAGCTATTGCATTTGTTAAATGTAGTAATTGCCTGACTGACTGACAGTTTTACATATAAACTTTGTTTAACTGACTGATTGACTGGGTGACCAGTTAAACTTCCTTTTTTGAAAGTCAAAACAACAATGACAGAAACAGTGAAATCATTAACTAAACAGCCGAAAATTATATAAATTGTTTATTTACTGTTTTATATTTGTAATTTACTGCATATATTATTGGTGTCGTTTAAATAAATAATTTAATAATGATATTTATTATTTAATAACAATATGCTCACAGGTCATGTTTGTTGTCAGGTGTAGTGTTGACATAAAGTGATTGTCGTTTCTGTTAGTCCAAAACTTTGTTATTCATATGTCAGATCCCAATGTATTTAATATTATACACTACATGCCTTTCCTACATTAATTATAATTAATAAGCCGGCAACAGCTTTATATTATACAATTACAATTAATAAAATACATTTTGTTTTATAAATATTTGAATTATAGAGAAGTACGCGCAAGTAACGATAGCAACGAACATGGATATGTTTGAACAACAATGCCGACTGGATACGTATACGACATTCCGTTTCACGTCTTATTATGTTAACAATCTTTTTATTTATTGAATCTATATTAATATATAAAGCTAAAGAGTTTGTTTGGTTGTTCCGGCTAATCACAGGAACTAATAGTTTGAATTGAAAAAAAAAATGTATTGGATAGTATCCTTTTATCGAGGAAAGCGCTAGGCTTATTTTAATTTATTATAAGCGGGTGAAACCGCGTGGCACAGCTAGTTTTACATAATATAATGTTACTTTTTTACATCGAATATTGAGGCTAATGTATTTGAATAAGAATTTAATTAACAGACAAACAATATCTGATCATAAGAAAGCCGTACATCTATACAATAATAATATAAATTAATTTCAGATACTCAGTTTCAATATTTATTTACGAATTTTTGTTCCAACTATAAATTAATTTAATTTTGTCCAGTATAACCTTACCTTCTATTTAAAATCTATATAGACTACGTAATCAACTAACGCACAATATTACATTCATATATATATATTAGTTCCATACTATTTTGCCCACGCAATATATTTACGCATTCTGTACATAGATCGTGTACGTAGTACGTATTTGTACATATGTACAAAACACACTTACATAAAAAGATTGTTAACGAAACAAGAACATTGGATGGTGACGTTATGACGTAAAAGTTCGCGCTATGATTAATAATAAAGTCGAAAGCTGCCATATCGATTACGTAATATTTTGGCATATTAGAATTACACACACATATACATACAAATCATTGAACGCACGAGTTATATGCCGACGTCACACTTTGTAATAATTTCAAGAAATATTATTTTATCAAAAACGATTTCGAACATGATTTTTAATTATATAATTAATATGAAATAAATAATAAAAATATCATATAAATTAAAATATATAAAATAATATATAATAAATTATAAGATATCATATAGGTTACCGATGAAATATTATAATAAAAAAAGAACATACATATTTTTGGTCAACAAGCGATAATTATATTTTGGATCAAAATCCGACCGCCTTCGAAATAAATAAGGTTGGAGAGAGGTAAACTTACGAGCGACATACTACACAGGCGTCACTTGGCGGGCGGGCCGGTGAAGCTGAAGGGCTGCTCGTTGGTGACGAGCGTGGCGCGCGGGGCGGTGGTCGGCTGGCCGACTCCAGCTTCGAGGTTGGCAGCCGACGTCCTCATGTCGTCCACCGACGCCCTGGACACGTGGACCGTACACTTCAATTTACTAATTTCAACTATATTTCAATGACAAGGTGATTTAAATAACTCATTAGCGAAAAATAATCATTACTTAGCAGGACTTACGTGCTTTCGAAAAGTATATAAGTATATATATGTAAACGAGTACAAAAAAATATAACAAAATAGTTGAAGCACAATCTATCTTATAGGTAATTAAAAAAAAGAATACTGAAGAGTATAATTATACTTATTTAATTGTAAATTATGAGAAGTATAGAAGAGTAGAAAAACTCTAGCAAAACTAATTTATCTAAAAGAAATAGGAGAGATCATTCCGTTGTGCTGAAATAAAATTTAGACTGTGCTTAAAGATACGAGTAATAATGAGAACAAGCTTAAAATGTAAAAAAAAATCATAAAGATAGTTCTTTTTTTAAATTCTTTTTTAAAATAAGTAGGTGGCAACTGGCAAATGGCTCGATTGGCGTTACGCGCTGTAAGAAACATTAAACACAATCTACATCGCCAATGTGCCAACCTACCCTGGGATCTGTGATGTTACGTCCCTTGTGCCTGCCGCTACACTCACTACACGCTACAAATCGGAACATTATTGTTGCGTGGCGGTAGAATATCTGATAAGTGGGTAATACCTACCCCAACCAAATTATATACATATATTTAATTAATAAGTGGAATAAAAACTAGTTCTCTAGTTAGTCCTAGCATGCGGTGTCTCTAAGAAATTAGTGCTACAAAGCGACTACAAGTGCGACATGCGGTAGAATCTTTACAAATAAAGCGAGCTGGGGCCGAATTCTACTAAACTGTAACGATTACGATACGTTACCGAGTCGATTTCGATCCAACTTCGACTATTCTATTTTTTTTCGGATCGGAACCGAACCGATACGATGTAAACATATACCGTTATGTCAAAACCGAACTTAATCGTTAACTTTTAAGCCAATAGTCGATAATTAAATTAAAGAATAATAAACCGGATGAACGGCCATGATCACGCTTCGTTTCTATTGCGATAAAGTGGAAATTCGTCAGTAGAATTGGGCCCCGGGTTATAGCAACGTCGCGATCGAGTCGAAACGATCGTACAAAACAAGAGGTAGGGCATGCGAGGTCGCGGAGGGATTGCCTTAGTTGGGGCGCCACACGTCAGGGTCCTCCATGAGGGTGACGGTGTGGTCCTGCGGCGCGGGCCCGGGCGGCGTGCTGCCGCCGGCCGCCATGGCCGCCATGTCGTCGCGCGAGCCCCTGCCGCACCACACTTGTACCCCACGCACGCACGCACACACGTACGTGTACGTACGACAGTATTGTATAAGAAAATGCCTTTGCACGGCGTTTTTTCAACTGGGTTCGCAATTTTTAACTCTTTTAGCAGACACGAGGTCAGCCTTGGTAAGGTTAGGTATTATTATGCAAAAAACATTATCTATGAGAGTATATACATCGATTATGATATTTATTTATATATTATTCCTAATCATAGTTAAATTGTATTCGACATCCAGCAATTGAAAGATAAAATAAAACAAAATATTAATCTGTTCTATTATTCAAATCTCAAATTAACATTCTTAAAAGTAAACCGTCTCATTTGAGTAATCACATTATACTTCATATATGAATGCTTTAAAATGTAAAATCAACGATAACAGAAAGAGAGAAATCAATGTTTAGCCAAACCGTAATCTATTCCACCTTATCGAGTACCAGTTAACTTTGACACTCGCTCAATAATCCTTGTAAGTGTTAGACAGGGATCACAAATTATTAAAAACAAAGACGATTAGTACCATATTTAAACCCAAAACATTAATATGTTAGAAATCGATTTAAAAGTAAAATAAAAATATTCCTTACTTCTTTCCTAGCGCCATCATTCCGTATATGATTCCGGTGCCGAATATCATACCGCTGCCGAACCACGTGCTCGCGCTGAAGAAGCACATGAAGAACGGAGGTACCGCCAAACTGAATCAAACAATTTTATTTATTAGTAAAACTCTAAGTAAGTAGCACATTTATTTGGTGGTAGAGCTTTGGGCAAGCTCGTCTGGGTAGGTACCACCCACTCATCAGATATACTACAGCAAAACAGCAGTACTTGGTATTGTTGTGTTCCGGTTTGAAGGGTGAGTGAGCCAGTGTAATTACAGGCACAAGAGACATAACATCTTAGTTCCCAAGTTTTGCGGCGCATTGGCGATGGTTAACATATCTTAAAATTCTAACGTCTATGAGCGTTGGTTTCGTAAATACGACACTAATTTAAATGTACCGTATTTTTTATTAGAAATAATAGTGGAAATAGTATTACGGTTTACGATTGAAGTTACCTGGCCTCCAATATAATATCTAATCATTCAGTAAGATTATCGCTCACCCAATATACAAAGCTGCCTTATTCCAGTACGGGCGTGCCTCGACCCTGTCGGAGAGAGTCTGCACGTAGTCGATGAAGAAGCAGCAACACGGCGCCTCGCACACTATCACTATGAAGCCAGCCAACATCTGCCAGACGCCGGCAATCAAACACTGGACATTCATAAATAAAATGCCAGTGCAATTGATGAGTCCCAGGATTATGGCAACTGAAAAATAAATATAATATTAATGTTATATTTTCAATTTTATTTTAATCATGACCGTATTTCAATTATGAAACATTATAATCTTATTCTTTGAGTCACCATTTACAACATTATACGAATGTAATTAATAGGTTATTTAGTTTTTTTTTTTATAATAGCCCGGGCATTTGACTACTCCACCTGATGGTAAGTGGTAGTAGAGTCCAAACGCGACGACGGCTAGTGCAGTCAGGAAGACTGATTTGCACTAGCCACCCCCGCCTTGCCGGCCCGCACGATGCCTCTTCACGCCTCGTTGGAAGGAACCCAGGTCATAAGAGGAGGGGAACACGTGTGTTGGTAAAGAATTCCATGATTTGGAGGTGCGACAAAGAAATGAGTTGCCAAATTTCTTCGTTCGCGATGGAATTGATGCCACAGTTAGGCGGTAACATCGACAGCCAGCACGCGTATACTTGTGAAGGAATGGGGAAACAGGAATGAGGGAGAATAATTCCTCTTTTGCCGGTTGTTTTAAATAGAATCTAAATTCCGAACTAGGTAGATAGGTAGGTAATTTAACACTCAATTTCATCCTGTAAAATTACGATTCGAAAGTGCTTTTATAATAGTCTACTTGAATAAAGAATAATTTTATTATGAGTACGTATGTCAATATTAGTACTGGAAATTTTTGAACAGTTTTATATCGAATTTTTGATTTTTTTTTTTAAAGACTACTATTAAATATTATAAGTTTACTTAATTTCTGGGGACGTGCCTCAAAAACTCTTTAGATTCAAAGATTGTCAGCCGTAGTCGACGGATTGCTAGTACAAGAAGTTATGCGCGAGGGGCTGGGGTACTGCTTAGTTGCGCCGGTGGGTTACCCAATCAATGTAGCTTTAATTAAGAAGTTTTTGAGAGCTACAAGCCAATACTTGAGCGTATTTCAATAAATGAGATCTTATGATAAGCGAAATGATTGTAAGTGTACTGTTGGTTAACGCTGATTTATTATTATCTATCATTATATTGTAATTATTACTTTTGTTTTTAATTAATTTTCGCCCGCGGCTTCGTTCGCGTGTCGCGTGTGTACATTATGTCCCTTTCTGTACCACGGTCCCCATGTATTCAAAATTTGTCAACATGTAAAAGAGTAACAAACAAATAAACAAACAAACTCATTTTCGCAATTTATAATATTTTTTATTTTCCATAAATGTGCATCTAATTGAGCGAAGTTTAAAAAGAATTTGAAATAGTTTATTTGCTAGTCTATAGTTTCACTGTACTTGAGATAAACTGAAACGTATTGTGAATATCTTGAACTGTATTTCTCAGGTTTATTAAGCTTTGCGTGGTTGTGGCGATAGCCGAGTAATCTACTTCGGTTTCGGTCAAAAATCGACCTTTGTTCGGGCACTATATACATCTATATCAAAAGAGAAAACAACATTGTAATTTTATAATTAAGTTAGCACAACTGAAAGTAATTATTGAGCTAATTAAATTTAATGTTCCAACGAGCTGTCGAATAATAGACGTACGTTATGTTCGAGAACGTAATTACATTTTATTGCACGAAAGTACAATATACAGTACATATGTACGATAGTATACAGTCAGGTAGATCCGTGACAAGAAAGAGCGTTAGGACCTTCGTACTAAAATACGTATATTATTAATTACATAACACTGTAAATTAAACGAAGGTCCTAGTCCTAACCCTGAAAATTCAACAAGTATTAATTTGTTTATCGAAGATTTTTTTTATACCAACCCATTAAGTCAATCATAATCTTCATGTCAGTCAGCAGTACTATACTTTAAGAAGTAGTAAGAACTCACGTCACTCACCACTGATTTTGATTAGTGTCTAATGGCCGAATACTGAAACGACATTCAAATATGAAGTGGAACTTAATTATTTGAGACGCCGTTAATTTAAAATTTTGCACACTAAATTTGAAATTAATGGCGTTCCAAATAATTAAGTCCCACTTAATATTTGAATGACGTTTCAGTATTTGGCCATTATTGTAATAATTATTATGCTCGATGTCACATATCACTTTCTGACTTTTCCCAATTTCTGTGTTGAGCATCAAGTTTATACTTACAGAGTAGTGCTACATTATCTCGGGACAAATAAGCAGTAAAAAAATATTAATTAAAAGCTGTCTCTCTCTTTTATTTAACTTTTTAATTTTTTTATTTCACTTATGTTTTGTGTCTTTATTTTTTGTTTATGTCAATATAATATTGGAAACTATTATTGGTTATGTTTTATTATTCATTAATGTCTGTTATTTTATTCAATGTAAAAATACCATTTGTTTCCGAAATAAATAACTTTTTTATTGTAAAATATTGATAACGTTTTAAGACTTACTAGTCTCAGTAGATAATAATTTCTATTGAATTTGAAGAGAATAGTAGTCCACAGTCATAATTTTAATAACAATTACAAATTTTAAATTTGAATAGAATTAATTAGTTCGACTGGTTTTGTTATTCAATTACATACTAGCAAAAGCTAACTTCTTGTCTTTACAACTCTAATCTATATTATATTTTATTTATATTATAATGCAGAGGAATTTACACGGCTAAATGCGATAATCAT
This sequence comes from Nymphalis c-album, assembly GCA_963151315.1. Lineage (NCBI taxonomy): Eukaryota > Metazoa > Arthropoda > Insecta > Lepidoptera > Nymphalidae > Nymphalis > Nymphalis c-album. Next base: position 13,364,415 of record OY720590.1, on the reverse strand, counting down.
AAGAATTATGAGTAATGGCCACTCTCTAAGGTCAGAGCAGTAACATAAAAATAAAATTCAAACAGACTGACAAACTGTAGGTACACATCATTTGAGAGCTTGCCTGTATGTTTTATAGGTACCTTTAATGTTTAAGCATGCATACAAAAGCAGTATCTGCAGATGTGGATGAGCCAGTGTAATTACAGGCACAAAGGACACATATAACATCTTTGTTCCCAAGTAAGGTGGTAGGTGGAGATGTGAGTGATGGCCAACATTTCTTACAATGCCATTATCTATGGGCATTGCTGACCGCTTACCATCAGGTAGCCCATATGCTCATCCATCTACCTATACAATAAAAAAAACACCATCAGAGACCACATCAAGCGCATAAAATAATGACTAGTTAGAATTAAAAACTTAATAAAAAAAGAAATGCGATACTCAATAAATTTACTTAATCATAAATTTATTATGTATCTAAATATACTGCATTAAATATGAGAGTTAAGGTGAATATTATGTAAGAGTAAAGATATTTATTTTACAAAAGCTTATGTGTGTTAATAATTAACCTGCTTATGTAATTCCCAAAGTAACTTAAAAGTAAATGTGGGTGTTGAAATGACTATGAGTTAGCATATTAGACACCCACTAGGGTTTAGGTTGGCACCAAATTATTATATTAATTTTAGAGCAATAATTTGTTCATTATTAAAAAAAATTACAAATAATTAACATGAATTTTATCAAGAAGTATATTGAACCGTCTCCTCATATTATTCTACCACTAAATAAAATGTTTAGATATAATATTGCAAAGGTAGCTGTTTTAAATGTCAGTCAAGATAACAATGTTTACTCTACGAGAAAAATAAATCCAATCATTCTCTTCAAAAATAATAGTTTAGGGCTGTTTGGACAATAAGACTGCTGATAAGATAAAAAGTTAGACATATAATTTTATTGTAATCATATATTTTAGATGTATACAGAGAATATATTTTTATATTCGCAAATTTAATGATGATACATCTTAAAAACATTAAAATTATACGTACTGAAACTGCCAACTGTTCCCAACCCCCGACCAGCGTAGCGCATCCACCAAGGAACGTCATCTTTTTGGATATTGTCGCCCCCTGGGCGATTCATAAGCATCGTTATCTTGTCTGCGAGCGACTGTAATTTCAATGCACATATTTATTTACACTTAATTTAAAGTAATATATATTTTTTTCATATATCTGACAATTTTTTACCATTTTCGAAAAATCAATTCACTGCTTTGTCAGCTGTCAGAATTATTCCTCCTCAGGTCCTCCCCTCAGCCCTCGCCCCTCACTAAATCGGAGTTACGAGTGCCTGTAGATAATAAATAGAGTCTGTCACTTACAGACTAGTAGAAAGTTATTCGATGAAATAAAAATATTTTTATTTTTAATAATATACACCAAATGTAATATGTACATTTTCTTCATTACGTAGCAACTCACGCTACCAAATACTTAGTATATTTCGAAAAAAATTACATATTTTTAATAAGTTGAAAATGTCAGATCATAAATTCAAGTGAAACTCGTAGAACGAACCGAATCCCATTTTATGTCGAATGGCTGTCGGCTTCAGTGTCGAGTTCGCGAATTATTTTGATCAAGTTTTTATGCAAATATACTAATTATTACACTGATAAATTAACTTCTAGATTTGTGATTAATGTGTAAGCTTGAAGCTTAATGTAAATATGCAACCTACGACGATGCTTCCAAAACTTACAGATACAACGCAAACGATGTAAGTAACTTTATATTTAAAATTTGCTTATGTGATATTTATAGGAAAAATAGCGTTTAACATTTCTCCTAAACAATTATACCTTAATTATAAGGAACAAAGTATAATATAAACTCATTAAATATATAATATAAATAGGAATTTGATATAACCTGTTAAAGTTTAAATTGGTGTCGTGAAAGCTGATCATCTGTTTCGAAAATGTTTCTTCGGTTAAAATGAGAGATCTTGCAGTTAAATCCTATACGTATACGAAAAATGTCACTCAAATAAAATTGGTGGTTAAAGCTTTTTAAATTAATTTGCTTAAACAAATTAGTGTAATGAATTTCGTATCTTCAAATATATAAACACGTCTTAAATATGAATTACATGTTCCTAGCTCATTTTCGGAGGGTGATGGTGTCTGTAGTTCCGAAGTTTATGCATCAGATGTAGTAGTAACAACTAATGCTGGTAACCATAACCATGGTAGTTCTAAAGTGAAGCTGAAAAATCTTGTGGACTACAATTGGGAGCCAAAGTTCTACCCAGGCCAGTTATTGGCAGTTCATATTAGTGGCAAATACTTAGCATATAGTATCAAAGGTAAGAGTTATTTTTGAATTATATAAGTTTTCTCTTAATATTTAACTAAGTGACCAAATTAAATGTATTCTTTTTTATAGCACCTAATGCTGCTAACCCTGGCACATGGAATGGAATGGTTCGTGTAGTCTATAACCCTGAACCAGGGATTGATAGAAGAACACTTATCAAAGGCATGAAAGGAGAGGTTAGTATCTTTCTATAAAGTTGAAAAAAAACAGGGAAACAAAATCATATGAGTTTAGTAAATAAATAAAAGATAAATGGTATAGTATGTCTTTGGTTTTTTGTGGCTTTTAACTAATGTCTTATCCAACATTCACACTAACATGATCTGTTGCCACCCTAGATGTAGTTCTATAAAAATATTGTAAGCATAATGAATGAAATTGACTTGAATTAAATTAAAAATTCCCTAATAATTATTAGGAAGTAATATTATTAAGATTAAAATAAAACCAATGGCAATATAGTTTGAGATAATTAATGGTAAAACATCTTATACTTATAATACTCCCCAACATTTATTTCATTATTATTAACTAAATCTATAATTATATAAGAAATCCAAATATATAATATGAACATTGTCTTCCATTGCATTTTTTCTTTATTACAGGTGCAAGATCTTGCATTTGCACATATTCCAAACCAAGTAGTCTTGGCCAGTATCGATGAGATGGGAAACTTTTACATACATGAAATAGAAGTCACTGAAAGTGGACTCCGGTAATACTTATTAAATTATTATTGGTATTATATCATACTAAAACAAAGATAGTTTTAGATTATAAACTATATATTATATATTCAAAGTGTAGGAGGTGTAAATATGAACATAGCATAGATTTACATATTCTATGCAATTTGCAAATAGTTCCTTTTTAGTAAGCACTACAAATAGTCATTAATGAATATGTCTTTATTTATAATACAAAACTATTTCAGTTAACTAGTTATTTTCACTTTTATTACTAAATTTTACAACTAAACCACTCTTGCCATTGGAACCAACTATAGTTTTCAGTGACCAGTGACTTGCCAGCAAGCAAGTTCACTTTTAATGTTTACAGTTGCACTCTATCGGCGGAGGTGCGCGAGGACACCGGTGTGGGCGGCAGCACGCACCGCGTGGTGTGGTGTCCCTACATCCCCGACGAGGACGACGCGCCCGACGACGACGTGGCGCGTCTGCTGCTCACCACGCACGCCAACCAGGGTCAGTGCCACTGCATCACTTTACATAACATTCATTTTTATGAACTTGTATGGATATATATATATATATTACTTTCGATTGTCAACTTTTGTGGTTTCCAAGTTGCTAGCACATAAATATGAATGTTAATAGTGATATACAACATTAAGGATGAACGTAATGAATATTGTCCCCAGCCCGCATGTGGAACATCCGCGCGTGCTCGGCGCTGTGCGGCGCGGCGGGGGCGGGGGGCGCGCTGGGTGCGAGCGCGGCGCTGGCGAGCGGCGCGGGGCGCGGGGCGGGCGCGCACGGGGGCGCCGTGCTGGCGGCCGCCTTCTCGCCCGACGGCACGGCGCTCGCCACCGCCGCCGCCGATGGATACGTCATGTTCGCGCAGGTACGTGCTCACGATTGTAAGGCACGCCATGACGACTACCAATTGTTAAATTTTTCTCGTTGTTCGGGTTGTCATGATTACAAGGGCGAATTTTATAAATATCTTCAATAGATTTTTTTATTGTAGACGAGGATGTGGGTCACCTAATGGTAAGTGGTCACCAATGCCCATAGTAAATGACATTGTAAGAAATGTTAACCATCGCTTACATCGCCAATGCGCCACCAACCTTGGGAACTAAGATATTATGTCCCTACGGCCTGTAATTACAGGCCCAACGTTGGTGGCACTGGCTCACTCACCCGTCAGACCGGAACACAACAATAGAAAGTACTGCCGTTTGGCGGCAGAATATCTGATGAGTGGGTGTTACCTAATACCTACCCAGACGAGCTTGCACAAAGCTCTACCACCAAGTATATCTTCATGATATCATCACTGATGCTCATTCACAGGTGTACATGAACAACGAGAGCAGCCCGCGCTGCTTACACAAGTGGCAGCCGCACACAGGCAAGGCCCTCAGCTGTCTCTTCTTCCTTGATAACCACAAGAATTACAACACAGAGTAAGTTCTAATTTAAAACAATAAAAGTTATGAATTTCAATAATCATATTTCATGCTCAAACTTTAAAATGAATCTAATCTAATATCAAGGCCTAAGCAATATATTATTTTTTATAGTGTCCAGTTCTGGAAGTTCGCTGTAACCGGTGCTGAGAATAATACATCCATCAAAATCTGGTCATGCAAATCTTGGAACTGTCTCCAATCGATTACATTTTCTCCTTCTCTGGGTGGAGAAACCCTGGGCATGAAAGCCATGCTGGATACCAGTGCTAGCTACTTATTACTATCTGATTTTAAAACAAGAAGTCTTTATGTGTTAAACATGGCCAGAGACAGTGAGGACACAACTGCCTATTGCAAAAGTATATCTGAGTTCCTCCTACCTTACCCCGTGTTGAGCTTCTGCATTGTTGATGCCGGTGAGTAGACAAGTTCCATTATTGAAATATAATATTTACACTATGGTATAAATTTTGTTAATTGAGCCACTCGATGATATGTTAAAATAAGTATCCATTTCATTTTTTAATGTCATCATGATCAGCTAATCATTTAAATGGCAAAACAGCGGTACAATTTTCTCAGGTGCAAAATAATACAATATGATGTATGAAATAAAAATAAATTAGACGCAAGTATTATAATGTTGTTAATCACTTTTCTCTACAGAGGAGCAGCAGGTGAAGTGCGAGTCGAGCTGCGACGACCCCTACCACACCAACGGCTCCAGCGGAGACGTGGGCGACTCGCCCGATGACTTCGAGGTGCACCACGACGTGAGATACATGCGAATTCTGTATTATATTACACACGCACGCACGTACACACGTATACATACGCACTCATATACACGCATTCTCTATTATTATTTTCTATTACCTAAATTCATAGTATTATTGGATACATGGTACTGTTTTTATTTTTTATTTTGCTAGTATGTGTCTATAATCTGTTTGTATGGTGTGTGTAAGTCGGTTGAGTCACCACACCAGGATGTGTGTGCGCAGGAAGAGGGCGAGCGTCGCGTGCGCGTGCGCCTGTACATCGTGCAGCCCAAGGGCCTGCAGGAGGGGGAGCTCATCTACGCGCCGCGTCTGCAGCGGAACTCGTTGCCGTTGCACGGTATGTACTCACACTCGTAGTAGGTGTAGTAGGTGCAGTTATGACCTCTCGATTTAAGATATCGATATTTATAGATTTACTTAAAGAATATTAGTAATATGTTTGATGTTCGTATTTTCCGTTAAAAATAGTTACTGCAAATATTATTTATATTTACAACACAGTTACATATCAAATGTTTCTTTTAATGACATCTCCTTCGTAAGTACCAATAAATAGAAGAGTGGCATTGTTCGTAAGGTCAACCTACGATGTTGCAGATCTCGAGCAGCTGTCGTTGGAGGAGGGCACGGCGGCGGAGGGCGCGCTGCCTACCAGCATCCTGCAGCAGCAGACGCAGCAGCTAAAGAGCTTGCTGATGCGCTCACAGGTCTGTTGCAGGTTTCGGCTTGTGAGAGCCTGACCTATTAGGCGACACTATAGACAGTCTAACCTACGATTACGTGCCTCCTCTTTTTCCACTTACTACAGTGCAAGTGTGCAATGTAAGCTGCAAAGGTCAAGTCTTCATGTATAGAACTGGTTATATAAGGATCTGACATCACATGATCTGACGAGATTATAGTTTATAATAATATTTTCAGACTCAACCAGGTAGCTTAATTGGTCAACGGCCAGAATCTCCTACAACAATGCCGCCTCAACTGAATCTCATGACTCCCGATGCTTTTAGGTATGTGGCAATATAAGTTTTCATGTATAATTATTGTTATTCTACAGATAACCGGTTGAATAAAAAACTCTTCCGAAGGAATTTTTCTCAATGACTGATGATGATGATGAAGAGAAATCATCACGTATATACAGCTTTACGTAGACGTCCATTTCAATTTCTTTCGGCTTTATATTATCTGTATTGTAAAGCTGGAGTGTTTGTATAGTTTAAAGAAATAAGGAAATATCAGTCCGATATCAATAATTATATTTACGGTAAATTATTATCCGATAATGAGAAAGGTTATAAGATATATAACTTCACTTTACAACACAAAGAGCATAATTAATACCATTTAGGCTATCATTACGACCGATTTGCAGCAGAGTGTTGTTTTAATTGTTGCACAACCTCTTAAAATTATTGTGATTTTTACAGTTCACCGGGTAAGCGGGAAGACGACGACCCGCCTCTGTCGGCCACTCCGGAAATCAATAACAAGCCAAGAGTATCCACTGGAGGTTCGTACCATGATAATAGCAACAATAAGCTGGCCGTTTTGTTCTCTTAATTTTTTTAATTTTTATACCTAATTACATATTATTTATTTAGAAATAATATTATATTTAGGCAAAGACTACGAAGTGTGTAGCTTGACGTACAAGATCAATATTTAAATCGACACAGGCTTGGTGCCGGCGGTCGTGGCGGTCGCGGGGGTCGTGGGGCTGGCGGAGGAGGTCGCGGAGGGCGCGGGGGCTGCGGGCGCGGCGGAGGGGAAGGCGTCGGGCGGCTCCAGCCCCAGCCGGGAGGTGCAGCAGATCATGTCGCACACCACCACGCCCTTCTACACGGACATGGTAAATTTAAGTACATACCCTTAAAACTTGACATATATGTCTATAGGTACTTATAAAATGGGTTTCGGAAAAATCGAATAAATTCCCTTATCAGGTACTTACTCCTGGTTTTATAGAATCACTTTTAACAATAGGCATCTGTTGCCTATTTCCATACTTTTATATATTTGTTATGAATTAATGAATGTGGGGGGAACATTTGGCATTGACATTAATTAATAGCAACCAAATTCTAACACACACACATAACACAAATTGTTACTTATGATGATCACAATGATGAATAATTTTACATGATTACGATTAACTGTCTTTACCCACCTTTATATAACCTTTGGTTATGTGATGTGGAGTAAGCCTCTACCTGTTCTAGATTTCATTTTTTTTTTACGTATTAAATATTAAACATTATTTTTTTATAGTTGACATAATTTATTGTTTTAATAATTAATATTTATTTCATTATAAAGGTTAAACAAAAAAGTTTTAATTGTCCATTCTCTGATCATTTATAATGTCAACTTATAATTTGAATACTAGCTTTTATCAAATGGTATCTGTAACAAAATTGTAAGCAACAATACAAGGAGAACACGATGCTCCAAGAGAGCGTTGTCGATTTCGGATGTCACAGGAAACAAGACAAAAATATTTATTTTATTTCAAGTTATAATAAAAGTAAATGATGTAGTGTGTGAGAATCATTTCAAATGTATGTAGTTGTAATTTTGATGACTCGTTTTGTGATTCATACTTTTTTAAACTGATACAATTACATTTCAAGATTGTAAAGTGTTGCTACAATATATTTTCAGGAAGAAGAAGAGGAAGTTTCGAAGCAGACCCCGCCGCCGGAGGCTGAGGAAGTCGCCAGCGCGACCAGCGCCGCCGGAGCCAGCGAACCGTTTTACACTTCTGAACTATTTACGACACCTGAAAAGCCACCACCGCCTGCCAAGCTGACGCATACCAGTAACATATTTTCTTACTAATTGTTCTTAATAATATTATAAATGTTTTAATGGATAGACACAAATTTATATATATTTATTAAATAATTTAAAAATAGATGGCTACATGGTCACATAATAGAATAAAATATTCGGGCTATTTTTATATAATGCTACTGTATATTTGTTCATACATTAAATTACACTCCAGATAGTGACACGTCGTGGCCGCAAATATCACTCGCTCAGATAACAGAAGCTAATCAGAGGAAAGCCTCCAGCGAGAAGTCCAGCACGCAGTCGCTGAGCGCCCCGCCGCCCGCCAGCGCGCCCGACAGGCTGGTCGTCGACGACGCCACCAAGACGCGCCTCGAGTCTCTCGAGCAAAAGTTGGACATACTGACCGGTAGGGTGACCAGTAATATCATTCAAATTTGAATACTTTTTACTTTTATAACTAACCTTCGATTCTGGTTGATCTGATCTGTTGAAGTCGATCTGCTTCTGCAATCAGAGTGTGCAATACTGGGACCATAATGCATTCAAAGTTTTATCTAATAAGAGGCACGGAAAGTATTACCTATAAAGTAGTACCTATAAAGTATCGGTCCCCCGCAGAGCTGATGTCGACGCAGTCCCGCGAGCTGCGCGCGCTGCGCGGCGAGGTGTGCGCGCCGCGCGAGCTGCTCGACGACGCGCTGCACGCGCACGCGCAGCGCACCGCCGGCGCAGTGGACTCCGCGCTCTCGGCCGGGTAATCCTCCTCTAATACAAACTTATATTTGCCTCACTTGTAACAAAGCTCTATAAATATCACTAAGCCAAAAGCTTGAATTGTGTTTGTTGAATTTGAGAACACTCGAGTGACATCGAGTCTGTGCCCGTGTCAGGTGGGAGCGCATCACGCGGCTGAGCGAGGCGGCGAGCGCGCAGGCGGCGGCGGCGGCGGGCGCGGGGGCGGCGCGGGCGCTGGAGCCGCTGGCGCGCGCGCTGCAGCACGAGCTGGCCGCCAAGCTCACCGCCACCGACCGCCTGCTGCGGGACAACATCGAGAAGCTCGCTAGCAGCAAGGTATCGCCCGTAGTCGATAGTGACGCTTACGTTTATATAAGCCATTTTGATCTTTCATTACTAAATTTGTAAATATATACTACAGACGGTCATGGAGCGGCTGAGTACCGCCATCGCGACGTCGCTGACGGAGATGGTGCGCGAGTCGTTCCGCTCCGCGCTGTTCGAGAGCGTGGTGCCCGTCATGGAGAAGGCGCACGCGCAGATCTTCCGGCAGATCAACCACGCCTTCCAGACCGGCACCAAGGAATGTACGTGGGCATTCGGTTACTCAATTGATGAAATATTACTAATTATAGTCAAAGATGTTTAACAAACATCTTTGACAAATTAACTAAGCATAGAGTTTTAAAACGATAATTGTTTTTTTATCGATAGTTAATAAAACAAAGTGTAGTCGTGTGTTTTTGTGTGGTGTCCGCAGTCGCCGCGAACACGGAGGCGGCGGCGCGCGCGGCGGCGGAGCGCGGCGGCGCGGCGGGCGCGGGCCCCCTGCTGCGCGCGCTGGAGCGCCACGCCGACGCGCTGGCCGCCGCCGCGCCGCCGCAGCCGCAGCACTACGCCGCGCAGATCCGCGACGTCGTGCACAGGTGCCCACCTCTCACTATACACTAACACAAGCCGTCGACGCCGGCAACGTTTTATAATAATACATTTATCAGTTCGCTTTCCCTGTATCTATAGTAAAATCGTTTTTAAAGACAGCGCTAAATGTTATTCCACATCTCATACGAATCCCGCCCTGTCCGCAGCGTGCTGGAGAAGGAGGTGTCGTGGTGGCGCGAGCAGGCGCGCTCCGTGCAGATGTCGCGCGCGCACTCGCCCGCCACGCCCGCCGCGCCCTCCGTCGCCGACAGGCAGGTGAGACAGTGGTCGATGCGAGTTTGATTTTTGCTTTTGAAAGGCTATCGTAGTAAATTAAAAAATTAAAAATTATTATTAAAATTGCTAATTCTTAAATTCGTAAGAGAATTGCTAAAGTAGCGCTAAAAATTCACATAGTGGGCGGTTGCTATGTCTTTGTTCCAAGGACTAGTGATGTGTAAGATTTTTGTGTTCCAAGGGGTCGTGCAATATAAAGTTAGTGGTTAGACACTTCTAATTCGAACTTGATCTTAACGACTATCGATATTTATCAGATTATTGATACTATATCACTTATAAATATTTTTACTGAATATTTATATAATTACTAACCTGTTAAGTAACATGAATGTCATTAAGATGTATTATCTTTTACAGAACCATACGTCTGTGGAGGTAACCGTCACGAAACGAATAATTAATATTATAAATAATGTAGTTATTTAAAACTGTTTTGTAACGCCCAGAGTAAAGTTAAGTTCATAAATTTTCAGAAGTCAACCCGTAACGCAAGGAACTGTGTTCAACAGTCTTTACCCTTCTTGCTCAGAGTATTCTCTTTCCTTCAAATTTTAATAGATACTTAACAGCTTTCTTTGTATTACGTATTAATAATTAGACTATATATAAAAATATATAGAATAATATGTAAATAATAATATAAATAAAAATTATTGTATGTAAATTTAGACTTATAAAGTAAATATTGTAGAATCTATATACTATAGTCGTTCATCGTAATATAATTAATCTAGTTAAATTTTAATTCGTACTACAGTCATTTGTAAGCGTCCTTCCATCATACTAACAATCATAGTCACATCAACTGTCTTATATTAACCATTCCTAACATTGCCAAATCCGCCAATGATCATGGGAACCAACGTGTTATGTCCCTTATGCCTGTAATTACACTGGCTCACCCACCATTTAAACCGGAACAACAATACTAAGTATTGCTGCTATGATAAATTCGATTTTTTTTTGAGAATTACTGTCGACACTTTGGTCTGTTTTATTTTCTCTATCTCGACTCGTGAGCATAATATGATGCGCCCTCCTCCCTCAGATGCAGGTGAGCCAGATCCAGTCGCTGATGATGAGCGGCGACGTGAACGGCGCGTTCCAGCTGGCGCTGTCGGCGTCCGACCTGGCGCTCGTGGTGGCGGCGTGCCGCGCGGCCGAGCCGGCGCGCGTGCTGGGCCCGCCCTGCCGCCTCAAGCAGCACGTGCTGCTGTCGCTCGTGCAGCAGCTGGCCGCCGACATGACGCGCGACACGCACCTCAAGCACAGGTACTATACTTTGTAATTATACTTTACTTCATTTTATGTTAGATGACATTGAGTACCTCATTAAACTGAACAATAAGTATCATTTTATTTGGAATATATTATTAAACTGTAACTCATTTTACAGATATCTAGAAGAGGCTGTGATGAACTTAGACACGTCGAACCCAGTTACACGCGAGCACTTGCCCGTTGTCATTAGAGAACTGCAGAAACAAATAGTGGCCTTCCTAAACGCAAACCCAGGACACGCTCTGAGCAGACAATTCCGCATGTTGCTGATGGCCACGGAGTCGCTGGTCAAGAACAGCGTCTGACCACGGCCCTGCTGCCACTGTCCCTGTGCTTACAGGACTATGCACTGATATAGTGACTAATTGTGACGTGTACGAAAATGTGACTGTGAATGAAGGTGTTCAGTGTGACAAATGTGACCAGTGAAAATAACATAAGACTATGATTATCAATCACCACAGCATTGATTGATAGTCAATGCTACTCTAATGATTATTATATTATATGATAATTAATTGAGGCTTCATTATTGTTCTTTCACATGAAAATATAACCATACGATAAACATTTTCAATAAACATGTAATGATTGAAATGTGAAATTATAACCGTTATTAGTATTATGATATTTGATTTATAAATTGATATTATTGAAATCCAGGTAAATTTAGATAGTTTTAAATGTTTTTTTTTGTTCCTTTTTATGTGATTAGTTTTGGTGCTGACAGTATTGAGGACTGCTTACATTTATATTTAATTAAATCTAAATTATGTACATATGGAAAACCACAATCTCTAATTTCGGAATATGATCTCCTCCTGTTCAAGATTAATATCTGCCTGTCTCACAAGAGATACATATATAAATTATATAGAATGGTTTTATAGATTGTATATGTGTCTCCCTGGAGGCAGCCAGGCTTCCTCATGCCACACTCCTCAACGGACAAGAACTGATTTAGTGTGTATTCAATTAATAATGACAATAGTATTTTTAGTGATAATGATGAATATAGATTGATAGTCTTTTTGTCATATTATGTCATCATCTATGTACATTATTTGTTATCCATTTTGAAGTTGATTTGTATTAACATTTAGAGAGATCATTCAGTTTCAAATAGACCGGGTATTGTATGTGTTAAAAAAGCCATAAATACTTTTTATTTCTTTTTTTTTTTTAATAAATTAAAATTTTATCAAAAAAGTTATATTTCACATACAAATAAAAGAAAAGAACAAAAAAAGTAGTAGAACTGAACAAAAATATTATCGTCAATTTATATCTACATAAAACATTTAAGTAAATTATATGACTGCTGTACGCTTTTATAGTCATTAATGTTATTTGTACAAAACTTATGACTGAGGTAACAATTGTCCTTGTATATAATAAAATGTAAGTCGCTAGCTGTAGTTAATGTAATGTACGATAAAGACTTATATCTCTATAAATATTATTTTTTATGAGAAATTGTTAAAATAATATTTATAAAACTTGTAATCTATATTATAAACAGGCGCTTGACTAAGATGTTCTAATGTTAATATCTTAATTCACTTTTATATTTAATTTATATAAGATTTAATTTTGGAAACAAAAAATACGCAACCTACAAATATAAAACAGCTGGTTCACTCGGACGTGATGATATTTAAAGGATTTGATTTAGAAAAAATATACAAATGGCAAGGGTTTATAAATAAGGGAAGTTAAATACATCCAGCTGTTATGCCATCAGTAACAGTGCAATACGGCCTTTAAACATAACACAAATATCCCACGGTGCGACTGATTGATTGATTGATTCTTTCAATGTTGCTTGTAGGGTTATTGTTAACAATTTCTTAGCAACCAAACAATATTTGTCACGTCCTTCAAAAAGCAGCTCTTGATTTGATTCCAAACCAGAAAATCCAATCAAATAAATTTGAAATATATCATAAAATATTATAGGATTGTTAAAAGTGAAATTTTGAATACTCAGTTTGTGTAATTTTGATATGATTTCGTTGATAATAAAAGGAATTTAAAAAAGAAAAACATAAGTTTCTTTAAATTAACTGCCTCATTGGTCTATGTTCTAAGAAGCTGCAGATGCCGAAGTCCAAAAGCCTAAAACCTTTTTTACAATTTTAAGTTTTGAATTAAAAAATATAAATAGGTAAGGAAAATTAATCAAATTAACTAAAAAAAATATTGTTTTGTAAGTAATTACAAAACCCAGATTCATTAAAATTTTTGATTTCTAAGAATAAGAAAATTAGACATTTAAAAGCGATTAAAATTACAATAAATAAACCAAAATTTAACATAATGTCGGTTACGTAACTAAGTAACAAAAAAACATGATATAGCAATAGGTATAGATAATGTAATATGACTCGTGACACATTTATTTATTTTCATAATGTTATTGTGTGCCATGAATAGGAGTCGTAATAATCAATAATATCAAATACAATTTTATCACCATATAATAATAAAGTACCGATTTCATGGTTTTTGTATTTTACTTTACAAGTTGCAATAATGAATAATATTTTGAAAACATGTTTTAATACACATAGTAGTTTTTATTATATTGACCTGATTCGATATTAATACAAAAAATGTATTTATTTATCTTTAAATAATAGTATTCGACTTTTTTTTTATTCGTTCCGCAAAATTGATTTGAATATTAGAAATTTATTTTATTAAACATAAAATAATAAACATACAAAAAACTTCTGACACCGTACATAATAAATAAATTAAAAAAAAAGCATGTATTTCCTTATACTTAGTTTCCATTTCAAACGTTGGTATTTGTTTGTTAGTGTTTAGTTAGTTATTAATATTTTGCTTATTACCTTAATGTTAGTAAGAGTTACTTGTTTTTGTTATTGGATATGGATCCCTCCTCGGGTGAAGGCCTTCTCCAGTCGTTTCCACTTATCTCTGTACTTGCAGATAGTTTGCCAGTCCTTTCCTATTAATTCGGTTATATCGTACATAAGACGAAATAAATTGGTTTTTTTTTTTTTATAATATATTATTTGACTTCACCCGCTAACATCTACTAATATATAAAGCTGAAGAGTTTGTTTATTTGATCCGGCTAATCTCAGGAACTACTGGTTCGAATTTAAAAAATATTTTTGTGTTAGATAGTCCCTTTATCGAGAAAAGCTTGGCTTAGTTTTTTATATAATGTTATTTTATTTACTTCGAATACTAAGGCATTGTATTTGGATCAAAATACAATGAACAAACAAAATGAGCTAGTAGGTAATATAGGTTCAAAACTTGACCCCGATTGAACCGAAACGTTGCGCTAGTGTGAAAATACAATCAAGTATACCTACGTTCCTTCTCTGAATACATAGTTAAAATAAAATAGGAAACGTTTGTTTAGAAAAATGTTTGTTACGACGAACTATTTTTATTTAATTGTTTTATTAATTTATATAAAGAATGAAGTTGTTATAATTATAAAAAGAGGAAGGTAGAAAGAAAAAACATTATCAAACCTAATTAAACCAAACAAAAGCGACACACGATCACATCTGAACCGTTTGCATCTTGGAACAAAAATTAAACTCTCAATAATAATAAAATGTCTTCCCATTTTCACTCGAATCTAACAAAATCAAGATCAGCAGATACTTTAATTATACCAAATGATCGTTACGTTAAAAGAGAGAAATCATATGATCGTTTTTGTGACTATTTTAATCGCGATAATCATTTACAAAGCGATTCATCTCAAGATATTTGCGTTATAATCGATGATCGTTCAGATGTTTCTTCAATTGATAAAGAACAATTAGACAGTGGAGTTGCAAATACGGCGAAACTTGACGATGAAAATCTGTTGGCTTTGGATGAGAAAATATGCAAGCTAAATAGTGAGTACCTATATAACAACATTTTATTTTGAAGGATTTTTCTCAAAAATGCTTTTTTATAAAATATAAAACAAGAGGATATATTAAATATTTAATTTTTAAATAATCTACTTTAATAAAATGAAATGTGATGATACTAAGCATTAAGTAGAAACGGTCCTCTCGGTATGGCAAGTTAGTTAGTCCTTTTATCGAGGAAGGCTCTAAGCTTATTTTTATTCATTATATTTTTATTAATTACACGCGGATGAATCCGTGGGGTACAGCTAGTAACAGTATAAAAACGACAAATAATAATTAATTGTTTAAAAACATCGCAAAGCTCGCAAACCTGTTTGTGTCGTATTTTACATGAATTTTGCCGGATTCGTGTCCCACTAACCCGTATTGGCGGTGGAATGAGATCCGAACCTCAAGAGGAAATAAGACATTGCTCAGCAATGGGACACGTATAGGATGTTACTGGTAGACAGCAGCCCATTTTTAATATTGCCCATTATTAATAATGTTTTGACGTGACAACGTCTAATAAATCGATGAACGCTGGCTGCATGCAAATTGTCCCGTTACGCTGATTGTACGCTTGCGCCGCATCTATGTCTCTTTCACTCGATTGCAGTCATTTCATCAATATTTGGTTATGACGTTGTCACGTTAAACTATCGTCCGTAAACCGACTTTACAGACAACCATTTTTTTTTTAAATTAGATATGCTGCTGGAACAGCATCTCTTATTAAAAGCTCTGAAGGAAGATCTGCTCAGTGCCAATTACGTCATTAGCAACTTATCGTCGGCTCAACGGCCCGACTTGCTGAGGGACTCAACAAATACGTAAGGATTTTTTATTATAATACACAAAGCTTATATAAATAAATATAATGCCTTAGGTACATACTTATTCCTTACTTGGACATAATCATAATGATTGCGTTTATCATTCATGCTTAACTGACCATAAATATATTTTACTGACATCATGAGCACGATCATATCAAAATATCGTGTAGTATTAAAATATCGATTTAAAAGCATATTATTTACAAAAAAATTATTATAAAAGTGTTTAACTTTATTATTTATGGGAAAAACTTGAATTAGAAAAACTAATAACTTTCTTTTTATTTAGTCATTCGTTATCCTGAAACATACAACATTGTGGTTTACAAAATACTTGTCTACAACATGTGTATGATCAACCCGCATTACTTTATACAAATCCTTTATTTGTAATTCATCGGCTTTTTCGTTATGTTTTTTTTTAGATTGGATGATGTAACGAAAGTTTTAGCGGATGCTACACAGTTTGAGGATAGAAAAATACGAGCAAAAGATCTGATAGATATGACTAAAACGACACAAATGCAAAACGTCGATAGAGAAATTCGACAGGTTCTCATTGACTTCTTACAAAGTGATGTAAGTTTAATACATAATAGAGTAGATTTTCGTATTAGTTAATTATAGTTTTATATAATTATAAATACACTGCTATAAAATCCTGACATCCGAGAATCTTAACCGAACATCGCCAATTCAAATCATTTTTTTGTTGAGGGAAATCACGCACGGTTAAGATTCTGCCCCAATAATATATGAGAATATAAGCCAACAATCTTTAGAGCAGCGTAGTCCGAGGTGGAATAATCTCTCCCGTAAGTCGCCTTTGCAGTGGGACATTAACGACCATTTACTCGTTTACTGCCTTACTTTTTACAAAATACTCGTTTAAGTAAACAATAATATTATATCCGCTTCGTCTTGTCTCTTAATTTATTATTTTTAATAACTCATCAGGATCTAAAGGACCGAATAGCATCAGCAACAGCAGAGAGCGTGAAAGAGGTAATCGGCAATTGTTTCTCTGCCACCTTCCCCAGCGCCTACTTACCCATCATGCAGCAATCCCACCGCCGACTGCTCAGACATGTCACAAGAACATTGGAAAATGCATTTAATGAACGTGAGAGTTTATTTCTAAATACAGATACACTAAGACATTTTTTAATAATATTATTGATTAATATAACGGTATAATATCGTTATTTCGTTCAAAAACATAAGCAATATTCACAAAACATTATAAAACATGTATTTTAACGTTTTTATTGTAGTAGAAGCAGGATCTACGTTTTTCAAATCAGTGCACAAAACTTCACGCTCGCTTCGAGTGGCATTAGAAAAACATCAAGTTCAATTGGAGAATAACAAATCGGAAAATATCTTTGACAATTTGCAAAGTACGTTACAAATGTGAGTTTTGATTGATTTATAATATATGAGGTACATAAATCTAAGTACATATACTTAAAATTTATTGGGGTATGTTCGTATGGTTCTTTGCTACACTCGAACTTTTAAAAAAGAAAATATTTCGATCTGTAATAGGTTTTTTTTTTATAGAAACGCGGACGAGCATATGGGCCACCTGATGGTAAGTGGTCACCAACGCCCATAGACAATGGCATTGTAAGAAATGTTAACCATCGCTTACATCGCCAATGGCCACCAACCCTGGGAACTAAGATGTTATGTTATACACTGGCTCACTCACCCTTCAAACCGGAACACAGCAATACAAAGTACTGCTGTTTTTTTGCGGCAGAATATCTGATGAGTGGGTGGTACCTACCCAGACGAGCTTGCACAAAGCTCTACCACCAAGTAAAATTAAAAAGTAAAAGGTTTCTTATATTGTAAATTATTTTATACGAATTAAGATCATCAAGTCACGTAATATTACCTATTACGATAATAATAATATTTATAAGAACTAGGTATATATTATGGTTCTTGATTTAAGTGAAAAGTGTAAATAGTATTTTTTTACAAGTGACTAGTGCGGGCTGTACGAGAATACGGAATCCTACATTTTTTGTGACAAACTATACAACGAGAACTCTTGAAAGACGAATATGCTCAACTCAATTAATGAATAAATGTAGTAATTGTCTATAGAACTCTCCTAATATTGACTTACGTATATAAGATTTAGATATGTTTATAGATAGTAGGTATATTTGTCAATACGCAAGTAGACGCCAATAGAACCATAACATAATGTAATAATAATGCGAGTTGCTTTAATTATTGCTTATTTCGTAACTAATTTCGTCTTGGCACTAAAAAGTCGTACAATTCGAATTTATTAAACGAAAACGTCTTTTAGTAAGAGTTATTTTGTTAAATATTTTTACTTCTTCTTTAACCTATTTTAATGTGGGGGATACAAGCTATAGTAATAAATATTTATTTAATGATTGTTCCATTTTCAAGTTCATAACAATTCATAAAAACATTTGTGTTAATTTTTAGCATATTAAAAAATGAACTCAAGGAATGGCGTGAAAAATTATTGGGTATACTAATGCCACAATTGCAACCAGATGTTTGGGAAGAAAATTCTCCTCTACTCGAGAAAGAAATATTCTCACATATCAGCCCACCACAACCGGCAGATCCTGAACGATCTATTATTGATCAATTAGTAAATAGCCCACAATTTCCTATTTAAAAAAAAGTGTTAGCTAAAACAAGTTGTTTTTTTTTCTATTTGTAGTGAAACTATGTTAAGAGTTTCTACTGCTATTTTGTAGATGAAATCAGCGGAAATTAACAAGCAAATAAAAGAAGGAGACATTAATAAATCTTTCGAGGAAGCTCTATCGTCCTCGGACTTATCCCTTGTGATGGCAGCTTGCAAGGCTGCTGACTTGGACAAGGTGTTCTCTAAGCCATGCAGTCTTAAGCAGTCAGTGTTGTTGTCTCTCGTTCAACAACTCGCTACTGATATGGTCCATGATACTCAACTTAAATGCAGGTCAATTTACTACTGACATTGTTATGCTTATGATCATGTCATATAATTATTATTACCTATCTATTTGGTGTATTTATTCGCAGATATCTGGAAGAAGCCATAATAAACCTCAACCCATCAGATCAAACCACACGCGTTCATTTACCCTTGGTTGTTGGAGAAGTTCATAAGCACCTATCGAAATTCCTTAGATCATTTCCAAGTCATGTTGCGAGTCGTCGTATAAGTTTAATCATCATGGCTGCTAATAACTTATTAAAATAAGTCACATGTCATCATAAATCATAATTATTGTATTATACTTTGTTGATTTTGAATAAAGTTTTGAAACTGTTTTTTGTCAATCTTTTCTTGTTACTACAAAACCTTAACGATTTATCAAATTATAATCATATTGAAATATGATTGATTAAAGATTTTGAAAGCCTTTGATTTGGCCCATAGGCAATCCATCCTTGAAAAAAAAATATAAATCAAAACATTGAAACACTATGATACATAACAGCCCGCAAACGGAACGGTACCTAACGGGCAATCGGCCAAAACGCCAAAACCTCAGCTGTCGCCTGTCATTCGGTCTGCCGTCTGCGAGTTGTCTGTCATCGACTGTCACCTGATATATATTTTATTTACAGATACGATGTTCGAATGTTATTTTTAAGAGGAAAGAGACTAAAATGAGTATAGATAGCTGAAATATTGTGAGAAGACGAAACCAATAAACATTAAAAGTGATCATTGAATGTAAACTATGTCAAAACAATATTATATTACGCTGACGCTATTATTGACGCCGAATATTTTGCTATGTGCAACGGCGGCCGTTCACAGTCACAGCATCGATAACACGGAGCGAGAGTCGGACGGCACGTACCGGCCGCGAGACTACGAGCACTATAACGACGCCGGTCATAACGTGGAGTTCGATCACGAAGCGATACTAGGTGCGCCAGCTATACATGTTTACTCGGTCACGTTGCTCCGGCGCAGCGTTTTGCAATGCACGATGCTTAGTCGGTGATAAGAAATGCGATAGTGGATATGTCTATAAAACCAGCTTTTTTATTTCTTGTGCCCACTGTATTAGTGATAACGTATTATTTCTCAATAGGGAGCGTCAAGGAGGCAGAAGAATATGACTTGCTCAGTCCGGAGGAGGCAAAGCGGCGGTTCGCGCTCCTACTGCCGAAAATGGACCTAAATGGTGATTCCTATGTCGACCATTCTGAGCTTAAGAAGTGGATTCTGAACTCTTTTATGTGAGTTAACTCAAATATTTTTTTAAATACTTGTCTTTTATTTTATTGTCCAATTAAAATAGATCAAGCGAGTGCCACAACAACAACATCCATTTCAGAACAAAAAACTATATTTAATTTAAAATACAATATCAATCTTTACCTACCTACCACTAAAATGCTCCAAATGAATTTGTAAAAAAGACTATGGACATGGATTTATATGCGATTGCAATAATTTAAATAATATCTACAATATCCACATATGATATCTTTTACGGATGTACCCTTAACATAAATGTTACATTATGCGATTATATATCTATCTATCGCCTTCTTTCAATTTTAACTGACAATGACAACACATTCATGCATATGATAAATAATATATATATTCATGTTACTGATTGTTAATTTTTCATGTCACTGATTAAAGAAATATCTTTTCTTTTTTTTATTTATTTAAATTAAAAAAAAAAGATATTTCTTTAATCAGGGACATGAAAAATTCATGTAGAATATCAGACAAAAACGTTGTCCAATATCAAATCTCCAAACAAAGAAGTCACATATAAGCTTTTATTAAGCCATAGGGCTTAACATATCAAATGAGAACAAGCTCCATATATCTGTTATATTTAAAAGACCTATTAGCATATATTTGCATTTGTATTTATAAATGATTCATTCATTCTGATGATTCATCCTGTCTGGTTTTTTTTTTATACAAACTAGCAAGACTGTGAAATATGTTTTCACAGCCAATGAAATATGTTTTACTAGGTGGTAGAGCTTTGTGCAAGCTCGTCTGGGTAGGTACCACCCACTTATCAGATATTCTACTGCAAAACAGCAATACTTTGTATTATTGTGTTCCGGTTCCGGTTTGAAGGGTGAGTGAGCCAGTGTAATTACAGGCACAAGGGACATAACATCTTAGTTCCCAAGGTTGGTGGCACATTGGCGATGTAAGCTATGGTTAACATCTCCTACAATGCCAATGTCTATGGGCGTCGGTGACCACTTTCCAGCATGTGGCCCATATGCTTGTCCACCTTCCTATACAATAAAAAAAGCCTCTATTAAAGCTTAAAGATTTAGAATACCTATGCAAAGTTAATGTTTGCTACAGAATTATTTTAACCTTGACCTATAAAACATGTTTTAATCTATAGATCAGAAATAAGTTGCTTTAAATATGTAAAAAAAATAATTGTGCAAATAAAACAAAACAAAATAATTGTGTTATTATAAATAAATCAGTTAACATCCATTACTTTTCACATAATTAAATTACAACCATTACAAGAATAATCATTGCATGAGGTTTTTTGTGCATTTCCTTTGAGATTGAAACAATTTAATGGCATCAACAATATTTCACAACTAAAACATAGTGTGACCCCTTTCTCTCTTGTGAGCTTAAGATTATAGCAAGTCTTTGATCTGTAAAGTCATAAAAGGTTTAATATGAGTTTAATTTAATATTAAAAAATCTGCATTTTGAAAAATAATAATATAAGGACCTCCAGACCGACTTCGGCCACGGCGGCCAATCTCAAGAGAGACTAGCCAACTGCGCAGGAGATTTTATAGTGCACATATGTGTGCGCTAACACAGATGCATTCTCTTTTCCTTAGCTCTCATAATCCGATGGGACGGCAATCCGACACGACCGGAAAGAGTTCAGGCGCAGGACCAACGGCTTAACGTGCTTTCCGAGGCACGGGGGTATTCACACTTCCAACTTCCAGACTCCGGGCTGCTACTGAGATTTTTCTGACAGAAAACCCCAATAACTATTTATTGGCCCGACCTGGGAATTGAACGCAGGACCACCGCGTCTGCGGCCATATATCAAGCCACTAGACCAACGAGGCAGTCAATAATAATAGGAGGGAGGCAATAATAATATATTAAGTAAGCCTCACAAATATCAGCTCAATTCATTGTAGTTTAATGGATCTAGTTTGTTATTCATCAGCATTATTTTAACCACACAGATAAAATAAAAAAGCTCATAAAATAAGCATTAATAGATTATTATTTTTAACTGTAATGATATCTCAAAAAAATAATTTCTAATTCAGAAAGTTATCCCGAGAGGAAGCCGAGGAGCGCATGTCGGAAGCGGACAGCAACCAAGATGGAGTGGTCACGTGGTCGGAGTATCTCAAGGACGCGTTTGGAGTCAGCACTGAGGATGAACTGGACTCTGAGGATATCGGAGACACGGGCATGGTATGTGATACATAACACAATAATGTATTCCTACTGTGATGGTACCACCCACTTATCAGATATCCTACCGCTAAACACCAATACTTGGTTGGTATTGTTGCGGTCCGGAAATAAACGATTATTTAAAACATTTAAAAAATTTGAGAGTAAGAATTTTTCATTACTTTACATACAATAGATATATAACATTCATAGCGTTTGAATTAGTACAATGAATGAACAAAATAAACTAGATTGTTATCTGATGAAATTATATGATGGATAACGAATCTAATTGGTTAAATGTGTCAATTGTATTAACACGCTCCGTTTTTGATTACGCTGTTATAGTTACAGTAGTCACGTACAGCTGTTAAAATTGTCATCAAGCAATTATATTTCAGCATGTTTGTTTGGTATTTTATCCTTTTCGTTTTCTATATATGTATTTGTTTTAATATATAAGAAAACTAAATATATAAGAAAACGTGGATCTTAACTGAATGATTCAGTTATAAATTAGGTTTTCATGTTTATAATGAATCTCGTGCTTTGCGTTGAGGAAAAACATTTAGGATGTAACCACATGTGTTGGATGCAAATTTGTCATGTGCATGTAAAAATCCATAGTCGAGCAGTGTGGCGGAATATGTTCCAAAAATGTTTTACCTAACTGTAACCTACAATAGGATAATAATAACCTACCATGTAGGATATTTAAGTATCGAAACAAAACGATAAACCAATTGGGTTTAATGGTTTTGGCTCATCGTATAAGTAACAAAAATTTCAATTTCGTGAATTTTATTCTGACATCTTCCCAAGGCGACATGACGTGACTAATGGTTTGATTAATACATTGCTTGAGGATCTGATGCAAATAGTTTCTACTTCTGTTACTCGTACTAAAGTAGGCTTTTATGTTATTTTGTTATGAGGATGTCATGTCAACTATTATTAGACCAGAATGATTCGAGCTGGGAACGTTGACGTAAATGTTCATCGAAGTCAAACAATAGCGGACTGAACTCATCTCGGAAGGTGTTGCAACCTGTAAAATTGTTTTATCTTAAATTCGGAAACTTAAGTGTGAAGCCACACTGGTGCGTCGTATTTCGTTGCGTTGCGTTGGTTCGTCCCGACACACCCTACACGCTGAGCGCTGCGACGAGTACCGGCATCATTGCGCGGTGACACCGTAACGCGCGCGAGGACCCCGTGCATTGAAATCATAACGTTGTGTCAACGCAACGCATTAGCAACATTCGTGTGGAAATGACTGTAATGAAACGTAAAGGTCCCGTGTAGTTAACTAACACTAACAGTGACCACCTCACCCCGCACAGCTGGTGCGCGAGGAGGAGGCCATGTGGCGCGCCGCCGACCGCGACGCCGACGGCGCGCTCAGCTTCGACGAGTTCGCGGTGAGTGCCGATGTTTTTAACAATACGCTTTCAATTTTTACTGGCTGTTTTTCTAATACATTACAATGTATTTATGAGAATAATTTTATTTAAGTTATATCAACGTTCATAGACAAGAGCACTTGTTGATCAACGCTATGGTCTATGGGCTAAATTATTGTTTTCATAAAACCCTGACAGTACTTTGGTGATCTCTTGCTGTCGTCGCGTTTCTTTGATTTCCTATGAGTGACTCCCGTGCTCCGCCAGGTGTTCTCTAACCCCGAGGAGCACGAGTCGATGCACGAGTTCCTCGTGAACCAGACGCTACGGGAGAAGGACCTCAATGGGGACGGGCTCATCAGCTTCCACGAGTTCATCGGCGAAAAGGGTATGACGTCACGCTGAAATTTCATTTATACATTAATTAAATACTTACTTAGTCGAGTCAACCGAGTTCCGAGCCAACATGGACGAATGAAGTCATTTACAATAAATGATTTTCATCCATTCGTAAGACTGAAATTGTGGAGAAAATGTGACGAAGGAGTGACAGTGAGATACTTATAAATGGTTAATATTTCTTACCACTTACCACCGGGTGGTTAATTTGCCAGACCAACTACCGATTTTATATAAAAATGAAATCATGGTTCGTAACGTACGGATTAATAATCCAAGTATAATAATATTATTACAAACGACTAATGAACCCAGTTCTTGTTTAGTTTGTAAACACGGCGTTCTTTTACAAGCGTTATAACAAGTTTGTTTCGTTTGAGTTTTTATTCCTTTTCTCTTATCTCGGTCTTCTAGAATATTCATTTCGTTTTGATGTTTTAACATTTTATTTTTTTATTGTTTTGGTTTTCATATTCGATTTATTCCATAAATTAGCGAAAGCGTAAATTTAATATATATTTACTTTTCACAAAAAAAATCCTAATTTAATACTTAATTATATGCTTATTTTATTTAATCGATAAACGCCAGAAAAATGTAATTAAATATTATACTTTCAAATTTCGCGCTTAATTTGACGAAAAGGCTGAAAGTAGTGGACGCCATAGCTGTGTGGTTATGACGTCAGTTGGCTGTGTAAACAAATGTTACGTTGGTTGCGAAAAAATAAGAGTACAAAGACTATAAATATACGCTGAACAGATTACATTTGAGACGTTTTAGTTTACAGCCGTATGACGTAATAAATGTCGGCTAACTATTTCATGGTGTTCAAAACAAAAAAAAAGTGAATTAATTAAAACTAACATTTCCGGATTGCATTTTGGCCAAGCTATCTCGATAATATATTTTTTAGATTTTTTATCGTATAGAGTAAAAATACTTTATTGTAAAATATACCGACAGGAATAATTTATTCACGTTATACATATATACCTTTACATTTAATTTAATGACATGGCGATTCAAAAGTTCCTTTATGGTGTACTTGAATATCTATACTTAATATATAAAGCTGAACAGTTTGTTTGTTTTATCCGGCTAATCTCAGGAACTACTGGTTCGAATTTAAAAATGATTTTTGTGTTGTATAGTCCTTTTATTGAGGAAGGTTCTAGGCTGATTTTTATAAATTATACGCGGGTGAACCCGCAGGGCTCGGCTAGTGTTGATATAAATAAGTTTGAGGTAAAATGTTTTGTTTTGTTTAAATGAAACTATTATTCTTTATAAATAAAATGT
Organism: Nymphalis c-album; assembly: GCA_963151315.1. Lineage (NCBI taxonomy): Eukaryota > Metazoa > Arthropoda > Insecta > Lepidoptera > Nymphalidae > Nymphalis > Nymphalis c-album. The sequence continues at coordinate 13,338,774 of OY720590.1, read as the reverse complement.
TTGCAATTTCACAAAATTAAGATCGATCTTTTCGGTAATAGTAATAATTAGTAATTGTATCGCGTGTGACCCGTGCAGGCGACCAGCAGGACCAGGAGTGGGTGATCGCGGAGCACGACAAGTTCGAGCACGACCTGGACCGCGACCGCGACGGCGTGCTGGCGCCCGACGAGCTGCGCCGCTGGGTCGTGCCCGACAACGAGTGAGCCCCCACCACCACTACACTACACTACACTACGCGCCACACAATATGTTTATTTATTTGTCCAGCCATTCGCTTGAAAGTAGAGAAAATACTCGGTCCATAATAAATAGTATAATCTTCTTGCTTTTGACAATACACATACTGTTATATAAATTACATTGACAGATTTAGTCCTGATATACAACAGATATATTACATAATTAAGTATGAAAAGCTCAAATAATTGACATAAAAAAATATTGAAACGTTCGCTCGCCCCGAAGTATAAAACGATTTTTAAAGGAGTTTTTAGTTTTGCAAGGTTCAGGTCTATAAGGTCGTTTACTTTTTATCTTTACGCTCAGACATAGTAGACAGACAGACATTAAATGCCTTTATCCTTAACTTTCCTACACCCATAATGTTACTCGCAATTTACCGTTCTGGGGTGCAGAAAGAAAAAGATAATTTTACAAATAATCGTGTATGGTTCTCTTGCAGCGAGATAGCGGAGGAGGAGGCGGACCACCTGATGGCGACGTCGGACGAAGACGGCGACGGTCGGCTCTCCTACCGCGAGCTGCTCGACCACCACGCCGTGTTTGTGGGCGGACAGGACTCGCACGACCGCTTTGACGACGAACTGTAGACATCCCCCCCCCCATGGAAAACCACAAACGTATCTACGACGTAACTCGAAACGTAGAGGAATTTATAATCTCAATGTCTCTCTTTTTATGTTTCATTATTCATATTGCTAATATCCGTTACGCATTCCGCAGACCGCCGGAGCCGGTCCGTGTCTGTGCGGACACGAAATAATTCACTAAATGTCAATATGTTCTTGGATAAAGCTTGGATTAATTTTGTTTGTCTGTGTGTCGTGTCCGCTACGTAAGACGTCTGTATAAGTCAATCAAACTTCACTCTTCCAATGTCAAAACTCCGTTTATTTTCGGAGTCGGATTTAACTATATCTCGACATTATCTTGTTTAATAAATCATTATTATCAGTTCCGTTGTAAGCATTAAAATAATTTTGTTATGTTGGACAGACATAATATGAACTATCTCATTCTCATGTGGGAGAGTGAAAAGACAGCGAGAATATGTATCTCTGTCTATATATATGACTTAAAGAGAGACGGAAAATTTACAAACATACATAAATAGTTCAAATACAAAGAGCTGTTTGTATTTGGACATAAATAATGATTTATTATTAATATTTTATTTTTATTAAATGAACCTTAAGTGTTGATAATATTAACTGTTCCGATTCCACTCATGTACGTTATATGCGCATGCGCAGATTGCAATTGAGATTTATTATGCGATTATGATATTGGAAACAAACCAGCTTAGTTTGCGCGTATCATAACAGCCTCAGTCCCCGATACATGAGTAGAATCGGAATAGTTATTAAAAATAGTATCTTGCCAAATATATATTAAATATAGTTAGTAGAATTGTTATCGGACTGTATTTTGTTTGCAGTATTTATTTTATAACACATTATTTTAATTGAATCCAGTAAATTATAATTTTGAATAACTTTGTAGTTGCAAATTAAATAATAAAGTGTACTTAATCGAATCTACAAAACAATGGCTTACATTTCTTACAAAAGGTAAATTTACTTACTAATAATTACGAATGATATCGAATATGTACTAGGTTAGACATTTGTGTACATTTTTCCACTGATAGATGATAGTGACACGTTAAAATTTCCGTTAAATCATGTTGTAAATCTTATTTCTTCCTCTGGCGTGTGTCAATGCTAGTTGAGCGCAAAACGCATGAAATCAAATGGTTTCAAATTTAGAAGTGTTTAATGAATGTTATAATCTTACAACGTCAACAACTTTTACACTAAACATGTCTCATATCAATGATATTATAAGTAAATAGGTGTAGATAGGTTACACAGCATTCAATCTACGAAAATGACACTGTTACGCACACATAAATAACTTTATATTGCGATATACACACTACATTACGATTCGTCGCTAAAGTAGAGTGACATGATTTAAGTATCACGTAAGATTCAAGTGAAAAAGAGACGAATATAGTTGTGAGAGTGCATCGTCTCGTATCAAAGAAACGACATTTTATTTTAAACACATTTTATCTTTATAATTATTAACAGATTTATGTATTATAAATTATTGATTAATTAATTATTATTCATTTAATGATGCTTGTAACATAGTTAACTTAAGATTGCAGTATTGTGCACTTGTAGCACAACCTGACTTGGGCAAAATGTAATCAAAGATTTATGATACTAATCTAGAAGTCTATGGTGAAATATATTTTTAATACTGTATACACATTGTTAACTTATAAATTAAACATGATTAGCATTTAGTTTAATGTTTTGTTTGCATTTCTACGTTTTTGCCTGCATGTACTTCGAAGAGATTTAGAGGCTGACTGCAACTTATTAATGAGTCTATTGTTTCTCAAGGTCAACTTATGCAATGCTTAACAAATGGTAAAGTGTGACTTACCGTAATGGTTGTGCTTCTCCCAGTAGCTTTTGATTTAATTTACCTGTCAGTGTGTCAAAGAAAGAAGGTCAAACCAAATCCATCCAACCGTTGGAATTGTAAGTTTTCACTTGATGCAATAATACAAATTAGTATACATGTTTTTATTTGTTTTAGTATGGAGATGAAATAAACGCTTTGTGTTATTCGTTTTTTTTAATATTAACTTATTTGCCTCAATTACTTTACACAAGATAAATTATACACATCAAGTATTATAAAAAAAAAATCATAGGAATTGAAATCACAGATGAAAAGTATGTGATAATGTGGCAAGAATGCTCTCATTATACGTACAAAATATGAAACAAGCCCTTCTGTGATCCGTCACTCGTGGAAGCAACAGTGTTCAAATATTTTGAAGTGAAAACTTCTTTAGCATCCTTGTGATTTGAAAGTCGATGAAACGAAAAAGCGACGGAAAAAGGGAGAGACACATAAATTCATAAGATTTAACGTGGGAGAAAATGAGATAGGAAGCATTATAATGCTATGCATTTAATTATTTATTAATTTATGCAATTTAATGTTTCACTTCTACCACGTGTGAATTACACATGTTTTTTTTTATTTTTTTTTGCAATGTATTTGAAATTTATTCAAATCAACAACAAACGTTAATCATAACTTTATAGAAGTAAGATAAATAGTTTGTTGTTAGCAATGTTATGCTGTTAGCAAATTAATTTCTCTAATGTAGTTAATAACATTTTAGAAACTTTGTTTGCTATAAAATCGATGCTAGTTAGTATGTATGTATATAGCTATACGTTATGAGTATATATAGTTATAATTAATGTTATTGTGGTGTTTTACTAACCTCTAGTGACTAGTTTATGAAACGCTGAGCTAAGTCAAATTAACTTATTACGTTTAAGTCTCCAATCTCGGTTATGGAGCGAGAGTAATGTAACAGTGAGAAGGAAGGTAAAAAAGAAAGCGAAAAAAAAAACCAAAACAAAGTATATCAAATTATCAATGTATGTATCACTAACGAATGCCATAGTTAGGAAGGAGGTTCCTCTGCCAAATTTTGATACAGGGCCCATCAAGGGCAAGCTACGCCCTTGCGCCTTGTAACATGAATTGTAATTGGTTTACGTCTGATTATGACACATAAATGATCGATCTATTAAAGTTCAGTATTTAGACAGATAATACAGAGATAATTTAATTACATTTTGCGAATGATGTCCTAGTCAATAAAATCTTATTAAAACGATAATAATTATTTCTATTTTAATAATGTGTAAAATCGGTTTAGTTAACCGAAGTGAAACCTCTTTTGGGCCTGAAGCGTAACAAATAAAAATGTTGCTGTTAAATTCCGTTTTTACTCTTGGCGCCAAAAGAATTATAACTGCAGTAATTAAATCAGAATTAATTAAAATATTTTTGTATTAATTTTGAAACAATCGATGTTTATTGTATACAACTATAAAAATAAATTAAAAGTATAATGTGAGGAAATCAATACCTCATTAGAATAGAACACACGGTAATAAGTTTTAAAAAACTTTTCTAATCATGATTTCCAATTAATCCTTTATGTTTATACTGTAGTTACCTATACTATTTGAATCATAATTTCAAATCGTAGCAATTTTAAAAATAAAGGTTAACGAGGTTTTAAATGAAAATAACAGATGCCTTCATTTACAATATTTTTTTATTCAATATAATAATCTTAATAAATCCAAAATATTTACACGATACAAAAACATACTATATGACATTGATCAACGTCCTCTCGCCGGCTGTACGAATAACTTTACGATTACGAGAACAAAGTCCGATATCATTTCTACTCTATCCTATAATGTTCACTATCGACTTCCGCTCCCCCCGCGCGTCTCACCGCGACGTGTCGGTCCAACTCGACGTATAAAAATCAAATCGACAATTCGACGGTAAGATCACGAACAACTATATGAAATCGGAAGCTGTTATTTGAACAAGTTAACGTAATTGATACATTTTATGATGTCATGTCTATAATTTTAATAACCTTCGCACAAAACGCAACAATTTATATTAAAAATTCAACAGTTTTCTAGTCCAACACAAACATAGCTACTCCTGTATCTATGTGTAGACAGACACGTACATCAAAAAATGTTTCCCGGGACTGACCATTACATACTGACGAGTAATTAATTCATTTTGATGTTTTACACTTTAATATTAAACATTGTAAGCCTATCTCCTGATTGAACTGTACATTCCGGACACGTCTGCTGGGAAAATGCAATTCAAATTTACCTAATATTGCTAAATACAGCCAACGTATTGTAAAAACATTACGTTCAATATGTACTGTAAGCGCATCAAGCGATATTTTTACATTTCGAATAAATCAATAGAATTTTAAAAGTCAGATCAAGAGTTAAATGCGAGAGTGATTTTTTAATGAAATTATACGACGACGGTTATTTATTACAATCTTTTCAACGAGTTTCGTTTGACGGCCAAAGGATTTTAATACATTTTCTGATATGTAATCTCAAATCAGATTCACTTCTCATAAGATATGAGAAGTGGAAAACAGAAAATTTCATTACAAAATCACAATCAATAAATAAACAATTAACTCAGATCTGGGCAAATAATAATTGGAATTTATTTTATTTCCAAATATATTGTAAAAACAAAATAGTAACTGTTTTGCAGAAAATTATATGTATTTTTTTAAATAATTTGATATTTCTGAACAATCGACAGACTAACACATGTTTGCTGTTGACGAAGACATCCACTGGTTTTAAAACATAAGCGACAAACAACTACTAACGTATATATGTATGTATATAAATATGACCACGGAGAGATATCTTTATTCATTCAAACGACACAGACATTACATAGTTACATGTATGACAAGCGAATGAACTGAAGATTGTATTCTGTCGTCATTCGTTCCGTATAGCTTTCGACACTCGAGACCAGTAACGTTGTTTTTATATTCATTTTGTATGTACACATAATTTAAGTCGCGTTACATTCTTCGCGGTGCGAGTGAACTCGAGCGATAGCGGGCGCGGCGTGAATTCACAAAGATCAAAATAAAAATCTGAAGCGCGCCTGTGATCTCGTCTATCACTTAAATTAATAGTTTCATAAACTATCCGCGACGGGGCGCTGTATGTTTCTACATATAAATTTAACATTTTACTGACGAATACGGGTCTGTAATATATATGCTAATAAAACTCGCCACCCCCAGGTGGGGGCACTCGGGACACTTGCAACTAAAATAATAATAAAACAAACCAATCTACGAATGACAATTTCAACTGTAATTATAAAATGTATCAATAGTAATCGTTTACTTATATAGCAATGTTCATCTCCCGTGGCCATCGAGTTGCATCGATATATGTAATTTATAATTTAATATAAGCGAGCGCCGCCGAGGCGTCGCGTTTGGAATGCGTTTTCAACAAAACGTATTATTTGTTAACTAATAAACTGACATTTAAACCCATACTTCCCTTAAAAATATAATTTCACAGATAATTAATATATAATACATATTATTTTATATATGTAATTAATATATGTAGTATTATCCATTGTAATATTAGAGTTTATAAAGTAATTACGGTCAACTAAGTGAGCCTTGTTATCTACCTTCATCTATCCGTATGCATTTTGAACTAAATAAAAAACGACCTAAGTTCCATCTCTGCGGGACGGCAAAATAAATCGATGAAATATAATATAACTATTATATATATATAAAAAAATTGCTTAAAATATAAAACGAATAATATGTATAAGCTTTTGAAGCGTGTAGTAGATTCATGATTTATGGTTACACTCTGCGATCAAACCCAACGCTGACAGTAGCACGATTTTATTCTAATTACATCACAAACATCGATCTCAAACTGTTGAAACAAGGAAAGAACATAGTTTGAAATCAATGGAAAAATCAGGTAGTGTTTGGTACGATTATATGATTTTAAATCTATACTGTTTTAAAATTGATTAATTCAATCGAAAAAAAAATTCCGTCGATTATTAAACTCTTCATTTTCAATAATGGCTTTCAAATATATCTCGTAATAATCGGTGACCGTAAATCATGAGAAAATATATTTTTGTAAAATGATAAATAATTTAATTTCCCATTAATACCTAATATATTTAGCGCAGCTTGGGTTCAATTAAAAGTACCGAGATGGATATCGATGCGAAGAGTAAAAGACGAGCGACGAGAGACGATGTGCGAGGTGAGTTGACGAGCGTCTGTCTACTCACCTCGCACATCCTCGACGAATTCATTTCATATATTTGATTCATTAAGCCGTTATTTACATATCGACGTACGAACGTGTTCACTCCAGTTCGTCATACGGCCAATCGAACATCTCGGAAACGGCAAATAATAATTTTATAATACAAACGATTTTAACATTACGAATACACCTCGTCGCACGGGGGCGTACTACGATTAATATTTTAGAATTCAGGGCGTTAACATCTACACCGCCGTCTCCCGAACGTACGACACGGGGACGTATGGAAACAATAAGTCTGGAGTGATATCGAGCTACACCGCGATACAAATGAAACTTTATAATAATATATATATATTGATATCCTCTTTACTCGTTACGGGTACAGGTAAGGCGGCGGCGGCCCCGCGCGCGCGCCGCCCGGCCGGCGCCGCGGTGTCGCGACGGGCGGCGCGGCGGGCGCGGCTGTCGCGACGGGCGGCGCGGCTGCGGGCGGGGCGCGGGTGCGGGCGGGGGCGGCGGTATCACTTGCAGCACGACGAGGCGCGCGGCGCGTCGGCGTCGTTGAGCCGGCGCGCGCCGCCCGCCGCGCCGCCGCCCACGCTCTCGCTCTTTGGTAACTTGTTCGCTGGAACACGACAAGACACTCATGTAGGTACGGGTGCCGAATGTTATATTCAGTTGTACTAATTGTTACATGGCTCATTCCGGCCACAGGACTAGTGATAACCGATGAACGAGTTTGACGTCGATATCGATGGCGGCAATCTTAAATTATCTATGGTAGATATTCATTATGGATCCGGGAAAAACGTGACGTTTTGAATGTTGGCGAAGGTGTTATCATAAATTTAGAAATCAAATTAAATTGGTTATAAGTGGTTAAGCGGAATAGTGTTGTATTATATAACAAGGAGTGTTTGTAAGACACTATATAGCAGAGCTACTAGCAAATCGCGTGAAATATGTTCTTTGATTAGAATAAGATTTCTGTAAAACTATAACAATTAACAATAAACTTAATAACTGAAATCCTTATTAATAGTATAAATGCGAATGTGAGTTTATTTTATTTTACCAAGAGAACGGGAACTGCGGGCAACCGCGTGAAGCCGCGGGCAAAACGCTAGTATTAATATACCTACAGATATAACAAAAACCCCGTCCGACCCGTGAAGTGGTTATTGGGTATCGTGAGTTGGTTCTATTTATGTAAACATCTTTGAAATATTATGCAAAAAATTACCTATAAAAATATTAATTGTCATTTTCAATTGTAAATGACGACATGGACAACTGAGGTCCTAACCTCGTGTCGGAGCTACCCGATAGGTAAAAGCTATCGAGCGCTATCGCCCACGCCTGTGTTGCAGTGTAATTTTTGTTATTTAATTAAATTAAATTTTATTCCGGGTAAATTCTTTGCTTACAATTTTAAAAATTATTACATAAATAGAACCGACTCACGTTACCTAATAACCACTTTTCACGGGTCGGACAGGGTTTTTGTTACATCCTGTATAAATAAATAGCCATAACTCATAAAGACCGCAAGATATGCGTTACGAAAGCGAATAAAAATATTGAGAGCGGAAAATCGAGCTCAGTGAAGTCACTGATTTTCCGCTGATAAGTATCAGCGGTGGAAGACAAGGGGATGATGATTAAGGCGATGAGCTGTGGACAGCGTTATGTCCGTGTATTTGTGATGATCAAAAATATCGACTCACCGATAGCTAGGAATATATCATTAACGTTCATGGCCGTCTTGGCGCTGGTCTCCATGAACAGCAGTCCGTTCTCGTCGGCGTAGGCCTGCGCCTCCTCGAACTCCACCATGCGCTTAGCGGCCAGGTCGCTCTTGTTGCCCGCCAGCGCGATCACGATGGACGGAGACGCCTGCCGCTGCAGTTCCTTCACCCAGTTCTTGGCGCGACCGAATGTGTCCTGGAAAACAATACGTTCATATGTTAAAATATTGTATTAAAGCATTATATTTTGTTCAGTTTTTATCAAAATAGAAAATACATTTTTAAATAAAATAAAATTAAATTGTTTAAAAAGTTATACAAACATTGTTCTTGTTATTTTTGTAAGATAATCTAAACATATAATTAACGCTAGATAAACATGATAATATATATTAATCACATTGTTTAGTATTGTGTACTACTTTATTAATATATATATATTTTCAAGGGCTTTGTCCTGCAAAATAATACATTCTACTCTAATCAAGTATAGACAGTGTTTTGTACGTAGATAACGTTATCGGCGTTCGTCTGTCCGAACATAAACATCAATGAACATACATTGTAGTGTAGGAAATTATTATTGGTTATAAATATGATTATATTTTAAATGAGTTCTTAGACTTTAAACAGACAATGTTATTTATTTTTAAACATTTTGTAAATAATAACATATAATTTCGTCAATTAAAACGATTGATAATTTACACAGAGGCGTATTGTACTGTACCTACATATTGGCTTAAATATTATCATATTATAAAGCCGATATGGCCCAGTGGTAAGAACGCGTGAATCTTAACCGATGTTCAAACCCGGGCAAGTACCACTGAATTTCATGTGCTTAATTTGTGATTATAATTCATCTCGTGCTTGACGGTGAAGGAAAACATCGTGAGGAAACCTGCAACCTGTCAAATTTCATTGAAATTCTGTCACATGTGTATTCCACCAACCCGCATTGGAGCCGCGTGGTCGAATAAGTATATAATACGTATCCTACATCGCGATACTAAAGTTATCAGAGCGATTGAACATAAATACAAGAACCCGACAATAATCGTCGGGCAGTAGCCCACCAGACACAACACCCGTCTGGTCGGAGGATCCTCCCTTTTCAATGGATGTGTGTCCCTATTCCACACACCCCCAAACTGGTGACCGGGGGAACTAAGATGTGATACACCCCCAAACAACCTTAGGAACTAAGATGTTACGTCCTTTGTGCCTGTAGTTACAATGGTCCGCTCACCCATCAAACCGGAACGCAATAATATTAAGTATTTCTGTTTTGAATATCGGATGAGTGGGTGGCATCCACCCAGACGGGCGTGCCATACACAAAGCCACCTAAATTTCACCTAGTAATATAACTATTTTTTTAAAATTATTATTTCGTAAATTTAAATTAAAACGCTTTAAAACCACACGTCATGAAGAAAGAGTTAGTAAGACATTGAAATTTATAATAATTACTTGGTGGTAGGGCTTTGTGCGAGCTCGACTGGGTAGGTACCACCCACTCACCAGATATTCTACCTCAAAACAGCAGTACTTGCTATTGTTGTGTTCCGGTATGAAGGGTGAGTGAGCCAGTGTAATTACAGGCACATGGGACATAACATCTTAGTTCCTAAGGTTGGTGGCGCATTGGCGATGTAAGTGATGGTAACATCTCTCACAACGCCAATGTCTATGGGCGTTGGTGACCACTTACCATCAGGTGGCCCACATGCTCGTCCGCCTTCCTATGTAATAATAAAAAAAAAAAAAAAAAAAAAAAAAAAAAAAAAAAAAAAAAAAAAAAAAAAAAACTTAATAACGTTTATTTCTCTTCACAAAAACAGACCTTAAATGATTATTAGGTGGTAATTTGTAACTGTGATATACATTTATAGTCTAGAATGTGTGAAGAGATGGTGTCTGAGTTAGGCATTAGAATATCTGTATTACAGATCACCAGGTCTCCACTCCACGGTGAAACAAGAGCATTACTATGATACCATTAATTAAACAGTTTTAGAACATTAATGATTTGGTTAATATTTTTACAATATTGTAATTGTGTATATATAAATATTTAAAAAAGCTAAAATAGAAACAAAAATAAAATAATCAAAGAAAATCAAACAAGGAAATTAAAATACTAATAAAAATAAAACCCCAAAAAGGATAATATTATTATACCTCGTTTTGTATATGTGTAAGTTGTTAGTGCCTGTGTTGTGTATCATTTTCAGTAATGTTATGGTTATGCGAAATTTGAAGGAACGCGTAAATAATCGATCGATCGTCAATACGGATTACGGAGCGTCTATTTTCTCGTCTCTATGTCACGCCCTTGAACCCGGGAAGACTTATGCGTGTAATACGATTGTCCGCATACGCACTCGACGGGGGCGGCGACCAAAATAATAACGTTAACGATACCATATCTGTATCACCACGTGAACCGACTTGACCGTGCCGCCCGGCCGCGGCTTAGCTATGTATGACAGAGCTGTATTGACATTTGACAAAGTTCGCTCGGAGCTCGTTAAAGTTTTACAAGCTATTATGTAACAGTATAAGGTCAAATGGTGGGTTTTAAAATCAATTCCACGCAACTGATAAAGAGTTTTAAGTTTCTATTTTCATTTCAGTGTTTAGGGATGAAAGTCTAACAGACAGTTAGAGGTTCGCGTTCGGTATCGCTGAAGCTAATCGCTAACACAAATTAAACACAGTTCAATCAATTCAGATTAATTACTGAAATAGTAAAAGTATATAAATAGATTCTTCTTCGTCGTTCCCACACTAATGAGGATCGTGGCCATATACAATTTGTCTCACTTGCTTCAGTTCAATAGATTTTTGTAGTTTCCCCTGTTGCCTCTACAATGACTTTACACCATCGTGTTGGAATTCGGCCCCTGGGACGCTTTGTCTAAGTAGAATTAAAGATATAATAAAGAGCTTTCATTTTTATAAATTTGGATGATAAATGATATATTATTTTTGGATGATATTTAGGTACTTTGAACACTGCAGAAATAGCATCGTTGTAATTCAATAATAACAAGAATAAATCTCTATTACTCGTAGACAACTTGTCTATTATGTATTGTATCACATAGGTACATAACTTTTTTATAAATTCTTCATACATTTCTTTAAATATGATTACATTTCTAAATTATTTATATAATAATCTATACGAAGAGACTTTGCATTACAATACAGAATAAAACGTAAAACCCAACGATTGTTATGATCACGTGTCTAAACTAAATCTTCTTACATAGCGAAGCTCTTAATAACTGTAGGTATTCAACGCGTAACGCCTGCATAGTGCACGGGCTGCACGGGATAACGACGCAGTGCTGACGTAACGACCACCTCCGCACGGAGCGACACGCGATTGAGAATATTTTATATACTTAACGGTTATTTAATTAGGTGACTTACATCCTTCGTAAGTAATACCTTAGCTCGCTGCCGTTGTAATTATTAAAAAAAGAAAAAACGATGCCAGATTTTATCGTTAACGAATATATTATACCGTAAACTTTATCTCGTCTTCATCATTTGTTTAATGCAGAAAATTAAAGCGCTTGCGAAAACACTCAAACCGAAAATAAAGTTTTATACGTATTTTTAAGAAGAAAGTTTTATGTACAATATCATTATAATTTTTTGTCTTCATACGTGAAATCAGAATAATCACAAACAAACTTTAGCTATTCATAAATATAACGATTATTACTTGAAACAATACTGAAGTACATATAAAAATATTAAAGTACATACTATGAACACAAGTAACAACAGAACGTACCAATTGATTCAAGAATATTTACTGGCGGTACACAGAACTGTGCAAGTGTGCCTGGGTGGCTGGTAGCTATTATATTGGCAAAGATTTTGATTAGTGTATTCAAGTTTGAAGGGTTACATGGGATGGTATCTCTTACTAGTGTTGATGTCTATAATGACATCACCACTTACTATAATGTGGATTTACTCATCTAGATATAAGATTTATTAAAAATAGACAATCGTCCATTTAGAATATCTATACTAATATATATCTATAAAGCTAATGAGTTTGTTTGTTTGATCCGGCTAATCTCAATAGCGACTGGTTCGAATTTAAAAATTATTTTTGTTTTGTATAGTTATTTTATTGAGAAAGGTTCTAGGCTGATTTTTATTCATTATATTTTTTTAATTATAAGTGGGTGAAACCGCGGGTCACTGCTAGTATATTATAAATGATTCTATAAGCCAATTGCAATAAATTTAATGTATGTATTAAATCAATTGTACGCTAGTTATTTAGCGTAAAATTAACAGATATCAGGAATATTTTTTTTTCAATATTGAAATATAATATTTCACATTGAATGTGTGTTTACAATATAATATAATCTTATCGGAGTAACACTTAGGTATAATATTTACTTAACGTCTTCTCGACGAGAATGAGAATTTGTATAAATAATTTTAAAAAAAATGAATAAATTCAACAAACGGCTTATAACAATGAGATAAACGATGAAGTGACAATAGAACATAATATATAAAAACAATTAACATTATCTGATAAGGGAGTCACGTGAGGGGCGGATAGGTGACGAGGACATTACTATAACAAAACTCGACTCGATCGTATATTGTTGTTAATAGAGGACGTTGCATTGAACGGGAGCCAGAGAGGATATATTTTTTTAAATTACATTTACAGGCAAAGGACTAAATGTCATTCTATAAATTAAAAACAAAAATGAAGTGTTCTTTCAAAACTTGAAACTTTCTTGAGTACGATCAGCGATGACGCTGACAATAGTTTCAAGTTCATATTTGAGTGCAAAATTTCATTAATTCCTTACTTATCTAATATATAATTTATATTATAATTTATCCGGCTAATCTCAGGAACTACTGGTTCGAATTTAAAAATTATTTTATGTTGTATAGTTCTTTTCTCGAGGAAGGTTCTAGGCTGATTTTTATTCATTAAATTGTTATTATATATATATAATATACGCGGGTGAAACCGCGGTACACAGGTAGTATTATATATAAATTAAACGCTTCTAAAGCGCTACTACCACTCATGTAACATGTAGCTTTTTTTAATTACATTGAAATGTGAAAAGCCGTAATTATAATGCACAATTCTAAATAAATACTTCCTTAGTCACTGTTCGAGGAAACTTCTGTTTTTTTTTCTTAATTATAATAATGACTTCAATGTCTGTTTTTTAGCATCAACAGAAGTTTAACGAATTCAAACGTCATTGAAATGTTTTTCTTTTTTATATATTTAAGTAGACGGAGATGCAACTTAACATCATCAAATAAATAGAGCCCTGCTATTTTTATATTACGCGATAAGTAGAGATGTGGAATAATAATAGATGTGAAGCCAAAAACGAATGGTAATGGTGTTTTAATCTGTACTATTGTTCTATCACGGGACATGATCAACTCAATAGTAATATTTATTAAAAAATAGATTAAAACATAATTATAAAGGGATTTGCCAGTTGATAAACAGTGGAGGAAAGGGTACTGAGATGTTTCGTCTTTCCCTATTAAGGTATATATATATATATATATATAAATAGGTGTCTAAAATGAACTCACTATTTGTGTAAATAAAGATTAATCACACTTTAAAGCGTAAATTGATTCATTGATTGGAAAGAAATTTCCCGCTAAGTTTCCCACTATCGCCCCACCGAGATGGATCATATTAAATACGACTGTCGTCATATTATAAGCCAATCTAGCTAAGTAACGAACAAAACGATTCGATTATCTAACGCTTGCACAACCCACGGCGTTTGAAGCTTGAAAAATATTTTTTGAGGTCAAGGGCGATATCATAAGATGTTAATAACGTTAGGTCGATTTTAAACTTTATTTTGGATATATTATTTAAAAAAAAACGACACACATGTTTAGATAATGTTTGTCAATGGAGATTATTTAAAAGTACTAATAAAAATACTTCGTAATTACTATATCTATAACTATATTTCCCGATAGGTACAACGTTGGTGTCTTCAAATCAAGAGTTAATAGGTTTCTTCTAGGCAAGCGTGCTACATCGTAGACTGTGTCGTTGCTTACCCATCAGGGAAGACTACGATCAAACGCTATGACAGGTAAAAAACAAACTTTTATTTTTTTATAGCGAATGTAGGCAGAAGGGCATATGGGCCACCTGATGGTTAGTGGTCACCAACGCCCATAGACAATGGCATTGTAAGAAATGTTAACCATCGCTTACATCGCCAATGCGCTACCAACCTTGGGAACTAAGATGTTATGTCCATTATGCCTGTAATTAACTAAGTGAACAAATATTTTTCTATTTGCATATCGCCCAATTAGTATCTGAATATCTCGAACGATATTGCTTTTTTTTTGTCGTAAAAATATATAATCCTACAAATATATCAACTACACATCTTGTACCGAAGACCTTGTCTTACCTATAAAGATGTATAGGCACAAACAAAGTACATATTATGACCTTATAACGTACACACATAATTATTATGAAACAGTATTATTAAAACAACGAATTCTTCGTAAGGTTACGTGTCCACCGTCACAAACTGCGGGGTAACATGGCTGACCTGTTATTGATCATACACGATACACGGATAGAACAATATCGAAACATGAACGATATTATAACTTACGTCGACTTTCTTATTGTGAATCTAATAATAATTGATTATATTACTTATCGAAATGAAAACATAGCATCGTTGTGATTTGAAAGTCGATGAAACGGAAAAGCGACAGTAAAAAGAGACAGACACATAAATTCATAAGATTTAACTTGGGAGAAAATGAGATGGGAAGCATTATGCAGTTGAAGCCAAAATTTTTGAAGGTTTCACTTTTACCACGTGTTTTTTTTTTCGTTTATTGATATTGAGTATCTTTTACATGTAATAGTTGATGCGTGTTAACGGTCGTGTCGCATATAAACGACGCATTTAAAAGTTGAAATACACTTCACTCAGATAGTTAAGATACACTGGGCACAAGAGACGTAACATATTAGTTTACACGGTTTGGTGACGCATTGGCGATGTAAGTGATGGGAGGGGACCACTTACCATCAGGAGACCTATTTGTCATGTTACAAGATTTAATTAAATGTATCTTTAACATCAGTTTGGACTGTCAATACTCCGGGGAAAAACTGGTATGAAAACAATAGAATAAGATTTATATTTCTCCTGTGTGAAAACAAAACGAATAGTGATTACTTATTAGTGATGAGTGGATTTAATAAAGCCAGTCTTGTATTAATCAAGGTCTAAGTCATTTTATAAAAACATCGTTAAACTCGTTAGTCATTAAAATTCGAACGAGAATCATACAAATAACATTCCGATCATTAATTAATTACGTTACTACAGGTGACGGTCCGGTGCGTTTGACTAACAAAACGACAAACATTTATCTTGTATTAAACTCAAATGTTATTTTGTAGAACCATGAAATATATTAATGATATTAACAGTTAATTTATAATAACTCTTTAAACACGTATGTATTGTAATATATCGTAGAGTTCGTAGCGTCGTAGCTTGTGAAGAAATTTTTTTAACGGTTTAATATATTTGGGACCAAAATGATTCTCGTTAAAATATATCAATGCAAATGTTTAGCTGTGGAGAGCTGTGGCGCACCTTGGGAGAGGCCTATGTTCAGCAGTGGACAACGATTGGCTGTTGATTGATTGATTGATTGAAATGTTTATAACAAAAAAAAACTAATTTAAAAATGTGGAATGCTTTTGGTATTCCAGCTTTCAGTAATTTCAAATATAATACACATTTGCTTATATAATTAATTCAGCCTCGATATAGCGTGTTCCATGAAAATTATTTAGCAGACGCCGACATTCGCAGAGTTCACACAACACCAACACATCTTCGTATGTTTATAATTCTACAAGTAACGGTTCTTGCGCACATTTTGAGGGATACCTACGTTTAATAAAAGTTCATTTTTTTTATTTTACCCCTTTACTCTACCAGAGAAACAGCATTTATTATTAAATTCAGTAATTTTATAAGAGTTTCTGCTCCGCGCTTTTTCGTCCATATTACTCACTGCTCCGCCCACGTTAGTCGTAACGTGATATTAAAAAATAAACTTCAGCTTTATAATAATGCTACAATAGATAAGCTCAAATATTTGGATAACAGGACAATTTTTTATAAATTTAATATCAAACGTTTAAAAAAAAATTTCTAATAAATAAAATGTTTAACGTAATTAATTATAACATTGTATCCGCTGTGGAAATATAAACGCTATCTTGATTATGACTCACGGAACATTTTATAATGTATAATTGTGTATACATTATTTTTAATATATTATCGATTGAACGTGTTTTAATCTGCTTTATACGACTTAAGATTTCCCGGTGGATAGCACCAAGCGCTACCAAGTTCCTCGATTATGGTTACCATAACCGAAATCGATCAGGAGAATACCATCGTCATCATATCCTGTTTATGGTATAAATAGAACCGACTTACGACACCTAATAACCACTTCACGGGTCGGACACGAATTTTGTTACATGTCGTCTATCAACGAATTCTATTCATACCATTCGAAAAGTAATGCAGTGCACAACAAACAAACAAAATGTCGAACTTGAATTATTTAGCGTTTAAAAAACCTAGGAAGTTGCACCGGCAGCGGCGCGGCGTCAAACCTACCTTAGTATAATTTACTTATTAAACTAGTATTAAGTTATGTATATATAATTAATATTAGCCTTGTACGTCACACGTCAGTCGAGGTAGCTGCTAGCTGTGTACGTATAATACAATGTTATATTTATGTTTAATTCGTTATTTAATTGTAACAATCGTTCAGCTCGATCGCAATATGAGTCATGAAACATTTTTATTTTATGAAATTATATACACACACCGGACTGTTCCGCGTCCGTTACCCTCGCATTATTTTCTTCTCATAATCTTTATTTTCATTATAAATAAATGTGTAATAACATTGAACGCGAGCGTCATGTGACCGAGCCGTATACACCACACGAATTATTTTTTCTTTTGTACCGTCAGCATCATAATGTATTCAAAAAGTTTGTTAAAACTTTGAAAGAACAAGGACTCTATATGTTCGACGCACATTAATTCATTTTATTTACTTGCCTCTACATTATATTTATCATGACACTGGTTTATCGAGCACTCTTTACCTCATATGTCACGTACGATGATAAATACATAAGGATTAACGGGTATCGCCAAATCTAGCTACCGAATGAATCACAATTCCGACTACCGACACCGACATGATATGCAAGTTTCCTCACGATATTCTCCGTCACGAAAATTTAGTAGCTTGCTCGTGCTTGAATCCGCACTCTACATCCAGGCATTGGACCATATAGCGATCCCGTGGCGCCCCCCGACCAGACGGAGAGGATACCGCTGGTTTTTTAGTGGGTATTCCGGCGCCTTTAGTGCCGGTGAGCCCCACATACCCCCCCACCTCAAGTGGGGGAAACGCGTAAACGCGTTTTTCCAGCGAGAAAAAAAAAAAAAGGCATTGGACCATATCTGCTATATTATAATATTTTTTAATGACAAAAGTTTATTTTCTAATGATCGTGCCGACGGTACACTGACTTAACGTAAATTATGAATTTAATCGGTTAAGTGCTTTTCTCTGTGGTCACTACAATTACAATTTATAACTATAATTTGTTTAATTAACAATAAAACGTTTTGAACGCTCATTCTTCTATTATTTCTAAATTAAACGAAGAATTCATAGTAATTCGTCTTATATACGATTACTTACGAAATACGATTAAATATGTGCTCATATCTCGGTAATGGTCATATTTAATAAAAGACGAATTGAACGATAGGAAATGTGTACGATGTCGGTGCGCTTACACTACAATATTTTATTTATTTAAATACTTTATTGTACACCACATATTAAACAGATTAGCCTTATAGTAAGTATACATAAAGGAAAGATGGTACAACCGGCGGTCTTATCGCTTTAAAGCGATTTCTTCCAGACAACCGAGGTGATATGGAGTAGTAGCCAACAGAGAGATGGTAGGTGGTGTAAAATAGACTACATACATAGATACAAATAATATAATACATACATAAACTACTGCATACATATAGCTAGGTACATAAATACATTTATACATACATAAACTACTACATACATATAGCTAGGTACATAAATACATTTATACATACATATATACATAAAGTCATACATAAATACATACAAATATACGGATATATACAAATAACAAATGGTATCTAGACGCCATTCAGTGTGAGAGTGTGAGGTAATAATTAGTAACTTTAGTTTTAAATAATGTTAAAGAGGTTGCAGATTTGATATTAAGCGGGAGGGCATTCCACAATCGAGTAGCCTCAGCCGTAAAAGATTTTTTGGAAAAAATTGTTTTCTGCACAGGTGGATTTAGAAATAAATTGTATTGTATATAATTGTAAAATATTATTGTATCTACAGCGTTATATAAATAGAGCCTTTATTTCACACAGCCGACAGGACCGAACATAAACAAACAAAAATATTTATATTCAATAGTAAAGTTTAGTTAGCTTCTGCGAGCAATTAGAACATATTATGTACTTCGATATATTACTTATTAATTTATTAAAAAACAAAACTGAAGCCCGTGGCTTTGACAACGTGGAATGTATTTGGTTTTTTTTTTAAATATATTTCATTTAATAAATTGTCTTAAGTAATAGCCTGTGAATGTCCTACTGCCGGACTAAAGCGGGCGCCTTTTTTGAGGAGACGGTTTGGAACTTATTCCGCCACGCTGCTCCAATGCGTGTTGGTGGAATAAACATGTTTTCCCTCACCGCAAAGCACGAGAGATTATAAACATTGAGTGGTGTTTGCCCGGGATTCAACCCACGATCATCGCTTAAGATTCACGCATTCTAACCACTGGGCCATCACGACTTTTAATTGTGAGAGTATTTTAACGCATTTTCACGAACGCACTTAACTATAATTAAGTTTTTACATACATGTTCTCATAGCAGTCACGTATTATGTCTTATTTTGAGAATAAATAAATATGTATTTTAACCACATAACCCGATCAGGATGTCACTACAAGTAAAAATATAAACATGTAACATTATTTACTATTAAATATATAATAATATAGTGTCAGTCATTGTTCGATTGTTTGCGTACATATGTATTTGTATTTACCTGATTAGTGATGTCATAAACTACGATCGCCGCTTGCGCCCCCCTGTAGTACATGGGCGCTAAGCTGTGATACCTGGAAATACATAATCGTTATTACATCTGTGAAACCGATTACTGTTTCATAATTACTTAAGTTTAATTTACGTCACACAACAGCTGTTTAGCATTACACATAAGGGCCAAGACCCATTTGTGGAGAAGTCCACAAACGGAGATTAGGTAAGATTAGGTTTGGAGCTTATTCCCCCATGCTTTTTCAATTTGGTTTGGTGTGGCGAATTCCAATAAAATTAGTTGTTCCAAACTTCCTCACAATGTTAACCTTTATTGTCGAGCACGAGATGAACTATAAACACAAATTGAGCTCACGAAAATTCGGAGGTCGTCTCCTGGGTTTGAACCTTGGTTAACATTCACACTGGGCCATTTCTGCTTACATTTCTTACATTTGGAGCATTTTAAGTTAAACAATTGAAGCTGTTTAGAGGGTGATTAGTCTTACTCTTTCCACGTTAAAGTTCATGCAGAGATAGAGAGAGAACATTATTTAATGAAACACACGCTAAGCAACGCTTACAAGTAGGGTCCGTAGCTTTTAAATTATATTTTATTATTTTTTATAATGAACAAAGTCATCAATTTACCATTGATAACAAGTAATTAATAAATAATTGAAACTATAAAATTTAATCTAAATAAGGTTATGAGGTTAGAACAAATCATTAACAGTTTTTAATCGTGGTACCGAACGGCGCGAATGAATTACAAACTATATCTAACTAACTACCCACGTAGTGATCTTGAAGTCTTTATATTATACAAGTTCCCGCCCGCGACTTCACGCGCGTGTTGTATTTAGCCCATATGCTGTACGCCTATCCACGTGTGCGAAATTTCGGTTGAGTGTTTATGACGTGAAATCGTAACAAACAAACTAACTTGTAACATTTATGATATTGTGAGGCGAGGGCCGAGGAGTAGTATGTGTATAATAAAGATAAACAAACCTTTTACATATTCCACGTAATTATAGCTCTGCTTAATAAAATGCACTAAAACAGTTATCGATAAATATAATCTCATTGTTACGTAATACGTATTTTATTTAAATTACTT
Organism: Nymphalis c-album; assembly: GCA_963151315.1. Classification (NCBI taxonomy): domain Eukaryota; kingdom Metazoa; phylum Arthropoda; class Insecta; order Lepidoptera; family Nymphalidae; genus Nymphalis; species Nymphalis c-album. The sequence goes on along the minus strand of OY720590.1, from coordinate 13,317,635 downwards.
TTTTTGTGTTGGTCTGCAAAATATTATTTATGTTTTACTATTTTAATAGTATTATTACACTGAGTTAAACATGTTTAGTGCTCTAATAAGCCTTTGGTGAGAAATCGAGTTTATTATCTAATTAATAATAATTACAACGCATACTTATATAGTTTACAAACCTTTTAGTATATACCTATTTTTTTACTATATTAATTTTCTTTCTGCGGAAATTTATATGCATTATAGATGAGCTGGTTGGCGTGGTTGGTACTTGGTAGATATTTGCTTTTGTGAATAGCGTGGGACGTATTCACACATTATAGGACATTTTTAATATTATTTTGTAAACTTCGTTCGACTGAGGGACTAATTTGAAAGGGAATTGTAATACCACAAAATAACATTGTATAAAATTTACCAAAAAACAAACTAAGTGACAACCCTACACGTGAGGTATCTGTTTTGTTAGTGAACGTATGATAACTGTACATCACGGCCAATACGCGCCGTGATACATTTACATACATACAATTGTCGCGTTTTATTGCAATACCGATATCGTCAGATAACTAACGGCCGAATACTGAAACGGCCCTCAAAGTTAAACGCTAAAAATTGAGACGCTCCTAAATTAGTATGCGAAATTTGAATTTAACGGCGTCTCAAATAATTAAGTTGTACTTTAATATTAAAGTGACGTTTCAGTATTCGGCCAAAGATAATTTAGAATTCGGACGAAAACTCACTTATGATTTTTATTCCTGCAGTGATATTCTGTGAGGAATCACTATATTACTCAACCGTGTAATATTGACAAGCGAATTGTGTTGATATACTATTTTGATGCGTGTATACTTGAAATGTTATGATTATTATGTTATGTTATGATTAATGTCGCATATTATAACTTTCTTACTTATCACGACAGTTTCCTGAGGTGAGTTTATTCTTAAAGTATAGTCCCCAGTGTCGATATGTTAGCGGATAACTGTAAGAACCGTTAGTTTATAATAATTCTGACCGGATTATCAGCTGTCGGAAAGCTATGTACGACGCATATTATTATGAATATCACTTTCAGTTATAAAACACTAAAATTTCATTTACTTCACTCAATGGATGGATCATCAGAAACGAACCAATTTGCTCCTTTTTTTTAATATATATTTTTAAAAGAATGATTAATGATTTTAATGTGAATTTAATAGTACTTAATTGAAAAGCTTATAATGTACATAAATGTAAAGAATAATTCGTGACATCGGTAATGACCGGTCTGTCGTTACTTTATTACGCAACAAATTATTTCCTGCATTTGATATATACCCATAGAGTATCGGTTCATAATCTTATTTTGTACGATATAATCGTATATTGCGCCCCTGTCACTAATATTGATATCAAACAAACGTCAAAATAAACCACCAGATATAAAAACAATTTAATAAATACTAATAGTTAAGCCGAGATGGCCAAGTGATAAGAACGCGTGAATCTAAACCGATGACCGTGGGTTCAAACCCGGGCTAGCAACACTGAATTTCATGTTCTTAATTTATGATTATGATTCGTCACTTTTTTTTTTTATTGCATAGGAAGGCGGACGAGCATATGGGTCACCTGATGGTAACTGATCACCAACGCCCATAGACATTGGCATTGTAAGAGATGTTAACCATCTCTTACATCGCCAATGCGCTACCCACCTTGGCAACCAAGATTTTACGTCCCTTGTGCCTGTAATTACACTGACTCACTCACCCTTCAAACCGAAACACAACAATACCACGTACTGCTGTTTTGCGGTAGAATATCTGATGAGTGGGTGGTACCTACCCAGACGAGCTTGCACAAGGTCTACCACCAAGTAAACGAGCTTAAAGGAAAACATCCTGAGGAAACCTGCATGTGTCAAATTTCACTAAAATTCTGTCACATATGTATTCCACCAACCCGCATTGAAGCAGCGTGCTACAAAACCTTCTCCTCAAAAGAGGAGAAGAGGACTTAGCCCATTAGTGGAACATTCACAGGTTGTGACTGAATAGTTACAAGAAAGCTATCTATATAAAGTAATATAATTTAAGTGTCCGTCTGTGATAACAAAACAACTGTTCTACATACCGAACCGAGACGGTAGCTTTACATAACTCAATCCTGTGACATGAAAATTCAACTACTTCTACTTGAATAGAGAATATCGTAAATGTTTTATAACTTTTATTTATTCGCGGTATAAATAAAATTTATCATATGATATGCATGTATATTACAAAGTGCTACTCAGTCCGGTTGGTGTAAATCAAATATGAATACTACGTCTCCCAAAATTCATCGTATCCCGACCGGCGTGATGTGACAAAACACAAACTTTAACAATATATACACGTTAATATCCTGTTAAGCTTTCAACTGCCTACAGATAACTAGCCAGTGAAAAGAAATTTAATTAAATTTCTAGAACAATACACGTCTACCATATTTTTTCCTGTAATTAACATAATTCAATCGCTATTACTTAAACAAAACAAGATTTATACAGTGAAGTTGTCTATAGCTTTAGTGTACAAATAAACAATTTTACAGCGAACTGACGCGATATTATTGGTCGATGTCTAAAATAATCTATGATATTCACTATGGATTCGCGAAAAAATGGCGTCTTGAATGTTCTCATAGTTGTAATCGTAAAGAAAGTTAAACTAAAGTAGTTATAACTAGTTAAACGGAACAGTTATTTAGTTAATAAATGTAAATTAACCAATACATGTTTATAGTTCATAATACAGTAAAAAGATTTATCGATAATATATTATGTAAGTATGTTTCACCACATCCATGACAATGAAAATTCTTTTTTTTAAATGTATTATATGTATACAGTACCCAAAAGAAAGATATTCGAAAACAGACCTTCGAGAAAATATTTTGCGATTTTTATAAACTGGGTGGGTTCCTCCCACTCATCACTCAGAGCACGCCAAACATTTCTACTTAGTATTACTCTTATATTGCGGATTGAATGATTATATGGGCAAGTAATCGCAGAAACGAGAGAGATAGTATATTACATACCATGTTTAGTTGTGAAGCAGTTCATACTTTTTGCTTAAAATAATTAATTAATATTAGAGCGCATTTGTTCATCTAGTATCTTGTACTAAACATACCTCTCCTGTCCCGCCGTATCCCATATCTCGAACTTGACCGTAGTGTCATCGAGGCACAGTGTTTGCGTAAGGAATGCAGCACCGATGGTACTCTCCTGGTACTCGTGGAACTGGCCCTTCACGAATCGTAGCACTAGCGATGATTTACCGACAGCTGACTCGCCCAGCAACACCAGTTTAAACTGGCACACCTTAGTTTGTGGCGCGCCATTAGGCCTTTGCGCCGCACCGCTTCTGTTTGTTGCCATCGCCTGAAATTAAAAATTTAATTAGTTGATTCGAAAACCAGATAGTTACTGATATCTCTTCAGTAACTTTAATAATTTTTGCATTTTTGAGTAACAAAAACGCCGAATTCGAATTCGAAGCTTATTCGAACCTATTGTTTGAAATAACCTAGAAAACAGAACGTAACTAAGTATACAAATGATAATTGATTATAAATAACTTCATTGTTTTAAGACTTATCAAATAAATAAAGAAAAAGCAATAAAAAATCGATTATAATAAATACTCGATCATCAAACCTATCGAAATTTGTTTATACCTACCAAAAAAAAACCTACCACTACCTACTAAAATCATAAAAAAATATTATTTATCTTACATCTGAATCACATACAATATTACGAAAAAAAAAGGAATTCCCTGACAAGCCTGCTATGAACATGGAATTTGTAAACTACTGAGTCTGTTTTGATAAAAATATGTTAGCGTCATATTATAGAATTATTGTAATAGATCTAACTTAGGACTACAAGCGACAGTCTTAAAGAGAAGCATCGAAACATAAAATTGAATAAATTTACCACCATAAACATCAATTATACTTTTATTGTACATGATCATTTCATCATCTTGTCTCGACCCATCTGTAAGGGTATAGCACAGGTATTAGGTACCTCAAGTCTTTTTCTGAACCCCTGACAATGTGTACACAAAATTTAATGATATTAATTGATATTGAATTATTGATTTAATGCATAATATTAGTAAGGATAACAGTATTATTAAAATTTATTGCGAGTGATAATACAAGTGAGCCATATCTAGTTCTGTAGTTTATCATTTCTTGAATACTGTTAATAATTCTGAGAGTATTATTGTCTATGACAAAAAACTTATGTCACTCAAAATTTTATTGATCTAAAAACATTTCATCAAATCAAATAAAATGCCATATTATAATCATTTTAATGGTGAAAATGAAATGATGCACATTATAAAATATAACAGAAAACAATTTTTCGTCTTATAAAAAGAGGTGAATGAAACAATAGTTATTACAAAAACATTGGATTGTTACAAATTGTGCAAAATTTTCCTTATTTAGCCAAAAATCTGTATGTAATAAAAAATGATTTAAATCAAACACATGAGTAATGAAATGGCATTGGTGATAGTCGTGGGAATTAATCAGTTAAACTTTGAGGAATCTAATACCGCCCCCAAAAAAGGAGAGGAAGCATTGGTCTAGCAATGGAAACTTTACAGACTGTTCTGTTATTTTTTTTTTATTGCGTAGGAAGGCGGACGAGCATATGGGCCACCTGATGGTAAGTGGTCACCAACACCCATCGACATTGCCGTTGTAAGAGCTATTAGCCATCTCTTACATCGCCAATGCGCCACCAACCTTGGGAACTAAGATGTTATATCTATTGTGCCTGTAATTACACTGGCTCACTCACCCTTCAAACCGGAACACAGCAATAACAAGTACTGTTGTTTTGCGGTAGAATATCTGATGAGTGGGTGGTACCTACCAAGACGAGCTTGCACAAAGCTCTACCACCAAGTTACTATACTACTAAGGGTAACTGTGACACTAGACAAATCTTAATTCAATTTAACATAGGTGGATTTACATCCAGGTTACCCTGGAACCTGGAGTAGGAATAAAAATTGCAGTATATATGAAAATTGTGTAGAATAACTAGTTACTGATATTGATATTAATATAATTTAAGTATTATTATATTAATATGAACTATAAATAATATGCAAATATTCCACATAACACATTAGCATAATGTAAGACTGCTTTTTCTATTTATAGATTATTAATAAAACAAAACATTTGTCAACACACTTGACAATTGTGAAAGTAGTGGACTGTAGTAGTCTTGTATGAGTACTGATAGTATGGACAGAATAGTCATCACCATATAAATGGCTTGTATTCATTCATATCAGTACAATATATTATTATAAATTGAACTTGAAATCATATCAGTGGAAATGAAATCATAAATAACATATACATAAGAAGTTATAAATAATAAAAATATAGTTTAATATAATTTTAATGAAATGCATGTTATAAATATATAAAAAACAACTTGTAATAATCATGTAAGAATTGATTTAAATTTTAAATTGGTATATATTTATATTTTTATATTATTATAATACCAATACTTGTAATTATTACATATTATTATTTGTGTTTTTTGGTAATTATTATTTCTAATAAGACTTAATTTAATTTCAGACTGTCATATAATATGATTATAAGAACATAATTATTATAAAGATTGATTACAACTACAACAGTCATAAATCAATGTTGCTTTTATGGTTTCTGAATGAGAAATTTCAAGAAGCCTTTGTTTTGTACAAGTTGTCATAATTTTCAATGTATGATTGTACAATCTGTAAGCTTTTCATCAGGCTAAGAATATATCTATATCATATTTCTGTATAATGTCTACTATAATAAAAACTCACCAGACTCGTTATGAGACGCAAGAACACAATTATCCAACATTGACAAATTCACTAATGACTTTTTTAATCTCAATATTAATTTATTTCGACATAAAAAGTATTTTTAGCTTATTTACCTACATAAAGTGATAAAAGTACCGTAACAAAACAAGAAAAAATTAGAACAAAAACAAGAATTTGTTATCTTCGCGTGCGTATCATCGTGAAATCACAAAGAAACTGAACAATGGAACTTTATCGGTGATTACTTGGCGCTCGCGGAACCGACATTCACGATTTGTCCACAATTTTATCGGACGCCATCGAAAATGCGTCTGCTGCTGATGACTAACCGTGTCACTCCGTATCAATTAATTTCCTTCGTTGGCCTATCACTTCGAATCGTCTTGGAGAGAACGACCGAATCAGCTGTAATTCATAAAATTTTCGAATACAAGTTATCAAACTTAAGAACACGCAACGAAATCAAGCTGATTTATAAAGCAATCTAGCAGTAACGAGTTGGTAGACTACATTATTTGATAAAATGACGCATTTACTAGATTATAAGGACATGAAAGACGTACCCTCCCTGTTATTATATTGCCGTTGCGCACTTTTTATTGGGCGACAAATCCTCGCGAGGTCGCCGTAATTCCGATAATTTCATTAATTACACACTTATATGGATAAAATCATTAATTGAATTGTTAAACTGGAAAATCTAGCACAGAAATGCAAAATGACCACGAACAAACATGGAAGCGAGAGAGCGAGCAAGACAATTCGTAAAAAAATAACTTTTTATCTATGGCAATAATAATGTATACAGCTTATATTTAATCAATATGTTATATATGATATTCATGATTTTAAAATAAATATAAAAATAATTTTATATGAGAAGAAAAAAACAGTAACAAATTGTTTAAATGGTTTTTATATTTTATAATCCGACTTCCCACAAAACTACAATCATTAGAAATTATTGTAAATATGTAACATTATAAATATGATACAAAATGAGATAATTGTTAGTACGGCAAATAAAATACTGAAATCATTTTGAATGTAAATTCGTCTTTCATAATAATAAATAAATCGACCCTTCTACTTTCTAGTGCCATTTACGTCAGTATTGACAATTCAGCAATTGTCAATTTGTCACTCAATAATAAAACGTGCTGAAAGTTGAATTTGTAAATAATAAATTTGGAAGTCTTGTAGCAATCAAATTAAAAATATCGTTCTTAAGACTTGATTTTATTGTGAGTATCCTTAAAAATGAAGATAACCAGATACAAAAAAGTCCAAAAATACCTTAAATTTTACTATAACAACTACGGCTTTCATCAACCTTATCAAGTATTGATCGACGGTACCTTCTGTTTTTCGGCTTTTAAAGTGAGTTAATTATTTGATTACAGAAGCTTAGTTTGGATTACTGCTTGCAACCTCTCCCGTAGTACTTTGTTTAAAAGATAGTCATTTTTAATATTTCATAAATCCTAATAATGGATAGCAAGTACCGCCGGAATGGTCGGCTTATAGATATAGTAGATGAGGAATGGAAAGCAGAACAGTTGCCCGACGAGGATATTCAGGTTCCTCTAGAAGAGCTACCTGACCCTGAAGCTGACAGTGCAGACTCCCATCTCACTCTTAAAGAACAGAGTATGCGGTGGCAGGAGAACTTCCCAGAACCAGCTAGCAGTAATCAAAACTAGGTACACTCATGTACTTATTTAATAGTATACTATATTTTGTAGTCATATTCTATTAGACTATGTTTCAAAAATACTTAAAAGCTTAACTGTTGATGTATTTATTTAATGATTTAATTACAGGAACACATAAATATAAGAGACCAACTCTCAAAATATCTTAATGGAAGTGTGAAATTATTAACAACAAGGTGTATAATAATAGAAACTGAAAAGATTTCTAAAAAGACACATGGAGCCCTAACTATATTAAAGCAGTTTGGTATTCATGAATGTGACCATGAAGACCCAGTTTCCGGCTCAAAATGCATATTATCTATGATAGGGAAAAAAAATCCTAAACATTACATTCTGGCTACACAAGATAGAGACTTACAAGAGAAAATGAGATTAAAACCTGGAGTTCCTCTACTTTATTTACATAATAAATCTCCTACACTTGAAAAGCCTTCGAAAGCAAGCTACGGTAAAGCTGGTGCAACATTGGAAGACAATAAATTTATGTTCATAAGTGAAACACAAAATGATATACTAAAAAATATGAAAAAAGCTTTAGGAGTTGAAGAGGTTGAAGAAAAAAATACTATAAGAAAGAAGAAAATCAAAAACCCTAACCCATTATCATGTAAAAAAAAGAAAAAAAAGCCAGCTGTGAAAAATAAAGTAACTAGTGACACGAGTGTAATTGATGGCAAAATAAAGAAAAAAAAGAAAACTAAACCTAAAAATGATTTATTACATAGTACTGTTAAATAAAACAATTTTGAGAGTTTAAATCATATCTTTTATTTAACATTATACAAACTCAAACATACTTGTTTCTTCAATGTTTTACTTTAATATTAAACAAACAATCATTTAGGCTTAAAAGGCCATAACAGCTTTAGTCGGTGAACTCTAAATGTAAGGATGTGTATCAGCGGCAAGTTGGTGAGGTAGATTATATGAAAATGGGACAGTATATCATAGCACTCCTCTGGTTCAAATACCTCTTGGCCATCTGGTGAGTCCTAAAATAGTTTGACATAATTATAAATATATCATTGAAAACACATAATGATTGAAGATGATGTAATATATGCTTATTTAAATTTGTTAAAATTGATGTCTCATTGTATAACTTGTGTATATATTAATTATATACATAAGAAGGGGTGGTGCCAGATCGGGGGAAACCAGTTTTTTCTATAAAAAAATTTAAAGTAAAAGATATTTTTGATTATCATTAGCAGCATAAGAACTGAAAGAAATTGGAATAGTAATAATGCTGAATGAATGCAAATAAATTCTTATTTTCTTGAAGACATTCAAGAAAAGCAAACCCTAATATATATATAACCATATATTTATATTTTTTGTATACCTTTAGTAGGTATTAGTTAGATTAGTTAGTTTAGATATTATTTAACATACCTCTATAGTATGCCTTATCATTACTTCTTTAAAGAACTTCCATACAGTAGTTGGTGGCATCCAGTAGTACCATTTAAAATAATTGTGAGTAGCTAAATAAATAGTCATGAAACATGCAAGCTTAGAAGCTGAGAAGTCGCGATGAGCAGAATAACTTATGCACTCTTTCAATAAGCTTATGAGAAAGAGTTTTTCTGACAACCAATCACTTGATAAAATCGCCTTTTTTACCAGAAATTTACCTAATAAGCAGATGAATTATGAAAACAGCAAATATGCAGGAAAATAGAATTACTCGTTACATATCTAGACATAATATGTATATGTTTTTATAAGAACTAGTTGTGTTCCGACTTTCAATATATGTATAAACATGCTTTAATGTAAGGCTTTATTTAAGTTCTTATAACAATATCTACTTTTTGAAAGTTGCAATTTACAAGGATGATTTTTTTAAAGAACAATAAAATCTGCCTGGTGCTTTTATAAAGTTAAAATTTTAGTTGATTAATATTTGACTAGTTACCCAACATACGTGCGTTACGAAATATCAAAGATAAAATCTAAGGGTCATAACATTCAGTGCTGTAAAATAAAAAGTTAATGACGATTTTTATACTGACCTAAATATTTGTCCAAGCCTTTGTTAGGATCAGTATTTTCTGCAGCTATCATTTCAATAACATCTGTTTCGGTCACTATAGTACCAATTAGGAGGCGTGGTTTTTCTTCTTTAACCGGTCTTTTGAATGGTGGTGCTAAATTTTCTCTTAATGAGTGTAAATAAGAAGGAGCAGATAATTGTTCTTTTAAAATTTTTTCAGATGGTCTAGACAAAAGTTCTATTGGTGCCGATTTAACTTTTATTTGTAGTATATTAGACTCAGAATCATCATTGTTAGACTTAACATTGGAAACAGTTTTCATAGTCGATTAAGATTATGTTTTGTAATCTACTATTTCAATTACGTAAAAATATGTGGTAGAGTAATCAAAGCTACTCTTTGCAAAGAAAATAAAATCAATATCATATATACGTACGAATTGATTAGTTTTTTGGCGTTTTGATATCATGACAGCTTTTGTTTAAAATATTGTAATTCATTGAAAAACACAGATTAAAAAATAAAAAATGTGTAACATTTTTTATTTTTCTATCGAACTTATTATTACATTCAAAACCTTATAAAATTATTTTTCTCAATATTTACAAATGCGACATTTATAACGGATATAAATCTTATTATATCATGTTTTACTTATGTTTCACAGAATTGTAGTGTTCACGCCTCTTTTCATAATATTTTTCACACTTTTCTGGGGTTGTACCTTCGAAGTTTTCTTTTTCTTTATCACTGAGTCGTGTTTCAATATCAAAATTATCCCAGTAACGTCCACCCAAATCATTTTTTGCTGTACTTTCATCATTTTCAGAATCTATAGCAGATTCAGTACAGTCGCGTAGATTTTCTTTGCCTTTTTTCTTTTCCTTATTGCGCTTTTTACTATTTGAAATATCCTTCCTGTAAGCCTTTTCATCGACATCTTTTCTATCTTTTTCGCGCTTCTTGCTTTTGTAATCTGCATCATCACTACTGGAGCTATTTTTATCTCTTTCGCTATCATATTTTTTACTACGTTTGTCTTTAACGTCAGGACGTCCACGATCTCTTTGTCTGTCATCGACAGCTTTTCCTTGTTTATAACGAGATTGATCCTCGCGGTTTTGCATGGTTTCATTTTCACGTTCTCTGTCTCTATTATTGCGTTCATCTCTGGATTGCCGAGATTCTTTATCATAATTCCTTTTACTCATTTCTTCTTCATATCTTTTGTTACTTCTTCTATCTGGATCTTCATCAGCATTATTTTTATTCCTCCTATCTACATCGTCATCACTGTCCTTATTCCTTCTTCTGTCCATATTGTCATCATTATTCTTATTTCTCCTTCTGCCAACTTCTTCGTCATTGTTTTTATTCCTTCTTTTGTCCATATCGTCATCATTATTTTTATTTCTCCTTCTATCCATATCTTCATCATTATTCGTGTTTCTCCTCCTGTCTATTTCTTCGTCATTGTTCTTAGTCCTTCTTTTGCCCATATCGTCATCATTATTCTTATTTCTCCTTCTGTCTAGATCTTCATCACTATTCTTATTCCTCCTTCTTTCTATTTCTTCTTCATATCTTTTATTTCTTCCTTTATCTCTATCATCATCATGATTCTTATTTCTCCTTCTGCTAGTATCTTCATCATAAATTCTATTGTTTCTAGTATCTTCACGATGTCTACCCTCTCTTCGATAAGACTTTTCCATCTCAATTCCACTGTTAGCCAAACCCCTACCATTTCCCATACCCCCACGATCTTCACGTCTTCTATCACTTGCAGCTTCTTCGCGCCCATTCCTTCGATCATAGTTATCTCTCCGCCTTTCATCGTCACTTCTAGGTTGACCAGAGTTATTCTTATCTCTATCAGATCTTGAATCATTTCTTCTGGCATTAGATCCATAGTTCTCATAGAAACCATCATGACCCCATCTTTCAATCTTGTCAACATCTTTTTTGGGAACCTCATCAGGCTCAGGAGTTTTATTTTTGCTGTTTTTCTTTTTTCGTGTCTTCTCCTTCTGTTTATTTTCTTCTTCGGAATCTAAAATAATTAAATTAAATTTTAATTATATAAAGAAAATATTATTACAATACTTTATATAATTATCATTCTTGTACTGCTACAAAACATAAATTTATATCCATATATATGAATTTTCATATTTTAATAAAATACATTATTTTGTATTATTTGCCTCACATATTATATATTTTTTTCTTTCAGTTTATTGAATATCCATTTCATCTTAGGTCAGTAAATTCGAGTCATATTCTGTTAAATTTAAAACAATTCAATTTTGAAATAATATCTCACCACTCGAACTTGAGTCACTAGATGATGATGATGAGCTGTCGGAACTAGAACTGGAACTGGAATCGGAACTAGACTCACTGTCCAGTTTAATTTCTGTTATTGGTGGGGGTAAATTCTGTAAAATTCAATAAATTTTCATTAGAGGATAGATATCAGATGGCCTAGTGGACAAATACACATATTCATTATAATGAAAGCCAAACATAATTATATCAGATGAAAACCTCTCACATCCCATTTCTAAAAGGGAGAATGTCCTATGGCATATTTAGTTATTACATATTAAAGTATTAATCAATATAGGCATTGACTTTTATTGTACTTTAAGTTTATTGTTATTAAATAAATTATGGACAGTCATACTCAATGATTATATTATGTTTATGTCATGCAGACCCTTATTTAGAAACAGATAGATAAAAATAGTTAAATTGAAATATAATTGTAATTAATTCATTTATAAAACAAAATTGCTGTGATGCTAATGTTCTCCCAACCAAACTAATATTATCGGTGGCCTTTCTCAAAAGGGACTAGTCAACTGAACTGGACATGTTATAGTGCACTACTGTGCAAACAAACACAGTGCATTTGACCAATTGGATTAACATAATTAAAAACAATTAGGGACAGTTCATATGCATGGATAGCTTTATATACTTTCTGGGGCAAAGGAATGTAAACACTGCCAAATTTCAAACACCATGCTGTTACTAATGATTTCTTGACAAAAACAATGAATACATTATTATTAGCCTCACTTAGGTTCTATAGGCTAATAAGTTAGCAACAATGTATATAAAAAGACAGTTTGGGCCATCTTATTTCTATATAAAAGAAGCATAAATAACATAAGTAAAAATTATCTGTTTAGTTTTTTTATTCATTCTGTTCTATGTTGATCTTACCTTTGGCATTTGTTTCAAATGTTCCCTTAACTCATCTGTAAGACCTCCAAGACCTATTGAAGTGAAAAAGTTGATAGAAAACCTTGTATTCTTAGGATTGTCTCTGGGGAACACACCAGAGAATGCTTGCTGCAAAGTTCTGAAAAATAATGTTTGGTATATTTAATAAAAAATATTAAAAAGGAATGTAAATATAGACATTTTATTTTACTTTAACTTCTGAGCAAGTTACAAAGCCTTGATAATAATTAACTACAAAAAACTCTGTGAACTTTATCTTAAAAATATAAATTATATTTCAATAACATGGGATGTATTGTTGCTCACTTTCTTTGATTTAGATCTTAAGTGAGAATATTTTTAACTAATTGAAATGTGAACTTACGGGTCTTTCAAGCGATCATTAAGTTTCTTCAAACCCATATATTCAGCCAACTCTTGGAACAATATTTTAATATAAATTCTACTCGAACTTGTTGTGTCTTCCTCATTTAGTTTAACACATTCTAGAACTTCCCAGCTTATAGAATCAGTAAATAATAGATGAGCAAAAAACTTGCTCACATTCCTTAGACGGTTTGTGTCTAGTCTATGAGCTGTAGAGTAAGAATCTTTGAATATCTCTTCAAATGGACCAATATAAATTCGATTGATGTTACAGAATCTTTGAGCTAGAAGACCATAAAACTTTTCATAAGTTCTCTGTTCAGCGCAACAGTCAAGAAACATGTGACATAGTTCTATTTCCTGTCCTGGTTTTAGCTGCATTTTCATCAATTTATGAGCACATTCCTCAAAGTCCAAACTTGAATTGATAGTCAAATATATAGTTCTCCTCAAAGCAACAAGGTTTGTCTCTGTGTTGTCAATAATAGTGACCTCCTTCCCCTTTTCGCCATCCTCATCATCAGACTCATCACTACCAGATGCATCAGAACCATCTTCGTCATCAGTTTCAGCATCAGATCCGAGGATTTCGTTACTCAATGCTTTGTACTTTTGTTCATTTTCTTCATACTTGTCATCAAATTTGAATACATCTGAAATTTAAATAATAAATAAATATTTATTCTAATGCTCATAATAAGTGTGTGATTCCAAGTTAAAAATATCAAAGCACAAGCTTTAGCTTATAATTTATGAATTTATTATTTATTATAAATTATAAATCATGTGTGATCAACTTCACATTCATTTTGCCAAAAGTAACCCTTCCTAAATAATTCAAAAAAAATAAAAAATGATTCCTTTTTTTTATTTGAATAGTGTGAGGAAATAAGTCACCTCATATTTTCATGTTATTGATTGTGTATGTTGTTCAATAAGTAATTTTAGAAATATAAACCACTTTTTACAACATTAATACCAAGATCTATGAATGTAAGATCTATTTCCTCATGTCTGTAATTACACTGTAGCATTCAATATAGCAATAAGAAGTAAAAGAAATTGGCCCTGTTTTAAATGTAATGAATATATGTAATATGTCAGTGACTTATCATATTACCGGCACTCTAGGCCGACTGAAAGAAATCAATCATAGGAAAAAAGAAAACCTTTTATTGTATTTGTATAAAAACAATTATAATTATATAATTCATACTTAGGATATCCTGTGAGTCTGTTGCATCATCCAACATCAAAAGATGCGTGAACTGTTCCTCTTCAGGTACCAGTTCCAACTCCTCTAAAACAGCTGGATGATCCTTGAAGCCATCTTTCCAAACTTGAAACATTACTTCAATCATATATTGAACTCTTTTATCCAACTGGCCCTCATGTAGAATATTCCTTAACATCTCAAAAATTGCATTAACACCCTTAGATGAGACTTCTGTAAGTTTCTGACCACACTCCTTTAAAAATGCTATAGCAACCTCCACAGAGTCATCTGTTGGTGTTTCAACTAACAATGTCAATAACTCTAAAGCTAAAATTTCATGTGCAACTCTTTGGTTGACAAGATGAGCAATAAAGGTAGCTGATGAAATACATATAGGCTTATCATTTCTCTTGAAACCCCTCTTAAACTGTATTACTAGCCTTTTCAACAACAATTCTCCTATATTAGGGAAGCGTGAATTAACTGCTGATACCAAAGCAGCAAAAACATTTGTAAATGTTGGTGATGCGGCTTGAGCTTGGATCACCGACCGACAGAGCAAACCCCGCCCTCTAACTATATTCTCTTTTAAGAGCTCTTTAATAATTATACCAATGTTACCAGTGTTGATCTTATTAATGTGGCCGTGAATAGATTTCTTGAGAGCTTCCCATGCAAGTCTTTGATAAGCGACAGATGATTTATCGGTGATTTGAGCTTGCATCATCCGAAGACGCGCTGGAGGAATGTACGCGCCACCAGTTCTCGTATTAAGCATATCGGTTTCTTTAGCTTTTTTCGCTGGCATAGATTTGATGTCCTTTGGCGCGTCATCACGGCTTTTGTCTTGTTTATACGAAATATTGGGGGAATTCGAACGAGAACGCCGTCTTTTACGGCGAGAATCCTTTTCAGTTTTACCTCTTGGAGATCGAGAACGAGATTTCGACCGACGCTTTTTCGATCTTGAATCTTTTTTATGATATTCACTCTCACTGTATTTTTCCTTTTTACGTTTATTGTCGTTACTTTGATCCATTATAATAACAAAACGTGATTTAACCTAAGAACAAAATTAATATATAGGTTTATATATTTCTTACACTTAAGCATTAAACTGTATAGTATATTGATACTACTTGTTTTTAATGGATTAAAAGTTGACAACGTGAGACGTTCAATAGCGAAGCCATTTTGAAATTTCAATATGACTTTGACGTTTGACATGACGACACATGGCTTGGCTTCCATACTTTATCATTCAGGCATAGCCAAATTCAGTCACACAAATTCACAAAAACAACATTTAATAATAAAATAATGAACACTAAAAAATTCTAAAATAGTAAAGACCATTTTCATGAAGTACTAATATTTCTATCTACCCCTCCAATTAATCGTAAAGCTTATGTTACAAGTGGGAACTACAATTGTTAATAGTTTTTTGACTCGGTGGTAGAGCTATGTTCTCTTATATTCTACCACAAAACAGCAGTAGTTGCTATTGTTGGGTTCCGGTTGGAAGGGTGAATGAGCCAGTGTAACGCCAGGCACCAGGGACATAACATCTTAGTTCCCAAGGTTGGTGGCGCATCGGTGATGTAAGTGATGGTTAACATCTCTTACAATGCCAATATCTATGGGCGTTGGTGACCACTTACCAACAGGTGGCGCATACGCTCGTCCACTTCCTATGCAATAATAAAAAAAACAACTGCGCCACAATTAACCACAGCTCATCGACAAGCCAGACTTCAATTTGCGAAATCACGTAAAGTGGACTATAGGCCAATGGGAGTCAGTACTTTTAGTGATGTGACTCGAATGACTTTATACGATTCTGGTGGATGTCGTAATGTCTAGCGACGGCCAGGCGAATGTTTTGCCCAGTGCTGCATAAGAGAAATGGTCAGTTAAAATTTGGGGTTGGCGTTTCCTTATGAAAACATAAGGAAACGCTTTAACTGTTGTTAGATACATTACCTTGGCTTATGAAGACCATGTGTTGCCTTATGCCGGTTATATCGGTGAAAACTTAGACCTCATGCATGATAATGCACGGCCACACGTAGCGCGAATTGTCACCCAGTATTTAGAAGAGGTCGGTATTCGGGTTATGCCGTGGCCAGCAAGAAGCCCTGACCTGAATCCTATAGAGCACATGTGGGTCACCTTAAAACAAAAGATTAGAGGTCGTAATCTAGCCCCTAGAACAATAGGAGATCTGGAAACCGCCATCAGGGAAGAATGGGAACGAATTTCTCAAGAGAACAAAAAACCTTGACAAGGTCTCTAAAACGGCGAATGCAGGCTGTCATTAGACCAAGAGGAGGTAATACTCAGTATTCATTCGAAAGAAATGTGATTATGTTTCATGATTGAAAAATTAACTGTGTTCGAAATTATAAAAAAAATGCGGAAAATGAAGGATTTTGATTTTTAATCGAAATTTGTCAATTTTTTTATAATTGTAATGATTTTCTGTGTTTAAATTTTACGGGCTCTGATAAAATATTAACTTTTATTAAGTACCTTTTTTGGTCAACATCCCCAATTTGTTATTGATGGAAATCGTATATTAGTAGAGATAATATTACACGAGGAATTGTAAAAATATAGGTTGCCTATTTTTAGGAACGATGTTCTTTTACGCTACTTACAGCAGTGGCCCACGGTCAACGGTCGGTAACGAAGTAGCGTTCATAAACTATCCAATGCTACAAAATACGATGCAGTGGGTGTTCAAAACTTTTGGAGATCGATAACAAGAATCGATAAAAGAGGTTGCGGTGCTGTTTGGTGTGACAAAAAACAGTAATCAATTAAAATCTTCATTTTAAAACACGGTTTGAGTCCAAATATATCGCACAGAATTTCGTTCCTGACGAAAGTCCCTGACCGCACGATTTTTTTTCTTCATCTTCTGTGTTTCCAGCCGATATTACATTGTAGGAGTTGTTCTGCGTCCATCAGTTAAATCTCGCACTGCGGGAATCCACTTTCGTGATTCGAGGCGGGGCACTATTACATTTGGTACAAAATTTAATTAATTTAAATTTTGATACTAAGCTACTAAGATTTTGGATGATGGTGGTGGCGCGTAAATTATGCTGATTATTATAAGAAACCAAATATGCAACTGTGCAGCGATTAATTTTATCGTCCTAAAAGGTTACATTTCTTTTTTACCGTATTAAAACGATGTTGCCATCTTAAAAATATTTAAAATACAGTCCAGACGACATAACATAAAAATATCAGGACATTCTTATTCATAAATTATAACAAAAATGCTAAATATATGGAAATAAAATTATTATGAACAGTATTTAATAATGTCTTCGATCAAAATATTTTTTATTCAAATAGCTTGACAAGTACAAGTGCTTGATAAGTACAAGTATTTATGAATCGTCAAGCGCTACCACAGGTTCAGAATAACTATGTTGGTAGTTTGGACAGGTTTGTTATATATGTATATACTTTATGGCGAACTTTTACAAAAAATTAAACTCACATTAAAAAGTTCAATCAAAATTCAAGATAGAGACAGTAAAGAAATAAAAAGAAACTGTACATGTTCCATGTAACATTTATTTAGCTCGTTAGGAATTACAGGAAAATCAAACAAATAATTTATTAGTATTTATGACTTTATTCAATACGACAATGAAACTACAAAAGTTGCCTGCACTTCAAACAGCAAATTTCTTACACCTCACAAACTGAAGCAAGTTATTACAATTACATAAAATACAAAATGAACATACATGATAACACCGTAGAAGATAGTTGAGTGACTAACGTTATCGAACGTTATCGAAACGAAACAACTAAATGTATATTATATTAATAATTATCAGAAAGCTATACGTTGGCGTCGCTATACATGATTCATCACGATCTCGAGTCTAAGAGGCTACACAATACCGAAGGCAAATTGGTCAGAGGTTTTCACGTCTTCACCGAGAAACAAGCTAGTAACTTACACCTAATTCCCTCACTCGAGTAGCGTCAGTAACATGGAGTGAAAGCAGGCAAGCAGCTCGCCCCGCCGCCAAGCAAGATACATCATCTCTTAATATTATATACAAGTATTATCATATCTTCGACGATAAAATAGACTGACGTTATTTAATGAATTCAAATAATATTAGTATAAAAATTGAAAATTATTTATCATACGTTCCTCAGTCGTCTCGCAAACCCCGCGTATCGTCACGTTGTGCCCGACGCGATAGCGCGAGCGAACATCACAGAAGCGTTCCGTCCCTCCGTCGCCCCGCCCACTACGTTAGAAAAATATAAAACGCTACGAAGGCAGCTCTATGCGTAACATTAGTGATATCGTCCATGAGCCGACATGAACGTTGAGGCACTTCCGCTACCGATCTAACTATTGATTTTATTGTGCTCGTTTTGAGATCATAAGAATTATTATGTACTTATATTTACGTGGACTAGATCTTTAGGCATCGCAGTTTAAAAGCACTGTTAACTTTCATTTCATACAGTTCGAACAGTTCACTCGATATTTATCAACAACAGTTCATTCGATAGAGATTTTGTGATGAAAATATAATCGTGCCTCACTTCCCTCAGGGCTGTTAGTAATCCTTTGGACACATAGTATACAAAACTTCTTTATTTAATCTATCAACACGTGGCATGCGCTGATTGGTCGACAGTCCTTTGTCCTCTCAAAACTTACTTCTCTGCCGGCCTATTGAACTGCATGATTCGTTATTGACATTTTCTAATGAGCGTCGTAGTACCAGACGTGTATTTTTCCGCGCCTGGTACGTTCATAGTGTGGACCGGTGTAGTGGATCGTAACGTTTAGTGCTAATAAACAGGCCAACAACCGGGCAAAGCATCCACCGACTTACATCATCGACTAAACCACAAGCGCGACCCGCGACGACGTACATACCTCACCTAACGTTATACATACAAAAATTAATACATAGAATATAATATATGATAAAAGACAGTCTATAGCGCGATGGTGATTCATGATATAATATGAAAAAACTTAAATTTAGATTATACTTTCCTAAAATACTGTTGCGTTATGTTAAACATTAAAAATAATGATATTAGTCTATAACTAACGATTAAAGATTAATTCCATTTCATTTCGTGCTTCCCTCCGTCGTAGAAAAATACATATCGAATGGGGTTCCGACTTAAATGCTTCACTTTTGAATCTTCGAATCCTTCCACGGAACCCGTACGAATCGACTCCCATTTATCTTTTTGTAATTCGAAATTGCGAATACAAATTAATCAAGCGCAAGAGAATATCGAAGTTCGAATTACAAACAGTTAGATATACTACGAAACTGATCCTTTTTATGTCCAATCGTAGGCCATGATAAGTGATAGGTTAAGCGATATTGCCCATTAATTTAAGTGAAAACAATTTTAAAATTAACAATGTCTTATTTTAAAACATCCTAAGCACGATCGAGGGAGATACTTGGTGTCACATCCGACCGCGACGTGACACTGACTGATGAGTTACCCCTTACTCTTTTGTCGAATTATTTTATCATAACAACACCGATGCAATCGCTCCGCTGAATATTAACGCATTCTGTGGCTTACCGGCCGAACCCCTATTACGCAGTTATATATTATATAAAAACTTTAACTTTTTCGCAGCGACAAAAAACTTATACTCATATCGCCCATAGCGAACTACCGGGAACGTCGACGTCACGACGCTTGGCGCCGGGGAACGGGAAACGAAGTGACGTCACAGTACGTCGAAGCCGCGGGCGATCCACGCTCCCGCAAAATAAAAGACTACGCGCTTCGAATGAGATCAACGTCTACGGCGTGTCGGCGATGTCGGCGTGTCGGCGTGTCGGCGTGTCGGCGAGTCGGCGTGTCGGCGTGTGGCGAGTGGCTCTACCCGGAGGTGGGCGCCTCGCTCTCGGCGCGCGCGCTCTTGTTCTGCCGCACCAGCTCCGCGCGTCGCTCCTGCGGACACGAGCGGACAATACTTAATAAACAACGTCATTATCATTCACTTTATGAAGGTTTCAGTTTTTTTAAGGTGACCGACGGTTCTTTTATGCAGTTTCGCGGCGTGCACTCGATCGCTGGCCGACCGTAACGAGCGTGACGAACCTCTTTTTTAACAAAGTCGAGTTTCTTCTGAATCTCCTTTTCCCGGTTCTGTTCGGCGGTGGTGAGTTTGACCTCGATGTCTTTGGTGATTTCCTCCATTTTGGTCGTGATTACCGACCGCACCTCGGCGAGCTTATTGTTCTGTATGATGGATGTTGTAAAATGATAAAAAAATAGAAATAATAATGAATCAAAGAAAAAGACAACAATGAATGATTTAATAATAAATAATTAATGTCAGCTCACAGATGTATGTAAAGTTATTTCAGATATATATACAGGATTATTTTTAATGACCCAGCAACCTCGCAGGACAAGATAGCTAACACCATAAACAACAACTTTTGTTCTACGACTTCGGACATAACTCTTAGATTAGATTTAGACGTAAACTAGATTTTAAAAGTTTTTGTCGTCCTGTCCTGACATTTGTAGGTCTATATTTCATTCATACACGAAAGGACGACGAGACGCGTCGACCTTTGCGTTGCGCGTAGATTTATAAATGTTCAAGTGGCAAATTAAATTAATACTTATTTTTGTATGAAAATAAATTCTAACAAATTATCAAAAGTCGTAGAACAAAAGTTGTTGCTTATGGTGTTAGCTAGGTGTGAGGTTGCTGTGTCATTCCAAATAACCCTGTATAATTCACAGACATTAAAACACCATAGAAGCGTACTTTTTTGTTTGTGTTATAATCAAAAGTTTAAAATAGTATAATGATTTATTTCCAATTAAATTTATAATAGGTGCATAAGCTTTCGTAATGAAGTCAATAAATAGTCACACCTGTGAGTTTATATTTTGATGATAAAATTAAAAAAAAAAAACATTCTTAGGCGACTATAATAACGTGAAATTAAAACTAAAAAATGAAAAAGAAAACTCGAAAATTAAAAATACCTGCACCTTTCCAAGCCGTTCTAGTACATTGAGCCGGCGAAGTTATTGTTCGTGCCCTTCATGCATAGACATGAGGCGTGTACTACGTAGAGGGCCGTGAGAGTGGTCAAGTTGAGACTACAAAGAGCTGTTACGTTTTTTTAAGCCGTTTAGTGCACGAGCTAGTTTATAACCTTAGGCTATTTCAGCTGGGGGGGGGGGAATTTGTACATAGGTATGTGCGATATGAGTGTGTCTGGTGGCCAAAATTAAAACTATAAGGCATAGAGAAAAATGTTCAGGCAAACAACAGGGTCCTGAGAAGAACTGCGCTCAGGCATAGAATTTGTTGATTTGCATAAAAACCTTCCGCAAGCCTATTGTCTGTCACATTAAACTTTAGAAAAGTGCTCAATTTTAATATAGATTCGTATTTTATATCGCTCTACATTATGTGTACCGTAAACGATTTGTTAAAGACGATACTAGAGTTCGAATATTATCCTTTCTTTTTCAAGATAAGCCCCGGGACTTGAACATTGTTATTCCTTGAAGTTCGGTTTGGACATACCGCGTAATTTTTAAAAATCATATGTAGAATCGCATTTTAGTTATTCATAGATTTTGTCGTTTTCAACGAACGGCCCTCTGGTCTCTACTGAACGTGAAGCTAACTTGCCGCCGCAAGCAGTGTCCGCGCGTACTGTACTCACGTAGTTGCGCAGCTTCTCCCGCTGCTCCGCCTCGATCTGCAGGCGGCGGTCGGCGGCCTGCTGCAGCTTGTCCTGGATGGCGCTCTCCAGCTGTATGAAGCGCTCCTGGTTGCCCGCGCGGACCTTGCGGACTTGCTCCTCCTGCATACGTTAGAGTATATATAGTGAGCGGAAGGCGACCGGGAGGCAAACGTCGAGACAATTGTATATTTGGCTTAAGTAGGCAATATCAAATATAGTAATCAATGATTCACCAGCTAAATAACGAAGCTTTGTCAAACTATGTTTTGATTTTGAGAGTTAGTGCGCCGATTACAGGTGTCAGAAAAGTTAATGTACCTAACAGCGCCAATTCAGAGACATTTCTTACATTGATCTGATCACATAAGTATCAATGTACATCATCACGTTGCTCAATATTTTTTTGAAATGATTATCATTAACTTTCTTCCACTCTGGGTACGCAACGTATTCATTTAATACATAGTATTTTTGTGTTCCAGTTTCAAGGTTAACAAGGGACACAACATCTTTGTTTCCAAAGTAATATGAGGGTGGTGACCGCTTACCGCCCGTCCATCTACATTCTACATGTTATACAGCGTGTAACAAAACCCCCATCTGGCGCGAAAGGGGAATATTGGTGTTTTGTGGACATTACTAAAAATAATATTAAAAATCCCATATTCATTAATTTAAAATAGTTATTGTAATTTAAAATACCCATTTTTGTGCCCTAATTCCCCAACATCGAGCAAATTTTTCGAAATGTGACAACACCAGATTTGTTAGGCGGCTTCTTTGAGTGCTTTTGAAACGCCGCTGGAACGTGTAAGGCCGTGTCACTACTACTAAGCGCGATATTGTGCGATATTAATTTTCAACTAAAATAAATTAGCTCACGAATCACCTAGCTCACACTCAGCAAATGATCTGAGCTGATTGGATTCGGACATGGAAATTTTTCAGGGACACATACTAATTAACTGATAATTTTATACTTATAAGTGATACATTTTTTTTCCTACACAATCAAGTGTCCATGACTACTTAAAACATAAACAATAACATTAACCACACAGCTTATAAGACACTAAAGAGAAAGAAAATATAAAATAAAAATAAATTAATGAGCGTGATGGAAGACTGCCCTAAACTATTACCAAATATTTATTATTTTTCGTTAAAATATTTTTCTTTGTCAAGCCGCCGCTGTTTCACGCCGAAAGGCTATGTCGGCGTCTTCAAAGAGGCGGCGGAGCGAGCGTCGGCACGTGTCATGTGAAGAAGTAATGTTGTAGAATAATCGAT
The DNA here is from genome assembly GCA_963151315.1 of Nymphalis c-album. NCBI lineage: Eukaryota > Metazoa > Arthropoda > Insecta > Lepidoptera > Nymphalidae > Nymphalis > Nymphalis c-album. The sequence continues at coordinate 13,294,148 of OY720590.1, read as the reverse complement.
AGTTTGATTATTTATCGATAGTAATGCATGCGATAGTATAGATAGTATTGCAATACCCATTAGTTTTAACTAAAACTTATCGATTTTCATCGATGGTTTTGATCTTAATGATTTTTCATTAACTAAATTGATAGTACAAAACCATCGATGTTATTAATAGTATCGATAGGTTTTGGTTAAAACTAATGTATTTTGCAATACAATCGACACTATCGTTTTTATAGAATAAATTACTATCAATATCAATAGTACGGATCGTATTGCTTATAAATAGTATTCCAAATTTCACACGTGTCACTGTTATCGATAAATTATCGATACAATTGTTTTTACTTCACTAGATAAATAAACGATTGTCTATAACTAACTACTTTTCTATTTCTATTATTCGGTCAGTTTGGCGCGTAAACTAATTAAGAGTGGTCGTTTTGCAGTTAAGTTTATGTTCCGCGATATGTATTCTAATCAAGAGTATTTTACATGTTAATGTGTCTGGGTAAAAGTGACTGCAATTATGCAAAGGCTCGTAAAAAATACGAGACACGGTCCGCAGTTCCACAAGGTACTCCAGTGCCATCAGAGCGTGCGTTTCAACTTTTCGCCGCAGCCATCACATTAGTGTGAACACCGAGTTATTTTTCAACTGAGATGACCTCATGACCCCATGTCCTCGCTACCCAATAGGTAAGTACCTAGCAAGCGCTGTCGTCACGCCTGTGTTGCCATGTGATTTTCGTCATTTTATTTAGTTAAATATTAATTTTAATCGGGGTAAATTTTTTTCTTAGTATTTTAAAATTGATTACATATATTAAATCGACTCAAGATACCTAATAACCCCTTCACGGGTCGGACACGAATATTGTTACAGCCTGTATATAACAAAAATCTTACATGCTCACGCAGACGTTCAAGCATCTTTTTGATGTTCTCGTCACGCTTGTCGGCCGCTGTGTTCATCTTATCCTCAATCGCCTTGTAAACTTCAGCGGTTTGCTGTTCCAATGTCAATCTAGGAAATTGATATAAGTGTTAATCTTCTCATTTAAAATCAACTATATTTTAACCATATATAAATTTACTCTGACTAGAAGGAAAGAAGTGGGAGAAAATGGCAATATATTAATACGATGGCTAGATTTATTAGTTTAGAGCACCTTGTCTTTTCGACGCCTTCAAGATGATCCTTAAGACGTGCACGCAATTCATTGATGTACGCCTCACGTTTCTCTTCATGGGAGTCCATTTTGGCATCCAGTGCTTCCTTTGTGGCAACGATGAAGTTATTCGTCTGTTCACTGCGAATGCGTGAAGCCTCCTCAATTTTCGCCATCTTCTGAGCAATCGCCGCCATCTTGCTGGCCTCCAAACTCTGTAAATTATACTCCACACTTTATCTTGGACATTGTGACCATTAAAATATAACCGTACGATTACAAATTGGATAGGAGGTTTCGCCATTAAACATAATGTTAGCATGTAACTTTTTTATGTCCCAAAATCCCTTTGTAGCCTCAAAGTAGGCGCATTATTTTTATGACCGTTCGGGCTCCATCTTTTACGATTCGAACGAATGCTTATATGAGAAACCTATAACACAAGCGAGAGTTATGAGATAGGTCAAGGAGTTATTGATTTTATCGAGCCAATAATACGTGTCCCTGATAACCTTCAATAAATTTGCGCAACAGTTAAAACAAGAACAACCAATCATGGATTTTTCAGTTATACAATTTAAGCAATGAATATATCCAATGTCTTAATTTATCGGTCAACTAAATATTAAAGCGTGCAGATAAGAATAGTAAATAAAATTCATATCATACTGCGATGTGCTGTATACAAATGAGAAAAAAATTGGCCGAAGTTCAACCCCATGTAGCACAAGAAATAAATTGTATAAGCATAATTTTTGGGAATACATCAGGGAACTTACACGTCTCCTCTCTTCTGCGGCTTTGAGCTTCTCTTGAATTTCTTCAACAGAGGGAGTCTTTTCGGGCGAGTCAGCTCGACGAGGAACCGGCACGCCCACAGGCTCCGCCAAGATCACTTCATACGCCAATCCTCCCTTTGACATTTCTTGGCATCGGATTTCGGTGGCTGTTGAAAATACAATTTTTTTCATGATTCAGTAAACAGGCACACATTTTTTAAAGCTAAAAAGGCATGAATAAAATAAAGACAAAAAAACAGATACCGTTTAAGGTTAAAATAATATTGTTTAATAAGAAGAAATAAGTTTAATTTGTTGAACATTCTAATTGTAATTCAGGTCTGATATCATACCCTATAAATCGTTTTATTAACGCGTGTTGACAATGTCATTAATTTGGACATCTATATTTGCGCCTACCGCCTTTACGCAAATAAACACAAAGTCCATTTTGCTCCGCAAATGTTTGTACAAAACATAGTACGATGCATTAAATTATGATTACAGAGCAATTAACACCCCAGCGGACGGGGACATTACAAAAGCCATTTAATTAAGCCTCGGTCCACATTACGGATTGGAATTTTAAAAACGTTTGGTATCCAGAGACCCGCGTGTCGAAATTAATGCTATTTTCAAGGTCGGCTCGCTTACGTAGGAATGAGCAAAGAATCCGTCTTTGTTATTTTATAATAAGAGGGGAAGTTGGGGTGAACCGCCCCAGGCGAGTGAGTCATGGCAATATTGCACTAGTATACGTATACTTGTATATGGAACCGTACGTGAGTAATTATACCCAGGAATTGTATTGCTTTCACATACTCAACTGTATGGTAAGCGAGTGCACTTTCATTTGAAAAAAAACTGAAAAGAAACATTTGAAAGCGTTATTAAAAAAATTAAAATAAGAGCAAAAAAACTGAATTACGGAATTTCCCACTACGCTAACTTACTGATGAATTTGACTTTCTTCGGTTGCTTAGTCCGTGGTTTCCCGACGGGTTTCTTGGCGGGCGCTGACCGCCGATGCGCTAAACAATTAAAATTCAATAAGAGGTGTCCAAGCCGGCAAAGCCACACGCTCTCCCGATAGTATAAACACCCACTTGCCAAAATATCCATCAATGGAAAAAGGAACTTTACAAAAATATACCGTACCTATATATTTTATGTATGTACTGTAATTAAAATCCTTTTTGTTTTTTCAAAAGTCGTATTGTATCTTTTTTATCTGTATCACGTTTCGTCCGTTGTATCAGAACACAATAGCAGCTAGAGTGTGGATTAAACAAAAGGCAGGAACAAAAAACGAGGTCGCAGAACATCTTTCCGCAATTTACTAGAAACGGGCGACTTTCTACTTTTGACGACAGACAACGAATTATTGTGGACGTATTTTACTTAATATTTATCATACAACATAAAGTTTCTTAAATATTAATCTTAAAAATTTACACTACTGTAACATATCCAAATATAGATAGACGAAAACCGAAACGACCCTGAGAGCATTGAGTTATAGAATCGAGACCAAATTTTCCCCTCCAGCGCGTACAATCGAATATCCATTACAGTCAATTCGGTCAGCTAATGTTTATTCGGAGAGCACCCGAACCCTAGTTAATGAAAGGCAATCGATTGTCGCGTGACAACGTAAATCGATTTCGTCGCAGTATTGTAATACTAATACTAGACTTAGTTAAAAAACTAAATATAGTTAAAAGATAATATCTAACAACAATATATGTACATATGACGACAATATGATAATAAATAAAGTATGTTGTCGTCATATATATGTACTTATTTTTATTTCCGAACCGGTGGTAGATTTATGACGATCAATAATTAAGTGTAACCCTTGAATATCGAATAAAGATTTTTTCTTTGACTTTGAATATGCACGCGTCCACCAAAGTGGACACTTTGTTAAATTCGATAAAAGTTTACGAAATTATGTACAATTATAATTCGTACAGCAACTATTTATTTCATATAACGACTAACAATATATAAATAGAATATACGAGTATGTATTAAATGCGACGGCGAGACAGCGAAATGAGAAACAGTACGTGAGACGAATGAGAGACGCATCATCATCAAACGCGGATAAGCCCTATTTGCTGGTAAGGTAAGAACAACTTAAACTTAATATAAATGTTTCACATAAATATAAAATTATATTTTACTATTATAAAGACAATATATAACTGCTTATATAGTTTTGTTTCGAACTCAAACATATATTATTGAGATGAAATATCAAAACGCTCATAATCTACCCGAATCATCTGTAATTAAAATTCATATAAACAAATAAAATAAGTTATCAAACCATATCAAATTAAACTTATTATTAAATAAAAAAACAATGCAACTTCCAGCTAAATAAGGTAACTCCAATCCGCAAAGAGATAATGTATAGAGATTGATAATTTGTAAGTGACTTCCATAAATCGAAAAAATGTGTCAGTCCAAAGTTTCCACTGCAAAATACTGCAGTTGAAAATCTTACGTCACACAAGCCACGACCTCACTAATACAGACTGATACTGCCATATTGCGGTTTTCCCTGAAAGGAACTACTAATCCTAGATTACGTAAACGATTACAATTTTTTTAACACGTTAAAGGTAATATTTGTACATGTAAGTCAAACAATGTAAAAAAAAACGAGGGAATCGAGCATAAATATTTAAAGCCGTAGTTACAGCGAAAAGGGCGAGCAGCCCCTTTGGCGCCACACGATACGACATGAAAACTGATAATATATTTAAACCAGGCTTTAAAACTCGCGAGGGTGAAACGGAAAGCGAATTTACAGCCTTTGGGAATACGAATGTTTCAACGAGATGTGTCTTCAAAGGGGCGCGACTGTAATTACATATACAGGTACCTATGAAAAGAAAGTCGGTAGTTTCAAGTATATTCTTGCAATTATTAAACCAGACATTAGCTTTAACTTGAATGCATAATAAGAATTCTAGACGTTAAGCTTTGATTTCGGTAACATTTATCTAATTTTATAAAATATACCATACAGACGCCTTTCCAAAGTTACTTAAGCTTGATTTTACTAACATGTTAGAAACGACTTAATGTATCCCTATTTAATCTTCGTTATCAATTCGAGAGATACTTCGATAGCTAGTTAGAAGTTCGTGTGTCACGCAAACTGTTAGACCGCAATGCATCATTTCGACATTGTTACATCAGCTTAAAACATCTGATAAATATTACCTTCCCTTATTTGCATAACTAGGCAAGAATATACTGCTCTTTGGTCTTTCATTTTAAATCAGATTTATATTCTTCTGCAACATTTCATCATCAGGACTTCACTTCTCTTAACTCAAAAATTCAAAAATCATGTCCGTTTTTTAGGTCAAGTAAATCTTTTTCATTGATGATTGCATTATCTTTTAATTTTTAACTCGTCAAGAATACATTTGTATAAAAAACAAATTCCTACGTCGATTAAATACACATAATGTCTTATCATTCAATAAGCCATTCGGGGTAATATTAACACCGTGAACAATCATACTCGCTGTCAGGGTATACGATCTGTAAACTCATGTCACATTAGCTGAATATCAGAGGGGTGCCAAACTTGTTGAGCCAATTAAACTCGGCTCTAATAATCCCACCCTAAACAATTATGTCATCTTCAACCACTAATGCCTCTTCACAAAAGGGTACATTAGTTATTTGTGTACATACTAACCTTTTATGCAAATGTTAATCATTTGTTGTTGTCGTTCATTGGAGGAATGTCAAGTGAGGTAAAGTTAATAAAAATTCCAAAAGGTAGTTTTGAAATGCAGAAATATAACTCACTAAATTATGGTGAAATTAACGCAGTGTGCGTTTAAGAAAATAATAGAGCATATTTTTTGTGACAATTGAAAAGAAAAGAGGCCGAATTTATGTTTAAAATTGAGAAGTAATTTACTTAAATCAATTATATAGATGATAACATATGAAATCGATTTGTTAAAGAAATTTTAATAATAAAAGTCAAATCCACATCAAAATCAAAAAGAAATGAATATTCATTTGTAGAATAAATATGCTAAATATAGCTTAGATCTTTTATAGAAGGATATCTGTAATCCGAATGCTCAAAATGGTGGACGCATGTGGTTATAGCGTTCAGTACAAAATGGTTGACATTATGCAGTAATGTTTAATCAATATGTCTAGCGATGTCGATGTGTAGACACAGACTATCTGCAACAAAAATTGTGAATATTCATACAAATCAAATGAGATCTCTCATGTTCAACACATACTATTATATGGCCAGATAGACAATTTATTAAATAAAATATATTAATGCAATATTTTTTGCAGTAACGGTTTTACTTTCCGTAATCAGATTTTATTTCAAAAATGATGTGCCTTACCAAACCAGTTATTTAATACGATTTTTAAACAACATGACCCGGAGGAGTCATTTGAATTCGAAAGTTCCCACATATTGATGTTAACGCCGGCCGGTTTCTTATTCAATTAAATCATAAAGAAAATGTTTCTTAATCAAATGAAACCTAAAAGGTCCATAACAAATGTTACATGTAAATTAAGACTGGCATTTATCTCCAAATCATCATGTCATGTACATTTTTAATTCGGAACTGACAAAAATTGATTTATTTTTGACAGATATTAATAAATATAACAAATTAGCTTTATGAGTTTTGTTACCTTTCCATCTTAATTTTCCTTAATTTACTTGAGTAACCTGTGATTCGACAAAAATAAGAAGAATACGAGCAAGTGGGCGTTTCACCTTCGTAGTGAGCATACCGGCAAGACCGGTGAAAATATTTTGAAAATCTTCTATGAAACCAGTGATTTCCTTGGTAGATATTCCAACCTGCAGGTAAAACTGGTGCTCGGCATGAGTGGCAAAAGCACTGCATCACCGAATCTCGAACAAGTCCAATCAGCATGGTGGTAGCTTCGAATTGACTATCTATCTAACTTGTGACGGAGTCGCGTCGCGGCACGAGCGAACTGCGCGACTCTCGTCCGGAAACTGAGCCACGCCGGGGGGAGGGTACTGGTCGATAGCTGCACCCCTCGTCCCGTAACCCCGTCCTGCGGACTCACCCCGTAGACACCCCTACCTCGCTACCGGCCCTAACTTGATAACCCCACAGAAGAAAATAAGTTCATCAAATGAAAAAATAAACTTGTCGGAGATGCTGAAAACTTATTTCTCGACGTAAAACAAGATTGCAGATGAAATGTACACAATAGTTTAATTACCAATATTATCTAACACAAGTTACTTGGATCGATACGTTTTACCCTTTTTTATATTACAAGTATAGTGATAGAAGTACCTGGATGAAAAGCCTAATTCAAAACATATAATCGCACTTAGTAGTTAAAGGGATTAAGGTCGGGTAAGACAAACTAATTTAAGAGCCACCCAGACTCGTGCTGGTCTCGGTGGGCTTCTCGGCCATAAAAACTCCGAGCTGTCGAGGGGCAGGCGGGTGTTCGCGTAGAGCGAGTAAGGGGGCACCATGCGGCGGTTCCGCCGCCGTCTCGGCGCCGCCACCCGCAGCCAATTAACAGCCGGCAACGCAACGTTGAATTTGTTTCGCCACTCGAATTGCTTCCGATTGATTTCCCGATCTTAAAATCCATGAAGAGCTAACATTCTAACACGTCTGTAAGTATAGGTTTAAATTTAAAACTAGAAACCTAAGAGAGTTTCAAGGATAAATGATTTAGGTTATAAGTAATTAAATAAAGTAATGTTTTGTATTTTGCTTTCAAAACCAAAGTTAACTTCTGTTGTACTGCGGCTCCAGACAATGACAATTTCGTAACCCCGTGCACCGGTAACACAGGCGACCGTGATGTGGCGATCGATTCCGGGCAACAACCCCGAGACCGCGTCCCCCTGCGGTAATAACTGGGAATTCCAGGAGTGAACCGCACTCAAGTCATGAATACGTACAGGAACCAATGTGGAAATACCACAAGTGGTGTCCGACATCCGTCCTCATAAAGATAGCTAACAATACAAAACATCGTCTAAGTCGGGTATTCAATATTATATAATTTTGATAAGAGACAAATTAAATACAACATTTGGTCTATTAATTAATTATTATTAAGTATAATACATTTTAACACGCTTTTATTAACTTGACCTGTATGTATCTATGTAATGGAATCTTTCAATGCAATTTTCACCCACTTCTAGTCGTTCAATTGATTTGATAATTTGCATACGTATTAAAGATCAATGACAATACAAAAAATTTACTGTCCCTTCACCCTGTGACAACGCATATATAGTGAAGCCGGGGTCGAGGTCGTGCCGCGTGTTTTTTAGTTTTTTTTTTAAAGAATAAAATATTATTTAGCATAATGTGTATTTATTTATTATATCAAATACAATATTTAATCTTAATCAGATTTTTGTATTTTGAATATTAAGTTTCAATAATCCGCAAGAAAGGTATGGCGCCCAACGTGGGACACCCGGAGAATTAATTAAGGTTGGCCGCTTGTTATCTCCTGTATGTTCATCCACCATCACAACAATACCTACCATAAAAATAAGCAAAAAAGTGAATTCAATTTAATTTGTAGGTTTGTAGGTTGCACCTAAATTAAAATATAAAATGTTCAGACCAAAAGTTGGTTAATAAATAAACGCAAGAGCAGTAATCGACGATTCCATATTTATAAATATACCTTTTGGTTTAATTAAATAGCTTTGTCTCTTTTTAGCACGGCAACAAGTTGAGTCACGTGCACGTCGGATTTGGCAAAGAATATTAAGAAGCAGCGGCGCGCGTCTGCCTGCGACAGCGTATCGATTTGCCTTGTTTCAGGCATTTTCAGGTTTTGTTCTAACGTAACAATTTGACCTCTAGACATTACTGGATGAAAGTGTAACTTAATATTGGTATTTGTAAGAGAGGTTTACAACTCACATTTTTGTTTATTTATATATATGTATTGTTCATTTTTTGTAGTACTTAGCTGCAGTTCTAGACATTCCACTTAAATATTTAAAAAATATAATTTAATAAAATCTCACAAGCTCCTTCGAAATTTGAGCACTAAAGTACCCATATAAGTATACAAAACTCGTGTTTCTAATTATGCATTATTTATTATATGTAGTACAATAATTATTATGTATAGTATAGATTACTATTTAATTACATAATGTTTTCCTAAAAGAATTCCTTAGGCGCCTACTTAGTAAAGTACGTGAAATTATACAGAAATTTAATTTCAAGAGCTTAATTGTAAAATCGTTATCTCTGTTTTATTTTATGCGATTTTGAAACTTATTTCGAAAGTGATACAATGTAAAGTCGCTTGGACGATAATACAAATTGGAAGAACCCCATACGCACAAACCATGCCAACTTTTCAGTAGTTGTTAATTTATCACAATGATTCACATGTTGTGGAATCGTTGCGCCCTTTTTTTAGGAAAAGGTTCAGCTTCCAAAAGCAATTACTGAGTTAGAGCTTTGGCGACGCTCTACGACTATGGTGTCTAGACTGCGTGTAACATAAATGAAACATAGTGATTTCCCTATTTCATTGAAGCCTCTGGGATTTGCGAGTTATTTCACAGTGTAATATAAAGTTCCTACAATGGAAACGCCATCAGTGTTGATTAGTTTCTAAATCTTAAGCAATTCAATATGTAATACTGAATATTAGATTTATCGACAAGACCCAACGAACAAATAACCATCTGTCTTCGTGAAGACTTGCAAGCTTGGGGTAAAATAACTAATAAGGTTAATAACGATAAAATGAATTAGTACAAAAGAGGGTGTTTTGAAAGTTCAATCATAGAAAAGTCAAGAGGAAATCGTTTATCTTGATTTGAGCACGTAATATAATTTGGCTGGATTAGAGTAAATACAAAGTTTCTCGCCGGTTCTTTTACAATTGTGATGGTAGCTTTAAATACATTTAATATAATTGAAATTGATGTAAAATGTCAATTTAAAGTTTACTTGAATAAAGTATGTTTTGACTTTGAATGAAAAAAACCATATGGCTAGAGGAGTGTTGAACATGAGTCTTGACGAATGGAAAGGTCGAAGAAAATCGGGATGGATTGTGTGAAAGTTGATTTGTATAAAATGGGTGTGAGTGTGGAGATGACGACTGACCGGAACGAATGGAAGACATACTGTGCCGACTCCACATAAAGTTGTTAAATATTTACTTATATATTTTTCTTACATCACGCCTCTTCCATATTGGCAATTTCGTATTCTAATTCTCAGAATTAAATAAGTTGCATGTATCAAATAATATACCTAGAGTATAGTATAGGATTTAGTGTGTAATCCAATCACCTTCTCCTCAAAAGAGAAGAGGCCTTAGCCCAGCACTGGGACATTCACAGGCTGTTACTATATTGTATAAGGTAAAAAATATATGACAAATAAAAAATATGATATGAAATTAGTAAATTGAAAAAGAAGAAAATACATTATGCATAAAACATTTTTAAACGAAATTATATGCAAATGGTAATCTTGTGGAACATCACAGCTGAGTGCAGATGGTCGTGCCGAACGGATGAGTTTTATGTAAAACATATTTGCATTATTTAGGCCAAAGTTGATGAACCATTTCAATGAACATAATTATTGAAAACGTATATAATATAACATCTACAACATTTTTAAGACGTGTAATAATTGATTTACAAAAATAATCAAAATATAAATTATAAAGATATTAGACCTTTATGTTCACTTAATAAAGTAACTGAAAGTTTTCGCATAACATATTTCAGCTGAAAATAAAGAATTTATGAGGGCAATTTCTTAAAGTATCCATCACAGAGGATGATGAGATTAAACGATACGGAACTTACAATGGCAACAAGTTTCCACATCTCATCTGTCACTTCCATATACTTTAGCCTTCATCTTGGCTATATGTTGTATGAACATTTTAGTGACCTCTTTGTAATTGATTCTTATCTTCTATTATTTTATTGGGAACATTAACAACAATTGACTAATGGTAGCGTCTTCAAGAAGTAAGGTTATAATAAGGTCCTCCAGACCGATTTCGGCCACGGCGGCCAATCTCAGGAGAGATTAGCCAACTGCGCAGGAGATATTATAGTGCACAAGTGTGTGCGCAAACACAGGTGCACTCTCTTTTCCTTAGCTCTCATAAACCGATGGGACGGCAATCCGACACGACCGGAAAGAGTTCAGGCGCAGGACCAACGGCTTAACGTGCTTTCCGAGGCACGGGAGTGTACACACTTCCAACTTCCAGACTTCGGGCTGCTACTGAGAGTTTTCTGACAGAAAACCCCAATAACTATTTATTGGCCCGACCTGGGAATTGAACCCAGGACCACCGAGTCTGCGGCCTTATATCAAGCCACTAGACCAACGAGGCAGTCAAGTAAGGTTATATTAGAATTTATGATATATTTTTATTGTGTATATCAATCGATATAACAATTAAATTCATAATTCTGTTTGTTGGTAAGCGAAGACTGAATAGAACCTAGATACCTATTAACCCACTCTTTTATGTAATGTCTGAGACCAATACTGACAATTGAAATATATGATCAATTTAGGCACTTTCTTTAATTTCTAGAATCTAGATTTTTCGCTAATTTACAAACTACGTGAAAATAAAAATACGTATCACTTTAAATAAAAATTATAGTACATGCGTTAACGCTGCGACTTCTTGGGTATCGCTGCCTGGGTATCCACTTATTGCTATAACATTTTCTAAGCGTTGAATAAAACTAAATAAGAGCCAGATAAAAAGTACGACATATAAGACGAATGTAGAGAGACAGTACGACAGACGAAGATGAACATATTATCAAAACATACATTATTTAAATAGTCTTATTACTTTTGATTTAAAGTTACTCTACTGCTGGGTCGGAATGTAGATTTTACCGAGAATACATCGGCGAGAACCTCACTCGTTACTATATTTTATATGAGGCAAATCTTATCTACTCAAATACAAAACATATTTATCAAACTTTTTAATTATTAAATATTGTCTGTAATTGTTTCAAAATAAAACTTTGTTGATCTTAGTTCTATAACAAAAATATAGAAAAATATATTTAAATGGTGTCCGTCCTAACGTGATTGATGGCGATGTTAGCAAATAGACGCATTCATGCCGCAAATACAAAGATATCTGGTAATAACTATATCAGAAAAAACATTCAAACAGAATCCGGAAGAGCTTATATCATGAACCAATATCTCATTAAAACAGTCAAATGTAACGTTATTAAAAAAATAGTATTTCTTTCTCGACTAACGCAACGTGTGTATAAATAAGGCTGTAAGCAGCTTTAGATTTGTAATCTTTCCAAATCGGGGCATAAACTTGATTTGCGTCATTCCCTTCCATAACAACAAAATTTTAATTAAAAAATAAACACAAAACAAAAAACTTAGTGAATTATTTTTTAACATTAATTAATTTGCAATATTTATTAGCGTTTTTTATCAGATGTGTACGTTAAGTGAATTTAAACGTGTTTATTTAATAAATTATTATGATTTTGTCGCCAACCTAAATAACACCCTGGGCCAAGTACTCGTTCACCCCCGTCAGTTTCATGGCAGAGTAAACTAAAGCCTTAACCATAATTATAAAATATAAAACTTCAAATAAATATGTATGTATGTATTTTTTTAGGAAGAATATTAAAGAAATTAATAAAACATTTCGAAAAGTATGATATTATTAGCAATATACAGGGGTGGGCTTGGAGTGATATTATAATGATCCCCACTTTGTGAAACATCTCGATTTCCTTCCCATGTCTCATTCGCTTTACGATTCACTTCACTGAGTTTGATTGATCTCTACCCCATAATGACTACGTCAAATAATGGTGGGTATTTTATTTTCGTGCAAGCTTGTACACTTGACTTCGTTATCATAACCTTATAGTCTTCCGACTATCTTTTGAAATGTTAGGATAAAGTGAACGTTAATTTTTTTACTTAAAAACAAAAAAACGGCAAAGCACAAAGCAATGAACCTTTTTCAAAAATGTTATGTAGGTACTAGGTACATAATATATTGTTCTTTATAATACATATATCTTCTATGAAACTACATATATTCTTTTTTTATAGTAAAATAAAATATAAGTTTACAAAGAGTAACTACTGAGTTCTCGGTAATAGCTTTTTACATGAATACTGTATTGGCATGACGATTCTAGTGCTTTTAGGCGCCTACTTAAATAATTAATATTATGATTTCATTTGTGATAATATGTATGTTTGGTGTTAATTTATTATTGTATAAAAACTATTTAATTAATTATTTTAGTAATTTTATAACTTGTATGCTCTATACTAATATTATATGTATATGCGAAAGTAACTCTTTCTGTTACGCTTGTAAGGTTTGCCAATGAACCGATTTTGATAAAATTTGTTATGAAGCAATTTTTTTACCTTATACCCGTTACTCTGCCCTGAAAGCGGTCGACGTCGCGGGCGAATACTAGTATGACTTTACATTTATACATAAATGCAAGTATATAGGAGTTTCGTTAGTATTCTTGTAATAATGTAAAGAGGAAAAGATAAACGGCAAGAATTTCTATAAGAATATGATAATATAGATTCCGCGTATGGAACTAAAGTACCTTTTGTAGATACAACATCAAAAAGCGTATTAACATGTTACGAGCGTAGAATATCTCGTTCATCTCAACATTTCACCGCATAGTATAACCATACACGGAGATCAAGTGAAGGACTTGTCATGCTATAAAGGGGCTCGGAGGCACCGAAAGCCGTTGAGAATGACACACGCACGGACGGATCGATCAAGGCCAGACGCCTACGTTTGCGCGAGTGTCTGCCTCGCCATGTGTTCTTACACTTCCAACTTTCTACCTAACAACGAAATTTGAATATCTTAGTTGTTCTTTTAATATAACATTTTTGTATTCATGAATATTTCATGACGTGACTACGAGTAAATGATGATGCTAATATTACCGAAATGGGACACATGAGGGATTTGTATAAATACAGTAATGTGTATTCCTTTTATAATAACACAGCGCATATATATACGCTGTACTGTACATAGCTAGACATGCAGTGACTTTTATATATTTAGCTAGTTTAGATAAATTGTAATAAAAATATTACTTTTCGGAGCATCAATTAATAAATTAAACCATTGCTTTTAAATGTCAATATTGTTAATAAAGTACATACACATTACAAAAGCAAAATTTCCGTGTTCAATCCGATGCGAGTGTAAATCGATGAGTAAGACCACTATTTCAAGGATAGAACAAGTAAATAAAGGAGCGGTTTATATTCCTTTGTTAAAACTTTTAATGAATTATTTAGAACGAGTTGGGTTAACGACCAGTTTTATTTAAATAACGCTTACTCACTCGACACATTTTCAGTTAACAAAAAGTTGTCATGAATAACTGTTTACAAGACGAGTGCACCTCAGAATGATACACTTCGAAAACATATAAGGCATACCTACAAATTAAATGAAGATCATCAATCACTTATTTAGTAAAAGAAGTTCCTTTTTTCTTTTGACTAAAAATATCCCACTCCCGAGCGCCAATTCCACCAACGCTACTCCAATACGTGTGTGAATAGACCACCCATATGCAGATATCCTCACGATGTGATCCTATGCCGCTGAGCACGAGATGTATTATAAACAGAAATTAAGCACATGAAAACCTCTTTGGTTAAGATTGAAGAGTTAATATTCCATAAATATGGCACCTCACTCATCTCATCACACATTTATTGTTCAAAAACCACTATATTAACATTTAAACTTACTTGTTACAGAATTGACATTATCGTTTTCTGATAAAAGTATGAAAGTCGATGAATCATTACTTATTTTGATAACTGGAAGACTTTCACCGCCTGGACACGGCATATCGCCAATAAACTCTACCTCGGGTTACAATATCAATGGACGTGTCGGTTTGCGTACTAGCCTTAAATAGATATCGTAATATAAATTGGATCACAGCCGACATTGAGAAGCCAAAAACCGCAACGTCGGGTCAACCGGCGGACGTAACCTAATAGCGGAAGCCCTATGGGCAACGGGGAAAAGCGACATTCGCAAATGATAGATCTCATGATAATGGTAGATATCAAAACTTTTCACTTTCAACTTTATTTTGCTTACATTAGATAATGTCTTTAGTTAATAAACCGTAATGCTATCGCATTTTCTTTCTTTTATTTATAAAGTAATAAGACTGGTAAATAGGTAATTTAATAAATACATAATCAGAGATCATAGACATTAACGCTGTAAGGAAATATAATAGCCTTCCTTACATCGTCTATGCCTCACCAACCTTGGAACCTAAAAAAATATAACCCTTGTATAAGTAATTTTACCAAGGTTGGTGGCGCATTGGCGATGTAAGCGATGGTCAACATTTCTTAAAATTTCAATGTCTATGGGCGTTGGTGACCACTTACCATTACGTGGCCAAATATGCTCGTCCGCCTACCTATGCAATAAAAAAAATTTACACTGACTGATTCACCCTTCAAACAACAAAAAAACTACATTGTGTAGTGCTAGTAGCAGTAGAACGAATGATGAGTGGTACCTACCCGGGTTTTAACATAAGCTTACCACAAATGTTTTATACTAATAACTATAACCGCATACAGCCATGTGTTCTAGTCCCGTTGAACATCCTGTGAGGTGTTCTATATGAGAGTATACTTGAAATTTGCAATATCCTGTTTGAGAATTGCAAATTAAGATGAAAGACGTTCATCTCGCGTTACCAAGCTCTCAAGATAGATAGGTAGGTGGATACGTTTACATATAAAACTTGCAACTTGTGTTATTGTAAAATATTGTAATATAGGTCCATGTTATTTAAACAGTCCTAGATTTTTTTAAACAGTTAAATTAAAATACATACTTGAAAGTTGAAACTATATAACATTCAACTTTTAATCTGAATAGAATATTGTTTAATTTTGTTTATTTGTATGTTGTATGTCAATTTGTATTACTCTTATTCAAGTTCCTTATTATTTTATTTTATGTTATTTTATTACAAATGACAAAAATCCTTTAAAGTTTTTATAATTTGAATACATCATTTTGATGATTAGGTATTTGTAAATTAACACCACATATCATTATTATTATTTTATTTCACTTTTTTAGATGATATTATTATATTGAATTACGATTATTTTCTTTCATTTAAGCTCCTCAAACTATCAGATAAGTATCTTTCGAGTAATACTTAGAACAGATGGCGCGTTATCTAAGGCGTTGAACGTTGTCTGTCGTGATCCCCACATTTGTTACTTAAAATACTTACTTGCAGATATTGCTTTATTTTGGCTCCGAACTTATCCTGCGGCCAACGTTATTTCTTAGGAATTTTATGTATAGATGATATACACAGTTTATAGTAGTTATTACGAATGTTATTTTGACTATTAGGAATGTTATTATGCCTATGTGCCTAAGTATAACAGCGAATATTTATTTATTGTCTATGAAAATTAGTCTCTTTATAACATATTCCAACGACAGGAGGAGAAAATACAAATAAACAACTTTGTCATTGAATTATCACGAAATCATTGGACGAGATGTTTAATAATAATTCACTAAAAATATATATTAATTTTTACTCGTCGGGTTGGAATAGTGCATATTATAAATATTATCGTATAGTAATAAAAATCTTTAAAAGTTTATAAAGGTTAAAGTTGAAAGATAATGATTCAATTATACATATAACTTAATTTAACCGCATAAAATAACTAACATAATATACAATAACATAACATTTCAAAAGCGGCATGTCTTGACAAAATGTTCTAGCTGTTTATCTCGGTAACAAATTGTTTGTGCCATCGAGTTTGCAATCACCGTTAGCTGACACAGCTAGCTATTACACAGAATAGAAATATAAATTAAAGTTCGATCACGATAACGCGTTTGTGCAAAAACTTACCAAGATCAATCAAAGTAAACATTATTCAAGTACGTTCTTATAATTATTTGAATAGTAATATTATGGAATTAACTTTAATGTAAAACAATCGATTAGTTATCTATGCTAATATATAAAGCTGAAAAGTTTGTTTTTGATCCGGCTAATCTCAGGAACTACTGGTTCGAATTTAAAAAATATTTTTGTGTTGTATAGTCCCTTTATGGAGGAAGGCTCTAGGCTTATTTTTATTAATTATACGTGGGAAAAATCGCGGCCATAGCTAGTATAAATAATATAGCTCTGAATAGGCAAGAAAGTGTAACTATGCTTATTTTCAAATTATTACATTATATCAATGGAAGTCAATAAATACTAACAGCAGGCTTTTTTATTAAGTTTTTGTGCTCGTTTGAATATTATAAGAAATGTGTCTACTTAAACAACTATTGAAATGGCTAAGCAGAGTAATATATAATGAATAATGGAGCTACGGTTTATTTTATTCTTTGGAATATTTGTGATTACCGACAAAGTTTTCGGTCACGGTTGCGTAACTATGATTCCATTACAAACGTTACATTTTATCTTAATCAAAATCTTCATAAATATTAGAAGCACTTTTGCTTACTATTTTTTCGTGGAAATTATCAAATATACTGAATATGTTCATTCAACGATTTAGGTGTTAAATTTTAACCGTTTACAAAAAGGCAAAAATTTTAATGACCTAAAGATTAGTTTAGCAAAAATATTATTATACATAAAAAATATTCTATATATTTAATTAAGGAAATACGAATGAATGTTTTGGCAGTCATGGTTCACAGTAGGAACGCATTTATGTATATTGAGATGTAAAAGTAAAGTTCCAGCCTATTTTATCATTCTTGTCTGATAAAGTTGAACATTCTGTTACTTTGCCAAATGTTCTTGGTCTGATTAAATTCTTTACAGCTCCGCGCCGAATTAACATTTCCTTTTGGGGGTGAATAAAGAATTAAAACTGAACTAACCCGACTTCAATTTCAGAATTTCACAATTTCCCTTTTTCAGATTAACACGGCACTTTCATTTGCTATAATATTACATTCGACGATATTTAATTTTATCGCACTGTTTTCTTAATCATCGACCGTTCCCTGTTGAATAAATGTTACATGGCGGGTGATAAGTTAAACAATGCTGCGTCTTGTTCCTTCGATTGTCAAATCATTAATAACAGAGGGAGAGAACAGTTTTTAACTAATCAATCATTAAGCAACGGTCAAAAGTTTTAATGCTGAATAAATATATGTTTAAACAACTGTGCTTTTTTAAAAGCAAGAGTCGCTTATTAATAATCTTTATTATGAATATGTCTATTGTAAGAGAAAAAAACGCGGTGAAATGAAGTGTGGCTCTTTGAACGTGACTAATGAGGGTGGCAGACAATGATGATTCTCGCAAAAAGTATATCCAGACGGCCCTTTGTCTGTGCCCTAGTCTACGGCCCTTCAGCATTGTTTTTATTGCGGAAATATAGTGTCGTGGACAGGTTTCAAGTCTTTTTATAGGGACCAGAATGAGTAGCGTCTGACTAAACCCCTCGAATTTCATGGCATCTTATTTGAGCTTTGTTTTTTCATAATACGTTCTACATATATATGTATTACTAGCTGATACTCGCGACTTCGTCCGCGTTGCATGATAATTATATTAACCAAGTTTTCTTATGTACGAAGGAAAAAACATCAAAAAGATCGCAAGCAAAAATATACTTTGTTTAAACATACATCACAGAACACGCAGTGCATATACAAATCGTTGTTTCTTGAAACTTTAATAACTTATTATTAAATGAAGATATCGCAATTTTTTTTTTGATAAGGGTCAAGTGTCTAATATATAAAATTTAGAAAATTTCATTGAAATCTATCCAGTAGTTTTTCCGTGATGCGCGCAAAACTGCAGATCTCTATCATTTTATTTATATAGATAAACGTTCAATTCAAATAAATAGTGAAAATTCTGAATAAGCGAAACCGTGGTGGAAAGTTAGTATATAAAAAAAACATATTTAACAATAACTACAAACAACAATGTAATGAACCGAATACGATAACCTTTGACTCAACAGGGGAGATAAGGGAGTTCTGACTTCATATTCTAAAGGCTGAATGTTCAAAGGAATCCTGTGTGATATTAAACGTACGCAGAATATTAACCATGTTTTACCACAAATAGACATTTCAAAGTCGATTTAAGATTCCTTTGCTACGTATTTAAAAAAAAATATCTTTTTAGCCTAAACGTTGACTGGCAGAGAATGTCTTCCAATTGCATATTGTAGTGGTCAATAGTTTCTTAAATATATAAATAAAATATTTTTTGAACATTTTCGTATTATTTTAGAACAAATTGAGAATAGTGAATATAACACAAAAATCTAATATTATTTATGTACCTATTGTTTTCGTCATCGATATTGCAAATAATTTATCAAACCAGAGGGAGCAAACCGCTCTCTTTAATCTCGTAAGCCTCTGAGAATGTAAGACGTAATCAAATTACTATGATACTAGGGGACATACATTGGATAAGAAACTTTCCTCCCCACATTATTATTAGCTTCAGATGTGATGTTCTTGTTTGTTAGGGAAATTACAGTCCTATGTTGGGTTGCGATAACATGATTCATGCTTGTTATTGTAATCAAGATTTATTTATTTCGAATATAAATAACATACCAAATTTTTTGTGTACAGTGAAGGAAACGAATACAATAAGAGTAGCAAATATAGAATATGCCTAATATACATAATTTAAATATAGAATAGAATTTCAATGAATGTCCAAAAAATAAAAATATAAGCGATCACTGGCTGGATGCGAGTCGCAGGTGCAGATGAATAACTGAGAGTACAAATGTATAATTTCTAATATTTGTCTACAGATATTATTGTACATGGGCATAATCCGAATATGACTCGTTTAAATATACATCCATGTAACATAATATTTTTAAAGTAGTTCGGTATTTCTGTTATAGGATACAAAAAGATCGCGGTCCACTTTGAAAAACTCCGTAATCAATAGACAAAGAGATTTAACTAGAACAGTATATCCTTATAACAAATACCAGGTAATTAAAAATCATTTCCCCATTCAAATAAGTTCCTCGTGATAATTACATTTAATTACGAGTAAACATAATCTAGACAAACTTTTAGACAAAGCAAACGATTGTAAGATGAGTCAGAATCTCCATATCGTCGTGGAGCAAGGCCATCGTCCGTGTTGCAATTATAGGCGAACATGTGTTCAAGTTAACCACACCGCGGTAAACCGTTGAACGGAACAAGCCGATGCAAGTTTGATGACCCGAGGTAGCGCAGCGCTTACTTACTCGATGTCGATTTTCAGTCATTAATGTATCTCCTAAATAAGATATTTTTTCTAAGTTTTTTTAGATAAGTCTCGCGAATGAATTGTATCAATATCGTTAAATGATAAAGGATCTAGTAACTAGAACAATATTTCTTATTATTTAAAACAATTCATATATGTATATAATGAGACTTGTAACGTCAAATATAGAGGATAATGAATGTTGGTTATAATTTAATAAAAAAAAATATGAATATAATATCAAACCATAAGGCCTAAATGTAGGAGGGTAAGTGCTAGAATGCTAAAAAGTAAGTTGAATGTTGTCTCGTTTTGGTAAGGAATTCCCTTTCAACTTATTTGCAGAATCGGTACATCGGAGCATTGGGTAAACATGCGAGTGTGGGCGCCAGGTTGCTGCCCACGTCTTGCCTTTCTGGTACTCGCCAGACAAGCTTTCCTTGCGTACGAGATCCAGTCTGCACAAAAACTTGTAGGAAACCGCAGAACAATTACTCTCTTACAGTGAAGCGATTAGGACTATAATAGCGAACGGAAATGATTTATACAATGTAAAAACTTGTAGAAAGGTGTGTAGGCTGATATGAGCAATTGTATTCCTATTTCTTTTGAACGAGATATACATACATCTAATTATAAAATGATTGACATTTTTGTAGACCAAATTTGACTTGATCGATATTAATAAAACGGTATATTTTCAGATCAACGTTTGCTTATACTTTTTATATTGTATGGAAGAAAAAAAAATATCGTGACTGAATCATCGCAAACAAGGGCAAACTTTCAAACTAGAATGTCTAGTACATTCTACAAACTAATGAATTATTCGAACGAATTCATTGCCAACGACTAATTTTATCAAACTAACATTGGTATTCAAGTAAATTGTGATTTAATAATATATCGACAAAATTTATTGACTAAAAAAAATTGTGTAGTGTATTGTGGTTCAACAAATGTCACAAAGCACTGCAACGTGACTTAAATGTTACTCGCGGCAGCGGCAGCGCTTCTTTATCGATTCAATTACGTTCGAAAAGCTTAGCAAGAAGTAAACTGATTATTGCTAGAACTATAAATCATAATACAGTTATATATTTCGATATTTCTCAAGTGTCGTAACTCGTAAGTATAATATATAATAGAATACAGTTTTCATTATTATCATTCAAACACAAATTTTGCGTTGAAAGTTATAACTTAACATAGCAAATGAGCAACTATTATTATATTCCAACAACGTCTTTAGTTTATTTGTTTTAATAACAACATTACTTTTTTTAAATATATCTCTTAACCTAGATAATACTGGATCATTTCCAACTTTAGACGCTACAATGAATTCAGGCATTAACATTAAATACAGCGCCGTTTTAATTTCCGCTCATTTAGTAAAATAATGCTTTTGTGCCTCGAATAGAAATGGACAATGGTCTATATTTGCTTTCAGTGGAGCGAGCGTATCGTGGATAACCTGCATTGTGATGGTAATGAGAGTCGAATAAGGGTAGGGTCGGTAACAGTGCCCCGTAGGAATTTTACAAACGCCGAATGATCTGATCGTATGCGACCCAACGTCCCATACTACGTAATTGTCACAACTCAATTACCTTCTAAACCTTTAGAAGTATTTTGCAGATAAGCTTAACAATTTCTACCAACATATTTCAATTAACTCAAATTAAGTTTTTTTTTTTAAATATTTTTCAGCCCATAATTAATCGCCAATGCACCATCGACACAAGACAATTAGATGTTATGTCTCTTGTGCCTGTAGTTACCTACACTGACTCACTATTTAAGCCGAAGCTCAACAGTATTGCTTTTTGGCTGTAGAATATATAATAAGTGGTGGTATCTAGAATTCTAGGCCAAGCAAGCATCGTAACGCTATACATCATTTCTCCTGGCCATCATTCTATTCGCTATACATCATTTATCACTACATAGAATCGTACGATTTAGCAAACGAACAAAGTTACGCTTCAAACGGTCCCATTAAACACCGAGAGAATTGAATTTTCTCCGTTCAATTGTATTTTCATTTACCTCATCAACCTAAGGGTACTCTCGGAAGAAACGCTATCAATATTTTATGGCTACAATGGACTCGGTATTTCTTGTAATGAAAACAACTCGAATGAGTCATAACCTACATTGATGATATATGAAGATAATAAAATACGCATAAGGAATATTATATCAACGTAAAGTTTTCAATTTGGGTACATTAGTCTAACGTATATATCTTTATAATATTATCATTTTATAGTATTTCAGTTTATACAAACGTTGACATTAATTAAAAATTGCCCAACAATACAACGTTTTCTTCAATTATTCTTCAACGATTTTATAATTGGCTAGCTGTCTGTCCCGGCTTACCACGGACAGGTTTAGAATTCAGTTTCGGAGGCTCTAGGGCAGCAAACGAGTACAAATCCCAAATATTATTACAAATAAATTTATTATTTTTAGAAATTTCTATTGTAGGAGTCCTCCTAATCCAGCCCTGAACCCATGAATACAATAAAATATTTCATAAAAATCGGTCAATCCATTTAAGAGAAGAGTTACTAAACCACGCACACAGATTTTTAATACATGAAGATGTAAAATATGTATATCTTCAAAGGATATCGTTGTATCTATGTTCATTGTTTACATTTAGTCACTTCAGTGCGTCCTATTTAAACTGAGAGCGACTGCAAATAACCGTGACGATTAAATCGCATTAAAACCGTCGCGTCTAAAGCTTAAACTGAAGAAAAAAAGTATATCGGATTCCCTTCGCTTGTTTACTCTATTATGTCTTAATAAAAGGGAACATTTTACAGGTAACTCTTTGATTAATTATTAATGGTGTTGAAGGAAATGAAATAAATTGTTAAAAACAATTACTAAAAAGCTACTAAAATATTTGCACATCATTTTGAAATAAATGTTCTCTACTATTATTAAGCGAGGAAATGGTCAATTCTATTTCCGGATCATTTAGACCGGTGCATGAGATACATTTTTTTTTTATTGCATAGGTAGTACGAGCATATTATGGGCCAATGGAATGTAATGGGAGCATATTATGAGTAATTCCTGAGATTAGCCGGATCAAACAAACAAACTCTTCAACTTTATATATTAGTATAGAAGTATAGATATAGATGAACACTCCCCTTTTTCCTATTTTCCAATTTGTTGAGTCTTTAATGAGATCGAAAATTATATAAAAAATATTATAATCATAAAATATCTTGCTTCAACTACATAGGGAAGCAGTAAGTGTAATTATTCAATCAAACTGATTACAAAAATATGAACATTTTGTATTCGTAATTTATATTTATTATGTACAGCAAGGATATCTCAAGAATATGAGCAGACGTTTCGTTCCCAATAACGATTTTTTTGAATTTCAAATGTAGAACATTGGCGTAGGCGCATAAGAGATGCGCGTGAGTCACTAACGGATAACTTTTGTGACCAACGGTCGCGCCGTCAGTAATCACAGTTGGTTAAATTAATTGGACTAATAAAATAGATTTATGAGATTTTTTTATATTACGATAACAAGCGTCGCAAATTTTACTTATCGTCGCTTATTTTATTAAAAAAAAATTGGTTGCCTGTAAAGTCGGTATACGGGCGAAAGTTTTACGTGACAACGACTTTGAGTGGTAAAATAATTTTAATGTGAATATTCATTCGTATAGTAGGAAGAAGGATGAAATAATAGTAACAATTTAAAACATTTATTTATACAAAGAATTATATTTAAAACATTAATTTATACAAAGAATCTCGCACTGAATTTCACTTTTTATGTCTGTCTCTCTCGCTCTTAGGCGGGCTAACCATGCCCGAGTGGAAGGGACGCGCGCCTCTCACTCGCTCTCATTGTGAGCGCATAACGTGAGCGGAGCGTAACGCAGTTTCTTGAAGTGTCACCCGGCAAACCAATTTATAAGACGTTGTCACGTCAAAAAAAAAGCTATTAAAAAACATAGAAAACTTAAATGAAACAACGTAACCAAAATGTGACCTATAAAAGTCATTATTTTGCGCAAGTTACGAAAACTGTTGACGATATAAATTAATAGTGATGTATATTAAAAAGTAATAATTGCTCACAAAAAAGTATGGTGATATTGGTATCATGATATAAATTCTTATCCATTAAATGGTTTGATAAATAAGGATGTTTATGTACATGTTAATTCCACTTTAAATTATGTTGATCGCACTTTTCGTGTAGAAGTTATGACGGCTATAAAAATCTTTTTAAAAAAGGATTGAACAAACTCTAACTGTTCTGCGTTTAGTCTATTAACAAAATGCTACTTTAGGTATTTACGATTAAATAATAGTTTTTTAAATTTTCACCGACGAAGTCGCGGGCAAAGTGCTAGTAATAGTAGAAAATATATTTGTAGGTAGTTTTTTTTTTTTTAATAATAGTAATATATATTTTGAAAGAATTACTAATATTTCTAATTTTCCTAATTATCTCTGCGCACAGCTTGTGTTAGTTGTGTGGAAGAGAATAAATAATAAAAAGTCCAAGGGGTCCTGATCGAAACTGCGACATACATTACCAAGTGGCCTGTAAACCAATGCACTATTGAGGCTTAAAATAAAATTCGATAGATGATAGTTAGAAAAGTGGTAGATTTATGACACTCAATAAGTAAGTGTAACACTTTAACATTGAATAAAGATATTTGAATTTTGAAAAAAAATTTA
This sequence comes from Nymphalis c-album, assembly GCA_963151315.1. Lineage (NCBI taxonomy): Eukaryota > Metazoa > Arthropoda > Insecta > Lepidoptera > Nymphalidae > Nymphalis > Nymphalis c-album. Next base: position 13,269,048 of record OY720590.1, on the reverse strand, counting down.
AGACAAAGGTCGGTGATTTATTTTTTTAGGATAAGACCTACTTTTCTGTTAGATATTTTATCACACTAAAAACAGTTTTTCTATTCTTTTAAATAATGGCAGTTAAGTATAATGCACATGTTCTTAAGATATCGTTAAGATACATTTTAAGGTATGACACAACTAAAAAAAAACGAAAGAAGAATCGAAACTTGTTTTCTCGCAGCGACCGTCAAAGCAAATAAGTTAAATAAAGACGCGTTCGTTAAATTTCGATAAATTAAGTAAAAAAAAAATAGAAGTCGCTTTTAATATTTTTTTTATTTTATTTTTTCAATTTTTTTCGAAGTACTGTATAAACATATAGAATAATGGGTATCTCGTGAAATGATACGATAATGATTTATAAATGAACAAAAAATATAGTGTATATTTCCAATTTAAAATGATATCGTGAGCCATTCTGATATAAATAATTAATCCTCGTAGTCATTGTTTGACTGAAAATAGACTTACGTATGACCGTAGCAGTGTAATGAAAATGTACCGGGCTTAAAGCTGTCGCTTGGGGTGAAAGAATACCCATGTAACATGTAATATACTGCGCCGCGCAGGAGTTGTATAAAATACGAACATACAAAAATAGTTAACTTTGATGTTATTGTAACTATAAAAACGTATAACATAAAATAACAGCTCGCAATATACTCATTAAGAATTATAACTTGTATGTTTATAATATCATGAATTCATTTTTTATAGGTACTTATTTTCTACTTCTTACATCATTATGCATTGCAAGTACAATTTAATAACGTTTGAAATATTATATTAATTTCGTTTATTGTTGTTTATATTAAAACCATCCCATTAAATGCTTTTTATTATTTAGTTATCAATTGTCGGTTACATTTGTTTAAATTTTAAATTATATTTTGGAATGAGCGGTATTTACTAAAAATATTTTTTTCTCAAAATTAAGAAGCCATTTTATTTACTAAATAAAAACTGTTAAAATTGATATTAAAGATGAAAAAAAAATAAAAATTTTAAATTATATACTCACATTTAGTTTCAACTTCCATTGCTTTTATGAATGATTTTCTCCGAACAAAGAAAAGCGAATTGCAGGAGTCGGTATGGTTGCGTCCGCTTAATACAAATGCTCAGCAAAATGTATGAAGTTTTTGACCCGCGCCTGCTTTTTAACTTTGTTATGAGCACCGTTGAAACAGTTACGAATTGAATTTAAACTGAAGAAAGGCAGGATGTGAAGTATTGAAATACCTAGGTCGTTGAAATCGTTGTTATTGTAAATACGATTGAACTTCAGTGACACCGATTGACATAACGGTTCGAGCTCACCTCCTATTGGTCTAAATTAAATTTGCCGCTCTTTTACTTCAATGAAATCGATCCAGGATCTAGGAAGCTGCGTTCAAAATATTCCGTATTGTATGCAAGAAAAAGGTTATATTTGAAACAATGAGTGGTAAATGGCATAATAGTAACTTTATTATACTATTATACTATTTCTATTTAATTTACAACAATAATTAATGGTAAATATACATACAAATAAAAAAACTACGTTGATTTTTGTTAGCAAGAACAAAATATCTTATGATTTGGTAAAATTACAATTTTATTGAAAGTGATAATTGTTTAATAAAATCATAAGTGACCGCGTTCAGTCATCACCACCACTAGTATTCGCCCAATGCTCTTGTCTGTCAATCTGCTTTTGAGTTTACTGTTCAGATTCTTCTGAAAAGAAAGAAAAAATATGTTACATCTACATACTTGAAATAACAGGAATTTACTGTTCATTTAATATATTGAGTATATGATTTATTGTACTAAATACATTTGTCGATCTGCACATTGATTTCTATCGTTATTAAACTGAAAAGTACCAACATAATATTTTATTGATGCGTATTATTAATTGGTACTATTCTAGAAATGAAAAGGACATAAAAATATTATTTTATTTTTTATTGTATATATATATATACTACAATTGTTATCAAATTCAACGATTTTATGTTGTTACTAACGATAAATTAACATTAAAAAAAACTGTTTCTACGGAGTTTCTCTACGTTGGTAGAGCTTTGACAGCAAGTGTAAAGCACAGACCGTAGACCACGGTCTTGTACACAGTCTTTCAACAACATTAGTGGGGGTAAGTTGGCTAATGAACCGTGGTTGCTACTCAGTTCAATTTACGGCAGCCAGAGGCATGACGATAGATCACTCAAAAATATATTGTATATGGAAGATAAAATTATACAAAAGTCAAAACGATATAACAGTGACTAAATAACACAATGCTTGAGAGAGAAAATATACGCCACGTCACTTAACCGGAACGTGACAGCATATACCGATCGCAACGACTACAGCGGGCGTTGTCGCAAACTAAAAGTTATATCACAATCGCACCAATCTCTCACACTGAAATTTATCTCTGTTGATAGACCTGTATACAAGACCGATTGAAAATGTATATGGAAAAAGTATTTTTCCTGAGTTAATAAATACATGAAGAAAAACAACCGAAACGAAATATAAAAATAAAACATACAGACGAATTGATAACCTCCTCCTTTTTCTGAAGTCGGTTAAAAATAACGCGAAAATACTGGGGAAATTCACTCCACAAGAAGTGGGGGGGACTTGACGTCAACTTGCATGGAGCAAGAATTTTTTTAATCAATTACTTGGTGGTAGCTCTACCTTTGTGCAAGCTCGTCTGGGTAGGTACCACCCACTCATCAGATATTCTACCGCAAAACAGCAGTATTTGCTGTTGTTGTGTTCCGATTTGAAGGATGAGTGAGCCAGTGTAATTATAGGCACAAGGGACATAAGATCTAAGTTCCCAAGGTTGGTGGCGCATTGGCGATGTATGCGATGGTTAACATCTTTTACAATGCCAATGTCTATGGACGTTGGTGACCACTGACCATTAGGTGGTTCATAATCCATATGCTCGTCCGCCTTCGTATGTAATAAAAAACCTAGATTATTTTAGTACACAAAATATTTTGTTAATTGACATCTTCCTAATTGGGTGGGGGGAAGTGGGAACGGTAGGGTTGACAAAACAAATATTTATTATTTTTTATAAAAGAACTATAAACAAAAAATACTGTTCTTCGAAAGTACCTGTATAACGCCGAAATCAAATTAAAATACGATAAAAATGTTAAAATTGAATAAATAACATTGGGCCCTGACTATTCTATTCTTATTTGAATCATATAAAAATGTACAGATACATATGTATTGTGATCTAGTTGACATATTTTTTTTTACACAACAATTTAACAAATTCTTTAACAAGCAACATGAAATAAGTTCTCTTAAATAAAACATTATCAAATAATTACAAGTTATGTGTTTCATTGTTTAATAAATAATAAACAGATTTGTATACATTGTTACAATAGGTACTTCATAGACATTGAATACATTGATTTAGTAAACATTAAGTCAAACATTTTAAGCAATAGTCAAAATATAATTACAATAATAGAATAAAAGGAGTTTAGGCCACAGTATGTTTTCTTGTTATAAAATTTTACAATGATAATATTCTCATTGAAGCAACAATTTTTGTGAACAATTTTATGATATTATAAAATATTAAATATACTGTTTTTTTTCCTAGCAAGGGTTTTATATATTCTATGCTTAATTTTAAGCACATTGCTGGAAAATAGTTTAGTGTTTCATGAGGATTTTTTTTAAATTCATGGATTTTTTGTTTTACAAATGAAATATATTAAATGAAGTCAATCTTGTTAAATACATTATAATATATATATTAAGTTAATATAAAAGTTAGCAGTAACACAATGTATTAATCTCTTTTGCACTATTTCTGTATGCTCACATGTTCTACTAAAACCATCTATATCAAATCTAATTTTAGTCATTTATTTTATTAGCAATAACTTGTATGACACTATTATACACACGAGACTAACATATAAAAGACTTGATAATTCATATCAAGGGTAGGCTTTTTCATTTATATATAAAATGGTTTTATGGGTATAATTACATTAAATAAAAACTATACATACTTAAAACTTTTGATTGGCCACTTGGTATAACTATTCGTTGTATATATAATAATAATTAAAAAGTACTAAAGGTATGTTATTAATTACAAACAAAGCAATGAATCATGAGAAAATTCTAAAATCTATTAAATGCCCCTTTTCCAAACATCCATCACACATAAAAATTGTCAATTGTAAGATTTAAATTTGTCAACATTAAAAACCTATTACTAGAAATAAATAAAACTAAAGTCATTAATGAAGAATGTTGTGAGTATTTTGATAACTAAAATAAATATTTACAATATTAAAATAACTATCTGGAAAATATTAAGTCACTGTGATCATTTATCAAGAAATGGTAAACAAACTGAGCTTTCTTTTTGTCTATGACTTGTTTGTTTATCCGAGATTGCGGCTCTTGCATCAAATTAGGATTATCTCTAAGAAATATTGCACCAAAAAGTGTTGATAAAGTTTTTGAATCTAATCCATTTTCAGCGCTATGTTGTAAAGCCTCTTGTAAAAATTCGCATAAATATAGGAAGACATTTTTTCGAAATTCTGGCAATTCCATTATTATCTGCTTACATTGTAAATAATTAGCAGATGCTCTAAGACACACAGACTGAAGATTATAGGGGATGATTGGATCTGCTGTACTCTCTAATAGTAACAGAAGTGCTTCAGCAACTGAATGTATACTTCCTGGTATGGGATCTATGGATCCACTATCCAACCAATCTCTTATCTGCAACACTTCTGAATGTAATCCTGGTTGTTCAAATAGATTAGGCTCTTTTAAGCCATGAAGATAAATATGGTCAACCAAAAACCATATTTCCTTTGGTATAGAATATGTTGACTGATTGGAAACACATTGGTCTCTTTTGCTTTCAAGTTCAATGAGTTTTCCAACAGGAACTTCCCTTATTGGGATGTTTAAGTTGACTAGCACTTCAATTGAACACCCAAAGCAACTTCTTTGGTAGGTTCCATTGACTGTGATGAAAATATCTTTCCCACCATACAAATGCAGAACTAAAATGTCATACAATTTGTCAGTTCCAGCATTCATTTTACATGCTGAAGTTTTATTTATAAGTACTTTAAGTTGTATTTCACATGACTCATCAGCACAAATACATTTTTTGTATGGTTCAACAATAAGCCATTCTTTGCAGAAATTTGCTTCATCAAGTTTCTTGATAAATTCAAATTCTACAGGCAATTTTCCTGTATTCTTTATTGTTATTGTTCTTACTTGCAGTTCTAAGTACCTGACTGTACCAAAGTCTATTTCAGTCACATCAACCTTTACTTGTGGAATGAGTTCATTTTCAAGCTTATCTAATTGTTTTATAACTTCCTCATATACTTTCCTATATTTTTCCTCATCAATTATTTTAATTTCAGAGGTGAATATTGCCGACACAGGCTTATGATCACTTATATTTAATGTTGGATGACTTCTGTACGCCAGCTGTATGATATTATCACCCTTCCAAAATATTCTATCACACCAAGCAGGTGCACGATTTTTCTCACTCGAATCCCAATTGTCAGTTCCTGGATCATATTTATAAGTTGGCTTAAAGTTAATGACACCCTCTAAGTAACCTGCAAAAACATTACTATTCTTATGCTGCTGTTTTAACTGATCCCACTCCAAAACAGGTGCAAAATTATTTTCACTGACAAACTTTTTAACGCTTTGCGGATCTAGTTCAGTAATTCGATAATTAAGATCTCCCAGCCAGTAGATATGGTCGTGATCTTTAATTGCTTTTGACTGTTGGTTAAGCTGTGCAAACCTTGTTCTGTTACAAATATCTCTGAAGTCTTGATTTCTTCTTTCAAACTCTTCAACATGTGCAGCTAAATGAGAATTAACAAAACATATGGAAGTATTATGTAAGTCAAACCTTATTGACACTCCACCCTTGTTTCCCATTTTACCCATTATACCTGTCCCGACTGTATCACATATGATATTTCGGACATGAGAGTAATGTTTCTCTTTGATAAGAACAATCAACAACATACCCACGAGCCTTACTTTTTCCACCTTCACATATTTAGCTCTTCTATCAACATATGTCACAACTGCATGGTACCATTCATCTTCTCTGAAAGTTTGATCAAAAAGAAAAGTTTCCTTTGAGAGGTCTAATTCCTGAAAACCAACTGCATAAATATCAGGAGGCTCTTTATCTACACATAACCAATCCTTAAGTGGTATTACAGGTGATTTGTCATTAACATTCCAAGTCCCACAGAACACTGTAAATTTTTTGGTAAATGTGTAATCAAATTCTTTATCACACATTTTTCGTTTTATGAGACTTTCTCTGATTGCTACAGGAGCCTGTGGTTGTGTGACACCACCCCGAGGGACGACCAAACTGTGAGCTAGGATGTCATCTTCATTTTTGCCATTGTATTTTTTCAGCCATACAAACTCAGGCTCTATGCGTACTTTATTAACAGCTTCTATACCCCGAAACAAATCATCCACGAAATTATCTACGCGAGGAGTCATTTGGATTTCGAACTTAAACTTATTATTACGTGACTGTAAGTTCAGGTACAAAATTGCTTCAGGATCTGAAGGTTTGTTGTCTATTTCACACTTAAAACTATTGTCAATTGGCAGTACTATTTCTACAGATAAGTCCGTGAAGGACTTCGGTGGGTAACATGACGTAAATAAACAAAAAACAGCTTTCTCATCTCCATATTCCACGATTGCTAAGAGCCTGTCCTTTTTTACCCATTCCGGGTGGAGCACTTTTGCATCGCATAGAAATGCTGTTACTCGTTCACTCGATAGAAACTTTTCCTGTACCACAGATTTTATCTCTTCGTGATTCATTTTAAATATAATAACATTGGTTTAACACCAATACAATTGTTCTGACATAATTAATTCTAGCATCCCAAATCGTATAAGAGAAATATTTGACAACTATTTGACATTCTCTATCGGACTATTGATTGAAGATTAAGTTTGGAAATGTGTTTCAAAGTACACAACCAGATTTATTGGTTTTTGTATTTTTAGGATTCCTAAATTCTATGTAAGCACGCCAAAAGTTAAAGGTGAGTATATAAAAAAAATTAAGATTTGTGTTTCCTATTAAAATACAGTTAAGTTCTATTTTAGAAATTGGTAAAACTTTTTACATAAAAAACGAAATCCATTACAAAAATAATTATATAATTCTCTTTAGAACAAATACGATTTAAATGAAGAAATCTACATTATGTTTATTAACAACAAGGTACCCAATTCCAATTCCACTAATTTCAGGGAATAATCCGTTTCTAGGTGTTTGTAAAAGAACTGTTTTGTTTGACACATAACGAATTAATAGAAGGCCGCATCTGTCATTGCCAAAAGATTAAGTTACAGTAAATAAATAATTCATTTAACACTAAAATTAGTTTCCTTGAATATTTATTTTGCTGTTTGAGTCTTTCAATCATTTGTTTTAGTTATTTTATTCTAACTAGCTTAGTTATAAATCACAATGGGAGCTGCACCAACGGATTGGCAGCTGGAATGTACGGAGCTGAAACAGAGAGGTGCCTATTTACTCCAGTCAGGACAATGGTCCGATTGCACGTTCTTAGTAGGCACTGAACCCAACCAGGTAGTTCTTGCTGGTCACAAACTTATTCTGGCTATGGCATCGCCAGTTTTTGAAGCTATGTTTTATGGCGGAATGGCAGAACGAAATGAGAGTATACCTATTGTTGATGTTCAAATAGATGCATTTAAAGCTCTTTTAGAGTAAGTTAAAATAAGAATAATACATATTATATATCCTTATCTTATGATTTTAATTAATTTATAACCATATTTTAGGTATATATACACAGGTAATATAAACATCAGTTCCTTTGACAAGGCTTGTGAATTATGTTATGGAGCCAAGAAATATATGCTACCACATTTAGTTAAGGAGTGCACAAGGTATCTCTGGTCTGACCTGTATCCAAGAAATGCATGCAGGGCCTATGAATTTGCTCGCCTGTTTGAGGAAAATGTTCTAATGGAGAAATGTATTCAGGTAATGTTTATTAACAGTTAAGATTATTCTAAACTTGTAACCCATTTATTTACAGTATATATTCATAGTATACTTCATTTTAATAATCCTATTTAAAATAATTGTCAAATTGTTATTAATCTGATTTTATGAATTATATACCTAAGGTTGGTTGTGCAATTTATGGAATGATTAATATTGATTACATCGCTACTGTCTATGGGTAATGGACTTACCATTAGGGGGGCCAATTCCCAGGCCTGCCCACCTATGCACAAAAAAAATGTAACAAATAATAATATAATTACAATATAAACTCTCCATAGTCACTTTTTTTTTAGATTATCAGCACAAATACCAAGGAGGTTTTAAATGATAGCAGTTTCGAGGAGGTTGAATTAAATACAGTGATCACAGTCTTCTCATTGGACCATCTTAATGTAGACAGTGAACTGGATCTGTTCGAAGCCGCTGTTAGGTGACTTAATATTTATTGAAATTCTTATGATGATAAAAAAATCTATTAAATTTATATTAGGTTAGAAGTTAGAACACATTAATTGAAACCCAGGCAGAGGTGGCCTTAGCCCGGCAGTGGGATATTCACTGGTTGTTCACCTTTTTACTTTGGTAGATTTTGACTATTGGCTACCCAAGGTATATTATTGTGTCTCATGTTATGAATGTGCAAACATGGACAACTGAGGTCTGACCTCAGTTGTCCATGAAATTTTCGTGAACTACAATCGTACAATTGAAATAGACAATTAATATTTTTAATGGTTAATTTTTTTGCATAATATTTTAAAAATGTTTACCTAAATAGAACCAACACACGATACTTAATAACCACTTGACGGGTCGGACACGAATTTTGTTACACACTGTATGTAATTAAGTTCTTGGCAATTTATTTAAAATAAAAATATGAAAACGCATGTTTTTTCTAAAAGAATAAATTACGCACCACACATTTATCAAAAAGTCAACGAACTAGACTTTCTAAATTTAAAACTGTAAATGAATATTTTATTAATGAATTATTTTTTGTAGATATGCAAAAGCTCTAGAAAAGAGAACTGAAAGGAGTGTTAGTCCGCCCAGAGAATGTTTGAATGAGAACAGGCAAAAGAGCCCCGTTCCATCTACTTCACAGGAAAAGGAACAGGTATAAATGCAATAGTTTTTTGATGTACAACTTTGGCAACACTACCTTTGGCAAAACTGGGGCGAGGCAGTAATATAAGCTTATATAAGAATATATGTTTGCAGGTAGTTAATGTTGATAGCAGTGCTGAGAGCAGTCCAGAGACAGTGATGGATACATGTCGTACAAATGATTCAGACACCTCAGCTCCTCCAGTTGAACACAACAAGAAACCTAAAACAGGTAATTGAGCATGTTGCCATGTGCAAAATCATTAATAATTATTCAGAGCTGGGCAAAATTCATGCTTAAATTAAAATACAATAAGGTTAGCATTTGAAATATGATCAACAAAATATTTTCAACTTGTGTATGCGATTGATATATGAAATACACAATATGTTCAGAACCTTTGATTGCAATAACTTGTCAAGGTTGCCTTAACACAGGAACACCTTAATTTGCATGCTTGGAAATATAATTTATATAATTAATTAATGCAAATTTGGAATAAAAATCTTTGCAGTCATACAATTTGAAAAAACCAAATAATAACAAGTTTTTTAATTAAAATATGTTATTAATGTTATTTATTATTTTTGATCACATACATAATGTTACATTTCTCATTTGTTCATGGGTTATCATTGGATGATGATGAGAATGTTGAATGCGATTCCAGAGCACAAGGAGAAAGCGTCGATCCGGAGCGCAGTGGAGAAGATCCGCTTCCTGACGCTGTCGCCGCAGCAGTTCGCGGGCGGGCCGGCGCGCTCGGCGCTGCTCAGCGAGTCGGAGGCCTTCGCCGTGCTCATGAACATCCTGTCCACCAGCACCGACGTGCCGCTGCCCGCCGGCTTCTCCGCCTCGCGCGTGCCTCGCAAGCAGCTCATCGGCGGCGGACCGCCCTGTAATGTGAGACCAGCCATCCATCACCGATATTAATTATGTCCTCATTTCAACTATTTATGGTCTCTGAAATATTTTTTTCACTGACTTTGATTTTTACGGACCGCCGTCCGAATTACGCCCACCGCCATCGTTAGGAATGCTTCTGCAGTTGGGTTTTCCGTCACCATATAAGTTGTCGATACCACTAATGACCAACCGATCACAAGATACATAATAATAACTCTCAATGAGCAACGAGTCTATCGATCGGTACTGAGTCCAATGGCAATGGTGCAGATGCCGACGTTCACGGTGGACACGCCGAGCCCGGTGGCCGTGGAGCAGGTGTGGTGCGCGCCCGAGCTGTCGCGCCCGCAGCCCTGCGTCACCTACCCGCGGCCCTCGCGACAGGACGGTACTCTACACTATACTCATTATTACAATTTACTACAATGATGAAATACTGTCTTGGAAAATAGTAGATAAGCACTAGGCTGACTTTATTAAGAAACTGTTTATGAAGGAAATACAAACCAAGCTATAGCTAGAAAATATTAATTCAATTTTAAACCTAGCCTATTGATAATTGGGGGAAGGCAATGAAATTAATAATATAAATAACAGATCATTCATACTATTTTATTTTTAAATATAAAAGCAATATTTCAATTTTATAGCTAAGAATGGGCCAATACTCGTCTAACATTAGTTTGAATTTCATCAATCAGAATGACCCATATTAAAGATTGTCTTGAAATATATGTAACAGGTGTTTAATGTAATAGGTGTACGAGCTCCATATTCAATCCCCAACCCGATGTCAGGCTTGGTGGTGATGGATGAGATGCACAGCAACAACATGCACAAAATTTACTGCCAGCGAGCCATAGTGCAGCACACGGACTGCCTCAACACAAGTGCTCTCGACTGCTCTGTTACATTTATGGTCGATAAAAATATCTACGTCCTCGGCGTTCAGGTTACAATTTTTATTAGTGTCATCATCATTAAAATATATATTTATAATCAACATAATTGTTATAACTTATAAAGACCCAAGAATTATATATCCAATATTTCGTATTTTGTAATTCATTTAGTCATAATTTTGATTTTGAAATTAGGTAGCTCTATTCAAATGAGTCATGAATCAGCACCAAAAATATTAGATTAGAAATTATGTTTAATAATGTCATTTAATTTGTGTATGATCAATAAGTTTTTTATTATTTTGTAATTTTCTATTAAAAGAAAATATTTGTACTAAATGTAATGCATATATTAAGAATGAATAAAAGTATGAATGTAGTGAACGGTCGTGCGGCGCGCAGGTGCCGACGCAGGCGCCGAGCGAGGAGTCGGGCGGCGCGGGCGGCGCGGGCGGCGCGGGCGGCTACTCCGAGCTGCTGTACGCGCACCTGCTGGACGCCGACGGCGCGCGCCTGTCCTACACGCACTACACCAACCGCGTGCCCTACCGCCACCTGCTCGACATCATGTTCAACCGCCGCGTCTACATACAGCGGAACAAGGTCTCATTTCGTATTAATTATGTCCTCTAAACTGATTTTCGCAGGAGATATTATACACACACAGGTGCACTCTCTATTCCCTAGCTCTCATAATCCGATTCGCACTTCTTCATTCGACAGTTCCAGACTCCGGACTGGTGCTGAGAATTTTCTGACAGAAAAACCCAATAACTTTTTATTGGCCCGACCTGGAAATTGAATCCAGGACCACCGAGTCTGTGGCGTTATATCTAGCCACTAGATCAACGAGGCAGTCAATAAATTTCATAGTATATAATACGTAATATGTACTGGAAAACGGAAAATTTTACAAAAATGAAACTATATGATACTCATTAATTGTCTGCAGGTATACAAAGTGGGTATAGTGTTCAACAAGGTGGGATGGTATCCCATGGGCACGTGCGCGCAGCAGGTCGCCGCGGAATCCGTGTTCTTCAACTTCGGCATCGGACACAGCAGCGACTCCGTGCGCGATGGACTCATACGATCTATTATATTTACATACTAGCTGCTGAACTGGATACAGCACCGGCCCTTGTCAGGATAAAGCAAGATCATCTTTCGGCGCGTTTGATGTCTACCATGTTGGTTGCGTTATAACAATTTATGGTCACCCAGTAGTCAGTTTTAAAATCAATATTGAGACGAAAACAATTATTATTTGCATATTTTTGAAAAGAAAATCGATTGACAGACAGTGTTGAAAAAACGGAACTGTTTTGTCTTTGTCATTTACATATACATACATACATAGATAATGCCACCAACATGATATCAAATCACCGTTGGCTCTGGTGCTGACACTGACTGGATATTATAGACCTAATAAATAAACATCCATTTTCTCGTGGTATAACTATCATATTGTGAATAGAATCAGAGCCATTGAAGTTTCTTGTGTTGCGTTTAAACGGTAAAAAATAAGTTTAATATATTCATTGTATAATGGCTGAATGCAACCAATGTTGAGAATCCCAAGGCATGAATGAAATATTTTTCACAATTATTAATGTTTGTTAATGATCTCGTTATGTGAATATGTTCTGATTTAAGACAGAAAAGAAAATTGTAAATGCTTCTATATAAGAATAAACTATATTGAAATGGCCGAAGGAGTAAAACAAAGCTTAGATTTATATATTCCATTCAATTTGGCAATAGCTCTGCTATACTATGTCACTACTTACATTCACTTTAGTTTTAAATTTCATATAATACCTTAGATTAGTTCTTAGATGTCAACAAATACATTAAAGGTCAAAATTACTTATTTATCTTCACTCCTGCCATTTATAGAAGTGTATTTTATGGAATTTACGTCATAAGTTTAAGTTATTATAACGTTCATTTAAATTTATATAATATAATTTCTTATATTTCAGTTTTTCTTTTGCTATTATTTTAATATGACTCACTGCTAAGTATGTCGCATTCAAAGTAGGTACTTAAAAAAAAAATAATAATTTAAGGATATAATTTGTAATAATAATAATGTATTTGTTCTTTTTATTAGTTTTAATAAGGAAAACTATGTCATATTTTATTAATGAACCAAGTAAGCTTGAATCCCAATGAAGGACTGATCCCTGAAATGATTATTTTAAATATAACTGCCCCCTAGGAAGCTGGCGAAGCCGCGGGAAGAAAACTAGTATTATATAACTAAATTATAGACCCCTGTCATTAGTATAATTATTTTTTTTAATTTATGTATCCAAAACAATAAAAGTATAAAAGATATTACACTGTTTTATTAAACTACTTGGTGGTAGAGCTTTGTGCAAGGTCGTCTGGGTAAGTACCACCCACTCATCAGCTATTCTATCGCAAAATACAAGTACTTTGTACTGTTGTGTTCCGGTTTGAAGAGTGAGTGAGCCAGTGTAATTACAGGCACAAGGGACATAGCATCTTAGTTCCCAAGGTTGGTGGCGCATTGGCGATGTTAGCGATGGTTAACACTGTCTATGGGTGTTGGTGACCACTTACCATCATGTAAGGCGGGCCATATGCTCAGGTGGCCCATATGCTCGTCCGACTACGTATGCTTAAAAAAATAAGCAGGAGAAACAGTCTTCAAATCGTAAGAATACATTTCATTCTTTACATTTTGTTTTTTTTTTTATGGAAGTTATTTATAATAATCGTTAATATATATTATTACTTTTTATAATGCGCGCCGTTGTGGTAAAATTCTCTTTACGCGCCACATATGACTTAGTGAGGGTTACCGTTTAAGCTTTTTTTTAATCAAAAGTATTATTAAATTTATAATTGTTTTAATAATAGTATTTAAAGGTAAATCTTGCGGATTTTTACGACATTTTAAAACATGCGCATTATGGCATATCATCATATCATATAATAATTATATCATATCATATATCTGTCAATGTGGCTGTCAATGTGACTTTTGTCATGTTGGAAGTAGTGAAATTCCAATTGCCAGTCAGTTGTTTAGTTCCTTGATTTAAAACATATTATTTTAATTATTTGTTTCTTTGATCAAATAAAAAGACTGATGTGGTTATTTTTAGAACTAAGGTAGTAGTAATTAGTCGGCGGCACGACTTAGTATAAGTTAAATAGATGTTATAAGTGAAGATGTCTCGCAATAGATGCGATGGTTTACTTGCGAAGGTCGATTTTCCTCTTTACACGCTCCAGACTCTGACGAATCGTCATGTTCTTGTAGCGGGAGGTGGTGGTGCATCGAATACGGGGGTCGCAAATGGATTTGTAAGTATTGACATATTCACTGTTAAAAAAACACGAAAAACTTCTAAGCGTTCTTCGATACGCGTCAGCAATTTTATTATCACACCTCATTCTGTTTACTTACATCATCCAAGTTGTCGTTCTAGTGTTGAGTTGGAATTTTTGACTTACAGGAAATATTTGAACTATCACACAATGGCACGCGATTTGTTGCTGAAGAGGTGATGAGGTATGAGACGGGACCAAATGTGGTTATGACATGTTCTGTGCAGAACGTTCAGAACAGGATATTCCTGGCAGCAGGTCAGGAGAGTCATTGCCAGCTTTACAAAGTTAATGTTAAAATGGTGGATGCGGCAGAGATACGTCGTGGGAGCTTCCGTGCCGAGAACGGTCTCGTACGCCGTCGCCGTACTATATCTGAGAACGACAATATATCGAAAATGGAAAACCATAACCACTCAACAGACAAAAGGATGTCATTTGAAATCAGGCCTTGTGATAGTGTGCAAACAGATTTTGGGTTGGTACTGCTTAAACTAACAATATGAAATATTAATGTACATTCAATTTAAAATATGTTTCAATAAAAATACTTAAAAGCTTTTACATTTAATGTTATGCAAATATCTATAAATTTGTGTTATAACAACAACAATGCAAAAAAAACAAATGTCATATAAAAACCATTGCCTTTTTAAAAGCTTAGGATCACTACTAAAGGCAAGTGGTTTTATGCCAACTTTGGATTCTACTTAAGTATTACTTTTTTTTATATAAATATTTAGTAGATTTTTATCATTTATCTTTTATAATGTTATAAAAAATATGGATTAAAGATTTAAAGGGATTTAAAGATTCTAAGTTACTTAAAGTTCTTAATAACTTTGAATGTGACTTTTGATGCTATTTGACTTATGTCGCAATTTTAACATATTTATGTGATAAAAGAACACCACATGGTCAATAAAATTATCCTAATTAAGTTTTACTATACTTAAAAATAATTGATTATTAATAGTTATAATATTTTGGATTTCTTATCTAAATATGTGAGAAATAAATGATGCAAAACATCGTAAATAATCGAAGCATTACATTGATATAGTACAATTCAGTAGTAGCATTCAATCAAGCATCAATAAATACATCATTTAGAACCCGTATTTGTATATTTTTTATTTGTTAAATTGCAGAAGTTCATTCAGAAATTCCATTTTATTATATTAAAGTTAATAATTTGTGAATACTTTTTCCAGAAGTGATCCATTGCAACGAGTTGTGACCGTCAGTCATGATGGTAAGCTGATGGCAACGGGTGGAGTTGATGGCAAAGTGAGAGTGTGGTCTTTTCCTAAAATGCAACTGTTATTTGAATTGCAAGGACACACCAAAGAGGTAAATAACATGCACTTGCCCTTTTAAATAATAAACTTATTTAAGTTTAAGTATAAGTTTAATATAATAATAAGAATAATAATGAGAATAAGTTTAATTTTTTAAAAGGAAAAGAAGTAAATTTATTATTTAATATATATATTTAAAAAAACATAAAAAAATCTTAAACATATGTTATACCATAGTATTTTTATTAGGCCTATTATCAGTAACAAGCATACCTAACTTTAACATTGTATGTTTTAATTATATCAATTTCCTTTTTTTTTGCATAGGTAAGCAAAGGAACATATAGGCCACCTGATGGTAAGTGGTCATCAACGCCCATAGACAATGGCATTGTTAGAAATGTTAACCATCGCTTACATCGCTCAAGCGCCACCAACAACTACCTCCTATATGTTTTGCTGTTATTATTTTATATGACAACTTTTTAAAGGCCTCATCCCCAAGGGATCATCTAATTTTAAATTTTCACCATAGTTACTTTATCTTAGTCTCACAACTGTTTGATTTATTATATGTAAGCTTTACCCAATGTAAAAAGTTAGTAAGAAAAGAACCAACTACGCATCTCATATTCTCCTGCCAAAAGTAATACTCAGTAGAGCACTGGCTCACTGGTGCAAGAAAAACATCTTAGTTTCCGAGATTGGTGGTGCATTGCCAATGTAGTATAGTAGATACTTAATATTTCTTACAGTACCAAAGTGTATGGAGTGATGACTACTTAGTAAGTCCGATGGTCGAATGGCCCAACAGATAGTAATTAATTACATTTCATCATAGACATTGGTACTAAGAAAAATATAAACTGTTTTTTACAATATAAGATGTTATATCCCTTGTGCCTGTCAACACACTGGCTTACTTATTTTTCAATGTAAAATAGATTATTATTTGGCAGTAGCATGAATTCAATATCCTTAGTTATAGCATAATTTCTATAACAATAAGTAAAAAAATAAAAGGTGTGTGTGCGATTCACACACGATAGAAGTGAAACTTCAGTAAATCGACAAAAGAAATAATATAAAATAGTATGTATATTTCTGTCTCATTCTTTGCTGGCTTCATCCTACACATTTTTGTATTTGTGTCTCTTACCTGTCGTTTTTTCCGTTGCATCCGGTTTGAAATCACAACGATTCTAAAGAAGTTTCACTTCAATATTTTTTCAGCTTGATGACCTTGACTTCAGTCCATGTGATAGTCGACTAGTGAGTATAGCCAAAGATGGACAGGCATTGGTTTGGGACACCAAAGTTAAAGCGGCACCACTCTTAAGTCTAACATGTCAACCTCCAAATGGCACGAAGTACCTTTTTAGAAGATGCAAGTAAGTTAATTTCATGAAGAATGAAATTAGATAAGACTATTTATATTTATATGAAATTACTTGGTGGTAGAGCTTTGTGCAAGCTCGTCTGGGTATGTATCACCTACTCATCAGATATTCTACCACAAAAAAGCAGTACTTTGTACTATTGTTTTCCGGTTTGGAGGGTGAGTGAGCCAGTATAATTACAGGCATAAGGGGCATAACATCTTAGCTTAATGGTGCATGTGCAATGTAAGCAATGGTTACCATTTCTTACAATGCCATTGTCTATGGGCCTTGGTGACCACTAATCATCAGGTGGCCCATATGCTCGTCAACCTAACTATAAAATTAAAATAAAAAAAATGAAAGAAAACACATTTACCCTGTGTGAAATGTTTTCAGTTACGCTTTACTTATGTGTTTTTATTGTACTTGCATATTTATTGTGATTCACATTCAGAGTATAAAGGTCAAACGCATTGTATAAGTGTGTCACAGACATTGGTTCACTTAAATAGTTTAACTTTGTATTAAATTATGTTGACCTGTATGATTTATATTAACGGTGCCTATATTATTTCTGTAAGGAATCACTGTATGTTGGGGTCAAATGTTGTAGCAAAATTAATATTAAAATATAATAAATTTTTTTTCTATCTACGTATTATATTTGATTTTTTTTTAAAGAGAAACTGTACAAATCATGACCGCGAGAAGTGGTGGCAAGAATGCTAGCAGCGTTTCCCCTTTGAATCGCAAATCTGATTCTTGGCGAAAATGACCAGCCCTTCTGTCTATATATAATACCCAGCCAAATGAAAAACGCTTGTTTTTTATTTGGCTGTGTATTTAACTAAATTAACCACAAATACTTTGAAAGGAATAAGAAATGTTAAAGTAAAACTCATTGAAATGATTTTAAATTTTCCAGATTCGGCGACGTAGAGGATAGAAAAGGCGAATATCGAATGTTTACAATCGCGAACCCACTGGCTCGTTCGGGCAAGCAGAAGGGCCTGGTGCAGCTGTGGGAGCCAGTGAGTGGTCAACTCCGCAAGACGGTGGTGGTGGCGGAGTCGCTGTCCGCACTCGCCGTGCGCGATGACGGCAGGTTCGTCGGCGTCGGCACCATGTTCAGCGGATCCGTGGATATATATATAGCATTTAGTTTACAGGTGAGATGAGAACCATTTATAATGATTAATTAGCTTAGTGTTAAGATTAATGTATATAAAATAAATATTTTCAGTGTATTATAAAGATGATTGCATATTAATTGCATATTATAAATAATTTTCACTTACTCATATGAATGGAATACATAACAATTTGCCTGACAGTTCCGGAGACTAGTCTTTTAAATAACCTCCTCCTTTTTTTGAACTCGGTTAAAAATTAAAAACAGTTGCCTTATTTTAAGTCATGATAATTGCATCATGAAAAGTATTCCAAACATAGCTTAAATATTGTTAGCAACATCAAAGATGTGTAGCACGGGCGTCATGGTAAAATATTTGATTAAAAGTTCACGCAAGGAGCACAACATTCAATATACTAGTGAAATTCGTTTGATTAGCTCGAAAAATGACGTCACAATGAGTTATTTAATAATAATATGTGGTGTCCGCAGCGCGTGCTGCACGTGGGCGGCGCGCACGGCATGTTCGTGACGGGGCTGCAGTGGGTGGGCGCCGCCGCGCTCACGGCGCGCTGCGAGGCCGCGCTGCTCTCCATCTCCGTCGACAACCGCCTCGTCGTGCACACGCTGCCCTACCCCGGTGAGCACGCACGCACGCACACGATATATTTATTATTATGTACCTACTTGTAAATATATTTTCTTTTTTCACTTTTTTCACCTCTTTACTGTAGAGTCGTTGATTTCATGAGGTTGGTGTTATTGTATAATTGTTAAATTAAGTTGATTCATCACTATAAATGATAATTAGATGTTAGATAGGATGCCAATAAATGGTCCTAAATCAGGATCACCTCTAAGGGCCGGTTTTTTGATCCGTAGTCAAATGCCGTATGACAATTTGTTATATTAACCATAGTTAAATTGTTAACTAATGGTCAAACGGCTACTTCGTTTTTCAATGTCTGTTTTAACTAAAGTCAATCTTAACCTTTGGCTATTATATTGCCAGTGAAATCGGAAAAGATTTCCTTAAAATATCTATGGTTTTTTGGGGGTAATATTTTTCTATGTGACAACACATGCATAATGAGTGAATAAAACGTCTTTTTTGACAGATTTTGAACTGCCATTAAAAGTCAAATAAAATAACACGAGATTCAACAAACAAGCTTTTCTAAAAAAATGTATGATTATTAGAAAAATGTAATATGAAAGGCAAACTAGATTTTATGCAACTAGTTCATAAAATAAAACTTAACTATATTTTATTTAAGTATGTGGTGAACTATAGGAAATCAAGGCGTAGCATTATTGTTAATATAATAATATTTACTGAGCAAATAAGTACGTCGAGGGTGCAATGAGATCGCCTTAAATTTGCTTGAAATATTTTAATTGTACAATGTTTGTTACATAATTGATTTATAATATCACAGAATTAATAATAATGTATCGGTATAGTTCGATCATACAATGGAACAAAGTTTGCTGAGATAGAGGTTTCCACGGTGCCACTGTGGTAGGTTTTTGGTTTGCGTGGTTCAAATGGTCAACACATAACATTGCTCCTTCAGAGTTAATAAAGACTAAACACATAACCGTTTTTCCTTGGACCACCGATATGGCCATCTATATACGGAAAATTTCGGCCTTCTCATAAACATGTAATCTGCAAAAATATCATCGCCTGATACACTTTCCGACATATTATAATATCGAACTATATTTAAATTTATAATAAATAATACAAATAATATTTGAAAAAACGACGTTGACAACAAGAAAACTGTCGACAGCTGTCATGGTTGAGAGTTAGCCATTAGTCAGAATGCTAACTCTTCAACGTTGGGTGGTTAAATTTTATAACTCATAGTTCATTATTTGAACATTTGTTATACTAACTATTGATGAAAAAACACATTTTGGCAAAATTTAACCATTTGTAACTATTTTCAACCATTTGTTGAGTTAACTACCGATCAAAAAACCGGCCCTTAGTCACTTTTTATTGTCTTATTTTTTTTATACAATATGTGGGGGAGTAAATAGGCCACCTGATGATAAGTGGTCATCACCGCCCGTAGATATTGACACTGTAAGTAATATTAATTATTCTGGACATCGCCTATGCGCCACCAACTTTAGGAACTAAGACCTTAAGTCCCTTGTGCCTGAACACTGGCTCACTTACCCTTCAAACTGGAACTCAACAATACTACTGTTATTTGGCGGTAGAATGTCTGATGAGTGGGTGGTATCAAGTAAACTATATTTCACAATTTTATTTATTAAAGATTGGTATTGATTATCTTATTTACTAAGGTTTACTTAATTTCAGGTACCGTTCCTGTCTGGGTTGCCATTCTACTTATCGTATTCGTACTATTCTGTACCTTCTGTTTATGTTCATATTTAGGTATATAACGAAAACATATTTATCATAATTTAATTTGTCAATATAAATACTTACTTTTAAGAATGTTGGGAATGTTATAAGTTTAATTTAATAGGATAATGGCGAACATCAAGATATTATTATTATGTATGTTTGTATAAATAGAATCAATTAAATGAAGTGCGGATTCGAGTTTTTTTATTTAACCTGAGACGTATCTCTCCTAGATTAAAAAAACTGGCCAAGTGCCAGTAAAAATCGTCTGTTGTATGGGATCTCCACTTAAATATTTATTTTATTGTTTTTGGTATTTGTTGTTATAGCGGCAACAGAAATACATCATCTGTGAACATTACAAACGGACAATACGGTAAAGAACGGACGGACGGTAAAAGAAATAGAACGTAGTCAAAAGATTCGTTTCGTTGATGTCTGTTATTACTGAACATATACAATTATATATAATACGAATTTATGCTTAAGGCATTAATAAATTAACCTACTTTCTATTAATTTAAAAAAATTTCACGTGGATGAAAACAGGCACAAGTTTAAAGAAGACCTATAACACTTACTGTTTTGAAACCGTTTTTCTCCAGTTAAAAGTTAAACTTTAATAAAAATCATAAAATGTTACAAACTGTTAAAACAAATAAGTGATATTAATAGTGACATGAAACTGAACTCTAGACCTAGGGACTTACTTATTGGTTTTTTATTTATAATTACTTTAAAAAAACACAATTAATTATTCTTAGTAATCTCATAAGCGAAGTAGCAGAAATTAAAGGATTAGCTCTATTCAGACTAATCAGCCAACTTTTTAATTGACAGAGACGTGCTTATGATAATAAACAATACATGGTATTATCGTTCTAAGAGTGCAATATAAACAGTTCTTAAGAGTATTTTGAAATAACTAACAATATCATGAAACTACGTAGGTACTGTTCAAAATTTATTAGGAAATCTGCTTCCCAAAAATACAAGTAAAATATCGTGAAGAGGAAACTATATGAAAAAAATAAACATAGTATACTTAAGACGAAATTTTAAAACTTGCCACAATAAGTTAATTTATAAGAATGAAAGCGTCACTCAATAGATCTGTAGCTACGTGTATGGGATATGATAAATATTTAACATTATAAGATTAATTTTATGACGTAAGCAAGGATACTTGTATATCCTATTATTTGATTTTTGTATGAATTTTACCCATTTTTTTTTTTTTTTTCGCTGTGGAAATGCATTTACGCATACCCCCCGCAAGATGAAAAGCGGGGGGTTATGTGGGACTTGACGGCTGAAGTGCAAGGTCGTAATACCCACTAAAACCACAGCGTATACTTCACCGCCTTTATGGGGGTGCCAAGGGGTCGCGTGAGCATTCTGCCCTGACACCCCGACGGATAGCCCGAAGGCTACAACCTCCTTGGCGACGGATTAAGATGTTGGGCTCCGCCGCCAAAAAACACCCTGACGGCCGCAGAGGACAGGGAGGACGGCAACCTGACAACACCGCATCTCCTCTTCCTCTGCGGCCCCACCGCAACGCACAAATGGTGCGCCCCCATTTGGTCGCGGGAGATAGGGAGCGCGGCAACGCAACACCGACACGCCTCTCCTCCCGCGATCACTCCCGACTGTGAGGGACAGACAGAGCTGTCCCCCGCACCCGCCCCCTGGGCGCATCCAACGCAAGCCTCCTCCTGAGGCCCACGAGGCGCGCCCCACGTCCGGGATCCCGCTTAGCTTCCCCGTGGCCGACCTAACCACGGGTACTGAGCCCCACCACCACGACAAGGTGGAGATCCCACGCGGGGGGGATGAATTTTACCCATACGAATTCGGGATAAGCAGATAAAATACAATATTTTTGTGCATATATTATAATAAAAGGGAGATTTAACATTTTTATTAAGCTGATTATTGATTTTAGTCAGCTTGGCGCGTGTTTAAATAATTATAACAACATGCATAATGCATATAACTTAAGACAAGCTAATCTTTAAATAGTTCAAAATAAACAAGTCCACGTGAAATTCAAAGCCAGTAGCAACTAGCAACTCTTATAGTCTACAAGTTAACCAACATTACGGATTAGTCGATTTCTAGTTTAATTTATTTAATTATAAATAAAATTGTTTACCGTCGTGGATAAATAATTATTTGACTTGATGTGAGTTTTAAAGACTAAAATATAAAAGTGATAAAATATAATGTTGAGCTACTTATGCTTAAAATAATTGATCAATTAGTTAATTCTAGTAATAACTAACTTCACTCTTGTTTTATTCTCTATTGACTTGGCTTGTCAAAACAACTGTCATTCGCAATTTGTATCAGCTTCAGTATATGAACGGACTGATTACGATAGTAGACACAGTTCTTACTACGTACTAAGCTGTATCTTGCATTGAGATAACACGTGAATCGTGCTCGGAAACGCATATTCCTCGCCAATTTTGGTAAAAATATACAAAAAAAAATAAGTTTATGTGTTTAGTGATAGTTAAGTGGACTGAATTAAAGCTGTTATAAAGAATTAATTTAGTAAAAGACCGTAAGATAACAAGTTTTTGTGTTGATTTGAGTGGTTTCAATTTGACTTTGACGTCACGAGAGAGAACCAATCGCTTGGCGCCAAAGATTATGTAGTAAATGCGTGTTTATAATTTTACGAACATCAGACAACTGTTGCTAAGAAGTTTAGGAACCAATCTTGAATGGGGACCACGTGAGTGAATGTCCAAACTATGCTTTTAAAATGTACAGCGGATGGGAGGCGCATCAAAGTCAACGGGGCACCGATCAGTCAAGGGAATGTGGCGAGAGGTAAGAATAAAATAAACATATATTATGTAGTCATAAAAAAAAAATCAAATCAGACAACTGGGAGAACTCGAAAACTGGGAAGTTGAACCGCATTGAAATCAGTTCAGCTGATTTTACGTAACACTGCTCTAGACACATTTTTATTATAAAATAATTAAATAACTTTGTTTAGAATTAATCTATAAACTTACATAAAATTCCCAATTAAAAACTTGTTTAAAATTTCTTATTAAATTCTAAGTATACCGTCAATTCTCATAATTAAACTCCAATTATCACATTACCTACTTATTGAATAGTTATAATGTTTAGCTATTTTAAAACGCAAATAATGTAAATCGCGTGGAGTTGGGAAGTTGAAATCGTTGGTTGTTATATCACTTGTATGTAGGTATATTATTCACCACTATGAAGACGCATTATGCAAGTATTTGTATTAAGATGAGTTACGTTAGCTCCAGATTATATACACGTAAATAATCTTCCATAATTTTCACAGATAATTTTACTATAATAGCAGACTCGAACTTTGACTTTGAAATGAGAGTAACATAATATTATTTTTTGATGGCTGGGACCCCTTGGCACTGTAGTATGTCTACATAGCCTAGGTATAGAACTGGAGCTGAATATTAGTAATGTAAAAGTAAGTAAGAAAAATATTAATATAGAAAGTTCACCAAAATAATCCCTAGTGCGCTTTCGATACATTTCACAAATCCTAATTATAATGGTAAAAGGACATATAAAAAATAAAATAACAATTTAATGAAATAAAAACTGCCGCGAAGCGAAGCCTGTATATAGTCTTCGATTCACATCAAAAGACAAGATTAGGGAGCATCCATTAATTACGTGAGGTAATTTTGGCGATTTTTCGACGCCCCCTCTCCCCTTGGTGAGATATGAGATTTTGTCCCTCCCCAATCTCACGTGAGATTTTTAAAAATGCATATTTTTTATGTAAATAAGTCAATATTATGTGCTTCATTAAGTTAGATTTATTTAAAAAATCAATTTGCTTATAATTTTTAAATTCGATCATTTAATAAATGTTTATTAACAGTTATTCATATTTAATAAATAAATGAATTGTTTCCAAATTGATGAATTTATTAATAGTTAATAAATTCTTTAATTTGGAAACTGTAATAGTGTAAGTGTATAATTCATATTAAATCATACGCTATAAATATGCATGATTTAGTCATATTTTAGTGGAGACATATTTTATTAAATTTAATACTATTTTCTCGCGATTTTACACTGTTTCCTCTGGAAAAAAAAATTACGTGATATTTCCCAAGACCGGCCTCTCCTCCACGTGAGATTGGGTGAGGTTTGGCTCGACCCTCCCCATACGTTGATTATACATTTGAAATGTATTAGACTAATTATGCCAAGATTCCATATTATGGTCATCAGTAATTTTACTCATTGTCACTTAAAAGGATTATATTGCTTAGTATTATTTATTTTAGTTCGGGGAACTGGAATATGTAATTAAGCCTAAGAAAAGTCATTAATTTCGGTCAAGGAATGTTGAAATATTCGTAAAGTATTCGTAAGAAATACATAGAGTACACTTGCTTAGAAAAAAATAATTATATCGCGTATTCGCAATGTATGTTGTGAAATGTTCGCATTAATGACGTCTAAATCGATAAAGATTGTGTCATGCATTCAAATGGAAACTGAAAATCCAAAACATGTTTGCCAAAAAATAAATCACAATATAATCAGTAGTTCTACCGCAAAACAGCAGTACTTTGTATTGTTGAGTTCCGGTTTGAAGGGTGAGTGAGCTGGTGTAATTACAAGCACAAGGGACATAACATCTAAGGTCCCAAGGTTGGTGGCGCATTGGCGATGTAAGTGATGGTTAACATATTTTCTTAAAATGCCGTTTTCTATGGGCGTCGATGACCACTTACCATCGGGTGGCCCATATTTAATCAAAAGGTTTATAAAGCCGACACAATAACTATATCTATAATTGTTTAAAAAATGGCTTTTTAAATTTTATTGTACACTCACTGATGTCTCGAAACGTGTCTAGTAATAAAATATTATGGATCGAATTCTAAATAGAATTAAACGCCAAATGTAACTTCCACTCCCATATTTTAAGGATTAAGAGCTTTTATTAAATAAATATTCAATAAAAGTATATTAGTTCGATATTATTTTGGTGTGAGGAAAATTTCAAGTGTTGCCCTTCCAGCCTTTCTCTCTTCTGTACATAGCATTTCAGACCTTTGTTCACATATTTTAAAATCAAATACACAGAAAATTACAAATGTTACAGAGGCAATAGAAAACTGGAAGGTAAAATGTCCTAATGACGATATCCCTAAGGAAGTTACCAAACAAAAACTTTGGGATTCACCACTAGTTCATGTTACACAACAAAGTTTGAATCAAAATTTAACAAGTGCCAAAAACCGTGCACGGCTTCTACCTTTATCAACTAAAGAGTCAGGTCACTGGTTACATGCGGTACCTTCTAAAAATCTTGGGACGCTTTTAGACAATGAATGTTTTCGAGTATCAATAGGTCTCCGGCTGGGAACGCAGCTGTGTATTGAGCACAGGTGCCCGTGTGGAAAAGAGGTTGACTCTTTCGGCTTACACGGTCTTTCTTGTCCAAAGAGTTCAGGGAGGCTTTTCCGCCATGGTTCTCTTAATGATATTATTAAAAGGGCTCTTGCCACCATTGACGTTCCTGCTCTTATTGAGCCTCATGGAATTAGTCGTGATGATGGCAAGAGACCTGATGGACTGACATTGGTTCCCTGGGAACGGGGACGGGCCCTTGTGTGGGACGCAACATGTGTTGACACACTGGCCCCGTCTCATATCAGGGAAACAATGTTAAAAGTCGGAGCTGCCGCGGAAAAAGCTGAAACGAACAAACGTAACAAATATTCGTCTCTTATTCCAAATTATATTTTTGTTCCGTTTGCAGTTGAAACGCTTGGACCTTGGAGTAATAGTGCCAAAAAATTCATCCAAAACATTACGCCCCGCCTTATTGCCTCCACTGGTGACAGGAGGGCTGGTTCATTTTTCGCCCAGAGAATCGGAATTGCGATTCAAAGGGGAAATGCTGCTAGCATTCTTGCCACCATTCCACGCGGTCACGACTTGTATAATAATTATTTTTAAATGTTATTTGTATTTAGTTAAGGTTTTAATGTAAATAAATAAAAGTTCGATATTAATAAATAAGTACTTTGCCCCGTTCCACATAACCAAAACCAACAAACAGATTAATTATATAAGAGATAGACTGACTTATATCTGAAAATATCCAGACTTATTTATTTGTACGGTCGGTTTATATCGGTCAATATTATTGCTTTTAGATCAAAGAAGCGTCCTTAGTCCCGCGCAAGTTCCGGCTCTTATTGGCAAACAGTTAATTGCCTACACATTGACATATCCTTAGCCGAAATAGAAAACAGCTTGATTGAACCTTCAAAAATAATTAACTTCGAAATTCAAATTATTGAAATATTAAGTGGCCAGGATTAGACTTCACTCTTTTATTCATATTTACTTGTGTATTAGTGGCATACAAAGCTAAATACTCTGTCTTGTTTGCTTAAAGATCCAAGACATGTTTTGAAAGTCTTTGGCTAGATTTTTCTATGAGATAGTAAATTGATCCAAAACAAACATATTAAGTACTATCCTCACGATTGAACGACGAAATTAGAAATTTAAAACATTGATCGATTGCCATTTAATAATAACAAGATATTCTACAACAAATGAATTCTTACTTAATCAGTAGGTTTATTCTTTACTTGACTTATAATAAAACCGATCAACAACTGATATTATTCTGATATTTATCTTCATTCGATCGAATTCATTTGCAGTATTCACAAAAATAACAAATACATATTAAACTAAGCATTAAGTTGCAAAGGGTATAAGTACTTCCGTCGTTTGGATTATTATGACTATTCACGTAACAACTTTCTTTCATATTACAATTCCACGTACAAAGTGATAGCGGCTAGCCCAGTTAAAATACGATTAAATTCGTCTGCATCGGGAGTCGCTACCATCGTTTTTATTTATGTATGATACTTACGCTTTCCAGTATAACAATTTATTAATATGAAACTAACATAATTTGTCCGCTAAACACATATAACGCTGTCACTTTATGATGTAAGCTGTTTGCGTTGCGGTGGATGTGGCTCGGGTACATCATCGAATGGTCGTATATCATGGAGCGGTGATAACGCCGCTGTTATCAGGACGCACGCTATCGTGGGTCAGTCTGCTCGGCTCTGTTTACTCAGATGCAATGGACACGCGAGAATCATATGACAGCGGCTGGTTAGCACCGGATATTTACCTGTCTCAATTATCTTAATGATTTTCGTGATTTATCCTGCTAGTTACTAAAATAAACGTGAAAATTAATTCGTATAAATATTTGGTGATTTGTTCTGATCGTGAACGAATTTCGTTTTCCTGTTAAAATTTCTGTTAGTAAATAAGTTAATTGACCCTTTTTATTGTTAATATATTTGGTATTGTTAAATA
The DNA here is from genome assembly GCA_963151315.1 of Nymphalis c-album. NCBI lineage: Eukaryota > Metazoa > Arthropoda > Insecta > Lepidoptera > Nymphalidae > Nymphalis > Nymphalis c-album. The sequence continues at coordinate 13,240,985 of OY720590.1, read as the reverse complement.
AATTGTTTATGAAGTAGGTATTTTTATTCGAATAGAAGATAAAACTGGTACCATGTCCTGAATGACTTAACTGTTGTTTGTTTTTTTTTTTCGTATCATCGACACGTTCTGTTTTCCTCGATTGAAAGCAAAACCAATTGATAGGCTTCTAGTGCTGTTAGCCTTATCTAATTAAACACGAGAAGCCACAGATAAGATAATCAATTTGGGCGCCATGAATGGCGAGTGTCGTTGACCGATGTCGGACATCAAGCAATCCGGACAATGCACTTCTCAACTCTTTACTTATGTTTTATAAAATTATAAATGTCAATCAAAGGTGATTTCCTAAAAAAATTAAATAGGTATATTTATGTACCTAATTGTTTATCCTTTTTATTATCATTATTAAAACAAATTATAAAATAAGGTTAACAATTTAGTGAATTTTTACGTGTGATTGTGTAAGATATCGCTGAAACCAGATACGACTTTGCTAATAGTACATCGACAGATTAAAAATAATAATACATCAAAATATATTGTTATTTTTTTCTAGCTATACCCCAAGAATTTTAGCACCAAAAACGCGTTCGCTCTGCACCCGCTACTCGATTTATTGATTGGATTAGGTTAGGGGTGCCCCCTAAGTATAAAACCGAGTTTTTGTCATCCTAGACCTCGAGCGTCAGCCGCTATCTTGAACGTCTCTAGGTAAACATCTCAAAATTAGTAGGTTGGCTAGAAAAATAACAGCTGACTGGATAATATTCCTATTATACCGTTTTTAATCATAGGAAAGATATGTCTAATATGGAAATCGTAACATTTTTTTTTATTTCATAGGAAGGCGGACGAGCATGTGGGCCACATGACGTTAAGTGGTCACCAACGCTCATTGGCGTTGTAAGAGATGTTACCATCGCTTACACCGCCAATGCGCCACCAACCTTGAGAACTAAGATGTTATGTCCCTTGTGCCTGTAATTACACTGGCTCACTCGCCCTTCAAATCGGAATACAACAATAACAAGTACCTACTGCTGTTTTGCGGTAGAATATCTGATGAGTGGGTGGTACCTACCCAGACGAGGTCGCACCAAGTGAATTATTCATTTGTCAAACAATTGTATGTCAAATTATTATTATATAATATATTATATACCTACTTATATTTTGTTTTGGTTTTACAGATTAAAACTTATTTAAGGCTGCGGATATGCTGTGTGATAAAGGAAACTCACGCAGCTTAAATATTTCCTTTGCCGAAAATATAAAATTAAAAAAAATATATAGGTATATTTTATATTTTTTGTTATCGGTTAACTTAAATTTAAATCTACGTTCTTTTACGTTTTGTAATTTCTTTTATATGTATTTTAAATGATTTTGTTTTGTTCTTTAATTTGACATTTAAGTCATTAGGTACAATTAAAACTTGTATTTTGGGCTAAAGCCTTCATTATAATTTAAAATTACTTCAACATAATATTAGGTATGACTTGGACTTCAAATGTTTTTAATTCTTTTACAAAATGAAAACAACTTTTGTTTTATTTAAACCTTATTGCATTCTAGAAGTAATTCGAGATACATGGAATAAAAACAGTGAAAATAATATTTTTAATCAAATATTTTAATTATAGTACCGTCTAGAAATATCAACTTTCCGAACCGGTGGTTTTTATGATCCAAATTCATTTAAACTTGTGAAATCTTAATATGGCAACCATATGAATGTTTAATAAAATTAATGCGTAAAAGTTGTTTTGAATTGTAACTTTTTCTGTGTGCAGTTAAATCTCTAAAGTATTCAAAAATCGAATTAAAATTGAATATTTTACTACATAAACAGTTCGGAACCAATAAAAAACACTAGAAAAAACTACGTATGGAGATCAAAGAAGCGAATTTAATGTAGAAAATGGACGCTACATAAATGGCTATGTCTTAAAAATTACCTCGAGATTTATTTGCACTGTTTTAAAATTTACTGAAGCGAAATTCTTATGCTTATTTCGACCTTGGTCAAAAACCACAGACGTAGGTATATTATTAAGCGAAACGCCTCAAAAACTTGAAAACGCGATTCAAATGCTGTTTTTTTCTCTTGTCTATAATATAAAGAAGTTTATTTTATACGATTTCGAAACGTTGTTTAGGGGGTGATTGATAAAATATGCGTTGTCTTGTTCTTTTGAATGCTTAAATCCATGATGACAGAAAGAGACAAATTAGTTGTTTAAAAAAAACGGTTTAGTAAAGTTTATTAGATGTTTTTCCATGGTCTTAATATTGCATAAGGGCTATAGACATATTTACTTTCTTCCATATTCTTATGCACCTAGTAAGCCAGTTAGAAATTATATTCTTACAGCACATAATATAAATTACTAGTTTCCGCGCACGACCTCGCCCCATGTGTGAAATTAACTAATTGTAGAGTACAAAATAAATGAACGATTTTTTTCATAATCTTATTATAAATTAAATAAACCTGTCCTTATTACTACTTTACATAAAATAGATTTTTAAGAGCAATTTCGTATCACCGCTTTTGAGTCTTTCATGATTAAATTAAATGTAAAGTTACCACCGCGGACCGCCTCAATGTTGATTTTGCTGGGAAGAACCAGCCAAAGATTTGCTAGTAAGGTTCTCTTCTCGAATGAAATCGATAACAGTTCTGGTTTAAGACATTTATTTCTCTAAAAATAATAAAATTCACTTGCTATGATTGTATTTTTATTACATGTCATTTACATGGCAAGTCTTTATGGCTATTACATATTTATTTATTGATATTGTAAATATACTATACTACAAAAATTGTTACACATGATATATTATATCAGTATAGTATTGTACAATTAAATTTATATTTCCTGTATAGATATCAACGAATACTTATAACACGCTGTTTATCTTCTATAATGTATATTCTTGCATTGTGTAATAAGCCTTATCTATCGATGTTGTGTTTTTTTTTAATAATTTCGATTTGAATATTATTTAACATCTGTTTAATAATAATCGGTTTTTTTTTAGAATACGTTCAATCGTTTGAGACGCAATAATATTTTTAAGATAAATTAGGTTCGTATTAGGTAAGTCGTTTAGAATAGTTGGTTCAATTTATTGTACAGCATTGAGATTTGTTGACATATTTTTTGTAGTATAGGGAGGTGGACGAACATATGGGCCACATGATGGTAAGTCATCAACGCCCGTAGACATCAGCATTGTAAGGGTGGTTAATTATTGGTCACATCGCCAATTACCAATATTACTTAGCTATCATTTTAGGTTCGCAATAATAGTTGTCTGGAAAAACTCGACGGTGCCTTACCGGCATTTAACTTTCTTTACTTAACATCTGAAATAGATCGCTAATGTAAAACAACCTCTTGGCCATCTACCTAGATTTTATGTATAAGAGTCATTGATTCACAATGAAATCGTAAGTATTGTATTATGCCATAGATATTAATTAGTATGATATAAATGTATAGTATCCAGTATTATGAAGTCGGTACTCCATCACGCGCTAATATATTTTTTATATTGTCAAACAGTTTAACGTTTATAATAGATCGTGCTCAAATATATGCCGTGCACATTAGCAAATTTAGAATAAATAATTGTACGAAAAATTTAGAATATTGGCTGGTGGAAAACGAGGATAACTTACTTAAAACACACTATTAATGATATTCGTGTGATCTATAAAAGCAGCTGGTCATTTTTAGGGTTCCGTACCTTAAAAGGAAAAAACGGAACCCTCAAAGAATCACTTTGTTTTTTTATTGTATAGGTAGGCGGACGAGCATATAGGCCACCGTAATCGTAAGTGGTCACCAACGCACATTGACAATGCCATTGTAAGAAAAGTTTGACCATTGCTTACATCGCCAATGCGCCACCAAACTTGGGAACTAAGATATTATGTTCCTTGTGCCTGTAATTGCACTGGCTCACTCACCCTTCAAACCGGAACATGACAATACCAAGTACTCCTGTTTTGCGGTAGAATATCTGATGAGTGGGTGGTACCTACCCAGACGAGCATGCATAAAGCTCTACCGCCAAGTAAAGTCATTTCTTAAAAGCTAAATTATACTATGATACTTCTACACATATGCTTTAAAGTTTGGATATATTTATCGAAAAAAAATATGTTTATTAAATTAAACATGTTCGTAAATAGTATTATGGGGTTAAAACTTAATTATTTCCGTGCCAAGTCGGAACAGGACGAGTCGAGTACTTAATCCTATTCAATGTATTCCTGCCTATTCCTAATTAAGGAATTTCGTTTAGTTGGGTACATTCTTTAGCACAATATAATGATACATCGCTAATCTAATTATTACGCTTAATGATTTATTTTCAGCGGGGAATGCGGACGGCACTGAAATCTTGTGATTGATCTGTTAGACAATTTGTAAACACTAACTGACATATTTCATTTGGCTAATGACACGTCTGCGAGCGCGAGGGAGATAGCTAATGTTTTAACAGAACGAACTGCGCGGGCGCATACTAATCGGCCTTGACCTTGTATGTATCGAGCTATCACATATTTAGTGTTCTCTACTTCTCTAGTTATTCACAATCGATTCTTTACATTTTTTTTTACGCTTACGGAACGTTGTATATTAAACGAGAATGTCATTTAAATATTGAAAATACAAGATCTTATCGTGGGTTTTTATAAGCAGTGAATTGATATGTATTATGTAACATAAACATAACGCCTATTTATTAGGTCGTACGTTTAAATTCGAATTATTTCAAGTTAACTGACTGCCTCGTTGGTCTAGTGGCTTATATAATATAAGGCCTCAAACTCGGAGGTTCTGGGTTCAATTCCCAGGTCGGGCCAATAAATTGTTATTGAGATTTTCTGTCGAATTTTCCTAGTAGTAGCCCGGAGTCTGGAAGTTGGAAGTGTGTAGACTCCCGAGCCTCGGAAAGTACGTAAAGCCGTTGGTCCTGCGCCTAAACTTTTTCCGGTAGTGTCGGATTGCCGTCCCATCGGGTTATGAGAGTTAGGGAATAGAGAGTGCATCTGTGTTTGCGCTCACACTTGTGCACTATAATATCTCCTGCGCAGTTGGCTAATCTCTCTTGAGATTGGCCGCCGTGGCCGAAATCGGTCTGGAGGACCTTACCTTATTTCAAGTTAGATTCATTTCAGTTAGAAAATAATTATACATTATTTATTTATAATTTAAAGTTTGTGGGATATTTTAAAATGTGTATTACGTTTTAGGCTTTTTTATTTAAAGGTATATGAATGCAAATTAAAAGCAACTGGCTGAAATACATTTTAACGTGTTTTTTTTTCTTTTTTGAATGTTTTAATCTATTTTTTTACGAACGTTTCCGAATAAATGAATGAACTGTTAAATTTTGTCATTACTACCGTGAATAATCGTTAACACATATAATTAAAACAATTTATAACAATATTATTTAAAGTATCGTTTTAAAATTCAAGTACGTTGTGTTGTACGGAAAATAAGTCTTATATAACACTATTTTTAAACTAAAAGACAATAGTGCCGTTAAACTAATTGCCGTAGGTAATATTTTTTCATCCTAATCAACACGAGGTTAGTTGAGTAGGCCATTTCAGTGATAATTTTTTTACTTATCGAGCTTTGGTCGTAAAAAGCAATAAAAGAGTTATTATATTATCTCATAATATGACTTACACAGTCTATATCACGTTTACATAATATACGACAAAAATATTTGGACGAATTGTCAATCCGCTATTCAGTGGATATCTCACTATAAATAATTTTATCAATGTCTTTATGATCTGCGAATGTTCAGAATTCGAGATCTCCTGTTCATTCAGATACTTTAAAATAAAAAATAAAACAAATACATAATTAGTATGAATTGATACCATATTTAAAATTCATCTCAAACAGCAGAAAGTCCACTATCAAGATATTATATTATTACTACACTTCTATTACAAATAGTACATTTTGTGATTTTAAATTTTAATCATTAAGTTTTAAATTTTAGATTGTTTACCAATATCAGGTTTTGAATACGAAATATTATGGTCGTAGTCAATATCCTGAACATTATGCATTCATTGCGTTCCTCTTTTTTTTTTTTTTTTTATTGTATTGGAAGGCGGACGAGCATATGGGCCACCTGATGGTAAGTGGTCACCAACGCCCATAGACAATGGCATTGTAAAAAAATGTAAGCGATGGGCTTACATCGCCAATGCGCCACCAACCTTGGGAACTAAGATGTTATTTCCCTTGTGCCTGTAATTACACTGGCTCACTCACCCTTCAAACCGGAACACAACAGTACCAAGTACTGCTGTTTTGCGGCAGAATATCTGATGAGTGGGTGGTACCTACCCAGACGAGCTTGCACAAAGCTCTTCCACCAAGTATGTATTCCTCTAAACTGTCAATTATATAAACAGAGTCATAAGTCTATTGTGCTTTGCTGCTGACCGATATATTACGTAAGAGCCGTTCGAGTGATTTGAATATAATTTTTTTTTCATAAATTTATACGATTACACTGACACGACGACACATTATTTCATATTTATTCAGTTTGTAGATTCGCTCCGGCTACGGCTGTGTTGTTACATCATTATCAATACACAGCCGTTATGTAATATATAGAGTAGTAGCTATTTACAACGGAGATAATGTAAATAGATTTTTATTTTTATTGTTTTGTTATTGTTGGGTAATTTATAATTAAAGAGAGCATTGCCTTTATATTGTTTATATATATTATCTACATTTCGTTGTGCTATACAGATACCATTTTTATTTTTAATTTTAAGAACACGAATATGGGCAAGGAATAAGGATATTAATTTTTTTAAACATATGACATAGTTAATTTTAAAGAATATCGCGACTGCAATAAATTCACTTTATAAGATAAATTAATTGTTACGCAATTTCTTCTTTTATTTAACCGCATAAGACACATTGTCAATGTCAGATCAGTAAATCGACAATCTAGTATCGGTTCTCGACTCTAGAGACTCAAGGATATTATATTTTACTAAACTTATGCGGTTATATATCATTAATACTTATTTTTATTTTCCTCTTGACCCACGCACAAGATTATGTATTGGGCCGTTGAGGAAAATGTAACGCAAATATATTAAAATAGGCCAACATATCTATACTAATATATAAAGATGAAGACTTTGTTTGTTTGATCCGGTTAATATCAGGAACTACTGGTTCGAATTTAATTTTGTTTTTGTTTTGTATAGTCATTTTATCGGGGAAGGTTCTAGGCTGATTTTTATTCATTATATTTTTATTAATTATACGCGGGTGAAACCGCGGGGCACAGCTAGTCAAATATATTTTACAATTTTGTTTTTTAATGTCTGATTCAACTTTCCAAGTGCCTTTCTTAATTATTTGTTCAATCTAATTGGTACAGTTAAACGCTAAAAGGAGTGCATGTGCCATGGTGGTAGGACTATGTGCAAGCACCATTGGTTGACACCACTTAATTGTCACATATACGACCACCAAACAGCAATACTTAGTATTTTTGGGTTCTGATTTGTAGGGAAAGTCGGCCTACCAATATTATATTTAAAAAAAAAGTATTTGTGTGTGCGAGAGATAGATTAGAATAGTTAGTAGTTTCTGTTCTGGGAGCCGTCTTTACTGCCTCACTGAGGAATATAATAATCAGATGTCGGACATATTTAGAATTTGCTATAATGAACATAATAAGTGGCGTAATTTAAACAAAATAAACACGTAATGTCGCTAAAATATTTTTCTAAGAATTAACTGTCGCTTTGTTATCTTATTTGTAAATGTAAAGTGCTCGTGAGTTCGTTGATTTATGATATGATGCGACGCAAGTAATTAAATATATATGTTATGAAACAAGATATTTAATAAGAGTAATAAAAAATTGCTAAAGCTAACACTGCGTGTTCAAATCCCAAACTATCGAGAAAGATAAAGATAGGTATTATGCAACATCAGCTACCAGATAGCAATTCAATCATTAAGAGAGTTGCACCCATGAGACGTATCCCTGATATTTTGAAACAGATTTTTGTAACATAATATCATCATCATCATACATTTTATATTGTGTCAATAAGCTATTTCAATACAAGCGTTTTTCGTTGATATATTTTGTATATATTATTTCGATTTAATTATAACCTATGTATATAAATAGCAATAACAATTACGCTGTTCAAATAAGAGCGGCTTAATTGCAAACATGGCTTATGTTAGTGGCACAAATATTAAAATAAATCATAATAGGCTTAGTTAATATTGCGTACCGACCTACACGGCGACCTATCGCAAGTTATTCTACCTCCAAATAGCAATACTGTGAAAATCATTGTTACGTTTTAAACAGTGAGTCAGTAAAATTACAGGCTCAAAACATCTTAGATCACGCGTTTGTTTTGCCTTTGATGGTGTAACAAGTGGTCTACAAATCACAGTAACAGTGTTTATGACGCGACGTTGGTTTTTCAATTGGAGTAACTGTTAGATTGCCACATACTTAATTAATCCCAAAAGTTTAACTTCATCTAAAACAAAACGGTATAGTAGTCTTTTGAAAAAAGATTCATCGACTATTTTGAAAAAAAAAGTAGCAAAAGTAACCATTCACTACAATGTAAAATAGGTTGTCTATTTGTGCGATTGAATAGTGGCTGGTAGTCTCGTGTCCAACGTTAGAATGACTTTCATTAAGGAGAAGCGTAAGATGTTTGAGGTCGAGGGCCGCAATATTACGGCGTAATAATATTATCAAGCTGTTATCTCTTTATTACTTCGTTTCTCATAAATAAGTATACAGACACACCTCCGAAATTACTATAGGAAATTATGAAATACTGCCTATTTCCGTAAGAAATGTAAGAAGTGACACCATAAATCCGTTGTGAACATTCAACGGTTCTTACTGAAATATTTATTGTATGAAAATTTGTTTAATAGGTGTCTATTACACGCGTATATATATATATAATTTATATAAAGAAAGAGTTCCATTAATAGTTTTGTTATTAAATTATGCGCGCATTTCACACATAAATGTAGTTTTTGTAATGGCGTCAACTCTACAAAATCCAGTTTTTTAACGTCAAGAACGACGTTTACTTTGATCATGGTTTTAAATAGCATTTGTAGATACCTATTTTGAGTTTTATAAATCAAGTCTACTCTCTACATTATATTGTATAATGTATCGTTAAATAATTAAATTAAAAAAAATCACTTGGTGGTAGAGCTTTGTGCAAGCTCGTCTGGGTAGGTACCACCCACTCATCAGATATTCTACCGCAAAACAGCAGTACTCGCTATTGTTGTGTTCGGTTTGAAGGGTTAGTAAGTCGGTGTAATTACAGGCACAAGGGACATAAGATCTTAGTTCCCAAGGTTGGTGGCGCATTGGCGATGAAAGCGATGGTTAACATATTTTACAATGCTAATGTCTATGGGCGTTGTTGATCACTTACGATCAGCAATTCAGCACACATACACAATGGTATGAGTAAGAGATGTTAACCACGAATATACGATAAGTTACGTCGGAATATTTAACGACGTTACTTTTTAGAATCTCGCTTAAATATTTAATATTATATATGCATTTCACACAAAATAACATAACACCTTTTTCGGAACATGTTTTAACCGAAATCAATAATCCTGGCTGCAATAGTTCTGCAGACTAGGTGGTCCTGGGTTCAACTCCCAATACTTATTTGGGTTTTCTGTCAGAAAAAATTCAGTAGCACCCCGGAGTCTGAAAGTTGGAAGTGTGTACACTCCTGTGCCTCGGAAAGCACGTTATGCCGTTGGTCCTGTGCCTGAACTCTTTCCGGTCGTGTCGGATTGCACTCTCATTGGATTATGAGAGCTAAGGAAAAGAGAGTGCACCTGTGTTTGCGTACACACTTGTGCACTATAATGTCTCCTGCGCAGTTGGCTCATCTCTCTTGAGATTGGCCGCCATGGCCGAAATCGGTCTGGAGGACCTTATTCTTAGTAACTGGCTGGTAGCATCACACGCATTTCGAAATTTCTTTTAAATAAAAAAATTGATTTGAGAAATCAATTTATAGAGAAGCAAAACAACACCGACATTTAGCTATAAGCTATGCGGTATTTTATTGCAAAAACAACGCGTTTTTGTATAATCAAGACAGAGCCGGCTCAAACTAGTTTCGGACAGTAGTTTCGTGCGTAAAATGGACGAGCAAAAATAATCTTAAATTAATTATTTAAACATTTATACGGGTCAGTTACATCCTGGTGTAGTTGTCCAACCGGATTGTACTGGTTATGTTTTTGTCGATGAAAATTCATTATCCATAGCCGATCTCTAGCTGCGTTCGTAAATATAGAGATACGTATGACGTAGAGTTATTTAATAAACTACTGCAAAAATCCTAGATGAAATTAAACAAGAATTTTTTATATAGTTTCCATAACTATTCGATTTTTTCGATTCATGTATTTATTATTTTAAAATAAAGCAAAATATTAATCATTTTTATTCGTACATCACTAATAAAATTAAGCATTATTAAAGTTGATGGAAGCAAGTGACATCGTTGGACGGCTTGAAAACTACCACTAGGAATTGGTTACCTGTTTATATAATTCTTTTATAGATTTCATATACAATGTTTTTATCTTGGTGTTGTAAGATACCATTATCCGGTCCTATATCAATTTCATTTGGAGTCTCTTAAATGTTTTCCTAATTCAGGCCATGGCCACAATCTCAAATAGCAATCGCATTTCACTAAGTCCGATGGGACGCAAAACCGACACGAGAAGTTCAAAACATCGACACGATGTTGCTTTGCATTGACTATAGACTATTTAAATCGAAGGAGGAGTATAGATAATCAAAACTTAGGTTTTTTTTTATTGGTTAGGAAGGCGGACGAGCATATGGGCCACCTGATGGAAAGTGGTCACCAACGCCCATAGACAATGGCAGTGTAAAATATATTAATCAAGAAGTATTTGTAGACGATAAAATGCAAACTGCATGTGCTTTTGTAGACTTGGTGGTAGAGCTTGGTACAAGCTCGTCTGGGTAGGTACCACCCACTCATCAGATATTCTCTCGCAAAACAGCAGTACTTTGTATTCCTGTGTTCCGGTTTGAAGGGCGAGTGAGCCAGTGTAATTACAGTCACAGGGGACAGAACATCTTAGTTCTCAATTTTACGATGCCAATTTCTAGTGGCTATGGGTAATTGTGAATGTAGTTACCACTTACCATTAGGTGGCTCTTCCAGTCCGCCTTCCTATAATATAACTTTAAATCACTTTTGAATGTTTGAAGCATACGATAGGGCCCAAACCGCCTTTCTGTTAAAGTATTGCATACATTTTATACACATGTATAAGTTTGGTCAAACGTTAGCGAAGGAACTTCAAAAAGATAATTTTTCAGTTTCAGTTATAAATGACAGTGTCCTTAAAGCGCACTAATAATTATATAATATGTATAAGACAGCAAGGCTGGTTAATCACTGATAACGAAGCACGTGCCACTCTATTAGCGGATACACTTGCGTCAGATTTTGTTTGAATTATGAGAATGTAACTCAGTTAATTTTGAGAGTAAATGGTGACTTAGGTTTGTCAAATTCAAGTATCTTTATTTAATGTTGAAGTTTCACTTTCTTATTGACTGAATAAAACACCTCAGACCTGAGAACTGTCGTGATAACTGATAACAGGTTCTATGTATCTGTAAGATACAATTAAAAAAATGTATTTGTTTTATAAATGTTCGGCCCTATTCATAAATGTTATTTCGCTGTGTTTAGTTCAAATATATTAAACAGTGATATCTTCATCTGTCACTGATTTGTCATTCGAATGAAAAATACAGCATTCCCTGACTAAACAGATACAATTTGGAAACTAGAGTTTTATGATTTTAGTACAACGATTAAACGGGTGTATGGCTTTTTAATAAATTACCTACATATTATAAATAACATTAAACTATGTTATTAATAACGTAAACTGCTGTCGCTTATACAAATAGACTAAATCGCAATTTTATATTATTATTACGAAAAGGCACGCGCCAATGTCGCACATTGCCAACTCGGTGTGCGACTCTGCGTAGGCAGTATCAATGTGTTGTCATGATAGAAAATGCAGAATGTTGCCATAGTTAATAATTCAATTAATTTATTATATATTTAACATGGGCTAGTCACTTGAATTTTCGACATTTTGATGCTTCTTTGTATTTTAAATTTTGACATCATGCCTCATTTGAACTATAATAGAAAACAACTAGCTTGTGGGTCACCGAGGGCGGGTTTTGGGTCGAGGGATAAGGGAAAGGACTTTCGAGCAGAAAAGTTGTCGATGCTCCCGCAAAAATCTTTAGAAGTCCCGTTAGTGTCGAGAGTCATGTCCCATGTGTCTGTAGTTACACTGGTTCACTCATTCTTCAAACCGTAATACAACAATACTAAATATTGCTGTTTGGCGGTGATGTTAGGATAGTACCACTCCAAAGAGTCTTACACAAAACCTCACTACTGAGTAAAAGTCAGAATATTAGTTTGCAAAGACGTTATCATAAGACCTAGAGGCAAAGATTGGCAGTAGAGATGTCCATGTCCATATTATTAACTGTTTTGAAATTGCAAGGTTTAATTGATTAAATACAAGCTCCATACACAGAATATAAAAAGTACCGCTCCAAGTTTTATATTACAAGATTTATGAAAATTTTATTTTTTCTCGACTTACATATTACTTTTGAAGGTTTTGGCAAAGATCATAATGATAAAGTCCATTACATTTGTTAATGTGAATAACTTTATTAAAGATCTCTACGATTATTTTTCGAATCGTCAACGTAATTGAATTTAAAATGGTGCGAGTATAAGCTGTCAAAACGCTTACAATTATTATCATTTCAAGATAGCAATCGTAACGATCTAACTGATAAATGATAAAGTAGGACCGAACGCGACTATTTTAAGAAATCATATGTAATTAAATATCATACGCTAGAACAATCATCGTACGCTATGCGATTTGCTTATGTTTTTCACGAGATTTTACCAATTTAAGTGAATAATACTTTACCTGTTACCTCCTTAATATCAAAATGGCACCAAGTGACACACAGGAATCTGGTCGCCATTTTGAATCTTAACTCAAACTATTAGAGTAAAATGTTTTATTTTAGTGATTGGGCTATCAAGGGTTGTATTGGATATCTTATCTTAAGCCTTCAAGTTTCACGATTACCGATATAATATATACAATTATGTTTTAGAATTTATTCCGACTTCATCTTTAATAGTAAAACACACAAAAAATATAACTTTCCCAATTTGGTATTTTTATCAAAGTAGGAATTAGTTTTTATTATAAATTTAAAAGTAATTTATCATTTTAACAAGCTATGTATATTCTAATATTCACTTGACCAGCGTTAATAATAAAATGATTAGTATTTGATAAAAACATAAGTAAATATTCGAATTAGAAACATGAATTGTTAGTTTTTTTATCCGGTTTTACAATCCGGAGTTATCAGACACGAAATTAAATATATTCGCAAGTGATATTACAAAATTTAAGATCTTTAGTTTATCTTATCATGTTATCAGACCTTGCGATGCGTCGCGCCAACGCATCTTAAAAATTACGTAAGCTTGTAACGAAATTCACAATCATAGTAGTTAATACATCGCGTGACATAGAGTCGCTTATGGTATCTTATATAGATATTGCTTCTTTTTTTTGCAATTCATTTGCTAAGTAATAAGTATTAAACAAAATCCTATATATATTTATTTTCGTTTTAAAATGTATTCTTTATATATTTTTTTTTACTTTGCAGACTAAATTGAAGTATCAGTTTGATGAACATTATACAAGTTATTATGAATACATCTTTTTTTAATATTATTGTTAGGTAGACGTTAGTTGAGTGACCTGACGATAAGTGGTCATCGCCGCCCTTAGACATGGGCGCCGTAGCAAATATCTAAGATATTCTTTGTGGCTCTAGTTACACTGGCTTACTCAATCTTCACACAAGAACACAGGAATTCTTAGTATTGCTGCTACCCTAATGGGCTTGTCCAGATGTCATGATTTGTACAGTGCCTATTTTGTATTTATATTTGATATGTATATAATTATTTGATTCCTAAATGTATATAATATTATTAGACAATATATTTAACTATTATTTAACGGTTAAAAATAAAATATAGCGATGATTTTTTTAAATTATATATGTAGGTACAAATAATACGAAAAGGTTTTTTGTCTATGTTTGTCATTATGAAGAGTGACAGGGCACGCAACAGATTCACGTTTATATGACCAGCGTCTGTCTGCAAAAAATATTTAAATGCCTTTTATATTTTGGTATAAATTAATTTACTTAATCTTATTTATAGTAAGTATTAGTAACAATTATCACTGGCCGACGCCGCACTTAGTACCTATCTGGCGCCGTGTGCTGTATTGCGGCGTCTCGTCCTGGCTTTTGAATGTAATGTGTAATATAAATAAAGATCGTTTTCGAAATAAAATACATAACTACATTACAACAGGGCTATGTAAGCTTCGTGAGTAAATAGAGGCTATTCCTGTTATGTTAAAATTAGTGTCAAAATTTCAATAATATTAAATAAAAATATTTGATTTTCTACTATTTACAAGCCATTGGTAATATTAAACTTTGATAAAATGTCAATCTATATGTTTACGTAGATATATTAATGTTGCTAGCAACTCCCTCCACAAATCTGATACTATAGTAATCGTTAATATAATATAATACCTATATTCATATACGATGTCTTAAATAAAATTCTCAGCAATTTGAACAAAATTAATTATTTATTTTAACGTTATTACAAATTGTTCTGGAAATCTTATAATTTTTAGCAATATTATATTTGAATATTAAATATTATAGATAAACATATATAATCAAAAATGTATTCAAACTTTGATTTAAAAGTTATATGTTCCCCGTATAAGACTAATGACTTCTATTTGCAAGTACATATTTACGTAAATCATACTCCATATATGTTAATAGATGTGGAAACTGATATAGACGGTATGTGTTACAAGTGTCGTTAGATTATATAATTCTTAAGATTACTTGATTTGGTAACGAACAAGTCGGAGTAGCTTAAGAAAATCCTTACGAAGTTTTATTGTAGGAGATACGTTACCGATATGGTACGGTAACCGTGTCATGAATGTATTGTCTATGGTCTCTGTACATCAGTTTGGTTCTCTGAAATCTGCTCTCTTGAAGAACAGTTTGAGTACATCGAATTTTGATGAAAAAGAGTTCGTACTTAAGGCTTTCCTATACAAACATTCCCTTTCTTTCCGCTTTTAAACTTGAATTGTAAGTGTTCGAGAGTTGAGCTAAGAGGCATGTCTTAAATGAAACATATGTCCACTACATGCTTAATACATATAATCTGTTTCAGCACCATTAAACATTTATTAGCCAGGAATTTTATCTCCAAGTAATAATAATATGTGTATTTGGAGTAATAGAGGTATCTCAAAGGTATTTTATGCGTTCTAAGAGGCAAGAATGTTCTCGTTAGGAATTACATACAATATAGTTCTTACCGAGAAATTAAATAAAGCCTTCTTTATCTTTTAACACATAATGTTTGAAGTAACTTAACTTCAATTCAATTAAACAGCTTTTCCATCTGACATAAAAATGTAGGTAGGTACCTAATTTTTTAATTTTTATCCAAAACTTATCGTTTTAAATGCAATGTAATTCTTTATTGTAAAGTAAAGAGTAAAGTGACAGACTGTGAATGTCTCACTGCTGAGCTAAGTTCTCTTCTTTTTGAGAAGGTTTGGAGCTTATTCCACCACGCTGATCCAAAGCGGGTTGATGTGCCATAATTGTGCCAGAATTTTAGTGAAATTTGACACATGCAGGTTCCCTCAAGATGTTTTCCTTGACCGTCAAGCACGAGATGTAATATAAACTCAAATTAAGCACTTGAAAATTCAGTGGTGGCTACTCGGGTTTAAATCGGGGTCGGGGTGGAACCCACGATCATCGGTTAAAATTAACGCGTTCTAGCCACTGGGCCATCTCGGCTTATTCTTTATGGTGAATCATTCTAATTAGGTATAAGAAACCGTTCAACTGGAATACAAAGTTTAATGACGCGATATTCTGCATCTGTATTGCCTTACCTTGTTAAGAATACGTGTTCTGTGATTGATTTATGTGCAAATTTTTGAAATGCTGTGAATATACTACAGCCAGACAGACATTCACAATGAGCGACCGAACCACAGTGCGATCGTGTAAGCACTCGCTTCAAGGAAATCCGTCTGTTGATACACTTATTTGATGCGCCTCTCCTTTAAATATAATAATTCTTACTGACAACGTCGCATATCACATTCAGATGTTACATGATAGTGTTCTCCGGTGAGTTTCGAGGTCGTACTTAAAGACTAGCTCTTCTGGTGCCTCGATGTAGGTCTTCAAAGCTCTACCGCCAAGTGAAATTTACGTTAAATATTTTGATGAAATTTTAGTTCTAGTTTTTAGTTCTACTGATAAAGTTTCACTTAAGATGTTTAAATTTATGTGTTTTTGTTACAGGTAATATAATGAAGATTCGATGTGACGGTGAATATAAACGATATGATTAAGAAAATCGAAAAATATATTTCAGTTTTATCTTTCAGATTGGTTTACTGAATTCAAGGAAATTTATTTAAGAATATGTTTTTCTTAATGTATTTATTCAAACCTCTAGTTGCGCACTGATCTGTTAATATGAAACATAATTGCGCACTACAACTGAATAATAAAGAAAAAAATAATGCTTTTCAATATTACACATGCATGGAAAAGGTCTTCTCGCTCGATCCGGGGGAGATTTACCGGTATAACACATTGGAACTGTGTATTAGGTGTGACATGTGGTAGAATTTCAACCACCAACGCAGGCTTCCTCATAATATCTCTGTGCACGAGATAATTAAAAACACAATTTAAGCACATGAAAACTTAATTGGTACTAGACCGGTCGCGGATTTAAATTCGCGATCTCCAGACCGTCTTATATCCCGAGGATATTGATTAAAGACAAAAAACAAATATTAAGTCATAACAAACATAAAGCCTTTATAAATACAAATAAAAATTAAAAATAGTTACTGTACGCGTTTTCCCTTTCAATCGCAATTCCGATTCCCCCATCACCAGTAGAAGTAATAAGGCGGGGTGTAATATTTTTGATGAAAAAGTTTTGGTGTTCATTCAAATTGATTTAATTAATTCAAAGCGATATCGGATAAAGAGATCGTTAGGTTAGGCTACAGAGAGGACCATTGTCTCTCTAATGACCCACAAAAATTAATAGCTTATTAGTAACTTAATTAGTTTCTAGTAACGTTTCAAAATGTAATTTGTATTTACAATTCATATTAAAAATACTTTTGTTGTCTCAAATGATCGCTGTTTTGTCATGAATATTTTGTGAACATTTATCGAGATTTTCTTATAAGATGTATCGATTCGCAAACGAAATGTGGTTGAACAATTACTAAAAACAAATGCATGTATATTTATACAATCCAACGCTTTTTTATTATTATAAATTTTGTGTGTGCTTCATGTTATTATACCGTACCTGTTGAAAATATTTCATGAAGGTTGGAAGGAATAATTCGTTTTGGCTGGCCTAAATGATGATGAAGGAAAATCAGACAAATTGATATTTTGATTTTATATTGAGATTTCATATTCTTAAAAAATTTTTAGTATGATAATTGATCAAACATCGTTTCAATATTCGAATAGTCGCCATTTATGTATTCCTTGCGACTTTAATACTTGTTTATACCAGAGTTGCAAATAATAATAGTACAGGTGTAATGTAATCTGACAAAATAGTAAATAATACCACGTGCTATGACAACGTGTTACATCACCGGGCGTCAAATGTATTATATGACAAGCTTACAAACACTTACAACTGCCAATTACTACCTACAAACGGGGCCGGATTAACCACGCAGCAAAAGTAGCAATATCTGATGAGAGCATCAGATATTCTACCGCAAAACAGCAGTACTTTGTATTGTTGTGTTCCGGTTTGAAGGGTGAGTGAGCCAGTGTAATTACAGGCACACGGGACATACCATCTTAGTTCCCAAGGTTGGTCGCGCAGTGGCGATGTAAGCTATGGTTAACATTTCTTACAATGCCATTGTCTATGGGCGTTGGTGGACACTTACCATCAGGTGGCCCATATGCTCGTCCGCTTACCAATACAATGAAAAAAAGTAAATCTACTAACTTCACAGACGTAGTGCAAAAGCGTTCGTGTAATCGAAACGTATTGGAAGTAATTAAGACGAATGATCAGGAAAGCCGTGCCCACCGCTCGCTTCTAGGAAAACTCGTGTTAAGCCAACACCACACTTCAATGTTTGCAACGGAAGTGTTTGTTTATTCTCTCTTAATTGACCCTATTATGAAACGATCGTAATTTAGTTTAATCAGTTAAATAAAATATTACCTATAGAAATTGTCTTATTTATGTTTTATGCATTTATTAAATTGTATAAATACAAACCAACATTCGATTATTCGATAAAACAAACAATTCTTGTTATTTTAGTATAATTAATCGATATGTTTACTGGGGCTCATTTATACTAATTAACAATGGTTACGATGCGTTCGCGATTCGATTCCTCACAAAAATAAACCTCAGATGGATCGTAACTTGGGGCAATTTTTAATCTATATATATACTTAATATATAAAGCTGAAGAGTTTGTTAGTTTGAGGAAATCTCAGGAACTACTGGTTTGAATTGAAAAAATATTTTTGTGTTTTATCGAGTAAGGCTTATTTTTATTAATTATATTTTTATTAATTATACGCGGGTGAAACCGCGGAGCACAGCTAGTAATTTATAATATAACAATACGATCTCGATTCAATTCCAATCTAAAATTGCCCGACCTGCTACTGGATCGTTGTGTTAGTAGAATAGGAAAACGATTAAACGGCAACGATTACATTTCGATTCGATTATTATAAAGTGTTTTTTTAGTGAAATTGGTCTCCTTGATCGTATTGAAATATTTTAAATAGTGAATGTGGCTCGGCGAGTTGCGGGCGCGCCCTTAACCAGACCACCGAGTCCTCACGGTCTATACAAGGAAATATACGCAATTAAATTTACGTAATAATGTTTATTTTATTTCTTAGTTTTATTCAGTACGCGTCACGACGCCGGCGGATGCAAACCTCGGTGCAACTCGTTGTAATTATTGTGTTACGTGTTCGTGCTGTGTGTGTGTGCTCACTGATAAAGTGAATGTGTTTTATTTAATTGTAAGCATCGAATTGGTTTGTTTTTATTTATTTTATTTTTAACTTATAACATTTAATAACAGGGAAGCTGAGTCGATATTGGGAATTGAATGGTATTCAGAATAATTTATCGTATTCCAAGCCTTGCTGGACATCACACATAGATTTTTATGTACTGACTAGACGTCTCGCTAGAAAACCGCTGAAGGAACCGAAGGTTCTAGACTGATTTTTATTCATTATGAAACAGCGGGGCACAGCTACTGCATTATTTTGGTGCACAATAAAGTATATAAAAAATGAAAGATTGAATATAGCTGACAATTTTAAATGTTAAAACTTTGAACGTTGCATGCGCATACAATGCGCCACTAATGTAACATGATGTCTCATAAGGTTGTCGATGTCAGAATAACAGAGTCAATGTGATACTGATTCATAATCACTATAACACGCGCGTCCGTAATAATTTGTTTTTGTTATTGTTTTTGTGTAATCATTGCGTTTTGGTTTGAAAGGAGAGTGCGCCAGTGTAAAAACAAGAATAATTGACAAAACATGTCAGTTCTCAAAGTTGGTGGCGTAATACCGATGGTGATCACTTATCATCAGTGACCTTTTCCAGTCTGTCTACCTATTTTAAATTAAAAAAGCTACGGCCATTGCTTACTATCGAATCCCAATTTACTTTCCAATGTTCTTGGTTAGTACCATTCTCAAAGGATCCTGCCGGCATTAGGTTATCAGAAGGAATTCTGACGCAGGACGTACTTATATACGCCAATCCTCAGGGTAGTTAATTAAGATGCCTTTTGTAGCAACTGGAGAACATTGGCCTACCTGTTACTATCTTTGGTTATATTATGATCGATTGCGTTGCTAATTAATTTTTAATAGAATAGACGAATGTAAAGCTCTTACTATTTTGATTTTTATTTCAATTCGTCCTTCGAATTGAAGCCCCATTTCAATTCGTATGATTCAATGCCAGCGACTTTTGAGAGGAATGATTTTATTCTGTGTCGTAACGCTTATTTCAGTAAATTGGCTATGTTGTGTGATTGGATAAAATGAACGGTGTTATTCTTGCAAAGTGATTTTATTACGTCGAGTCACATCACTGTTTGCATGCGGCACCCTCTAATACCTAATGTTCGGACGCTTTTAGACAATGAATCTTTTCGCATAACAATAGGTCTTCAACTGGGAACATAGTTGTGCATTGAGCACAGTGTCTCGTGGGGAAAAGAGGCTGACTCTTTCGGCTTACACGGTCTTTCTTGTCCATGAGTTTCGGCTTTTCCGTCACGGTTCTGTTAAAGGCGTTCCTGCTCTTATTGAGCCTCATGGAATTAGTCGGGATGATGAAAAAACACCTGATGGACTGAATGGATGGACCTTGGTTCCCTGAGAACGAGACATATTAGGGAAACAATGTTAAAAGCCGGAGCTGCCTGGAA
Organism: Nymphalis c-album; assembly: GCA_963151315.1. Classification (NCBI taxonomy): domain Eukaryota; kingdom Metazoa; phylum Arthropoda; class Insecta; order Lepidoptera; family Nymphalidae; genus Nymphalis; species Nymphalis c-album. The sequence goes on along the minus strand of OY720590.1, from coordinate 13,220,115 downwards.
ACGTAACAAATATTCGCCCCTTATTCCAAATTATATTTTTGTTCAGCTTGCAGTTTAAACGCTTCGACTTTGGAGTAATAATGCAAAAAATTTCATCCAAAATATTACACTCCGTCTTGTTGCCTCTACTGGTGACAGCAGGGCCGGTTCATTTTTCGCCTAGATAATCGGGACTGCGATTCAAAGGGGAAATGCTGCTAGCATTCTTGTCACCATGCTACATATGAATAAATCTACTATAATATTCACTCCTTTTATATAATTTTATAAAAAAAATCTAACTTCAAAACATTACTTTTATTTGATATGATAGACAAATCATAGGTTCAAATTGAATTATGAAACAATTACAAACAATTTTAAAATATGTTGTTTCTTATCGTTTATTTTTATTTCTAACTAGCGACCCGCCCCGGCTTCGCTCGAGTGGCAGAGTAAATATTCCTAAAAAAGACAGCGGGACGCGGGGTCGCGCAGGCGGTTGCATCGCGCTTTAGTATGACCGTTTGAATTTATTTAGTGCGCGATAGTTTTAAAATTACGATAACTCATAAGATTTTTATTTAAATTGGGTGGTGTGAAGGGCAATTATAACATACATGAAATGCTTAAAGTAAATAACGTATTTAATATGATAAGGATTAAAATGGAAAGCTTTCCAATTATCACATTATAGTGTAACCATTTTTAAATATTAAAGTGGGTATAGTTAGCTATCCTTTAAAGATAGACATACGCCATCGCGGACTTTTCTGTAGATCTATGAAAGGGGAACAATTTCACCATACATTATTTTGTTATAATTCAAAGGGATTTTACAGCGTTTTCGATGAAAGCTCCCAATCGGCTCGTTTTTTTCCGACTTCTTCAACAATTATCGTCATATTTCAACAAATTTACAGAAAACATTAATGAATTATATATGTAAACCTTCCTCTTGAATCACTTTATCCATTGGTGAAAACCGTATTAAAATCCGTTCAGTAGTTTTTTAGTTTATCGCGTTCATACAGACAGACAGGAAACGCGGGGGACTGTTTTATAATGTGTAGTGATAGTGACGACATAGTGACGACTGACGACAGACTGATTTTGACATGAATTTTTTTCTCTATTAAATGACCTAAATGAAGTTGATATTAGATGCTCTATATGGTTGGCCAATGACATAAAATACGGCGACCTTGACAGTGGCCAGAGGTCGATGACCAGCAGTGTAGGTACTATAGACTTAGTACGTCAATAGAAGTATACATATAATTAAATATTACGCATTATATCGTAAACAATATCTTAAATAATGTAATGTGACAGAACACTGCTATGCTCTTTTAACTCGCACATTAGAAAGAGACAACAATATTTTTAATCTTAGGAAAACAATTTAAAGTTTATTATGTTTGTCTTTAATATTATTTTTTTAATATAATAATTATAAACTCATATTAAAAACCATGTCAATTGGATTTCTTATATACGTGAATCCGGAAAAAAACAAAGTCACCTCTTCATAATAGTAGTATGATAACAAAGTAATTATCAAAAGCAAGTTATTAAGTATTGTAGGTCGCAGTCCATTCCTTGTATTCGTATGCACTGTGGCTTGCTTGTTTTATAATTTATGTTGATCGAGTCGAGATAGTCGAGAGCTCTTTGCAATGATGCATACGATTCACTAGCGACTCGCTCTGGGTTTGCGCGGACAATCTTAAACTATTCTAAGAAAATCCAATAAATGTCAGTCCAGTCGTAAAATGAAACGCAAAAACGAAGTACTGGCAATTACGTACTGTTATCAAGTTAGAAAATAGAACAAAACGAATATATGATCGTCAAAGTTAAGAACTGACATACGTTATTATTCCGTGGAAGAATAGTGATCGTTTTGATAACAATGTTGTAAGAATGGTATTGGAACATAGTAAAACGTAATAAAATAACGGTGTGAATTAGTTTCAATTCTATCGAACCGCTATGTCCGACTCCCATGATAAAGCTCTCAAGTCCGTCGCGGACACCCTATGTCCGAGATAACTTCATAATAACCACTTCACGGGTCGGACACGAATTTTGTTACACTCTGTATATATAAGTAATATTTAGTATTGTAGAACATTGATTGCTATTTAAATATAAACCTTATCGTCGTCAATTTCTTTTACACGCCTCATTCCGTTCCGTTTCACTTACATAACAATTTTATTATTAATTAGTAAGTTATAATATTTTTCTTAAATTTAATACGTATTATGTTATTGACATAAATAATTGAATTAAGATAAGAAGATCAAAGAGGTTTTTGAAGAGAATTATTATTTATTTAACTATTTGAATTCAATTAAAGATTATTTCAACAAAATGCTATAGTGTTTTTAAATTGTTTTGATTGTTTTTTTTTATACTTGCAGCACTAAACGGCAGTTTTTTGTTTTACGCAGTAATTTTATCCCTCGCATGTCTTGGGTTTTCCCGAGGCTGTTCATATCAATTATTTTGTCTCTCTGCTTTGATTATAGCGTATAAAGTATTCATTAATAATAACTGTTTTGATGTATTATGTATTACCGTAGTATGAAAATCATATAAGAAATAATATAATGTATATGAGAAATCGTATATAATGTAAATTGACTTATAATCAAAACAGAAACAAGATTTTGTCTGTGGGTAAAAACCAAATGGACAAACTCCAGAGTTTTAATCTTTTAAATAATTCCACTACCCAACTCTTGACTCCATCATCAGATAAACTCGATAGTACTAATTTATTGTATCGTTATCCGAATCATATAGACATACTTGCAAATTTTCAATTGGATATTTTTTATATAAATACTTAGTTACGTACATATTACAAGTGAAGTTAATATAAACACATTGTTTTTATTAAACTTTTATCCTCAAATCTACGTACATACTTCAATGATAAGTATATAACGGCAGGTCGATGTTCATAACAGAATAGAACGTGTTTTTTTTTATAAATCGTTGACAAAGTTCATCCCAGGCCACGGCTGACGTTCGCGGCATGATAAAACCTTTTATATTTAAGAGGTATCCTCTAATATAATTCAGTCAAAATATCAAGTAGCGGGATTTTATGCAGAGCGAATGTTTAAAAATCTTGGACTAGTAAGGGTCTAAAATATAAACGTTTTTATTGAAGGACAAACATAAATAAATAAGAAATCCTGTACATTTTTGGACCAGCGCCTTCGCTAGCGTTCGTACTCCAAAGTATCATGACAATCGGATGAATAGTTTAGGATCACATAGAGGACGAATGTTTATTGTTTGTTATATAAGATAAAAGCTCGATTTCAATCGCCCTTTGATTGGTGACTTGTCATTTAGCTTTTTTTTTAATACGTTATTTCATTAAATGTACTTTAGGTCAAGAATAAACGCATACAATAATTTCATGTATTAATTTTGTTCAATTTGTCACATCAAGATAAGAAGCGGGATTACCGCAGTTCGGTCAGTCACAGTTTCGAGAATTCTGACTTGTTCCCTCTGCGGGACATCAGTCCAAGGATTGTATTAATTAATAGCTAATTAACTTTAATGCGTACGACGTAAACAATAGGATGCTGATTCATAGTTCGCTATGCTTTTGCTGTAATTAAATTAAAAGGTGAATATGAAATCAAATAGCGTGTAACGATGGGGCCGACATATAGGCTGCCTATAAAGGCCCCTTAAAATACAAGAATAAAAAAAATTTGAAATCAAAATATCAAAAGTCGACACACATTTATATATATTGAATTGTTGTGTGTGTGTCTAGAATTGCATGATTATCACATATCTAGTTGTTGATATATCCTTATATATAAGGAACGGTTTATGTATCTTACAGTGCCAATGTCCACTTACCATCAGGTGGTCCATTTACCCGTCCGTCTATTTCGTTATTTTAAAAAAAACCCTACTAATATGGATATGTATATACTTTTTAAATTTTCAAAGAAAAATATCTTATTATAAATAAAATGTGATCCCATATATCATTACTATGCGCATAGGTGATGAATTCTTATATAAATAATTTGACTCTGATTTAACTAATAATCTCTTAATTTGTTTGTTTTGAAAAGCTGAACTAGACATAGTATCCGGACTGCGGTCACTATATCATCAATTGAGTGCGTCTACAACATGGTCGGTTTTTGTGGTTACGATTTGTCATACATATTTTGAGAATATTAATCTTTTTGTTTGGTAATTAAAAGGTTAATAGTGTTGTGCCATTAGAGACGTAGAATAATTAATTCAAATATAATTTCATATTAAACATGCTATTAAAGAAACTTAAAAAAATCTTTACTTATGTCAGGCGCGATTTCGCCCACGTTTAAATATTAGAGTAGTGAGATACTCTATGACTGTGTCCTTTTCTGTACCCTCTAACAAATATGCAACTTTTATGATGATGTCTTGAATTGTTAAGAAGTAAGAGAGCAACAAACAAACAAAATTACTTTCGCATTATACTTACTTACTCGTATTTATTGTTAAATTAGAAACTACCACCGGTTCCGAAGAGAAAATATCCCCACCCGATAACAACGGGGCAAGAAACTCGACAGGCTTAGATTATTATACTCCATGTTCTATTCATTGATTAATTCTACAAAGGAACTGCAAAAATATTGTTATATTTCTTACATAATAATAACAAATATTATGAAATTAATTTACTAATAAAATCAAGCAATTCCCAAAGTTTTCATATGTTGATATCCAAGTGGAATATATACGTGATAATAATTAACTTTCGTAATTTATTTGCGATAAATAAGAAAACAAATTATGTCTCAATTAATAAAGGGAGGAATTCGCGATATTTCTACACGTGTATGGCACAGGCTGATATTACACGTGCTTATATAACTAGCAATATGTATTGTTTTTTTTTTTTATAAAATTGGACAGGCACATGGACCATCTGTAATGGACAGTAGACATCGTCCATCGTCCACGTGGCGCTGTAAGAAATAACAATTGATCGTATAACTAATATACCACCTCAAGAACTAATGATGTTATTTACCTATCTCACCTTTCAATCCGGAACACAACAATATTAAGTGCTGTTTGATGATAGAATGTCTGATGAGGGGTGGTACCTGTACCTGTGTGGTCTCTGCAAATAAATTAGGTATTGAAAATTTGTTTTACAATGTTGGTAGTATTTTTTCTCAAGATAGGTATATTATTTTAAATGATATGAACGAAATAAATACAACGCAATTCATGGCGCAATACAATCTTAAGTTTTAGGTACGAAAATAAAACCTTATACAATTATCACAAGGCTATTATTAAACGAAATTGAACAAACATACAAATGGAAGTCTCTTTATTTAATTGTTCTTTTTTTCTTATTTCTGGCGTGTATCGTATCTGAACTAATTGAGCGCAAACTATTCTGCCAATGTGACGTAATGTTTTACGTTTATTAATTAAATTAATAATCTGATTGTCATAGGTGTTTCTTTTAATTAATTTATTTAAATAAACTATGCAAAGAGCAGACAAACTTCGTACCAAAGGCTTTTACTTTATACAATCCTAACTTGGACAATGGAAAGCAAATAATATAAATTCGATTTTTTTTTATTTAATATAAGTATTTTATGTTATGGCCAAAAAAATCTTAAAAGAAATTTTAATTAAATTGAAATCAGTTGGTAATAAATTGTTACTTTTCTCTCAAATTATAAAGTCGCTTTTAAAAGCAGGTGAGGTAGGTACTTGTAAATTTTCTGATATAACATGTTCCTGGATGCTCGCTGATAGTCAATTTCCATCAGGTAAACATGACTTCACACTATTACATTAAAAAATATATAAGTTATTTTCACGTGTGTACAATATGACTATTAGTTATTTATTTTACTACTCTGGTACTCTACAACTAATGTTTAATTCATTATGTACATAAATTGCAAATTTAAATTCACATTAAAACGTCCTTAGTGGGGGTTGCATAAAATATTTATTATAACGTATACATATAAGTATATAAATATTGATTTAGTTTAAATGATTGCAAATCGTTTCCGATATAATCGCAGTGACGTTTGTTTATTTATCTAGAAACACGTATTATTGTAATGTCTAGTTCTTGCGGTTAGCCATTTAATTATAAGAGTATATCCGGTCAAGTGCGAATGTATCAGTACTTAAGTGAATACTGATTGATTTGATTTACTTTTGAATTTTGTTATGTTATATATTTAATTAGAGTAACTTTAAAGTGTCATTGTTTCTTGTTAGCTTTCTGATTGACTAATTTGTAATTTTGTTCGAGTTTTTATTTGTGTTTATGTCTTTGTCACTCAAAAAAAACAGGTTTCTTTCTTCTTCAATTGTGAATTGTGATACTCAATACCACGTGACATAATTGAAATTTTGTTGTATCAGAAAAGTTGCAGTTTGATATATTAAAAAGATACCGTCATCCGCCCAAAGAAATTTCGCTTTAAAATTGTTACGTTGTACGTTAAAAATTACTATATAATTATCATAATTTATTGAAGCACACATTAACAACATTTTTCAAAGAAAAATAAACAACAATATCAATGACTATAAATTGATTTACTACACATTACTAGAAATCGAAGTGATTCCATCAAGGTACCTATCATATATCGATAATAAAATTAAAAACGATTTAATTTATTATTATATCGTAATTTTAACATAACATAAAACAATAAAAAATAGTATACAAAGTTTAGATAAAATAGAGTTTAACTAAACAATTATTCGTTTTTATATATTTTGTATTTAATCTGTTAAAAAAAGGCCGACACGTTAAAATAGGTGTTATTACGACTGGGCAAGACTGATCTTAATGATAATACTAGATCGAGAAACGTCCGTAAAATATGTAAATGTTACCTCCAATTAAAGTACTTTTTGTTGCTATAATGGTACGTAAAATATAATTAACCTTTTTATTATTATTTTAAAAATCGAGTCTCAGACGTACGAAAAACCCACACGTCATTGCTACACGAAAACAATTTGCTAATAATATTAATAAAATCGATCGACATATACACATCACTAGCATCCATAATTGACCATTGGAATTAATCAACTGGTTCTCAGTCAGTGTAATTTAAGTCTTAATTATAATAAATTAAAGTTGTATTTCTTTTGTAAGGTTTGTTTCGGTTTTTCCTCTAGATTACGCCGAAGGTAAACCGGGGTGCGTGCGTCAAAGCCACCCTTTCGTTGTGAGTCATTTCAGATCAAGGGCAAAAACTTTTAATGTTATTGAATACAGTATTTCAGTAATCATTTCTGATATTATCCATAACCTTTCATATTTTAGAATCTGGATTATGCGTGATAATCTAGGTAGGCATATGATTAATAATCATGTTTATGACATTTTCTATATGCTTTTTAGATGATAAATCCTAAATAATATTATAAATGTGAATTAGTTTGTTTGTTTCTTACGCTTTAAGACATAAATATTGAAACAGTCGATCGACATGATTTAAAAAAAAAATGCAGTGTTCGAAAACGACGCTACTGACTAACGCTATTGTGATACTAAATACTTTGTTAATAACAGTCAATGTCGTATATCACTTTTATAGATTTCATACTAGATTTTTTTTCTTACAGTATAGGTTTTTTTTTTATTGCATAGGAAGGCGGACGAGCATATGGGCCAAATTATGGTAAGTGGTCACCAACGCCCATAGACATTGGCGTTGTAAGAGCTCTTAACCATCTCTTACATCGCCAATGCGCCACCAATCTTGGGAACTAAGATGTTATGTCCCTTGTGCCTGTAATTACACTGGCTCACTCACCCTTCAAACCGGAACACAGCAATAACAAGTACTGCTGTTTTGCGGTAGAATATCTGATGAGTGGGTGGTAACTACCCAGACGAGCTTGCACAAAGCTCTACCACCAAGTAGGTGCACTAAATACATACAAAACAATAACAATTACGTTCATGTGATTCATTGTACGTTTATTGTGTAAGCTTAACAGGTACTTAATTTATTTTTAATATAAAGAACCGGTTTAATTTTTTTTTATTCCTCTGACCAGTATGTATTGATCACACAACTGCGTGGGTAGCCGCAAAAAAGAATGATCTGTGAGCGAAATGACACTAAAAACTTCCAATTATATTTAAAAAAAATATAAGTATTTAAAGATATATTTTTTTAAAATACAGTCACTGTGACTGCCGATAGAAGTAAAAACTTGAAACTGTTAAATGTATTTGTCCAATTTCCAATTGTAAACATCAAAGCTTCCTCTAATTTTCTATACTAAAAGTATAAAGAGATATAAAATATTATCTCTTTATTTTTTGTGTGTTACTTTGTGAATGGATAAGCAACTCCTAAATCGACTTTAAGCCTTACAAAAAATTAACAATAATGTAACCCAAGATATCAAAAATGTTTCTATTAAAAATCTACTAAGTATTTCCAACCGGAGGAAGTAAGGCGGGTCGCTACTTTTTTGTATAAGTACTCGCTAGTGCAAATTACTCTTCTCCACCTGAGGGTAAGTGGTAGTAGAGTCCAAACGCGACGACGGCTAGTGCAGTCAGGAAGAATGATTTTCACTGGCCGCCTCCGCCTTGCCGGCCCGCAAGATGCCTCTTCACGCTTCTCGGTACTAAATATGAATACAGCTTAATTTAAATAAATTTTAATTAAGATACACTTACATTAGTTGTGTATATACTGTTAGTATTTATTTCTCTGAATTGATACCTGGACTATAAAATATTCAATATTATCTGATATGGTTTATGGTTTTGTGAAATTTATTTCTCATTCGAGTTATATATAAGGTTTTGGTAGATGTTTTTGTCAGAACCGTCTGTGTAATGGATTACCATATGGAACGGCAGACAGACTTGGCTGAGATTCTTTCATTAAACTCCGACCAAGATAAGCTGTAGATACTAAACAATAAAAAGTGGTACCCTCCAAATTTGTTATCAGCTTTCAGCTAGGTGATTAACGTACATACATGTAAAATACTGGATAAGCGTCATCCCTCGGTTGCTTGGTTGGCTATTTAATTGAACCCTCTCAAGTATCAAGTAATTGCGAAGTTGTCTGACGCGGTGAGAGGCGCAGACGTCACTGGGTCATCGTACTCGTTATCGACAATCGATTCAATAAACACAAGCGCGTCGAGTGTCCACTTCATCGATGAAGTCCTGCAATACATGCAATCACTATAGAAGCGGGCTTGAAGAAGAATCCATTTTTTTTTATTATTTTAGAAAAATATAAACATTTGACATAACCTTATAACACAGTAATATGGATGTTAAAAATAATTTATTGTATTTTTAACCAGGAATCATTTTGTTAATTTTATTCTTCGCCGCTTCGAAGTTAAATGATTCGTTCGATCAAGGTCCTGTCAGGAACGTCTCAATTCTGAGATTAGATTTTAGTGATGAGTTTCGGTGTTAGACGCCATAACATACCTATGTATAAAGTGTTGTATGTTTACTTATAAAGTAACCATGTTGACATTATATTTTGTATCTCAAATCAGTCTACTTATTGACTTATATTCGTAGAGGTTAAAGAAGTCGTGAATTGTTGTACGCTATTTGTTATTTTATTGTGTATCGCTTTTATTGTTGATGATTGTCAGCTAATAGTTTTCGTCATAATTAATTAAAGAAAATTTACATTTTCAATTGTCATTATTTATAAATATTATATTATTAAAAATGGCACACGCATGTACGTATATCGGACAGCGCGATTAAAGGTCATTTTAATGATACCAGACCATACGTCGAGATGTTGTTTTTTTTATTTTTAGATGAAAAAGCGTATTTTACACGCAATTAATATATTTATAACTTTAAACATAAACATGGTGCTTTAATATAATGTATTAAAACATTCACATAAGAACATTCAAGTTGTCTCAGTAAAAGAATCATTATAAATAAATGTTTACATTTTAACAAAATCGCGCATATACTTTATTTCTTTAACTTTATTTCTGTTGGAGTCATTTAAAAAATGGATTGTCAAGGATTTATCTAGTCACTAGTGAATACATGCTAGATGTTAGCTTAATTGTAATAGTTATTAGAATAATTTCTATTATGAAAAACTAGTATGAAGTAACAACAACCTGTTTTGGAAAACACGAGGAAACTCGAAGAAGTGAGCTGGTAATAGCGGGCCGTTCCCTGTTAGAAACCGGATTATAAAAACGAAACTGCGTCACTCTCGACTCGTGTCGGTTACTTTGCTCGTAACAGATATTATCGTAATTAAATTAAAATTAATTTAACCCGACTTGTGATGATGAACTCCGTCGGATTGAGGTTATATTTAATGCAATGGTTGCACTTCAAGCTTACACAAATGAGAGCTGTTAAATGTGTCCCTGGGGTCCCGAATTATTTTCTAAATTAATTTACAAAATTTATATTAATTAAAAAGCTGTGATACAATAATAAAATTAATTACAGAACAAATTATATTATTAACTTAAATGTATTATATTAATATAGCTTACACATCCAAATTTTTGTTTTAAAAAAAATACCTATGGAGGCCCCGGAGCTATAGTCCCGGATAACCTCTAAATGCGGCCTTCACAATTATCATACGTACGTGCGTATGTAGATAGTAAATTTTTATGAAACTCGTCTCGAACGTCCGATCGCTATTAAGTAAAAAGTGTAATGATTCACTTCTATTTACTGTACCATATGTTTCTATGAATGATTTCTAACTTGTACTAAGAGTAGGTATGTTTCTCTGTATGATTTCTAACTTGTATTAAGAGTAGGTATGATAACAATGAAGACGCTACCCTCCCGGCTAACAAATCGCTAGGCAACCATGACGCAATGATAACATTTCTTTTTTCCTTTCATACACTTTCTGAAGATGGAGGGATGATAATTCTATTTTAATAACACACAATCATATAACAATATTTTATTAATGACCGGTTGCTATGACTATTCGTGCGTGGGTTTCTGAGCATCGAATTATTCTTTAATGACGTAAAATTGGCTTTCAATAAAATTTCAATTTTAAACGAGGCGTGAAGAGGCATCTTGCGGGCCGGCAAGGCGGGGGCGGCTAGTGCAAATCATTCTTCCCGATTGCACTAGCGGTCTTTGCGTTTGGACTCTACTACCACTTACCATCAGGTGGAGTAGCCATTGTCCATAGTCCGGTTGGAAATACTTAGTAGATTTTTAATAGGAACATTTTTGTAATTTTTGTAAGGCTTAAAGTCGATTTAGGAGTTGTTTATCCATTCACAAAGTAACATACAAAAAAAATAAAGAGATATTTTATATCTTTTTATAATTTTAGTATAGAAAAGGAAGCTTTGACTTTTACTGACAGATAAATTTCAAAAACGTTGTCTGATAACCTAACCAGTATTTCTAATATTTAATGTTTTCATAATATATTTTATGTAGAAACACGATCTTGATTAAGTTGTATGGATTTTTCAATCAATTTTCATGAATAGAGAGATCAGCTTTCACCATTCAGCGTTTGATGTCTCATTATGCGACTTTGCTAAAACATTTTGATCAAAGAATAAGATTTTATTTCTTCAAAAAGTATTTGAAAAACGTATTGCCTTGTTAATTTTAATTCCCAGTTACGGAGGAAAATTATACAAAATTTGGTTAAATCATATTCAAAAGTTACTGAAATAATTCGTTGTGATATATCTCTCGATAAACTTCCCCCCTTAAACAGCATTTGCAATCAGTGTGTTTCAAGCATATGGTTACAAATACACGTGTTTTGCAAACAAGTGCCATACAAAGTTTTTTCTTATTGTTCTCCGTACAAAACTTATGTATTAGCTTCTTGTTAACATTGAATGCACTTAAGAGTTAGCCATTACGGCCGCTTTGAAATATTTACAATAAACTGATTACAATAATATATAATTACAGCGGAAATTCGATATAATAAAAGATGAGTATTTGTAACGATTGTACACATTTAATATACAATAAAAGTTTTTTTGGAGTTCATTTTCTTTCAAGAAGTTTAAGTATATACGTGTTACGTACGTTAAGTTAATGTTAATGATAATATTTTTGTCCAAAAACAATTCTTAGTGTTGTAATACTTACTTGTGTTGTGTTATTTGGTGGTAGAGCTTTGTGCAAGCTCGTCTGGGTAATACTACCCACTAATCAGATATTCTACCGCAACAGCAATACTTGGTATTTTTACGTTCCGGTTTGAAGAGTGAGTGAGCCAGTGTAATTACAGGCACAAGGGACATAATATCTTAGTTCCCAAGGTTGGTGGCGCATTGGCGATGTAAGCAATGCCAATATCTAAGAGCGTTGATGAACACTTACCATCAGGTGACCCATATGCTCGGCCTACCTATAATATAAAAAAATAATGAACAAAATTCTCTAACAGAAATAAGATACAATAAATGTTTTATCTATATAGCTGTATATAGTGAATAATACGGCATCAAAGGTCGCACTTAATCTTCTTTCGTTCATTCGTTTATTTTGGACAATCCCCACTTGTTGCTGGGTCGAGTAGAGGTAGTGCTGGGGTGGGCGAGGTTAACTCGTATCGATACCATTATATTATAAATAATCTATTATTATTTATACTTAAAACTATTCTATGTACTTAATGTTTTTCATTACAGCGCCAATTTCACCTAGAGTTTGGAAGTTATTCATTTATTCATGCCACTGATATAAAACTTAACCCTCTTAACGCACAATAAGTTTGTAACATAATTAATAGCCAATTTGTTACCTCTAAATAATCACATTATATATATATATAAATAGTAAGCTATTTTGAACAAATAACACAAAGAATGAAATGTTCAAAAAATATCCGATGGCCGTTGAATGAAATACATTTTATTTAAGTAAATTAATAATATTTAAACTCGATAATATTTCCTTTAGCGTCGGACGGTATCCACTCAACAGGTGAACAGGGAGGTAAACAAACACTTGTGTTAAAACCACCCCCACCCTGTTGCTGTAAGCAACGATGCCTCCCTCCCCACTAACACCTGACTAAACCCAGCTTTACAGTCGATCAAGAAATATTTGGCCGATAAAATTGCTCACTTTATTTCGTTTACTAGCACTGTAATATTGTTCATTCACTCACACACGAGTAAAACTGATACTACTTAAATTGCCATCGAACAAAGTGAAGAATATTCAATTATTTGTATTTTTTTTTTAAAAATGTGCATATAACGATACTTATTTAATATATTTAGATTGGGTTTATGTTAATTAAAGTTCTGAACTAGAAAATTAAACGGTCTCTGTATTCATAAAAGAGTATGAAATTTACTTTGTATCGACGATTGTTGAAATTCAAAGCGGCGCGCAACGGAAGCGCGCTTTCTACGAAACGCGTTGCATTTCAGGTATAACTTTTATTCAGTAGTTTTTTTCAATTAAGGAGTACAAAATCGTCTCCTCATTAATTCTTATTAGTATAGATGTTTGATCTATACACCGATTGAGTATTTCACGTGAGAATCAACATAAAATAAGAAGTTACTATAACTTAACTTAAAATTATAATACGTTAAATAAAATACACGTAAATAAGAACGTATGTGATTTCAACTTCAACCGAATAGCATCGACTTATACAACTTGTTCGCTACTCTCCTTTCACTCAGCAACTCGGTCACACTATGCTGTGCTGTTTTAGGTTGTATTTATAAAGTGTTAAAGGCGAAAACCGGGTGTCGCGATAAAATGAAAGAATTAGATATTTGGAACACAGTTTTATGACTTACATTATAGTTACACTAAAAGGGTCAATTAAGTATGTACATATATTGTTTTTTTTTTTAATTTAATATTATACCTTTTTATTTCTCTTCAAATATTTTTTTTTAAAACACATGACAGTTAAAAAGAACAGAGTTCAAATACCGAACACGAAACAATGATGTTATTCAAATTCTTATGTGCTATGTTTTTATTTATCTGTGACATTTTTGAACTGTATCTTTTCGTTAATAAACATTAGTAAGTTTTTCTTTTTGTTACAAGTCATCTTCAAAATACACTCCAGTACTGATGACTTCACTTACTTTCTCATATCATAATCGAAATTTTTTTTTTTTTTTAAACTCAAGCTTTATTATTTTTCAACTTTGTGTGGGGCTCTGGGCTATATTTTAGCCCGCCCATATCGCATATCCCAATAGCGGATATATTAATTCAATGCGAACGGAGAATTTCTTCGCAATAAAGATTGCTATTTTTTTAACACTGAAAACAAATAACAAAATCGGTAGGAAAGCCTCTAATTAACGGATGTAAGACGAGGCTACATGTATAGACAAGCATCTATCAAATATACATATATCTGTATGTAAAATACAACATTTATGTTCATCGCCTAGTGTCCGAGTTCAACAGTCGCTAAACGGCAAATTGCATAGACGTGTGGCGATCGACCACACAGGCGCGGCTTTGTCGAACCACTTCAATTTACAGATCAAATACTATATATGTAGCTATTATAGTACAATTGTTAGATGGACACTTGCAACATTGTTGAGAAGTTACTGAGATAACGTTGCTAGTAATTGTACATGACCTAGGACAGTACAAATGATTTTTACTCTTTTGTATATATGTACGTATACAATCATAATAAAACAGGGGATAATTCTACTAACAAATTGTCACTTTATCTCACAAATCTATCCAGTAGTTTTTAAGTGATGCGCGCACAACTGCAGACCTCTATCATTTTATTTATATAGATTAAATTATTGTTTAAACGTCACCGAATCCTATCAGCGATAACACGTTATTTATTAAATTCTGATTATACAACATTGACCTACAAATTATATAAAACGGCGATAACGTCAATGTAACTTTATATTTAAAAATTCAGCAAATTTTAACACTGATAAAATTACAATCATCAATCATTGTACTAAATGATTGAGAGTAGTCGGATAAGCTTTACTGATTAATCAGTTTTTTAATTCATATTAATTTTATTATGATTACAAATAACGTCGTGGTGGTATTGTTAATATTTACAATTATATTAATGATTAATAAAAATTGATACCTTATTACTTTTACACTGTTTTATAAATGATTGAGAATTTATTTAGTTTTTTTAAAACGTGATAAATTTACAGGATTTTGACGCATAATTAAAAAAAAAAGTTCGTCTACAATAATGATGAGATCGTAAACGTCAAATAAGGCCGTTAATTTAACGATCTGTTTTATTGCACGGAGTCGTTACAGAGGACGTTAAATCTATTCGACTGTTATCTTTATTCCTGTCTAGATGTCTATCGCATGTTAGCGAATTCTATTGTTGCCACGTCTATCTACGTTCGGTTATGTATAATCAATTAGTCGATTTATCAAAATACGACGTTTATATAATAGTGAATAGGGTTTATGTAATAAAACAGACTTACAGACTTTCTTCTTTCTTCAGAAAGATTAGGTGCCGTAGAAAAAGATAATTAAAATGTATATATACTGTGCCCATAAGATAAACAGTCGATTTCAATACTTTAATTAGTTTTAAGCTTTTACAGTAGCTTGATTTTTTTTTAAATAATTCACAACTAACTACAGGCACGAGGGAATGTAAGGAATGGTTATTATTTCTTACCTCGCCAATGTCTATGAGCGATGGTGACCACATACCATCAGGTGACCCATTTGCTCGTCCGCCTGACTGTTAAATAAAAAATAATAAAAAAGCCATTCATATGATTATTTAAAAATAAAAAGTCTCCTTACTTTCGTTTGTTATCTGTGGCAGAACAATGAGAATAATATAGCCTTTGTTTCTCGTTCACGGATATCATTTTCAATAACAACCTGCACCTACATGTTTTCATTTAGTAATTAAATAAAATTTAAATTATTCCTGTTATCGACACTAATGTTGCCGTAACGAGCGACAAATCGGTTAATAATAGTTGTGGCCTAATGGCGGGTACACACCTGCAGGCCTCTCAGACGAAACGGGGGACGGGCCGCTAAAATGATACGCATTCAGTTGTACATTAAGTGTACTCATCTTTTTTATTGTTAAAATTTTAATTTCAACCATTTGTTTTCTATGAAATTACAAATATAAATTAATATTATATGAATAGATATAGGATCAAAAAATCAAAATACTTTATTAAATATTGAAGTATGAATTACACTTTCTTATTGATTGTCAAACTAGAAACTACCTAGTGTAGGTATGTACATATTTTCTAATAAGTTTCTAAGTATGTATTTAATAAATCTTAATTATAATTTGATAGCACTACGCCCGATTAATGTTCTTTTTTTCTTTTTATAGAGGTTGCCTGTCAGAGATCACTGTAAGTGAAAAGGCCGCCTTTACATTTTTATGTACCACCTGTTATTTTATATAATGTCTGCAATAAATACTTAATAAATAAATAAATAGTGATATACAATTACTAAATCAAGTAACTTGTTTCTCGATTTAAATAAATTACAAAAACGTTGTAAAGCAATATCTACTTATTATCATTATATCATTTTAAAAAAATGGTAACAAGTATAATGCATACTTGTTACTTCTTAAGCAGCATCTTAGATATCCAATTCACGTGGCAAGCGCGTGTCAGCAATTATATTGATCGACACTCTAGTGTTCGTATTGTTGTTTACAAACAATATAATAGTATTCGTTTTTGTTTTCATAAAACAAAATTGTTTTTTTTTTTATGTAATTATGATATTTTTAATATTCATTTACATTAAAGCCTTAAATAAATACAAATAAAAATTAAACATAGTTACTGTACAAATCGTGACCGCGTAGAATGGTGGCAAGAATGCTAGTAACATTTTTGAATCGCAATTCCAATTTCTCTGGACGAAAAATGAACGAGCCCTCCTGTCACCAGTAGAGGCAATAAGACGGGGTTTAATATTAAGATTTTTTTTGCACTATTACTCAAGGTCGAGCGTTTAAACTGCAAGCGGAACAAAAATTTAATTTGGAATAAGATACGAATATTTTTTTCATTTACTCGCTTCAGCTTTTTCCACGGTAGCTCCGGCTTTTAACATTGTTTCCCTGACATGTGTGGCAACACATGTTGCATCAATCGCGCATCGGCATGTGGCATCGCGCTAGGGCCTTTTTTTCTCGCTGGAAAAACGCATTACGCGCTTCCCCCCGCTGGTAACACGGGGGGGGGGGGTATGTGGGGCTCGCCGTATGTCCAGAGCGCCGAGTGCACCCCGGACATCGGAATACCCACTAAAAAACCAGCGGTACCCTTCTCGTCTTATGGGGAGCGCCACGGGATCGCTTGCGCATTCAACCGTGAATCGCGCTAGGGCCTGTCCTCGATCCCAGGGAACCAATGTCAGTCCATCAGATCTTTTGCCATCATCACGACTAATTCCATGAGGCTCAATAAGAGTAGGAACGTCAATGGTGGCAGAGAGCCCTTTTTTATTGTATCATTAAGAGAACCATGGCGGAAAAGCTATATAAATATGTAAAGTGAACGGCTCTTAAAACTTTTGTATAAGTATACCTCAGACTCTGGAAGGTGTCGGCGAGTTTCGTAGGATGGAACTAGAAATAAATAGTCGAAGTCCGTTGTAAAATTACAAAAGATTCTATAATTTCGGTTACCACATGTTCTCCTTCGTACATTATCCAACCGAAGACATTGTGACATTGGGTGAAATAATCTATGAAAACTTGACCCGATTGCACCAACTTTTTGTTAAAACCCGTAGAATGAATGAATGTGCTAATCACTGTCGGTAAAAAATAGCGATACTAGATGAAACAGATCAATAAGTCAAGGATATAGCCTTCTTTAGGTTGTTGTTCTTAGATGATTTATGCGTCGTTGCTCATATGCCAAAAACCAAGATCGGAACCAACATCATTTCAAGTCTACCACCAACAATTATATCACTAGCCTGATTTCCATTCCACCCGCTTAAATTTTATTCTTAAAAAAACACTTTTGGCAAAACAACATATAATACATCGTGGATGTTTTATTTTTTCTCCAACAAAGGTAATGTTTGATAAAATAAACAGTAAAACTCTATGTAGAGATAATAAGGATTAATCTTTATTTATAGTTTTACTACTACATTTTTTGTAAGTACTATTATTTATAAGCTCTTTTTTGTTTACCGAGAAAATTGAATTAAAACCAATAACAGTGGTTGAATGTACTATTTATTAGGGAATACATTTTATTATTTACACACTTCTGGCAATACCGGTGGTCTTTTCACAAAATTCTTATTCTAGTTTTATCAAGTGCTATTGGATCATGTTAATAGTTTCTGAGATAAGGATTAACATGTTATAGTTATCAGTAAAAAGCTCGATATTCAAAATCAAATTGATTCTTAGAATGAACGCAACTGGTTAGTGTAATATTATGTATGTATATGAATAAAATATGATTTCTACGAAATTTAAATCTAAATTTATATTCTTTGATATTGTAAATATTTCTGAAATAAGCGACTGTTTTGTCATTTTGCGGAATAAATGTCTATAAACCCAAAATAAATCTTTTCTTTTATGGTGCTAAATGCACCATGCATTTTATTGAACTGTTTAAATTGACCTCAGTGGTTATATTATTCTCGCTTACAGAAGTTATAATATCGTAGTTCCTAAGGTTGGTGGCGCATTGACGACGTACGGCCTAAGGGAATAGTTAGGTAATATTTCTTACAGTGTCAATGCCACATAAAATAGTTAAATCTAATAAAAGGCCGAATTGGTGCAAAGCTTCTTTGTGAAATGAAACGCTTATGTCGGATAAAACGAAGAGAAGGTAACCTCACTCTGTCAGTGTACGCTTAATAAATGTTTTGCAAGTTTTTTGCTGGACTTCACGTATGAATTTGTGGATCAATCATTGTTTAGCAGCTGAATTTAATATCCAAACCTATGCCTTTTTATTTCCAAAACCAGTTCCTACCAAACTTGAGCTGAAATCTGGCACACTTTTAGTTCAGGTATCAAATAATTTGATAAACTAATTCATCTTTATACGTGGATTAAAAAAGGTAGTTCTTAAAAAAGGTTTTACTTAGTAATTTATTTTTTAATAATCAATAAAAAAAACAAGTAATATATTAAATACTTGTAAACCATATTAATCGCAAGCGTATTCATAAATTGTATGTATATTATTAATAATATAAATGTGAAAGTTTATATTTCTCGAGCTCACGTTGACTCAGTTAAAGTGATTAAAATGTAATTTAGCATAAAATTTAAATACCATTGAATTTTTAAAATTATATATTAAAAAATAGATTAACACGAATAACGGCTAATATAGTAATTATCAAAATATTTTGCAAGTTTAACATAGACTGAAAAATACAGACTAAAAATAAAAATGAAATAATTGACAAAAAAAATTATCTACAAACATTACATTGATACAAAGTGATTTACATGATTAACGCTAGATGTCGCTAGTATTATTTATAATCTGATATTTTTTATATATCGGACAGTTATAATAGTATAAATATTTAGTCGCAACAGCCGGTACCCGTATAATAACGGTAATCATTATTGTCTCCATGACCCAGTTATTTCATATACTAGGTATTAATGAATATGTTTATTATTTACATTCTTGCTTCGTTGGATTATACCAACTGTTTGTTTGGATCCCCTTATCAGTGACTATTTTGTAATGATTAATTACACATTGTGTAATATTTATATACGAATACTAGCTACTTAGGCTTAAACGAATACTATTGAATTTTTTAATGACATATTATTTGTTTTTTTTTTTTAAATCAATGTTTTGCTTTAATACAATTGCAGGCGAACATAATTTATATATGATCTGTGTTGATGATAACAGCTAAAATACAGAATCCTTATTAAAACTAAGAAAATCGGTGAGGCAAATATCCAGGCCTCTGTTATTCCAAAATTAGATAATTTTATATACTTTTGAAATATATATTAATACTTTACTGATGTACTTTTTATAGTATGATAAATATAAAACAAGGATAAACATGTTTAAAATTACAACTCAATCAAATTATTTCTATTTCTTGTATTTGTATCTTTGTTTTTTTTTTTTAAACAACCGTTATTTAATCCATAGTGCGCAGTAAAATGTTTTTGTCGTGTTCATTGTGACACAAGATTATTTGAATTAAGTTTTGATAATACCATTTTACCTTTTTTTATTTTATAGGTCGGCGGCGAGCATTAAGCCACCTGATGGTAAGTTCATCAACGCCCATAGACAATGGCATTGTAAGAAATGTTAACCATAATAGCTTACGTCGCCAATGCGGCACCAACCTTGGGAACTAAAATGTTATGTCCCTTGTGCCTGTAATTACACTAGCTCACTCACCCTACAAACATCCAAAGTACTGCTGTTTTGCTGTAGAATATCTGATGAGAGGGTACCTATCCAGATGAACTTGCACAAAATCATGAAATAGTATCATATCGTTTTGAATTTGGAATACGTCTTTAAAAGTTATTAAGTTGATAATTTTAGAAGCGTATAAAGCGTATAAAATGTTTAGCGTTGAATAAATTCAGTATAGATTATTTTAAAACGTTCGACAATAATATTTACATTCCAGGCCCAGGTCATCAAACTCATCATATTAATGAACGCTTCGGTTGTATTTGCATAGGTTCCAGCCAGTGTGGGCGAATAGTGTCTCGGAACAATAAAGTCTGATCGATACTTCATAGAACAGTGGAAAAACTTGCATACATCTTGCAACGTTCGAGTACACAAACAACGTGGGTAGTGCAGCACAGTCCTGCAAATTAAAAAAACTTTAAAATTTTAATAAATTAACAATTATGCGGACATAGACCAGCTTAATAACAATTCCTTTGCCACATACTAATTAAATAATGACGTAAATAAAGAAAATATTTATAAGTATTTTTAGTGAATATCGATTCAGTCACAGATTAAAAAATCAACTTTTTTATTCATCTATTCAAAGTTATAGTTAATTAATCAAAAACTTGTCTATGATGTTCTAAATTTAAACAAAACATGAATAATTATTACTTGTTGTAGCCTTACATAATATACGAATTTTACAATCTCCGCGTCAAGATTTAAAATTGTAATGTCACGTGCGACGCCACGGTGTTACTATTCAAAACGACGTGGATACCGACGATGAAATTTATTCACAATTTGACCTGTTATCATCGCTATATTACAATATATACACACATCTACAAATATACACACACTTATACAATTATATATACAATTTTAATTTGTTTTCATTTTTAGCTTTACAAATACCGAATCCACGTTATAGGCGCATGATGCGTGTACGATGCTTCGTCGTGATTGAATTATGAATATACTTGGTGGTAGGGCTTTGTGCAAGCTCGTATGTGTAGGTACCACCCACTCATTAGATATTCGACCGCAAAACTTGCTATAGTTGTGTTCCGGTTTGAAGGGCGAGTGAGCCAGTGTAATAACAGGCCAAGGGACATTACATCTCAGTTCCCAAGGTAGGTGGCGCATTGGCGATGTAAGTGACTGTTAACATCTCTTACAATGTCAATGTCTATGGGCGTTGGTGACCACTTACCATCAGGTGGCCCACATGCTCTTCCGCCTACCTATGCTATAAAAAATACAATATAGGTACATATTATTATATGTACTAGCTGTCCGTCTAGACTCCTAGTCTCAACTTCGTACGGATAAAATTCATACAAAATTACCCTTCTCATTTCCCCCCTTAAATAGTAGCAATTTCGACAAAATATAGCGAACGTTATATACAAACATAAACTATTTATAAAGTATAGATAAACACATAATATTGGTATTGACTTTAAACCCCTATTTATTGCTAGTATGCTCAGCGCTCCCACACGGTAGGTCGAGGCACGAGAACTAAATTGGGTCGTAAGTCGTAACGTGGTCTTGTTGTTTCTTTATCACACTCGTAAATGATCTAGCTGCGCGGGGGACGTCGTAGTCGGCAAAAGTTAACGATTCAATTAAGTCTTCTAGAACATTGAAATTTATTTTGTTTATTAATAGGTACATTGAGATAGTGTATTATGTCCCATGTTTCTGTAAGTAATTACACTGGTACACTCACATACATTATTTGACGTTTGATATCTACTCAGGCGTTTTTTTTTTAATGTTATGACATTATAATATTATATTAATAATCTGACGCTAAAACTATGAAATCTCATATAAAGATATTCAGTTATAGTATCGTTTGTCGTTCAATGACATCTTGAACCAAAATGTTTCAAAATTATTATAAATCGGTTTTTCCATATTAATATAAAATTAACCGTTTCGTCATACATCATCAGCTGGTGTTTCGTAATTGTTGAATATTAATGAAACTTAAATTAAATTTTTATACGGGCCATGCATTTTAAATAGTCATTTACTTTAATATTCAATATGTACAAGGAATCGAGATAGACACAAAAAACTTATATAAATATATTATAAAGTTAAATTCAGTCGATGTTTTTATAAAAAGTTTAGTTTTAGTATTCTTAATATTTACATAGGACGGTAGACGAGTAAATGGGCTGACTGATGGTAAGTGATCACCCGTAAAATCGGTGACTGTAAGTTGGTGGTACAATATTTGCTGGTAACTACCCTGACGGGCCTATTCAAATTCACTTGTCTGTAAAATTATAAAAATCAAAATTAAAATTATTTTTATTATTTTATATCACGTTATTTAGTTTACTTAGAATTAAAAAAGTCTTGAAATTAAAATTCTCTTATGGATAAGGAACTACTTCTTTATCTACCAAAACGACATAGCTTGACCACTGTATAGCGTATTCACATTATGTATTAGGAAAACAGCCAAAATAATTCGAATAAAATTACAATTTATTTTTATTTCATATAATATGTAACGTACAACTTTTGTTATCAATTTAATTTAAACACGTTATTCAAAACGTCTACTTTTGGCACAAGATCTTTTAAAATATCAAAAGGGGTCGGAATAAATAACTTTTACTTCCCCTTACATTCTTTACTAAGTCTTCATTTCCGTCAAATGAAATGGTTACGAGCCGACTCCATTCGTCCCAAGCATTTAAATAAACTGGTCGAAAATTTTAATAAAGAACATAGAATACTTTTAAATTAGGTATCTAAGCCTTAATTAAGTATTATTACATTTTCTTACCGCGGGATCGATTTGTCTAAAATCCGAGAAATATTTAAGCTGAATAAATAAATTAAAAAATAACGTAAACCTTTTCACTTAAAGCGATAAGGACACTAAATTTCTCGTTTTATACAAATATGTTTTTGCTCATACAAAAACAATGAAGAGCGAGTTATTTACATAAAAGATATGGAGTGTGCGTATATTTTGATGTATATTTCATCGATGTCGTCTGTGAACGATAAGTGTGATAGGTCGAGGAACGACGGGCTGACGGAGTAACGAACTCTGGTTACGCTACCTTGCAATTTAAATGCTTCTTACCCTGGAGTCATACACTCGATTAAATCCAACGTATACTTCAATTCAATTCAATTCATTTATTTGCTTAATATATGTATACCTAATACTATAAAATAATTCGCGTTATATTTTTTTTAACGAATCTTACACACTTTCAAATATTAATAATGAATTCATTGAGACTGTAATAATGTCTATAGTATAGTATTAGTAACGGGTTTTGTGATTAATTTGATTCCGCAATTTTTTAAACGAAATTAAGTAGATATTATTTATAATCTATCGCGTGTTGGAATGATATTACATTGACCGTTTTATCTGAACAATTAGCGACTTCATGCACGATTCTGTAATGATTTTTATGACTAACAAAAAATAATGAAGACGAGGTTGTATAGTGCAACCGTTTTTAAACAGATAAAATAGAACAATAAAAAAAATGGACTCCGTCAGGTATACATATTCCAATATTAAAAACAATCGCTATGAACATAAAACTTTAAAATCGTTATGTAACATTACATCAACAATATTATTTTCTATGGACCACTGTAAGGTTCTATATCCGTCTCCTCGTTCTTTAATAATCAATGAATATTTATAAAACAAACTTGCATAATTGGTTGCATGGTGCAATACTTTTGCCACGAGTAAAGAGTGAAAGAATTAAACAAAACAAATGTTATAATGTAATTTGTTAAATTGTTAAGATTGGCCGCAAATATTTTGGCATCAGATAGCGTAGACACAGCCAGAAAAGGAAAACAAAATAAAAAAATTGTTTAGCCATTAATTATTTATTTATTTATTTATTTATTTATTTGGGAAACAAACAATTTTAAAAACACTGTAATATAAAACAAAAATAACATAAAACACAAATCAATCAAGTTTCCACTTAAAGGTAAAACACAAAAATATATTTACAATTTAAATTAAAATTAAAACAAAAATAAAAACAGCATATAAGTACATTATCAATTTAGAAACAGTTAACATTTTAAGATATCACGAACTGCTTTTTTATATACACCAATTTTTGGGCAAAAAATGTCTAATTTTTGGAAGTTATTATTATAATTTAAGCAAGAACGGTACAAAAACACATTTTTTGTAAATTTATTTCTACATGAGGGTATAAAGAACAATGAATAATTTCTAGCACTAAGACGAGGACATTTAAATAATATGTTACTTAGAAGATATTTAGAGTCAACCATGTTATTAATTATTTTATACAAATATATTTGGTCTCTTAATTGTCTACGCACAGTTAATGGGACTATTCTAGAGATATCTTCGTTATCAGATAAACCAGCTCTGAATCGCAAATGTTTTAAGAACTTATTTTGTAATCTTTCTATCTTATCTACATGGATGTTATAATTGGGATTCCAAACTGTAGAACAATATTCAAGTGTAGACCTCACGTATGCGTTGAATAAAAGAATAAGGGTGGTGCAATGTGTAAATTCTTTACTCAATCTTAAGATAAAACCAAGCATACGATAAGCCTTGGAAGTGATATTATCGATATGACAAGTAAACGCTAACTTGTGGTCTAAAAGTACACCCAGATCCCTAACCTCTGATATTCTGGCTAACAAGGTATCCTGCAGAGAGTAATTATATACGATAGGGTTTTTTTTCCTTGTGAACGTAATTATGTTACATTTTTTAATATTTAGATACAAAATATTTTTAATGCAATAGTTACTTAAGCTATGAAGGTCAGATTGAAGTGATACACAGTCTTGAGCCGAATTTATAGTTTTAAAAATTTTCATATCATCCGCATAAAGTAAAATATTGGAATTAGATATGATTTGGGTAATATCATTAATAAAAATATTGAACAATAAAGGCCCAAGGTGAGACCCTTGTGGTACACCAGATGTGACGGGCACAAATGATGAACAAAAACCTTTAACAGCAACAGCTTGATTACGGTCTCTTAAATATGATTTAAGCCAGCGAAGTAGATCACCATGTATACCTAATAAATTAAGCTTTTTGATTAATAGGGAATGAGAAATCTTATCGATGCCTTTGAATAGTCAGTGTACACTACATCCACTTGACCACCATTATCCATCACAGCTATAAGTTGATGAGTAAATTCACATAAATTAGATTCAGTCGACCTACCATCAATAAACCCATGCTGTTGATCAATAATAACCGGCCTTAAAATAGGGTATAAATGGTCATAAACAACTTTCTCGAACAACTTAGGAATTGTATTCAATTTAGAGATAGGTCTATAATTTTGTATATTATGCTTATCACCAGACTTATGAATGGGTACCACATATGATTGCTTCCACACCTTAGGAATTCTTCCACTACGAAGAGATATGTTAAATAGCATGCAAAGGGGTAGTGCTAAGCTATTATAGCAGGATTTCAAAAAAATCGGAGGGATTTTGTCTGGACCACTGCCTTTGCTAATGTCAATATTTTTCAAATATTTTCTAACAATATCGATAGATATATCAATTGAACCTATAGACACAGACAGAGAATTTAAAGAATGGTCCAAAGGCAATGAAGAAACATTACTAGTATCTGGTTCGAAAGCAGACTGAAAGTAAATGTTGAAAAGATGACAAATTTCATTGCCGTCCGATGATTTAATGTTATTATAAAACATCAAATCAGGTATATCAGATGTAGCATTCTTGGATTTTACGAAAGACCAGAAAATCTTACTATTACGTTTAATGTTATTTTCAGCATTTCTAATATATCTATTGTAACAATCTAGCTGCACACGTTTTTGGAATACTTATTATACTTATTATTATTATACTTTAGGAATACTGGTGTATTGATTTAAAGATTATTATCTTATTTCAATAGTTTTATTTATTACGCCATTAGAATAAATAGAGCAATTTATTACAATGGCCTTCAATTAAAATGCTTGACGCACGTAATGAAGGACGTCTTATATGTACATAGGTGGCAGGTGCATTGTTTCGAGAGAATACTTTAATTTAATTGAAAAAAAAAACAAACGGAAATGATTTGACAAGTTTATAAATATACTTAAGTTCATAAACATATGAATTAAATTTTAAACAACCTAAAATGACTTATATCCTAGTTTTTTAACGTTCCTTACAAAATAATGAAATAAATGGTCATGAAAATTCAATCGAGAATCGAAAGTCGATTGTGATTCGACGCATGCCGTGAAAGAAACGTGAGCAAGGCCAAATTTAACGACAGACTTATCGTTTCGTCTGAATCAAAGGTGGCTACCGAACCTCCCTTAATTTTGGCGCTAACAGGTACTTAAGTTAATACTGGAAGGCTAAAGATCAGGCAAAAATCATTGTAACAATGTAATCTCACCAATATAGAGTTTGACAACCAATTCATTTACAAGACTACCATATCAATTAAACGTACCGTACCGTACCAAGAGAAACCGCAAGAAAATCACAATAAACTACTTAACATATGTATATAATAAATAAGATAAACATTTTAATTGTAATTAATTTTAAAAAGTGTTCTGAGGAGTTGTTTGGATTAGTCCCGGCAGCTGAATTTCACCACCGGACATCGCGCCAGAACTCCAAATTCCATCCCCATCACCTCGATGTCTGGAAATCCACAAGAGTGCGTTTCTTAAGGCATTTCCTGCCTCGCACAATCACTCTGTGGAACCAGCTTTCGCCGGCGACTCTTCCGAACCGATATGACATAAAAACCTTTAAGAAGAGAGCGTACTCTTTCCTCAAGACCGGCAACGCACCTGCAAGTCCTCGGATGTTGCAGGTGTCCATGGGCGGTGTAGTCACTTTCCATCAGGTGAGCCTTCTGCTCGTTTGCCCCCTCTTACATAAAAAAAATTAATAAATTTAATTCTACATTCAAAACAACGAATGCTTTTTCTCATTTTATATAAATTTTATTAAATTTTAATGGCGACCATCTTATATATATGGATAGCTCAGTGTCGCATGGCAACTATCAAACTATGAGAACATAGCTGTTATACCTTGTACCAACAATTACATTGGCTTCACTTACCCTTCAAATCAATCGCTCAAATTTAGCAATACAAAGTATAGGGGTTACAAAATCAACCCCTAATTGTTTCAAAACCAGAAGGGTTCGTAAACAGTTCTACCTCCTAAATTATTTCTATATTGACGAAAATATTAATTGGTAATTACAAAAACAATGCTGTAGCTGCGGGTTTTTCTTTTCCGAACTGGCGGTAGTTTCTAGATTGACTATCAATAAGAATAATAATGTTTTTATTGATATTCCATTTGACACAGAATCAAAATTGTAAAATTATAGCTTATCAAACCAACGCGTCACTCTAATGTTTATTGTAGACATCTGAAGCTAATCATCAACACCTCATGTTTGTTTCATCTGTGTTCATTGTAGAACGGTTGACTTGAACCGTATGAGGTTAGAGCTGAGACACCTTGAAGCCTTAGATAATTCTCAAGTAAATCTCAGAAAATTAGTAATAATTTATACACAATAATCGAATATTAATCTGAAGTTCGTAGTTTCGTATCCGAAAACGATGACAACGAAAACACCCAAGTATTTTCATGTGCCATAGTTTGTGTTTATAATTCATCTAGTGTTATTTATCAAAAGAGTTTTCAGTGCGAAAATATCCATGTATTTACTGTAATTTTACCACAATTCTATATACCAACTTAAAGTGCCGCAGTGAAATAGTTGTAAAAGTTGGTGGCGAATTGGCGATTTAAGCGATGGATGGGTTGGTGACCACTTACCATCAGGTGGTCCATCAGCTCGTCCGCCTACCTATGCTATAAAAAATTATCTCCAAAGTACTTCTTTATGGGATAGAAGTGGGACATTAAAAGGCCGTTTTAATTAAACTAAGTAAAATTCTGGCCTCACGTACAATATCACTCACATTTATTCTACAATTATATTTGTACGATATCCAATTTAATAAGAATATTTACATAAATAATTATTTAATAAAAAATCTTCAAATTATGACAGCAAACGTTCCACGTTGGTGAGAAACGGAATTCCAATTCTCTGAATGAAAAATGAACCAGTTTATAAAATTCAATAATAAATATTTAAAATTATCCGTATCATAAAACTTTATAGACCCAAATAAGTTTTAGTGTCTCATTCAATCTCAGACACAAGGAATATAACGAATTCAATCTCAAGGCAAGCAACACTTTGGTAACTTCCTAAAGCCTATTTCTCTACAGGTCGAGGTGACTACATCACTATTGCCTCGTTAATACACCTAATAGGAAAAATATTAACAGAAAAAAAAGTTATTTAGGCAGCTGACTGCCGATTCTGAAACGATTCTGAAATACCTGTTACCAATAATATATAACCTCCACAGTTTTTGATTTTGTGAATTTAAATTATAATGAAAATATAATTACATTTTTAACAACAAACACAAGAAAGAATAAAAAATAATTTACTTACGATCTCTCGTACAAATTCTAAATTATAATTTAGTTAATAATATTATTTGATATGAAACCAAAGTGTGTGTATACGAAAATTAATATTGGTTAAAATTTATGGTATTTAATAGAAATAAATTTAGTTTCACGGTCATTGGCATTTAAGTGCTTGTTTTACGATGTGTTTTCAGTGTGGACTGAAGGAAGTGAAGCCGCTAACTCATATTCATGCGAACCCAGATGTACGACGATGCGTTAATAGTACCTATAGATTTTAATCATCCAAACTTTCTTACTTATATTTCACGGTAAACATTCCGTAAAACTGAAGAAGTTTTCATACTGAATACAGACTTCTGTATTAAATTACAATAATTTATCAAATAATAGTTGCAATTTATTGCTTAAGTTATCTTCAATAAGTCTTATAAATTATTATTTTTGAAATTTCTAATATGTCTAAGTAGTAATCGTAATGTAAGTAAGCTATATAGCCATAAACAAACCTTTGATTTACGTATTTCATGCGATTTATTACGCACTAAAAAAGGTTGTTAATCAATATATTACTTAAATTTACTCCCGAATCTCCGATAACAACGTCGCTGACATAGATAACGCCATTTTATGGCAAATCGATAAAAAATATCATTGATATTTCAAGATCTCCACGAATTGTATCGCGACAATTCAAAGCCATAGTTTTTTATTTCAGCTTACTCCTGTTGTGGTTGGGACAGGCAGTAATCGTATGTAATTCTGAAATCAAATAGTAAGCAGTGGCAAACTAAAATTTTAATTTTCACTGCGTAATAATATGCTGATTTTAATAAGTATTACAAAACGTTAAATACATAGAACTGGCGACACTGACAAATATAAATTTCGCGTCTACAGTTCTACACCTAGTTAACAGTTTTACGGCGTCGACGCTCGACAGTGCCAAATAAATATAACGTTTAAAATTTCTATGGTAATTAACGTCAAAAGCTATAATGTTATAAATTAAACCGAAACACGTTGCCTGAATATTGACAAGCGCACGATTTTAAGTGATCAATCCGTCTAATGTTTACGTATTCAGTGGCGCGTTTGGATTTACGACTATCGTCTATACTGATTGCTATCTTTAATACTGTCGACTCAGTGTTTCGTCCTAGAGAATAATTAAATGTTAACGCCGGTTCAAGGCTACCGAGGCACAGAATACAGATAGCTGAATTAATACGTTAAACTATAAAGGAAACATTATTTACCTACCAAAAATTAACTTACATTTATTTGAATTTTTATCATCAATTCACAGCCGACAAATGTGCCATTGCTGTACCAAAGTTTTCTAATCTTGCGCTGCTCTATTGCGGGTTGATGGATACACATTGGCAAAACGGTACTCCTTACACGCGCAAATCCCAAGGTTGGAGACGCATTGGCTACCTTGTTTTTTTTCAAAGAAATGTACAATGCCACTGTCTATGGGCGTTGGTGACCTCTTACCATCAAGTGGCCCATATGCCCGTCCGCCTACCTAGGCTATAAAAAAAATCTTCAGTTAATTTTCTTATATTCTGGCTACTGATTCAATTCAAATAAGTATATCTAACTAAATATAAAAAATGTTTCAAATATGCTTACTTTTCGAATTTTATTTATTTTTATTATTCCTGACAGGAGATTACGAAGCAGTAGTAGGTATACCAGCTAAGTTATCATTTTCGATAACTCAATACAGAAATCGATTGATATATCTGACATCCTACTTGTACTTAGGTACAAGAGAATACTGTACGTAAGGTCAGTACGGACGGATTGATCGCTTGGTAATAGATAAATCAATACTGCTTGTAGGTATAATAAATAGTACTAGCTCATATGTATCAATAAATAACTTATTATTTAAGCGGCAAGACAATACGGCTAGCTAGTTATGACAAAAATGTCAGTTTTATCTAGCTTTTAGAATATCGAAGCTAATAATTTCGAATACGCTTGGACGTCGATTAACACTTACGGTTTGTCGACAGGCATGAAAATGACTATGTCCACCACAGCTACCATGAGCGCCCGAGTGCACAGGAAAGTGATGCGAGCGCCGCATAAACGCGCACACCCGGGGAAAATGCTTCACGCCGGGAAGATGGTGCATCCGGGGAAAAACATTCACGGACCGGGCAAGTTTGCGCACCTGGGCAAGTTTGGGAAGCACTACGCGCACACGCACTCTTTGCGGCCGCCCGAGCCCTGCGAGAATAGTAACGACAGCGGTCTCGGACCAGACCCGGTTAACAGGTGAGACTTTAACTCATTATCATAGCATGTCCTTGTGTGCTAAGTAAATCTAACTATTAATAATATCGTCAAATAGTTTCGATTTCAAGCATGCTGTATAACGTGCTTGGTGAAATTGCTTTTGTCCAATGTAACCTCGTTGCTATAATCTACCTAAGCTCAACCATATATTTAACAACATATAAGGAAGTTTGACCATTCTTAACAATAAAAAAAACACAAAGTTATATTATTCGAGGAATATCCTCAAATAATATAACTTTGTCAAATTTAATTATAAACAACAACTGTGATACGGAAATCGCACTATACCGTTCACTCGATGATCAAAACGTCTTCGCTAATATATTTCATTGCATGTACTGTGGTTACTAACAAGTCGTGTAAATACATTACATCATCAATCGAAACTACTTCGAAAACTCATACATTAAGCAAAATCGCACGTTAGAAATTACATTTTAATCCTTAGTAAAGAAAATTATGGGGTTATCAGCTGTCCGTTACAATACATAAAAAATAAAACAATATGTCCGAGTGAAAATATAAAAGAATGCCTTTTCCGCTATTTACTAAAACTTCATAACATAACTAAACTTTTTTAAACGATCCTAAAAGTTTTTGTAGCGTCTGGTAACCCTGCGTATAATTTGATAAAATATACATAAATTAATTTAATAAAAAAAAAAAACAAAATAGTTAATATATACGACACACGACATTCACAAACCAGAATTTTCAAGTAAGTATTATTCTGCTATTGCTTGTATTCAATAAGAGCTTAAATAAATAAATCAAGCCTCAAAATATTTAGACGATTTGTTTTGAAATTCAGAAAATCAAATAGAAGATATTATCTTCAATTAAATTACTAACTAAATAGAAAAGTTACTTCAAATATGGAGGTAAGGTGAACTATCTCATATTGGTCTTCACCCGAAAAAGTGTCTACCGAAACGTATGAAATAAGGGTTCCATAAATTGTACATAGACGATAACATTTATACGTTTATTAATTGGGATACACTTGATTAGCTGAAAAAAAATATGAAAACGGCTTAAAAGCAGATATCTAATTTCCTTCAAATGTTACCCTCTAGTTCTAGCAGCGTCATCTTAATGTCATACTTATCCAGGGACACTTTTTGTACGCAAATATTCATGTTTATCTTTAAACTCCATAATTTAATGTAGGCTGTAAAATGCAGTGACAATAGTTACAGTTAGGCTTTCGTCCAGCAGTGGATGGCAAAAGGCTGAAAAAAAAAAGAAATAGTTGCAACAAATAAAACCGATCAAATCGATCGAACCTAATTGTTATGTAATAAAATGAAACAGTTTTTGTTATTTACTGAAGTGAATTTATAATTCAAACAATTCAATTTATAAGTAAAACAAAATGTATATGATGAAATAAAAAAATGAAACTTTTAATAACAATTTACTCTGTCAAAAATGATAACTATAAAGTAAAAAGATTGATTATATTTTTTTAAATTTCTAGCTGATACGATGCCGAAAACAGTACATTATAAACAATTTTTATTCCGCAAGAAACGATAATTATAGATGATATAAGTTCCGAGTTACGATAAGTGGACAATTAATTTAACCGATTTCTTATCGCTATCGTTAAATCATTAAGTAGGTTCTTCCATGAGTGTTATATATTACATGAACAAAATTGGTGAATGTGATGAATTAAATGATTGAAGTCGTTTTGGTACCAGCTATTCTCGTAGTAATCTTACCGCATAAAGACAAGTATATCGTTGTTTCAATATTATGTGAGCCAGTTTAATTACAGGTCGTTGATAGTTTTAGGACTTCGTTTAAAGGGATTATTAGAAATTCATCTCTAAGTTAGAAAATTCAAGAATAAATTACATCGATCTTTCATAAAACGCTTAAGTGAAATTTTAAACACAATAGAATCCTGTTCAAATATCAGTATTTTTTATCTGTATCAAGTTATTTTTCTCACTAAAATTATCAAATTTTCAATAATAGCGTAGTTCACATTTACAACGCCACATGGCGCGGCTGTGGAGTACCGGCGCACGTGCTAATTTGTATTTTTGGCACGAACCGTTCGTGAATCATCCGACGATACTATCTTTATTTAATCTCCTGTAGCGATGCTGAAGGATTTACCTGATCACTTCTTACCATTTTAATAATATTCATCACCGGTTCATATTATTAATTATAATAA
The DNA here is from genome assembly GCA_963151315.1 of Nymphalis c-album. NCBI lineage: Eukaryota > Metazoa > Arthropoda > Insecta > Lepidoptera > Nymphalidae > Nymphalis > Nymphalis c-album. The sequence continues at coordinate 13,186,589 of OY720590.1, read as the reverse complement.
TGATCTGGGATATTATTACCTAATTAATCTACGGTATCGACAATTATAAATCGATGGATTTGCTACAGTTCTTTCCTATTGTTGCGATACCGTACTATTGTCCTTGGATTTTTTCATGAATCTCATTTTACACTTTATTTTCTAAAGTGCGTGTATTTGAATAGTAAACACTATTACAAGTATCCGTCTCGATGGTATATGTGACGCGTGTTTATATTTAAAGTGTTTTGCAAATTTTACGTATCAGAATAACTACGAAATGTCTGAAATAATATAAAGCTTAAGAACGGTTGCCAAAAATACCACAGTCGGTGCTAAGAGATGACGATACACGAGTTCCAGTTATAGAAGAATTATCATTGCGCCACTTGCGTCAATGCTTTAGAAATTCGGTCCTGATTCTTAATTACACGAATTAATATATTTTATGATTTTAAAATTTATAACATCCAAAATTATTTAAATTTATCTCCAAAATGAAAGGGTTTTATTTCCAATTATCATCATACAAACTAACTAAATGTCATAAACTACTCTGTCATAAACTACTGTCTACTGGTATCATAAAAACGAATAAACAATTATTGAATTCGTCACGTCACAGCTTACAAACTGCAAGGACTACAATACTAACTCGTGGGAAAACTGTAATTGCTTAGGAAGCATTAACATAAAACATAGTAGCTTGTATGTAATCTGGATGACGTTTTTCATAGTATGAATCATCCTTGATATGAAATATCTAAACAGTATCAGCATGTGCGCAGATTATCCGAGGTAGCGGAGGAGTGGGAACAGCCGGAAACGAAAAGGCGGCGCGAGAACGAGACGGGTGTTAAGATAGAATGCGACGACGCTAACGATGCGTACGCGTTCGCGCTGCCCGCTGCGCCCGCTCATTCGCCCGCTCTGCCCGACGCTGCGCCCGCTCTCCCTCTCCCCGCGTACGTTTTAACAGATACCATTTTATTTACAAATTGATAACAAAATCCTACTCATTTCTATTTAAAAAGATGCAAAGACAGTTTGCGGACGCAGCGTTGACAGATCATTTTAAGCGAAACATCAAATCAATTGTTTTTCAAAAATCAATTACTAATCATCAGTTCTCTAGCTAGGCACGTGAACGCACCATCACGCATTCACGCGTCATCGTCATCGTCACACGCTGCGCCAATCTTTACATATCTTAAGAAAGTTAAAATCCAAAGTACACTAGTATATACGTTTATAACTAAAAGATAGATTTCCGCTTATGATTTGTTTGTTTAGACTATTGCGAGTTTTGGAACATAATTGAATAATATTCAATTATTTTATATTATTAGAACATTGTCAAACGATTAGACATCCAATGTCAAATAAATGAATGTTTATGTGAAAGAAATGAGTGTCACATGCACTTTAACTAATATATAATAATGCACTTTATTAACTTAATATAAATCTGCACATTAAACATTGTTGGGAATATCTTATGTTTGTATTCGATATTATGTTATCCATTACTAATATGTCAATTATAAAGTTCTCCTATAATCGTAAATATTCATCTCCAATTTCTGATTAATACAGCAGAATACATTGTGATATCAAATTATCTGCCATTCTTCACTGTATAGTATTAGATTAGTATTGTTTCAGTCTTATCAACAAGTATCTATGTTTTTGCTGAAATTAGCTTTTTTTTTACTATTTACATTTACCGGTTTTAGTTTAAAGTTGGCACGTTCAATGCATCACCGTCTTTACGTCAATACAATTACGTGATCTTTAGTAATCTAATTATCATCATGTGACTGATACGATATTAAAATATAAGAATATATTAGATCACATCGTGATATCATCACCTTACTATAAAAATTGTTAAAATCTTTGCAAAATTTTACCCTTTTATAATTATTTTTATTTTCATTTATTTAGTGACATAAAATACATCGAAATCCTAGTATTAATAAAACCGCTTGTCGCTTTTCAGAATAAGAGCTGGCTGCAGTATATCTAGTCCAAGCATATCGGAGACACCTGGGAAACGATTTCAGGATCCCGCGTACAGATCGTGCGGCAAGCTGGGGAGTAGCGGCAAACTCGCCACTAAATACGCTGGCGGAGGGAAATTGGGTGGAAAGTTGGGCGGAAAGCTGGGTGGCAAGTATGGAGGTAAATTGGCGCAAGCCTTGGCCCGACGAAGAGCTCTAGCAGCGATGTCGCATTCAGGCCCACCTGGCCTGTCTGCTCCGCTTTCCTACAAGTCTCGGGATGGAACAGTGGAGCTACAGATATTATGCCAACCCGAGACACAACACAGAGCAAGGTAACCCCCGTACGACTATTACTAACTGTAATACATTATGTCCCATCAATAATAATAAAAATTGAATGTCATCGTTACAGATACCAGACAGAGGGCAGTAGGGGTGCAGTAAAGGACAACTCAGGAAACGGCTTTCCTGTTGTACAATTAATCGGTTATGATAAACCAGCTGTTCTACAGGTACGATCTCACTTCCATTCGATTTTCGATCCTAAGTGACAACAAATCAATATAACAATTCCAAATCTATTCGCAGGTATTCATAGGGACAGACACGGGTCGCGTTGCGCCACATATGTTCTACCAAGCGTGCCGCGTATCCGGAAAGAACTCGACACCCTGCAAGGAGAGGAAAGAAGATGGCACCGTAGTCATCGAAATAGACCTGGAACCTACCAAGAACTGGCAAGTGACGTGCGACTGCGTCGGAATACTCAAGGTTAGTAAAACACTCAAGTTGTATTACGAAATTGAAGTTTGGTGGATAAATTAGTCTAAATCTTAATATCTCGTCGAAAAACTATATTTATTTAATGTTTTTGGAAGTCTGTCGAAGATGTTGTGCGCGCTAATGTAAATACCATGTACCGGTTGGGAGCTCCCGTCAGGAACGAAGTTCTGTGCGATATTTTTTCGACTCAAACCGTGTTTTAAAGTGGATATTAATTTCACGCCAAAAATCAACCTCAACCTCCTTCATATCGACCATAAATTCGAACGCTCAACGCATCGCATTTTGTAGCATTTGATAGGCACAGAAAGAACGCCATTTCTTTATATGACGTGATCTTGGGATACTGCCAATCCACTATACTGTAAGCCGCGTAAAAGAACTTCGTTTAAAAAAAAATTGTTTTTATAAAAATTACCGGATTTTTTGGTAAATAATAGTACAATTAAGTTATAAGTACAGTTGAAGTACAAACAATTATACATAATTAATCAAAATGCAAGTATTACCTGCTAATAGATTGTCTTAAATTAATATTAACGAGAAGCACCGTTTAGAAGTTTACTCTCGTGAAGATAATGATGACCTATAGAATTTATCTTTGGAGTAAAAGTCATGATCGAGTCGAAGTAATTAATACTTTTTCTACAGTTACATGCACAAGTAAACTATCGTCTTGCAAATTAATTTTGTAAATAATGTAGACCGCATCTGATCACATCGGAAACCGAAGATTGATCATCGCCCGATATTCAAATATTGTTAACCGGCACCAAAAAGGTACTAAATGATCACGACAAATGCACAACACGGAGCCCTTATACGAAAATCATAAACAGTAGGTATCTTAACATTAGACTGGCCATTTTTAAAATATAGTTTCATTAATAGCACTAAATCGTGGTAGTATTTTAAAGCTGACCTATCATTTTGCACGGTCTGATGTACGCCCTCAATAACTCATATGCAAAAAAATATCCCAAGAACGATTGGTCTAAGGCAGCTTCATAAAAGGCACACTTATCAGACTTTAAAGAAACTAGATAAAGTTAATAATGATGAGATTCTTAAATATATTCTTGATATATATAAATCATACATATATTATTATAAATAACAATGAAATCTATTTTTATCATTTAATAACAGTTCTTAAATACTTTTCGTTATATAATATACTTATCAAGCAATGACCCAATTGGAAATGAATCGAAATTATGAATATATAGGCACGTGTTTATCTAAGCGTTATTTTAGCGCGCCCTTTGCCCCGGCAGGCTATCTGCCTCCGCTATCGGGGGTCAATGTGCCATACTATGCGCATTGGAATGTAGCTTTGATATGTTGTAAAATTTATAAAGCGATGCATTTTACTTTGTGTTTATGAGGAAGTATAAATATTTGGAGATTCCAATGTTCAAATTCACAGTTTAAAAGTTGAACATGATTCAATACATACCGAAAAAGTATATCAACTACTTTGTACCTTATTGTAATATAATAAGAACTACCCATTCTTTATTTATTTATTTATTTGACAACACCAACAAGTAGTACAATAAAAATATACAATAAATCAAAAGTCATTATAAATAACTGGGTAATTGCCTACTTTTTTTATAGGTGTTCTAAAATTACATGAATATTGAAATATAAGTCAACATATTATCACGATATTGTAAAAACTTAAAACATGTTAAAATGAGCACTCTAAATTAAAACTGGACTTATCACAGGAACGCAATGTAGACGTGGAGCACCGTTTCGGTGAAGCTCTGGGCGGAGCGAGCGGCGCCCACGCGGCGAGAGGCAAGAAAAAGTCGACACGTTGCCGCATGGTCTTCCGCACCGAGATCGTCGACGCTAACGGACAACCGGAGACGCTCCAAGTGTGCTCCACGCAGATTATTTGCAGTAAGTACATTACTGATTTAGACTACACATTACACCCAGTAAGATTGCGTTTTTCAATTTTTTTATTAACGCGTGATGACAAAAACTGGCTTGATGTAGACTCAATAAAACCTAATACTTATGAATCTTATTTCGGTTATTATAGCTCAACCTCCAGGCGTACCAGAAGTATGCAGAAAGTCTCTCGTGTCGTGTCCAGCGACAGGTGGCTTGGAGCTGTACCTCCTGGGAAAGAATTTCCTTAAAGAGACCAGAGTAGTGTTTCGATTGCAAGATGGTGGCACCTGGGAGGAAGAGGTGGCGCCTGATAAAGAGTTTCTGCAACAAGTAAGTGTTTTTAATACATAGGATGATAGGAAGAACGTTCGAAGACGCGTCTTCTAGGTCAGTGGCCATCTCGTGTAGACGTTGCCAACATACAAAACTCATGTCACCGTCTAGTTACACTTTATTAGATCACCTTCATACCAAAACTATCGAACCAAACAAACGGCAGCGCACTAAGGCCACGTGTGGTCCGCTTGCAGACGCACCTGGTGTGCTGCGTGCCGCCCTTCCAGCGGTCGGACATCGCGGAGGCGGTGTGCGTGCAGCTGTTCGTGCGCTCGGCCGGCAAGGCGTCGGAGCCGCACGCCTTCTACTACACGCCGGCGTCGCGCCACCCGCTGCACTGCACCACGCACCCCTCGCACCCCGCGCACGCGCACCACGCGCACCACGCGCACCAGGCGCACCACGCGCACATGTCGCAAGGTAACTTTATACCTATCCTTTTACGTTGCGTCTCGATATATGTGTATCATTCGTATTCTACTTCCTGTAAAATTTAGGTTACTTAAATGAAATGCTTAACGTCGACTTCTTTTAAGTACTATATGACGATGATTCGATATAAATAATATAATTACACATAATGTAGAATATTAATGATGCACATACGCTAACATTGTGTGCGATATATAGATTGATCGTAACTTAGACGTTATAGAATGTTGCATGACTAACATAGCGGTTATGATACATTGCTTAAGTAAAATTATATTTATACGAAATTGCTGTCTGTAAGTCTCTGCTAATGTAACGAAACTAAACTAAGATATTAAATAATGCGTACTCCGCAGCCGAATGTCGCTCTAACGTTATAATGTCGTTATCGTCTCAGATTATGAGCATGTGATTAAAATATGTCTCTTAATTGCTGAACCGATTTCAACGTCTACATTATTTATAGTCGGTGGAGCTTGAAATATATTTGCTTTAATCTCTCACATTAAATCACAAATTCCTTAAATTAATAATTCAAAATAAAACAAAACCTTAAATATCAATGATTGTGAAAAGAATAGATATGTTATATTCCGTGACAGCACTCATACGCATTGTTTTAAATGAAATGTATGTAAGATGTCACTGCATTCATACATTGCCGTATCGTGTGAAAGAGACGGAATATTTGAACTAGTACAACAAAGAAAGAGAGCCAGTAGTTGTCACTTATGGGTATTAAAAGAATTATTTTTTCTTACCATTATTAACCAAAGCAAATAAAATCATGTACAAAAATTTTACGCATACGTAGTCATGTTCTTACAAACATAGTACTATATTTGAAAATATTATTTAGATGTAATGAATAATATAGAACAAAACTGTTCTCTCTTTAAATAGGTAAAAAAAAAAATATATTAAATGTAGTATGAGAAAAATTCTGTTTTCAATTCTTTCTGTATTTACAAGACGGCTTTCAATGTATTATCGTCAGCAATCTTGTATGACACACGACGTTGAGTGAATAGCAAAACAAGAAAAAAACGTCCCAATTGGGACTCACATACAACATATCTACCTCTTTTTACTTGTAAAAAAGAGTTGCTTAATAATAATAAATGTAATATGTTCTTCTTACACTTCAAATAAAAAACTAACACAGGTCGAAAATACAAAAAAAAAAATGAAAAAAATGAAAGTCGTGTTATCGGGTTTTGCTATTTAACATTGGTTTAGTGTGAGAGATTGTATAACAGTTGGATACACAAAGCGCACGTCCAAATAACGAACGACAATATTTTATCTTTTTTTTATTTTGTACGTATAGAAGGGACATTATATCGGTAACTAATTTTACTACGGCTGGTATACATAAATGTGTTTGTAGATGTCGCTCTGTGCATTCAAAGCACTAACCCATCTAATACTCGAAGGCGCTTCTACTAACGCGTAAACATTTGCTTGTTACCGCGCATGCGGCGCTATCCATGTCGCCATGTATGTTGTTATATTGTTTAACTTATAATTATAGTGAAGTTTGGAAGAAATGACTGATGCGTATATGCGTACTGTTTCTCTCCCGTCTGTTCAAGCTAGGTCTGTCTAGGTAGCGAGCTCGGCCGCCGCCCGCTGCCGCACCGCCGGCGTCTATGGTACTGCCACGCACTCGCACGCACACGCACACACTACACAGAGACCATCGCTTCTCAACGACGGCCTAACGCTATCCATTATCGAACCAATTCATTACAACCGAACGAAACATATTCAAATCCAAAGTTATTCTAATTCATCGTTGATTTCGATTAAAAAGGACTTTTTATAACGTTTAACCAAATATGATCGCAATTTTTAAATGGTCAAGGCAATGAAAAGGTTGAGAATCGATGCAAGGTACAACACTCGACCACATCTACGATACACGTAAACACTAACGTACCTATCAAACATTATTTACAAATAAACCATACCGTTAATTCATACATACAATAGGTGCAAATATATTGAGAAATTGGTTACATGGTGAGTCTAAGCATCGTAACGAAATCGACACGAACATACACTGATACAGATAATTTATACATTCTATGTCAAAACTTCTTTTTTTTTTAAACAAAAAATTTGCAACCGTTGAATTAATAAAATAATTGAAGAATACGAAATTACAATTTTTTAAATTTTTAAACACTGCCTAAACAGATAGACGGCAAACCTACATAACAAAATACGTACATTATCAAATGGCTTAGTTGATTTTTATTATTTTCAGCGATGGAAGATTTTATTTTATAGGTTTACTTTGTTATTTTACATAGAAACGAGAAGATATTTCATGATCATTAGAAGAGATCGGAAGATATAATTATATTTATGTTATAGTTAAACTAATTTTAGTTGCTTTGTTATGATTTTAGGTTATAATTAATTTATATTATCTGCACTACATTAAATGTGCATATAAAAATGAAATAAATTATAAAATTATTTAAATCATAAAAGCTTTCTTTGCACTTAAAATTAAATGTATTATTTTTAAATATGGACACACATAATAAATTCTGAAATATTTCAATATTTTATCTGTATATAAATATATATACGAATTACTCTCATCACGAAATCTCCTAAACTATCTCCGATCAACTTTAAATTGGTCACAGTTACTCCTCTCCCGACGTAGACGCTCACTAAGGACGGATCACAGATCTTACGCAAATCCTATCCAAAATACATTTATCTTTTTAACTACCCGTGCTTGGGCGATTAGCAAATACCTAATAAAACAAATGTTACGCATCACAAAAAAATCGGTATCACTATTTTATAAATTTAATTAATCATTAAAAAAATATATTATTATGACGATATATTCGTTTTATATACCTAATAAGTATTGCCAATGGAAAATTCTATTTATTTACGTAGTATTTTCATAGTATGGACTAAAACAATACAAATTAAAAACGATCAATACCACATTCCAACCAATAACAAAACAATTGAGTTATTAAAATTTAGGTATTCATGTCGGAAACACAAACTCAATCGTACGTTTCGGATCATAAATGAAACAGAACTCACAATGCATACGACACACACGACCTCTGTCCATTTCACTCTCTCCACACGTAGCTAGTTGCCTTTCGTGCCGAAATGTAATTATTTGTCTTCATATTTTGAATATTACTCCCAACTCCATTTCAGTCGAACAACCGTGCGTAATACTTATCGACGACGACAAGGTGAAATTATATTACTAAATGTATTTGTGTATGAGTAAATTCGAAACTGTCTCTTAATTTATTCGCACTTTCATATGTTTTTGTAAATAATTATATAATCTGTTTCGTTTTGCCATACCATAAGTTTTACCAGTATAAACATTTACTTTTAAATATAACAATTTCGTCCACTTTCGGTCGCAATATGGTATGGCTACTCTTCTCACGGATCTCAATCGGTCACCGACTGAAATGGATTTGGTAGTCGGGCACGCAGCTAGGTGGCCCGCCGTTTCCGGCCGCGTCTAACGAATGTTGTGCACAGGTGAGGAGGCGCGACCCGTGGTTTGCTGGGGCTCTGGCGGCGCGGGAGGCGCACTAATGCCACCGCCGCAGACTCCCGCTCGACGACCCTCACTCATCGTGCCTGACCCTCATTCACCTCTGGGACTTAAGAGTGAGGTAAGAAAGTTTTCCGTGTTAATTTTTGTTTGAATTGTAGGTACCACCCACTCATCAGATATACTACCGCAAAACAGCAGTACTTGGTACTGTTGTGTTCCGGTTTGAAGGGTGAGTGAGCCAGTGTAATTACAGGCACAAGGGACATAACATCTTAGTTCCCAAGGTTGGTGGGGCATTGGTGATGTAAGTGTTGGTTAACATCTCTTACAATGTCAATGCGAGTTGGTGACTACTTACCATCAGGTGGCCCATATGCTCGTCCGCCTTCCTAAGCAATAAAAAATAATAATGAAAATCGTAATCAATATCTAAACTAAACATTGCAGAAGAAATAGTGTTTGCCCTTCAGTCAAATAATATATTCCGATAAATGTTCTGTATTCGATGATAGGATAAAGAGTTCATAACCATCGGCCAACAGGTAACGGATGACTCTAGTCAGCACTCGCTGATGGATGGTTCAGAAAACTGCTCGGAAGGCAAACAACCAGACGAACTCAACGTCATGGACCTGCGCCTCAAGTCAGAAAACATCGCCCGGGACGGGCAATCACAGGTCAGATCCTATTACATGATATAACTAAATCTTAATAAAACTAATACAGTCACATCGCACTACACAGACTACTATAGTCAATGCTAATGTTATTTTTCCTATAAGCAGGTCAGCTATGGCAGCGGCTACGACTCAATCAAGTTATCTCCGACCACTCCCTCCCAGAGTGAGTCTCCTTCGCTCATGGTCTCTTTTACGCAGCAGCTACAGGCCATTCAAAACCAAGTCCAGACAGACAAAATGGTCGAGTCGGTTACGGCCGCCATTTTCAACTCTGATAACGCTGGTCAAATATATGACCAGCCCATGCTACCGATGAACACTATGGACACGATGCAACAACTCATTTCCGCGAAATCGGCCATGGATCCCCTGGAGTCGAATATGAAAGTACTCAACTCCGACCTAATGATGACTGATTCGAGAATGCAAACAACAAACGAGCAGAGACTGATGGTGTATAACCAGGTGCAGCAAGAAAGAGACGAGAGTTTCAACCCATTCGGTGCTATTACCAAAATGGAAGCTACGCAGATCAAACAGAGATTGGCTCAGCAGACCGCACACATGGAAGCCCTAGTGGAAGACGCAATGAAGGCAACAGCGGCCATGCTCCCGGCGGACGCGGCCAAGCTAGACGAACTGGTCAACTCCAGAGTGGACGACCACCTGTCCGGCTCGTCGTCCTCCCCTTCCACCGCCTCCCACGCGTCCGACGTCATACTCAGTCCGAACGCGGCGGTCGTCTCTCGGAACTCCGCGTCCGAACTCCTCCCCTCGATGTCGACGTCCGCCATTCCGCCGGACGTGATCCTGAACCCGCAGGTGTCGCCGAGCATGCTCTGCGACAACAACCAACGCATAGTGCTCCCGAACGGCTCCTCGCAGGACGACCTCATGATGATGCCGGACATACCCACGTCGGTGAAGACGCCGCCCGCAGCCGTCAAATCCATGATTCTGAACGCGGCGGCCGAGATCCTGACGTCGGACTCGACGATGAACGCGCTGGTCACGTCGGCCATCAACACGGCCAACATCCTGTCCACGGAGAGCGCGGGGGGCGGCGGCATGCAGGCCACGGACGCGCAGCCGCCGGCCGAGCCCGCGGGGGAGGCCCCGCTGGCCGCCATGTCGCAGGCCGTGTCGCAGGCCGTGACGCAGGCCGTGTCGCAGGCCGTCTCGCAGGCCGTGTCGCAGGCCGTGTCGCAGGAGATGACGGCGCCCGTGCAGGGCCTCACCGACATGAGCGACCAGGACCTGCTCTCCTACATCAACCCCAGCACCTTCGACCAAGGTGAGTACATGGATATTTGCTTCTTCACCGATCGGACTTGTTGTTGACGGTGAACGGTCTAAGAAACGATAACTTTTACGAGTATTTATAAAATCTTCTACATATTTTCATAAGCATCGTACGACAATAATTAATATATTTTTATTACTTTATAGTAACCTCATTGTCAGATAAAATTTTACCTTAACTAAGTCATAGTTTTTACGGGACTGATTTCATTCGATAAGATAAATATTAAAATATGTAATAGGTAGTATCGTTTATTAATTAATTCCTATGATAACTGCCATATCGTCATAATTGTCCCATGGATAATTATTATAGTCGTATAAAAATATTTTTTAAAAGAATATTTTGAGTTTAATAAATGTTTATATTTAACTTGTGATACAAATATACCCATTGATCTATGGTGCACTTAAAGTACACGTCATTTTTATTAATATACATAACGTATTATTTAATTTTTATGTTAATTTTATTATATATTATAACTGAAATGTAAATGTTATATATTTTTAATACATACATATATTTATGGGTAAACAAAGAAATACATATTAATGAATTTGCGTCTTTTGCAGTGTGAGGTGCCGCACTAATGCATTTCGTAGCGAGTACGGGCTCAAAGCAGTTTATATGTGAATTATTAATAAGTGTAACTAGGTAGTATAAATTAAGGCATGATAATCTCTATGTGTGGTGTATATGACTGGTTTTCGTGTTATATTGTCAAGAGAATGTTTGGGTCAATTAATACATGTGAGTCAGTATTACAGGGCTAACAGATAAGGGTAACATGCGTTGTTCAGTGGAAAACCATAGACTAAAATATCAATCAAAAGACCATACATAAAAGAAAAAACCTACTACAAAGTCATAAAATTCTCTTGAAAATTATTGTTTTCAAGAAGTATTGGATTTTACTTTCTTTTTTTATCAAATTCATAGAAGTATGTTATATTGTGATTTTTTTGTTTTCTAGAAAATTCATTGGTTTTCTGTTAATAAACGGATGTTCTAAACAGTTAATTGTATGTATTTTATGAATGTTTAGATTTTATAAATGTTGATATATGAACGTATGAAAAATTGTATCAAGTTTTATGATTTCGAATTTTATTATGTAAATAGTTAATATTTTTGAAAGTGCGGTGGCGGCCATCTTAGAAATAAAAGAGAATTTATTACATGTAACTTACATAAATAAAATATTTTTACAATAACTGAGATAATTTTATATTGCGTCCTATGGAATGAAACACAAAATGACAATTTTTTAGAATATAAATATTTTTTTGTAATAATAATAGAAGAACTATTATAGAAATATAAAAATGCTTTTAAGGTAGCCGTCAAACCGCTTGTATTAAAACACCATTGTGTACACTTGTCTTTATTAAAACTTAATTAAATGCCGCGACTCAATATTATGAATACCTACTATGTTTACAATAATTACGTTAAATCCCTTTAGCAATGTTTAATTAAAAAAAGGCAATGTAGGCAGTGGGTAATAGTATGAATATGTTAGACCTACTGTCCACTGACATGCACTGCATTAACTGCGACGTATAGAAACTTACGTTTTTTGCGTATAATGAGTGTATTTCGTATGCCATTTACTGTGTGGTGCATCTTTGAGTAATCGTTGGTGTATCGTGGACTTAAGTGATTTAACATTAGCTTTAGTTTATTTTTAAGATTAAGGCAACGTTACATGGCGATTTGAGTAGAAATTATTATAATGTATTAAAAATTTAAATAAATAGGCATCAAAACGAGTACCTACATCGTGACGTCAAAACTAATTTTAACTTTAATCAAATCGCAATGTCATGTCGCCTGAAGGACAACAGTACTGATGTGATAGAGCAAAGATTATATAAACTTAGTATATTATGTATACATACAGTTCATTTTTGTAGGTAAAGTCGAATGCTACATATTAAATGTGCCATTTACTATATGTAACCTTATTATATAGATAGTGTAGACGTATCGCGAATACTTCGATGTCATCAGATGATTGTTTTTGGCCGACAAAAAACTGCTACAATAGAAAGCAGATTCATCATAATATAAAATTGCTATAGATACCTGTCAAACTAGACGTTTTGAGATTCAGGACGTCTAGATTGGTGTGTACTGTGTGTGTTATTTAAAACAAAACACGCTATCGCTACAAATTATCGCTTATTTTTCAATTTAAATAAAATTATTCAACATACAACGGTAACAGTAATTTAAATATATATTATATCAAAAGAAAATGAATTATATTTCAAAAATCATATGGCAATGATGGATCTGTGTAGATTTATATGTGCTATCTAGGTCGATGTTAAGAATCTTTTTGATATTTACATTATTGAATGATTTTGATACATTCAGCCAAAGCCGTTCAATTCATTACATATATAGGGACCATGTCGAACAATATTCCATGTACAATTTAGAAATTGTAACAGTTTTTATATGAAATATACAATTATTTTAATAGTATTTACCATGTTAAATGTGTAACATGTATTTTCACAAATTGAAATTTTACAGTTTTTTTAAAACTTGTTGATGGTATTTTGTACAAAAGAAATTATTGGTAACTGAATCTCTACAAGCAGGTTTACATGTTATAAAATAAAAACAAAAATATTTATTTGTAAGTAAACATAAAGAGAACATTATAGGTACCTGCCTATTATGATGAATCATTTTATAATTATATATATTGTTTACCTTTTATTGAAAAATATTGTACAATTAAATTTAGATATTTATAAAAAGTTTTGACACTGTACCTATTCATAATGATGTTTATTATCTATTTTTATTATTATTTTCGTTCAATATAAAATGTGTTATAAATATATAAATCGTTAATAAAATTTTATAGATATCAAGTTTATGTATTGATAATGTACATAGTAAAAATAATAATTATCGCATAAATTAACACATCACATTTTTTATATATTATTATCTGTCTTCCATGTTTATTTTTGGAACGCGGAAAAAGTCAAGGCACTTGGCAACGAAGAACGATAATAATTAATTATTATTTATTGCGGAACTTACGACTTATAATCTATTAATCTAAACATTCGTTGTGCATTGTAATTTTTCTTGATTCTTACAAAGTAATTCCTTTTTGGACTAAATGCGCAGTGCGTGAGTGATGTTTGTGATAGTGCATGCAGTTTTGTATTGAATGAATAGAACATGAAGCTTTTAATTACATGGCAAATGTAAAGATTTGTTCAGTGTGCTGCGTAGCATAGATCTCTAGTCGGTCTAATTCAATGCAACTTGCCGAGGTTAACGATGATCATCTATATGTTATTTGTTTTGATGTAATTGATTAAATGTTATACAAAATGTATTCGTTTTTATTTGTATTCACCTACTCATCCCAATACTTACATGACCAGTAGGTAGAAATTGTGAAACAAACACAACGCGCACATTTTATTTATTATATATAACCGTTCATTTATAAAATTTATCGAGAAGTTTTCAATTATTGTAACTGCAATCCATTTAACATATTATGCCTATTAAAAATAATTTAAAATTACGTTTAAAATCAATAAAATATCGTTCCATACTTGGTGGTAGAGCTTTGTGCAAGCTCGTCTGGGTATGTACCACCCACTCATCAGATATTCTACCGCAAAACAGCAATACTTGCTATTGTTGTGTTCCGGGTTGTTGAAGGGTGAGTGAGCCAGTATAATTACAGGCACACGGGACATAACATTTTAGTTCCACATCCACAACATCTCATCATGCCAATGTCTATGGGCGTTGGTGACCACTTACCATCAGGTGGCCCATATGCTCGTCCGCCTACCTATGCAATAAAAAATAAAAAAACTATTATTCATTCATTACCCATTTACTCATTAATTTTTGTCCTCACTAGTCTAACTCAAATGTCATGTCAACTCAAGGTCGAAGTTGTTTATTTACTATGGAGAGTAGAGGGAATGAATACAGACGTTACATAGAAGCACAGCTCTTATAGGCGCTCTGAAGACAAACTTTCTGCGACCCAAAATGCCGCTTGGCAGCGTGGCAGCTTTATCTTTTACGTATTGCAAAGGACGGTCCCCCAGCGTATCAACTACGAGAGCAAGAAGACGGACGTTCCCCCAGTGTATCTTAGATACGAGAGCAAGAGAGACGGATGTCGCCAGAGCCGACAAACTACGAACTAAACTGGGGGCAGACCCCACTTGGAATCGGCACACGAAATCCTAAAGAACTGCGCTTTTATGTAACGTCTGTATTCATTGGTAGAGGTAAAGATTAGGTATTATTTACCTTATTTCCTATTTCCATTGGAATAACGTATACCTATAATATTTTTTTCCTTCATTATCAATAGTATGATGCCAGAACTGACAACAATCCGAAAATAGATCACCCCTACGAACTATACCAAACCTTCGATTTACATATTTTATCCGATTTCCTAATATTTCTGTTAAATTTTGCAATATAAACAGTTCTTGATTAATTTATTTACAGAGTGTAACAAGATACGTGTCCGACCCGTGAAGTGGTTGTTAGGTATCTTTAGTCGGTTCTATTTATGTACTTATTTTTATAATTCTAAGCAAACATTTTAGCCCGAATAAAATTTAATTTAACTCAATAACGACAATTACATTGCACCTTAGGCGCGGTCGTCAGCGGTCGATAGCTCTTACCTATCGGCAATGATGAAATGAAACTGTGACAAACATGATCCAGAAATGCCATCGCCCATCTTACGTGATAAAAACATGTAAAAATCAATCATCAGCGAGGAAAAGAGATAGTGGTGTGACTTACATCGGAAAGTAAAAAAACATCAACTAAACCCAACCAAAACAAATTTTTGACATTATTTTCTACTGTACATATTTTATGTGAAATACATATTTTATGAAAAGTGAACCGTCCAGATTGGACACGTAGCTACTAAGCGTTAGTGTACTATTTATGACTAGTAAAAAAAGTAAGTTTGGAAATTATGCCCAAACAGAAAATGATCGAATGAATGAAGCTAAACTTGTAGTTAGGTACTTGTAAAGCATAGATCATTTTATAAAAAAAGGGTAAATAAATATACATAATAATTTGCTTAAAGGAAATTAGTTTATATTAATTTGAAATGATTGATTTTTTTATTTCAATTGTACATAAAACCAGTAAAACCAGTTTGTCTATTTCAATTTTCTTTTTTTTTATAGGCAAGTGGACGAGCATATGGGCCACCTGATGGTGAGTGGTCACCAACGCCCATAGACATTGGCATTCTAAGAAATATTAATGCTTACATCGCCACACATCGGAATACAAAAATACAAAGTACTGTTGTTTTGCGGTAGAATATCTGATGAGTGGGTGGTACCTACCCAGCGAGCCAACGAACTTGCATAAAGCTCTACCACCAAGTAAATTAATTTAACTATGTTGTTTTTGGGATTTTGTTCGCGCCGTCTGTTCTAGTACATTATTATTAAATTATAGTTATGACCACTTTAACTTCCTAAGTTCCAATTACAAGTTGGCGGACATTAAAAACAGCATTTTCAACATGATGAATATAAGGGGTTTTCCAATAGGGACGCTTGAACTTTGACAGCTGATTGCGGCCATGTTGTTTGAGTGACAGCTGTCAAATGCAGTGTGTTATATTCATTCCGTCCTCCCAAAGCCAAACCACCATGGCAGGTTACAGTGTTGTGCGTTGTGACTTGAGCCTGCACCCGTACAAGATCCAGCTGACCCAAGAGCTCAAGGTTAATGACCATAGACAGCGCCGTGTGTTCGCTGAGTGGGCATTAGAGCAGTTGGAAGTTGACGCCGATTTTGGCAAAAAAATCATCTTCAGCGACGAGGCGCATTTTTGGATGAATGGCTATGTCAACAAGCAAAATTGCCGTATTTGGGACGAGACCAATCCACACGAGGTTCACCAAGTGGCAATGCACCCGCAGAAAGTGACTGTTTGGTGCGGATTTTGGGCCGGAGGCGTGATTGGTCCGTATTTTTTCGAAAACGATAATGGTGTGGCCGTCACCGTCAATGGTGAGCGATACCGGTCGATGATAACCAACTTCTTTTGGCCTGAAATCGAGAATATGGATCTGGACAACATGTGGTTTCAACAGGACGGCGCTACGTGCCACACAGCACACGCTACGATGGAAGTTCATCTCGCGCGGAGGCAACGTGAACTGGCCACCGAGATCGTGCGATTTGACCCCGCTGGACTTTTTCTTGTGGGGTTTTCTTAAGTCGCAGGTCTATGCCAACAAGCCGCAAACCACCGATGCCCTCAAAGTCAACATACGCCACGCCATCGATCAAATACAGCCCGATTTGTGCGCCAAAGTCATCGAAAATTGGACCTTTCGTGTGCGCGCCACCAACCGAAGCCGTGGCGGTCATTTGAATGATGTATATTCCATACATAATGGGGTCGATAGACCTTCCAAATAAAAAAAAAAATTCGCAAATATCTCTCCTACATGTATTTTTTTTTGCATTTCAAAGATCAAGCGCCCTTAATGGAAAACCCTTTATATATAAAGATAAAAAAATAACTTATAACCTTCCTCTTTATGCAGAGTAAAGAAACAATTTCTTTATTAAAAACGAATTAGGGTATAATGTTTCACCCACTAGAAGGCATACAAACAGTGGCTTATTTCAAGTAATGACGCCAATATTGTTAGTTTTACAATAAGTAGTAACAAATAGTATAATAAGCCTTTACAGTTAATTCAGACAATAAGCATTTGTATTGTATTAATAATATTAGGAGTTTTTTTAAATAAAATAACTTCTTAATAAAGATATTTTAATTTGAACTGTACTTACTTTCATATAAATATTATTCAATAACATTATATTTAATATATAATTTATATTATATATTAAACTATATCACTGACACTCCTTGAATCAGGATTAAGCATTTCATCATCTGTAGCATCACTATCATTATCCTCTGGTAGTTGTTCATCGCTATCATCCCCTGATCCATCATCTTCTACACTTTCCTGGGTAGAAATAATTTCTCCATGAATGTTCTTATTTTTAAGATTTCCCATCCAGAATGCTTCAGAACAGTTATTTGCAGCCAACATTGCTTTAACTTTATACAGAAGAGTTTCAAGCAGTTGCCTTACATATGGTACCTTATTAATCAATGCAGTATCCTTTTTCAATCTGGAATGGCAGCATAATGACTGCAGAAATCTTGTGATTTGTTGTAAAGTTTTCAATAATTCCAGTATTTCCTGTGTTTTGTTTTTGAACTCCAACTCTAATATAGGTATTCCATGGGAAATAAATAGCTTTATAATTGGAAGAGTTTTGTTAAAAAAGGCAGCTAAATGGTTTCTGCTGTTAAGTTTTTTAGCAATTTCTAACATACATTTCAAAATTAATACTACATTCTTCCATAAATCTAAATGTTCACAATTAGTTAATTTTTTATTTAAATGTGTTTTGGTAGCTAAAAAAAGTGCACCACCCATATTCCTAAATATTATAGGAAAATTGGCCTTATTAACAGATTTAATTGAGTTCAATGTACTGTTACGTGTTTGTGCCATTTCTTCTACATCGTTGAGTAATAAAAGTGATATATTTTTAAATTCTAAAATTTGATTATTTGTAAAATAGACTCGCGCAAAATTATCAATGCACTGATTAAGAAATAATCCTTTTTCAGCAACACCATCAGGTGTTTTCCACTGATTAGAGAGGAATTTCTTTGCCAGCTCTTTTATTATTTGTGATATCATAGGACTTGAAGAATATTCCTGAATCGCTTTGAAGTATTCAAACAAAGATAGAGCTGTTGTAAGCTGAAGACAGTATTTCTCATGTCTTTGTAAATGTTTAGCAACAGACAATACTAAATCTTGTACATAAGTCGAGCTTTCCCCATCTACGCTTGCAATAGTTCGTAAAGAAGTTTTCAACAAACTTTTATGTTGACTTTTAAAGCCAATCCATTTAAAATATGTAGTACAAATGTTAAATATGTTTTCAAGACCACAAAGATATCCTAGCATATCACTATCATATAAAATATCATTATCATCTTGTTCGAGTTCAATGAAATATTTGTCATCTAAATATGTAGTAATAAACTTCATGTGATCCATAAGTTTTGGTAGCATCTCATTGACAAGCTGGGCACATTCTGTTGCTTTTTTATGATCATAAGCTTCTGAGTCATCTTTTTTGGTGAGAAATGTGTTTCTTTTAATCTTCGAAAGTAATATGTTCTCTAAATTATTGTTTATGCACTTTAAAAGAAATATAAAAACTTCCATTGTTAAATTCTTATCAGCATTTTTACCATCAGTCAATTTACACTTCAGTAGATATAGTATTTTTAAACTCAATGATCTAAATGATATGCTTTGGACTTGCTTTGTAGCTTTGCTTTTAATAGCATTATTTTTTCGTACACTTGCTTGACTTTTTAATGTTTCACTTAGAATTGAAACATCTTCTGTCTTTTTTTGCGCTTTTGATTTAGTGCTTTGCGCTTTAATATTTTTATTCTCAAAAGCATGCAAATGACTATTATTTAAATTGTTAGTAGATGATGGTGGCTTATAGGCTAAATTACTTTGTAACAAAATTTCTTCTATTGATTTTTCTAGTTTTTGTATATTTAACACTCTATTTAAAATCTTTGATTTCAATGCCGGATCATCTTGAGAAGCAAACGCATTCAACAATTCTCGAAACCAATTAACGCAATGTACTTGACAATCTAAAACATGTGAGATTGTTGTATTACTCATATTTTCAATTAAATCAATATCAAAAATTGGCATAACAACTGGACATCCCAGTAACGCATCTATGCTTGATAAATTGTTGTTATGCTTTTTGATATGAAGAGCTTGGACAAGTTGAAAAAGTGGTGACAAAATTAGGATATTGACATCTGGTCTTGTATTCAATGTTAATCCACCAATATTTATAGCTATAACTTCATCTATTTCACTATCTGTATTAAGACAATATTGCATATCCAGTTTCAAATCCTCAAATGTGTCACATGCCAAGGTATCAACAATGAAGTTCTGTTGTAAATCATTAGTCACAGCTTCAGTAATCCAGTTAAGAAAATGTGAATTAATATAATCTACTGATTGCACTATTTTATACAATTCATCATAAAAAAATGCAATCATGTCAGGAAACTGTCTTGTGCTGCGACTAATTAATTCTATAATCTGGGCTGCCTCACGAAGATCACCTTCCGGCAGATGGTTAATTGATCCGTTACTAACATCATCAACTGCTTCTATAGAGATTTCTTCATTATTTGAAGCCATTAAGTACTTTACAGCATGTACCCCAGCAAGAATGCCTTGGATCTTCACTACTGGGTTCGAACTTCCTAATTCTTTCCTGACAATCATGTGTATGTCATCTCTAATCACTGAATTTTCATAACTATATGCAAGACCACAGACTAAATTCATAACGGCTCGTATTTCTGATAAGGTCATATCGTCCATTCTATCAAGTAGAGTCAACATTTGAACGCTTTGAGGTTTTAACAATGACATGTCTTTAACTGCAACATTATTTAATATTCTTAGTATATTCATAACACATTGTTTACTGTCTAAACCAAGTTGCAACAGTTCTGCCACTACAGTCTGACAGCAATCATCAAGTTTCGAAAACATCAAACTATAAATATGTGCAGCAAAATGCTGGACTTCTACATCCCCCCTACTTTTCAAAAGAGAATTTGTTATATTAATTAGGTTTTTTAAATAATCTTTTAATATTGGCTTAAAATTGGCAAAAGCATCATCTAACAATTCCTCATTTAAAATATTTAGTTTAACTTGTTTTTTAATTACATTTTCAACTTGCTTTTGCTTTTCTTCTGTTGTGGAATACAAAATCAAAATGATTATAAAATCAATTGGCTTATGGTCAGCGCTTAGTTGACAATTTGAAATAATTTTTAACCAAGCATTAGCAATAACTTTTGATGATACTATAGACGTCCTTATGGCTGAAGCTGTTAAAATTTGGCTTGAGGCAATATCTTGAGGATTAGCAATTGAAGTTGGCCAACCCAGTGCATTCCTCAAACCTAGTACAGCTTCAAAATATGCACTGTCAACAGTATGTCCTGACATTAGAAGAAATTTAACAAAATTAGGAAAGTGATTACATTTGGGTAATGCCATTAAAATATTTAATGTTTTTTTTTGCAATTGTTGATATTGCTCATCAGATAAACATAGGTAAGATAGACAATCTAAAATAGCAGGAACAAGATCATGATCCTCACACAATATCCTACTCATCTCTGTTGCTATGTTATCATGTGCCTGATCTCCTATTATATCAGGTATAGCTGTTATAATTTCAAGGCGAACCATTTTTTCTGATGTAACATCTAAGAGATTTATGAGATTTACAGCAATCTTATTGCTGTCTACTACATTATCTAAATTAGAAAAACATTTCAATATTGCTTGAATCCATGGTCCACATTTAGAATCAGCTGCCAGATCAATGGCTTTTTCAAAAATGAAATCTATCAATTTGTTCTGTAACACAGGAATATTTAGTAAAATTTTAATCAGACTGTCGTTCAAATAGGATTCAGTAGAATTTTCGCCTCCAGTTCGAACAATGTTTGGATACAAGTAGTGTTTCAAATATATTTGCTCATCACATCTTTGTTTTAAGTTTTCAAAAAATTCAGACACATTCCGAGGATAATCTTTATGTTTTTGCAAAGTTTTTCTTAAATTTCGAGTGATTAAAATTGTTTCTTGTGATGTCATACACTTTTCTGGCGGTTCATGTAATTGTAAGCCACTTTCGCTTAATGTAGTTTCAAAATAATCATTATTGTTTATATTTTTAACTCTTTTGCTAAGACTTTCACCAATTTCTCGCTGAGGTGTCCTTTTTATCTTCATTTTTACTATTTCGTAAAAAAAAAATCCTTTAGTCGTTTTAAAAGATAATAATATACTTATGGAGTTGGAGTACTGATAATATTAATGATGTCACTAGTTTTCAATATATTTTTTTTCGCCGTAACTAATTTTATTACTTATTCTTGTACTTCAAAATATAATATACTTAATTCAATTCAGTAATGAGTTTAGCATTTATATTTAGTTAGGTTTCTATGCCACTATCACAAATACATTTTGTCAAACATAAGTTATCCTTAAGTTTTGAATATTTTTTGACATTTCTATTTAGTATTTACGCCGTTACAATTTAATATGTACTCTGTGGAGTATACGACTTAAAATCCACATTTCTTATTAATAGTGTGAAATATTGAATTAATATTATTATATTTAAATCTAAATACATGATATAAGCAAATCTGAAATTTATTATACATAACTTTCTTAAGTGTGGCCGATAGTTATGTTGCATGTTAATAGACAATCGATTAGAGTGTGCTCAGGAACTAATTAATTTGGTTGCAAGGAATCGAAAGCATCTGCATATAAATTTTAATTATCTTTAAATAATAAATAATTTTACTTAGCATTTATTATCTGCTAGTTTCAACTTCCAGTTGCCATACTGGCATATTTACAAGCTACA
Organism: Nymphalis c-album; assembly: GCA_963151315.1. Lineage (NCBI taxonomy): Eukaryota > Metazoa > Arthropoda > Insecta > Lepidoptera > Nymphalidae > Nymphalis > Nymphalis c-album. The sequence continues at coordinate 13,163,966 of OY720590.1, read as the reverse complement.
CAGTCTACGCGCCATTTTGGGAATTTTATGGTACACATTAGCGGTTACATTAGATTTTGATTTCTTGTTTAATTAAAGTAGCGTTTTATTTAATTTATTAACACAACATGGGTAAAGACAAAAAGACAGAAACCAGTGACGGTTCCAGTGAAGAAGAGTACGTTGTTGAAAAGGTTTTAAATAAGAGAACCGTGAAGGGGAAGGTTGGTTATAAAATGTCATACATTTTAATTATTTTTAAAGCTAATATTACTGTGTAAAATAATATTTTAGGCTTTTATGGTTGCGAATTTGCGTTAGTTATAATTCATTTTTATAATTTTGTCAAATATATGTTTATTTAAGTCCGGTGTAAAGTAATTTTCAAATCATAAGTGTCATACTATAGTATTAGACTTACAATGGATATATCTATATTAATCTCAAAACAAAGTATTTAATAATGTTACATTGAATTTGTGTATGAAATGAATATCAATCGAAACTATAAGTAATTCATAATAATTCGTAGCAATGATATCTATATCCATGTAAGATATAACTAAAATAATAAGGCTTAATTAGGATATTTGGCTAAAAGTATAATATCTCATATAGGTACAGTATCTTCTAAAATGGAAAGGTTATAAAGAAGAGGAAAGTACTTGGGAGCCAGAAGAAAATCTTGACTGTGAGGAATTGATTAAAACATTTGAAGACAGCAGGAAGGAAAAAGAGGTTCGGTTTGAAGTTTGTATTAAGACCTATTCTACAAAAGCTAGCTAACATCTATATAATTTTTAGTTTTACAGTCATTTTGGTTTCATTTTTAATTTTAGCCACAATGCTATTTCAGCTATCAGCAATAATTTATTTAATGCTTAATGTTTAATTTATAATTTTATTATGCCTCTAAAATTTTGTTATTTTAATTAGTCACTATTTAAAATAACTAAATTTCAATATATGCTAAGTTTGGTATTTGTGCTGTTAATGCAACATTGATAATGTTTAGTATATTAAAATGTTTTTCTAATTTAATAATCCCATACAGATACAATATTTTTAATAGTTAAAATATCTAGTATAAATATTTTAAAGTATGATATTTGGAACAAAACAACACCACTTCAGCCTCTAGCAGCAGTTCACATTGCAGGCACAAACTATTAAGTAAATTTGAATTTTGAAATGATAAAACTGTTCAACCTTTTTGTAAAGAGTGTGATGAATTCAATTCAATTCATTTATTTGCTTAAACATAGATTACATGTTTACTCATGATATAAATGACATGCAAATATTTTAAATTAATTATTAAATTAAATATTACATTAACATTACATTACATTTCCTTACATAATATTAAATTACTTTACATATAACAGACAATAAATTATTCATTTAAATGAATAACATTACATTAATAAAATTAATAAATAAATATAATTGACATTTATTGCACAAATTCTTTTACAGTGTAAAAACATTTGTCTACCAAACCTACCTAACCAGTCATGTAATTTTTTTATTTGGATTGAATATGTTTGAACCGAGTCAATATATATGAAAACATTACAGTTTTGTAAGAGGTTTGTAAATTGAAAAGTCCATGGATCCATAATCAGATGCAGCTTGGGCAATTTCTACTTGGAGGACAGAGTTTTGAATAAAAATAATGCATACTGGAATCACAGATCTAGTTCATGTCCATATGCTAGCCGATTTAAATAATTAAAAAACTGTCTATTTATTATTTCAGTACTTTTTTGTATATCTTATTTTCTTTTCAAATATGTACTTTCAATACTTATTATTAGTTGACTTTTAATTTATTCTCTTGCAACTGTGATATTTTTGATATTGTAATATCGTTTTTTTAGTTCCGGGCATCATATTACATAGCTGTGTTTTTTATCTATAGATATTGTATTTCTAAAGTGCAGTGTCTAATCTTAATGTTAGTTATGTTCAAAATATTCTACCAATGTTAGATAATTATATTTTGGTACTTGAATGTTGTTAGTTATATTTTTTTATTTGTGTTCAGTTTTATTCATATAATGTTACTAAAGAGCATGAGTACTTGATGTCCTCCATAGATTTATTTATTTTATCTAGTTTAAAAATGTAGCTGCCCAATTTTGAAGGAGATGAAAATGAAGATTGTCTATCTAGTTATAAATCTTTTAATAGTTTTAAATCTTAAAGTCTTAAATAAACTTTATTTGACTTGTGTAGTTCTAGTGTTCAAGCTTCTTTCTGGGATTCAAGAGTTATGTTGGTTTAATGATATAAATTTTTAATTATTAAGAATCATACAATTTCGCATACAAAATTTTAAATTAACGGCGTCTCAAATAATTAAATTCCACTTAATATTTGAATAATGTTTCAGTATTCGGCCATAAGTGTTAATCTTACTCAATTATGTTGTCACATCAAATAATTTTAACTTTGCTACACTATATATATCATTATAATTAACATTTAATTAAACAGCTTTAACATCGAATAATTTGTAATAAATTAAACTTAAAAATTATAAACAAAAAAAAATATTTTAGGCTAAAGCGAAAAAATCTGAAGAACGCACCAAAAAACGGAGGCGTGAGTCAAGTGACGATACAAGCACGACAGGCCGCAAGGGACGAGCGACCAGCGTGTCGTCCCTGGAGGAACCCAAAGATTCGAAGAAGGACAAGAAAGAAGACAAGGCGAAATCGGGCTTCGAGAAGGGTCTTAAAGCTGAAAAAATAATAGGTAAGTACCCCATAATATGTTTCATGAAATACAAGGTAACATTTCTGTGGTAGAGGATTGAGTGTAAATTTGATATTCACATTTTTGAAAATCATTAAATGAAAGGGTTTCATATTAAATATAATTTAAAAAACTGTCAACAAATATTAAACAGTTGGTTTTCATGCAGAATGATGTATGTAATAAAATTTATTTTATTTATTATTGTAATAAGAGATAATGGTTATATATTAAATGTGTGTGTGTGCTTATTTATTATTACAGTAAGTGTATGCAACTAAATATCTTTATGGCAAATATAAACCGAGCTGGACACTTATGTGAATAATTATTATTTAATGTTTGTACATTTTATTTTCAGGAGCATCAGATGCTACCGGAGAGTTGATGTTTTTAATAAAATGGGCAGACTCAGACGAAGCTGAACTTGTACCAGCCAAAGTAGCTAATGTTAAATGCCCGCAACAGGTAACATTTTTTTAAATATATTTATGAATAATAAAACGACCGGTTGCACTCCGGGAGTGCCGGCAGAAGTGAAAACTTGAATATTAACATTGTGAATTTTTGATATTTTGGAATGGTTAGTAGTACTAGTAGTGGGTTAAAAGTACTATAATTTATGTGATGAAATACAATATTGATTTTTTTGCGCTATCATACACAAACATGACAATTTATATTTAAAAAAAAATTTAACACTTCAGAATCTGTCTTACGAATTTTCAATCAGGGTCACGTGACCTGACGCGAGTTTATTACCCATCACAAAAAAGTGCACAACGCAGCTAAAGAAGTTTTCAATTCAAAAATGTTTTATTTATTGTCTATATTTAAATTTAACTTCCTTTGTTAAGGCCATGCTAACACTGAAATATTAATATGTTCAGCTATATTGTATTGATTCGGCATTTGTATTGTTATAAATGTTTAGTTAGTTGTGAATGTTTTAAAAAAATTGTACACCACTAGAAAATATTAATATACATATATCAATTGTTACAGGTAATTGCATTTTACGAAGAGAGGTTGACATGGCATACCCCAGCAGAGTCAGATTGATTGTGCATTTTGCTTAAGGACTAAACTTGTGATAAAACAGTGTATGTGGTGATTTTATAAGAGAGTGGAGAAGTCTTTTACTTCATTTTATGTGTTATGTTGTTTGATGGGACACAATATATTCTCAGCTATTTCTCAGGAGATCATGTCACATTTATTTCATTAAAATTCTAGTCGGAATATTAATGATAAGACATCAGCAAAGTTTTTATGTATAACAAACAACATATTAGCTGAACATATAAGAATATTTCATTTGATGAAATTCCATAACATTAGTTATATTCTATACCTATTATCTACATTATAAATAAATTCGAACTTCTTAAGGTTCCTCTTTAATTTCTCATTTTATGTATCAATAAAGAGTTTTGTATATAATTTGCTGATTATTATTATTGGTGATGGTAGTTAAACAATAAGTATATATTTAAATTTTATTGAATGCAATTAATAAAGGTGAGTACTTAACAATATAAACAAACATTTAATTATTATATAATTTGAGTTAAATTTTGAATTTTATAAATGCAAATTTCGTAGGTGGAAATGACGATACAATATGTATTAGTGTTGTATAAGTATTTATGTTTTAATATATGTTTAAACAAGCTGATGTTTGAACATCTATATTTCTGTAAATGTTAAAAGCAAGTGTCAATAGTAGTGGTACCAACACTAATGTCTGAAGTTTCATTTATAACTCCTTGGTCTAATATCTCTTATTATGTTTTCGCATTATTTATAAGAAACTACAAGCTAAATTGAAACTTAATAAAACACTAATTTTTAATTAATTGTCATTGATAGAAAATAAATGTTTAAAATTGATTATCAGTATTATTGTATTGTCAGTAGAACTAGGTACTGCATTGATTTTGGTAAAACCTGAGATATTTTATACTAACTGTCTACAGTAATTAAAATAGCCGGTAAATAGTTACATTGACCTCTAACATCAATATCAATATTTGAGAGAAGATAAACAGTGTAATTATAACTGCAATGTAATATTTTGTTGATAAGTAAGATAAGCGGATTACAGGACTACCTTAAGCTTCGGCGTAAATTAAATACAAGTCTCACCGATTATGGACCGAGTGTGTCATGTACCAGGAGATCATTAACAGTGAGAAGGAAGGATGAGAATAGCAAAAAAACAAAAAAAAAAACAAATGATATCAATGTATCACGAACGATTGCCGCCGTTAGAAAGAAGGGCCCCCACCAAATCTTGATACTTGATCAGCAAGTAAAGCCCCTGGAGATAATTAATGTTTATATTCAGGTTTAACTGTACTGGTCATGTTTAACTGTAGTGTAACAACAAGTCGTTCGAGTCTATTATAAGGATCTGCATTAAAATTGATCTCTCGATCACTGTCTTTACTTTCGAAAGCTACAGTTATATGATCTGTAACTGATATAAATAATAAAATTAAGTATGTATGATAATTTTGAACGAAATTAAATATGCATTATTATTTTCTTTACTTTAAAATCCATAGAAGATTCTGATTAAGTATGGACATATTGTTTTGAAGATCTCTCAGTTTGCGTAAGACATTTTTTGTGTTCATTAGTTATGTATTGTCATTTCCACTCTGCTGTGCTTATAATTTACAATATTACTTATCAACTAAGTGTAATCACTTCAAATATTTGAGTCAATTAAGTCTAGATCTAAATTCACTTAGAATAATTAAAAAATTATATGATACATTATGATTGATCAAAAATATAGATCACAAAACACTTGTATAAATTAAAAAAAATACTAGTCTACTAATTTCAAAATTGTAATATGGAATTATATACTCGGTTTCTTAAATAACGCAATTTATTGAAATCAGAACTGTAAACTGTTTTCGTCCTATTCCTTACGGTCCGGTCTTACCCGCCAAACGGTCTTACCCGAAGTTACCTTATATAAGAAAAAATACAAATAAGCTAATAAAAGTGTAGATCACAATACTAAAGTATGGTAAATATAGTTTTAATCTCTCCGTTTCAGTGCGCCGTCATTCTTTCACGTCTTCTCTTGGCGATGACCTGTTTAAGCTTGATATTTGTAGTCACCTTTGCTTAAACCATTCCTGCAAAACAATTTTTAAATCATAAACTAAAAAGATGATGATGTTAATGACATTGCAGAATAGTAAGTTTTAGTGAAATATTGTTTTATAATGAGCAAGTTACGTATTGGGACAATCGGTTGTGGTAACATTTGTTGTTTTTACATTTTTTTATTAGCAATTAGTAAAAAAATATATCTATTAAACATAATATTCAGTTATTTTTTGGGTAGCAGTATCAGGCAGGTATGAGAAGTATAACCTAGCATAGGTCACAAGGTTATTTGCCAGCGGGTCGCTGGATGGTACATAATGGAATGAGCTCCAAACTTGTCGATAAGAGGAAACTAACTAGCCAGTGGTGTTAGTGTTGGTGGTGTCGGGACGTACGTGAGGTGCGCCACGTGCGAGGGCGTGGCGTGTATGAGCGGCGCGAGTCGCTCGGTGAAGCGCGCGAAGTTCCGCTCCAGCTCGCGCTGGTACTCGCGCTGCTCGCTGCTGATCAGATTCTTGTTCTTCTTTAAGGCGTCGTGGCACCTGTATGTAAGAATAATATGTCAGAGATAATATGCCAAGGCTAGCTATGTTACAGTCTGTGGTAGGTTGTGTGGTAAGTGGTATAGGTGTGGTGTAGAGTCGTGCAGTTGTAGACTGTTTTCTATGGTAATTTAAATTAATTATAAATGTAATGGTAATGTTAAAATTATCGTGATTAACTTGAACAAGTTAAAAATATATCATACTTACTTCTTTGAGAAGTCCTTAAATGCAAGCCTTAGTTTATTTGTCAGTCTTGTGACAGGTTGACTTCCGTCAACCACTGGCGCCAGGAACACCTGTTATCAATTTAATCATAAAGATATACAGAATGGTTAAATACATCATTTATTAATTGATACCTTTCATTCTAAATAAAATTTAATTAAATAGTATTGTTATAATTATTGGTTCTTAGTTTGTGTAACTATATAGTAAATACGAAATAGCATATAGTCTATTTCAATGAGAATAGAAATAAATGTAAACAAACCGTATTTTTCAATATTCCAAGTGATTTGCTTATAACTCCACTATATCATGCACTACAAACCGTTCTTGATTAATATATCTTCATTTCTAACACAACAATATTTCACTTAACTAATTAAATCCACTTAAATTTTACTTCCAAAGTTACGACAACAGTTTTGTCGACATTCAAGACGCCATTTTTTCGATGCACGAACCGCCATTTTGGCGGAGCGAATAAGGATGTTCGCTAAACGAATGGAAAATGAGCGAATTTATACAGATAAAAAATATATTATTGACGTGACAACGTCTTATAAATTGGTTTGCCAGGTGACACTTCAAGAAACTGCGTTACGCTCCGCTCACGTTATGCGCTCACAATGAGAGCGAGTGAGAGGCACGCGTCCCTTCCACTCGGGCAAAATCACTCAGATAGGAACAAGTTAAGTTGTAGTAAACGCTGTTTCATTGTACGCAAATGTATTGCAAGTTATTGTATGTATATTTGTATATAAATACGTATGTATGTGTAAAGGTAAAAATAAAATTTTGTTAATATGAAATTCAGTGCGAGATTCTTTGTATAAATTAATGTTTTAAATATAATTCTTTGTATAAATAAATGTTTTAAATTGTTACTATTATTTCATCCTTCTTCCTACTATACGAATGAATATTCACATTAAAATTATTTTACCACTCAAAGTCGTTGTCACGTAAAACTTTCGCCCGTATACCGACTTTACAGGCAACCAATTTTTTTTAGTTCGTTTTAGATTTTTTAAATAGATATTTATTTACCTGTATATAATATGGAATATGAAATATTTGTAAAAAATATAGAAAATTACCTAACGTAAATAAAAAAATTATTATTTTTTATAGTAAGGTAAAAAAAAAAAAATTAATAAATCATCATAATTAATATGTTATAAATTTATAATTATTTAATTTTTAAATAATAAAAAAATTAAAATCTCAAAATATAGATCAGTTTTATGCATAGAAACACTCAATTTATAGTTTTGAAAATAATACAAGAGTAAGAAGAGAATTAATTAAGACGAGAATTCGTCTCTTATCTTTCGTATCATGTGCACGGGTGCTTATTCGGAATTATCAAAAGTTTTTTATTACGACCTGGCTTTGTTTAAACGGACTGTGATTGAACCTGATTTTGTATTTTCGACCTTTTGCTTTTGCCTACTGACTTTTGATTTGCCTTCAACACGGACTAAGTTAATTGAATATTATTATTTTAATTTGAAGATTAAGTTAACTTGTTAGTTTTAATTATATATATATATATATATATTTTAATTTGAAACTAAGAAATATATTTCAATTTTGTTTATTTAAAATTCATAGTGTTTTTGATTTGAGAAAAAAATAGTTTCCTTTGAAAGATATTCAAAATTTGATTTTATCGAAACCTTAGTATTATAATATTCGTCACATAATTTCTTGAAAAGGCCACTTTATTATTAAAACATTCAATGTTTTTATTTTTATTCAGAGAAATAGATTTTTACTCAAATAATTAAAATTTGAGTGTGATTCTATGATTTATTACTTAAAATAACTACCTCTTTATAACTTTATTGACAATCATAAGAGGTTGCGTTGCATTGACCATATTTTAAAAGCTGAAAAATTGGATGGCATCTTAGATACCACGACTTCGGACCCTACAAAATTTACGATTTCAGTTTCTGATAGCTCAGAAACTGAATTTGAATAGATTTTTGTTTTAATAATTGTTTTTTTTTATTTTACCTGTAATCCATATAACATATGCCTATTAAAATTAATATAAAATTACGTTTAAAAGGAATTAAATATATCATTTCATACTTTATCAATTATTCAATATCCATTCACTCAATTATTTTCTCCTCACTAAACTCATTCAAATGACATTTCAATTCAAGGTCAAAGTTGTTTGTTTACATTTATTTCTATTCTCATTGAAATAGAGTATACATAATATAAGAATGCAATTAATTTAAAACTAAAGAGTGCAGTTTGTTATATTATGTAAACTTTCAATGTAAGCGATGGTTAACATTTCTTACAATGCCAATGTCTATGGGCGTTGGTGACCAATTATCATCAGGTGGCCCATACGTTAGTCCGCCTTCCTATACGATATAAAAAAAAGTTTCAAAGTGTAGTGTCAAGTTTTCATACTGTTCATATTTTATTTTGGAGAAAGAGCTTTGCGGATTAGTACAAAAATATTATCCACTATACCTGTGCCAGCTCCAACGGTCCCTGATTGACAGTGGTGCCGATGCAGCCTTGCAGCACCATTTGTAACATTTTTGGATCTGGAGGCTCTTGACTTGTTGCTGCAGCTAGCTCAGTTATCTAAAAATAGTTTTAGATGGAATTACATTATTTTCTCAAAAATATTTTTGCAGTTTTGCAATTTCTTTTATATATAAAGATTACTTCCACCAACCCGCATTGGAGCAGCGTGGTGGAATAAGCCCCAAAACCTTCTCCCCAAAAAAGGAGATGAGGCCTCAGCTCAGTGGGGCTCAGTTGGCGCAGTGGGACATTCACAGGCTGTTACTTTACTTTTACTTTACTTTATAAAGATTACCTTTTTCTGTATATCTTCAATGGCTACCTCAATAGGCGTTAGAATTATTTGTGTCCTTTGCACAACCTGAAATTATTATAACAGTGCATTAAATTAAATCTTCTAGTAAAAGGCATTAAAATAAATCTTCTAGTTTCATGTCTTTATATATTAGTATATTAAAAATATAGAGGATATTTGATAATATGTAAAGGCACGAATTTACGAAGACGGGGATTGGGGGGCTCATACTGAGCTTTTTACTTTTTTATTGTCTGAAGTACTAAGAACTAATACTTGTTTAGTTACTGAGGTGGAATTAAGTGAATCAATCGTATAGTTGGGGATTGGATGGAGTCAACAAGAAAGTAGCAGTTTTCATTTATGAAATGTTAACACCGAAATTATGATTATTCTGAGAAGTAAGCGTATACCTGAATGCGCGTCTTGACGTAGGGGAAGTGGTGCGCGGTGGTGAGCAGCGTCTTGCGCTTGCACTGCTCGCCCAGCTCGCCGTGCGCGCGACCGCCCGCCGTGAACGGCGTCGCGTACATGAACCGCTCTGCGGGAACGGACTCGTTACTTGGTGGTGGCTTTGTGCAAGCTCGCTGGGTAGGTATCACCCACTCATCAAATATTCTAGGCCAAAGCAGCTGTACTTGGTATTGTTATGTTCCGATTTGAAGGGTCACAAGGGACATAACCTCTTAGTTCCGAAGGTTGATGGCGCATTGGATGGATGGATTGGATTGCGCGCGATGTAAGTGATGGTTGACATATTTAATGCTGGTGACAACTTACCATGAGGTGGCCTATATGATCATTCGCATACCTATATAATAAAAAAAGAGTATGTACTACGTCATAAAAATCAGCCTTTGAATAGTGGCGTAACTATAGGGTGGCAACGCTGGCATTTTATTCAGCGTCTTTTTCGATAACATTTTACGAATTTTTGCTCACTCGGGTTAGGGGCCCCGTATCTTTGTTAGCTACGTCTCTGAGCCCCATGCGATGAATTTGCTTCGGACCTCAGTTGGTACGCCTTCGGTTACGCCACTGCCTGAGAAACGGGCTTCATAGGCCGAACTGTCCGTTCATATTGTCACGTTTCAGTATATAATATATGGAAATTTGATCTCTTATACATATATGTATATTATACCTCATAGTTAGTTTTAAGACTCATTTTCATGTACTTTGTAGATTGACATTTGTAAGCAATAAAGACCGCACAGTGATTAGTGGTCACACAATACACCTGTTCAATTATAAACCGTTAAAAGAAAAATCACACTACTAACTAATATTGTAATTCCTTTCGTAATGCGTGATGCGCGTGCGCAACTCGTGCGGCTCGAAGTAGGGCTCCACGTAAGTGATTTGGATGTATGCCTTGTCCGGGTCCAGCGCGCTCACGTCCACCACGTTCGAGTCCTTGATGATCACCACGTTCTCGGGACCGAATCGTTGGCCGTAAAAGTTCTGCAAGAAGGATACCAAGTGATAACTCAAATACAGTTAAAAAGGGTCAATCGTCGAATTCGCCATGTTCCACTGCCTTCACTAAGGGTATCTCGCCTTGACGAAGGATTTCGAGCATTCATCACGCGGTTTTCCGGCGGTTAGGTCGTTGTATACGTATGTTATATATTCTTCCGACACAGAAAGGCTAATTCATAATGATTTACCTTCGATGACCGCCATTATAAACTCGCAACTTTGGGTTAAATAAAATCAAAATATTCTTCATTCAAGTTGATTCTTATAACTTTTGAATCGTTATATTAAAGTAATTAGAAATCTTAGTAATTTATATAATCATAGTTTTGAGTCAGTTACCTCGAGGCGGCTGAAGATCTCCGGCAGCTTGGTGAGCGCGTGCTCCTTGTAGACGAACTCCTCCCCGTCCAGGTCCCCGAAGCGCGCCCCGTAGAACGACACGCGGAAGTACGTGCCGAACACGCGCTTGCCGTGCAGCTGCTCGATGCGGGTGAACGCCTCGTTCAGTTTGCTGGAATTAACAATCCTCTGTTGAGTGAAAACCTTTAGTCTTGTCACTCTATTAATTCATTATATACGTAGTCTTGTAGCGTACTGTCAATACGCCTAAGATATTAGGATTAAACCATAGACAATTTACTATTGTTTACTGAATCGACATACGCCTGACTAGGGTTTTCGCGTACCCGGCTTTTTTTGATACCCGGGTATCGGGTATTATTTTTTCAAATACCCGGGTATACCCGGGTACCCGGGTAGTTGCACTTTTTTCAGAAAAAGGTTAATTTTTTTATAATCATGCTATATTTGCCTACGAAACGGTGATGTATGTCAATAAGTCACCTTAACGTATAGTACTATCAGTTTAAAGTCTTGTTCTTATTAAATAATAAGAAGATAAAATTACTTTTTGCAACAATAATTTCTGTTATAAAATAACAAAAATATAACTAAATAAACTTTCACAATCAGATAAATAGTCTTCTATTCTTAATATTATAAAGAGAAAAGATTTGATTGTTTGTTTTGATTATCTGCGAAAACTGTTGATAATGTATAATTTAGCGTTCTATATATTAATAGTACCTACTCATGATTGCAAAAATGGTCGGGCCAAACGGAGCAGGCATCTAAAGGCAACCCTTCGCTGTAGACTTCTGCAACATATGGGGACTGAATTCTAACTTTAACGCCGACCACTTCCATCTGGAGACGGTGAAGCCAGCCTTGCTCTTTCTAACCGAGACCCAGATATCATCTCCGGCGAACACCTCATTCCTCTCCTACCCGAGGTACAAGTAAGAAGATTCCTTTTTACCTTGAGTACCTTTGTACCCCAAAAAGATTCAAGTTTGCGCGTTAACCTCTAAAAAGTCTCCTTTTGTCATATCCCCTCATTTTGAGAACACTCTTCTCCCTGCCACATCCAGTATCGGCATACTTGGCGTCGAGATTTCGAACGTCGTTCAGTTCCGCGGTCAATTGGAAGTTTAAGCCAAATTGGCTTCCAAAAAGCTTGGATTGCTCAACAAGGCGAGACAGTACTTCACGGCCCATCTCCTAAATCTTTACAAGGCGGAAATTCGGCGCCACCTGGAGTACTGCTCTCACCTCTGGGCGGGGACTCCCCAGTACCAGCTCCTTCCTTTTGACCGCATTCAACGTAGAACGACGAATTGTCGACGATCAAGTTATTACCGACCGGCTTGATTCTTTGGATTTTCACCGAGATGTTGGGTCACTCTGCAGTCTCTATCGCATATACCACGGGGAGTGTTTTGAGGAGTTGTTTGGTTTAGTCCCGGCCGCAGAATTTCACCACCGGACATCGCGCCAGAACTCAAAATTCCATCCTCACCACTTCGATTCCTGCGTCGAGGCATTTCCTGCCTCGCACAGTCACTCTGTGGAACCAGCTTTCGCCAGCGACTTTTCCGAACCGATATGACATTAAAACCTTCAAGAACAGAGCATACTCTTTCCTCAAAGGACGGCACCTGCATGTCATTGAATGCAGATGTCCATGGGCGGTGCTGGGCCCTTTCCATCAGGTGAGCCTCCTGCTCGTTTGCCTCCTTACATAAAAAAAGAACTAAAAATGCTTTTTATCTAACGCTGCTTAGTAATAATTCTCTAAGAATTTCTAAGGATTCTTTGATCAAATTTGGTACCCGGGTACCCGGATCCGACATAAAATATTACCCGGGTCCTAAAAATTGCAAATACCCGGGTATACCCGGGTCCGGGTACCCGGGTAGAAAACCCTACGCCTGACACACTTAGACACTGCGTTGCACGTTCCATCGGACATATGTCATTTATATACCTGACTGAAAAAACTACTAAAATACATAGAACAAATATTATAAAAGTAGTATCGCTTTCAATTTAAACTATTGACGTGACGAGCGTGAATTTAATGTTCTTGTTTATAAATACAAATAAAGCACGTAAGTTTGCTTTCAGTGAGTAAACGTGCTCTCTGCTTTTAACTATTATTATTCATAATAATGTCACCGATATAACTTTTTGTATTCGTTGTATATTGAATTGTAAACGGTAACATATTTAAAATATTACCGGTACCTGTACAAGCTAAGCAAATCAGTTAAGGTTAAGAAACAAGATAAAATTATATTATATATTTAACATATAATACTGGCACCCGACAACCAGAGGCGTTATATTGAGGAAACGTTGATACTGTACAATTAGTTGAAGTATAGGGGGCGTGTCTGTAACTGTGACGTCAGAGTGGCGTGATTTCGGTTCGAGGGGAAGAGGGGAACGCAAGCGGGCGAGCGGAGACCGGCAACGGCTAGTCTCTGCGCTCGGTTGGCGACGATCGGATCGGACAATAATACGTTCACTAGTATTGTTTAATTTAGGATTAAGTTAATTTTTAGTATGTACCTAGTTACTTACCTAGAATAATTGATATCTTTTAATGTTTAAGTAAATGTTTTTTTTGAGTGAGTTGTTGTTTAATAGTGTTAACGCTAAATGTATTGTTAATATTGTTAGGTACAATAGTATCAATAGATAATCCATAACTCACCCGTGAATGTTAGCGAGTTTCTTGTAGTCCCGGTTCTCCTCCGCGATGGGTATGAGCACCTTGTACACCTCGTTCACGGTCTCGTACATGCCGGCCGTCATCAGCTCGCTGGCCGCGTGCTCCAGCAGCGCCTGCATAGTACCACACAATAACATTACATATTTAACTCTGTGTAATGACAACTAAGAAATCCTTGATTTTTGGAAAAAAGTACAGATCATATCATTAAACAAAATTGAAGATACAGACGTTAAGTTAGTTATTTTTTTTAGGTAATGAGACTAAAAAATGGATAGATAGGAGGACGATAATCTTCCTAAGTTTGTTGGTATGGGTGCGAGGTGGTACCTGCAGCTCGTGCGGCGTGAGGTGGTGGTGCAGCGGGTCGGCGCAGCTCTCGTCCAGAGCGTTGTGCGTGACGCGCTGCAGCAGCGCCGCCCCCCGGCCGCGCGCGCGCAGCTGCTCCGCCACCAGCGCCGCCCCGTGCACCAGGCACATGCCCGCCTCCAGGTGGTTGGAGCGCTGCAGATAGCGCGGCGTTACAGAATCACGTCACCCCGTTGATGGCCCGACTGCCAATTCAATTCCATATGTGAGGTTTAAATGTATATCCTACCTCCATGTGCTTCTGGGCCATGTTGCTAAGCCATGTGAGCCGCAAGTCTGGGCTGTGCTGGTACCCGCGAGCGATGCGGTGCATGAGGTCCAGCAGCATCTCCGGGTCCTCCTGGAATTCCTTCATCTTGACCGTGTCGCTCAGGATCATGTGCAGGTTGAACACTAAGTCCTTGACCTGGTGATACACATTTGATTATTGCTTTTAATTCGTGGTGATTTAACGTTCTAGTCTGATTAGTACATAATCTTCGGCTACACGAAAATATACTTGTTCAGGGAAGTTAGTGTCCTGCAGCTCCTGGTCGTGCTCCGCGTACATGAGCACGGTCTTGAGCGCGCGACGCAGGGACTCCTCGCTGAACGTGGTGGACGTGCCCACCAGGGACGACAGCGACATCGTCACTTGCATCTTAACTCTACTGAAGTTCTGAAAACGATTCGAGGCGAATAATTGAAGATTATGTCAAATTTGAATAACTTTATGCTAATAATTATAAAAGCGGCGCCTCACGTTCCCCAGGTGGTAGTGGTGGCGCATGAGCGCGTACAGCGCGGCGGCGGCGTGCGCGCGCGGGCCGGCGCTCAGCGACGCGCAGTGGCGCAGCAGCACGCGGCACGTGCCCGGCCCCGCCTCCTCCGAGCACCACGACCAGCCCAGCTTCAGGATCAGCGAGCGCACCGACGCGAACATGTGCTGCAGCACCGCGGCGCTCTGGTTGCGCTGCAGCGCGCGCAGCAGCACGCCCAGCGCGCCGCTGCACGCCGCCTGCCCCCACTCCAGGCCGCCGCACGACTGCACCACGAGCTCCAGCGCGTGCAGCAGCGTCAGCGCCACGTCGGCGGCCAGCGCGCCCGCCAGCGCGGGGGAGGCGCGCGCGGGGGACGCGGCGCGCGAGCGGGCGGCGCCGCGCGCGCACTGCTTGCGCCAGCGTGAGCGGGCCGCGCCGCGCGCGCTCGAGCCGCCTGCGGGGCGCCGGCCGGTCAGGCGGGTGGGGGGCCGGGGGGCCGGCCGAGGCGAGGCCGCTACTCACCTTTGCGCCGCATGATGAAGTCGGAGCGCGCCGAGCCCTGCCCGAGGATCACGTCCTCCAGCTTCGCCTTGATGTCCGTGGTCTTGCGCACGTTCTGCTGCGCGCATTTCAGAATTTCCTTGCGACCCTGCAAAATGTGCGTAGCGCTTTAAATCGTAGTTCTACCGAATTTGAATAGTAAATATTATGTCGTATTTGCTTCAACTTTAGCCAATCAAAGTCGGGTAAAAACGTTCGAATTTTCTATCAAGAAGTAATCAATGGTTTCATATTCGCATATCTCGGACTTGACGTAACGTCATACGTCATCCGACTGAAGCATTTTCAGTCGTATCAAACTTTGATTAGTGCAAGGTTTTCCCGCCGCACCTTGTACTCCTGGCACTTGAAGGCGAGGTCGATGAGCGCCAGCAGCGCGTGCAGCCTCGCGGGCGGCAGCTCCGCCACGGCGGCCGCCAGCGCGCCCCGCTCGGCCCAGCGCAGCACCCACACGAGGCACATCAGCAGGTTGCGGCTCGTCTCGCTGTTGAACGGCGCCCGCCCGCTCTGCACGGGACGGACCCATTAAACGATTTTGATACGAAATAGCTACATTTATTCTATCAAAATATTTAAACTAGTAGTTTATTTTGTAGTATGCTAGACATAATTATTACGTCACTAGGTCTCGGGGATCTTCTATTAATAAATTATGAATAAAGTTACAGTTTCCAGAAATATAAAGAAAAACAATATAATAATTAATTACGACGAATCATTTAATAACCGAATTTAATAAAGAAGTTACAAACCTGTTTGAACTCATCCGGCGAGGTCGCGGCGTACATATTTCCAAACTGGCTCATTTCACCGTCCAGTTGCAGCGTCTCTGGAAAATATATATATTACAATTAGTTTCGAACATTTCACGCTTCAGGAAAGACTTTCAAGTTGTTTGTACTTGATTCTCGATTCATATATATATTCCAAAGAATTCTAAATAATATATATGAATCGAGAATAGTACGGTAATTCTCCGAGGGCTATGTTTTACAACCGGGAGAGTAATTAGATTTTGTGCGAAACGAAACCCCTCTGAGCGTTAACACGTAAAATAGATAAGTAGGTATCTCCCCCACCCTTCCCGCCGTCGAAGCCGCGGTAGAGCTGCGGCTGCGCGTCCATGACGATGCCCAGCAGCGGCAGGTACAGCGCCGCCACGCGCGCCTTCAGCTCGGGCGACAGGCGCGGGTCGGCGTCGTGCGCCGCCAGCAGCGCCAGCACCGCGTTCACCGCCGCGCACTGCAGCACGGGGCTCCTGCGCCCCCGACACGAGTTACTGCTATTGTTTATGGGGCCTCATTCTACAGATAGCCGTCGGCCATTTTTTTTGTTATCTACCTTCCTATTTTAATCTAAAAGTGGTACATAATCGACGAAGTCGTCATTTAGACAAAATTCCACGTGGAGTTTATTCAAAAATATAATTTAGTTTATTTTTCAGAACCTCTTTGTTTTCGGCGATATAGTCATCTTACACTATGGTTTATTATCGATAATCGAGTTTCTTTCGAATAGATGAAGTAGTTTTTGACTAGAATCCATACGGGTGATCGATAGTAACGAGCGAGTTTCTCACTGGAGGTCGAGCGCCGCGGTGAGGTCGGCCAGCAGCAGGCCGGCCAGGTAGTGGCGACTGCGGAAGTCGGCGGAGAGCGCCACGGCGCGGCGGCGGCCGTCGTCGGAGCCCCCGGAGCGCGCGGACGGCGCGGGGGACGCCGCCCCCGACGCGCCGGGCGGCAGGCACAGCGACACGTAGTGCTCGTGCGAGCACACGATGCGCAGGAACGACAGCTGGAACCGACACGCTTACAGCTGCTTCCGTGCCGGCGCTGGCGGGCGGACGAGGAGCCCTGCGGCGTACCTTGTAGTGCACGAGCGGGACGGCGTCCGGCAGGGAGGCGATCTTGGCGCACATCTGCTTGTGGTATCCTCGGATGAGGTTGAACACGTATCCGCGGTCCATGATGCTGAGCAGGTCGAACAGGAAGAACGCCAGGCTGTTGTTCAGGCTCTGCGTGAGGCGACTATTCTTTCCATACCTGTGGAGTTCACAGACGGTATAGTTATTGTTATATTTTATTTTTTAATATAAAACTGTAATTATCACTGTAACCTATAAATAAAAAAGTATTCCTAGTTAAGATGCGATCGGCAACGAATTGATGGACGACGAATTAGTCTGATTAACATTCATTGTGTCGACGATTTTAAACTTCGCTCTCGTCTAAATTATTTTTTATTCAATACGTCGATGACGTGGTAGGACACTTTTCTACAAAAGAAATCGACACTGTCGAATATGTCATTTTCCAAGGTCACTGAATTGAATTGAAATTGAGCCATCGCTTCAAGAATCCAGTCGGGACCCACTTGGAGATGATCTCCGCGGTGACGTTGTTGACGAGCGTGGCGAGGTCGTCCGTGAACTGGTCGGGGAAGCGCGCCTTGCGGGGAGCCTCGTGCGCGCCGCTCCAGTGCAGGTACTCCACCATGGACTTCACCATCAGCTCGAACAGCGCCCTGGACGCGCACATACATATAGATATATTTGTTCTAGTCATGTTACAAAACAATCTCTTTCTATTTTATTACTTGTTACTAATGTTTGATTTCATTATGTCGAATAGATGTTATGCTTTCTCAATGTTTACCAGGAGTTCTGCATGGCCAGGTCCCTCGTGGCGCCGCTCGCCACAACCCACTGCAGCGCCAGCTCTTCGTGTAAAATCTTGCAAGAGCCGTCAGTTAAAACTAATAGACGAATGAAGATTGCATTATTGGGTTGCACATATTTAACAAAGGCGAAGATAGGATACAATATTAAAATGTATTATATAAAGCATCTATATATGGCTAATTCTATGATATGAGAAAAAGTAAGATAGTCGTCAAGTGTTACACGAACAATAACAAAAATCGATTAGATCGTGATCGATAGCGACGGAAGCGACAATAGTGCGAGTGCGTGACGTCACCGGAGGGCGGCAGCGGCAGGCCCACGTCGCGGTCGGAGAGCGCGGGGCGCGGGATGCGGCACTGGTACTGGATGTAGCTGCTCACCAGCGCGCTGCGCCCGTGCGCGTCGCACGTCGAGCCCTCGCCCAGCGTCTGCAGCACACACACACACACGTCACTCACGCGTCACCCCCCGCCCCCGCACGCGCGCGCCGCACGCACCGTCAGGTCCGTGAACAGGTGCGCGAGGCAGGTGAACACGTCCTGCGCGATGTTGAGCGGGACCCCCGCCAGCGTCGGGGCCGCCGCCAGCAGCTGCAGCAGCTTGTCGCACACCACCGGCAGGTAGCGCGCCAGGCACTCCACGCTCGCCGTCGGCAGCTCCGCTATGCTGAGGGGGGTATTTCTGTTAATATTCTTTTTTCTAATTCCATTTAATTCTTGGTAACATAATTATGGAAAGCACGTAACACGCCCGAACTCTTTCCGCTAGTGTTAAATTTGCTATCCTATCATATTATGAGAGAGCAGTGTACTTTTATTTACGCACACACGCCTGCACTATAACGTCATGCCCTAACGATGGCCGTCGTGTCCGAAATCATCCCCAATCCCAATGCACACTACAAATAATCTAGGATGGTAATGTGTTCGGCGCCTGGATAAGTCCAGCCCTGACCTGGCGCGCAGCTCGGCCTCCATGTTGGCGAGCCCGATCCGCGGCGGGATGTTGCCCTCCTGCACCGCCTCGCACGCCATCGCGAACCGCTCGATGTAGCCGTCCTGCCAATGTTATTAGGTTATTCATGTAATTACTAATTATATAACATATTTCTATTACACATATATATACGGAGAATCTGTTTTGTTTATTTATGCAAAAAACACATAAAACTCAGATTTTTATGAAACTTTTGTTATTGTTCTAGTTTTATGACGGATATAGTCTATGGTATGTATATCGTTTCATTTTTTTTAATTGTAGCTCACTTGATACTATGAAAAATGAACGAACATAGTGCGAAACGAATGAGCCGGTCCGGGTGCATACCAAGTCATGCCACTAAAACTACGTATTGTAGTATATTACGTATATCTCATTTTTGTGTATAAGAATTGTAGATCTACAAATTTTATTTTCTAATTTAATTTGTGTAGGAAAGTCATTGTTATTAAATATTTGTCTTTCATATAACTCACCTGTGGGTGTACAGTCGTATACGCATCTAGAGATATATTGAAGATAGGCTTGTGGTTGTCGATCCATCTCGTCCCGGGGAGCAGCACGTCGGGGAAGATGTAGGAGTAGTTGGGAGGGGGCTCCTCCTGCATCACCGGCAAGCTGAACTCGCCGCAAGTCAGTTTGCCGTTGCGGCAAAGTGGCAGCCACTGGAAACATGACATTTATTGTTAAAATGCCATACTTAAATTTATTGTAATATAAAGCAAAAATGTTTTAGAAAAACTTGTGGCACATTCTTCGGATTACCAGAAGCACGTGATCAATAGCCTATTCCAACCACAAGATTAAACCCAATTAAACAACTTTGACATCGATATCATTGCTAGCCGATATCAATAGACGCGATATCATTGGTTGTAATCTTGAATAATCTATGACATTCAATATGGTTTCGCGAAAATAGCATTTTCAATGTCTGCGAAGTTGTTATGGAAACTTCGAAAGTCAAATTAATGTGATTTTAACTAGTTAAGTGGAATAGTGTTGTATAAATAAAGGTAAATTAATCAAGAACTGTTTATAGTGCAAAATACAGCAGAACAATTAAAATTCCCATGTAATTTGTAAATTTTCGGTGCTTTATTTCAACTCCAATTGGAATAGAGTATACAACTATACAAGTTTAGAGCTGAAACAAAGTACTGACCGAGTAACCGAGCGTGGTCTCAACGCTCTTCTCGTGCTCGGGCGCGACCGGCTTGCGCTGACACGACACGTGCAGGAACGTGAACAGCAGGTGGTGCTGGTCGCCCAGGTCTGCTGGCAGCTTCAGCTTCACCTCATCGTACAGCGACGGGCTCCTAGACAGGCGAATAAAATATGAATATTCAACATTTGACTTAGAATTGTCAAAAGAGACAAAAGCATAGAGTGTAGCCTTGACTCGGAGTGTGCTAGTAGACTTCCTAGAAGGTGTTAGTTATCTTCGTGGGAATCTGAATTCTTCTAATCACAACTAGTACTATCTAAGAATCTCCACTTACTTGTTATGGTAAAGTACGGTGGTGTACGCTTCTGTGCTGAACTCCGGACACGAACTGCGACCGAAGATCGCTGGGAGGGCGGAGGCCTGATCTTCACCGGACATGAGTTGGATTCTTACCTGAATAATAAAACATTATATTTTTTAACGACGTAGTAGTAATTAGGTAAAACGCTATGGGGCCCGTGGTTGTTTTCGAGGTTATTTGAGTATAAACATCAGGTGGTGGCGCCTCACGGTGATGTTCCTGGCGGAGGCGGCGCGCGAGGCGTAGGCGGCCAGGTTGACGTCGCGCACGCACACGAACAGCAGGTTGCGGTACTGCACGTGCGGCACCGCCGCCGCGCTCGCCGGGAACGCCAGCACCTCCTTGCACGGCCGAGCGTCCTCTTCCGCTGGGGGAGGGGTGGGGGGTGTACACTGATTTAAACTCACCGTTTATAATATAAAAAGGAAATAACCTACAACATGTTGATGATTTTTGAAATGGTTAATTTGTTGTTGTTGGTTGATGAAGTTTCTAGTTCTATTTACAAGGATTGGCATTAAGGCATATCACGTGTAGTGTAGTTTTTTATTGAGTTCTGATAAAATGAGTATACATTTTTATTATTTTAGTTTCTGTCCACCGTTATCTAATTTTTTGCTTTTGCCTACTTGCATTTGTTTTGCCTTCAACATGGACTAAGTCAATTGCAAAATTTATTTCAATATTGTTTATTTAAAGTTGATACTTATTTTGGTTATACTTTATAACAAAGAATAGTTTTGCATTGAAAGCTCAGAACGGAATAAGATTACATTTTGTTTAATAAGTGTTTTTTTTTTATTTTGCCATCCATATAACATATATTTATCAAAATCAAATAAAATTACGTATAAAAACAATGAAAGAAGAAGAGAATAGTAGACAAAAACAGTACCATTATAAGGCGCTAGTTTAGCTAGTTCCGGTGTGAGGCCATTCTTGATCTCGTCGGGGCACGGCGACACTTCTATTTTCAGTATGCCGGGGATGCACTTCAGTTTCTTCGGAGCCGAGCTGGGCCGCTTGATCTCGGCGAGGAACTTGTACAGGTCCTCGTCCCGGAGCTTGTCCGTCTCCTGTCGAATTCACGTCACAGAGTAGATAAAGTTATCCGATCCGATCCGTCCGATCGACTCGCATCGACACTATCCGGGCGCACCTGCTTGAAGAAGCTGGTGACGGTGATGACGATGGTCTTGAAGCAGTCGAGCGCGGGCGCCAGGTCGTCGGCGGCCGGCGCGCGGCGCTCCACGGAGCCCTTGCGCGACAGCGAGCCGCCCACCTCGCCCGCGCGCCGCCGCAGCTGCTCCAGGCTGCTGGACGACGCCTTGCGGTCTGCGGACAGCGCGCGTCACTGCCGGTCCCGCACAACGCCCCCCCCCCGGGCGACACGTACCCAGGCTGTTGGTGTGCGCGTCCCGCTCGTGGTCGCGCTCGGCGCCGCTGAGCACGCTGAGCAGCGACACGGCGCTCCAGGCGAGCGGCATGCGGTAGCGGCCGAGGCGCGCGCACGCCGCCTGCGCGCCGGCGCGGACCTTCTCGCGGTTCTGACGGTTTCGATTACGTTAATCGGGACAGACTTCAACTTGAAGAGTTTAGGGCACGATTTCATTCCGTGCATTTTAATATAGATCGTTATTTTATATCCGATTAGAAAAATAGAACATCACGTCACCGTCGATTTCCACCCACCTTGTCGTCCTTGATGTATGGCTCGACACACTCGTTGACGTCTCCCTGTAGCACCTTCTCGACCCTCACCACCAGGAACACGTCCGGGGAGGGGTTCAGTATGTCGAAGATAGCGCTGCGACTGAGGGTGGAGAGGTCCGCGTGCGGCACGTGGCCGGCCAGCATCTGCCTCGTGCACTCCGAGTTCAGGTTGAAGTAGAAGTTCTCTGACAGCTTCTTTTTCTCTTTGGCGTCGTAGAGAGCCATCGATGCGAAGAGCGGCTCGATGTCTAGTTCCAATCTAATAATGCAAAGGATTAGAATAAATAATAATTATTATAAAGTAAAAATAGATTACGCCCGTAAATGTTATTCCCGTAAGCTTATTCAACTTCGCTGCTCCAATGCGAATGCGATGTCAGTGAAAGGATAACTAGTTTCCTAGTCCATTGGAACCATAGACAATTTAAGATGAATTATTATTTCCACAGAGTTCGGTACTATTTAATTACAATCTATGGCATTATTATCTATACTAATATATAAAGCTGAAGAGTTCGTTTGTTTGATCCGACTAATCCCTGAGACTAACTACTGATTCGAATTTAAAAATTATTTTAGTTTTGTATAGTCGAGGAAGACCGGCCCTAGGCAGATTTTTATTCATTATATTTTTATTAATTATACGCGAGAGAAACCGTGGGGCACAGCTAGTTATTACATATAAATTAGTAATTAAATGGATGTTTTTAAATTTGATTTCTCTAAAATTAAAAAAAAATTATCTTTAGTTTTAAAAATGAGGTACTCACTTAAGCTGATGGCACACAACCATTATCCTGTGCCCCATCAGCTCGCACGGCATCTCGGCAGCGAGTCGTCTCTCCACCGCTTCTTCTTCATCGAGGTAAGGGGCGTACAGCCCGAGAAGATCTGTTTGACGATTCTCTAATCTAAAAAAAAAAAGAATTTTAAAAAGAGTTTATTCATTCACAAATAGCAAAAGACAAGGTTATTCAACTTATTTATAAGTACAGTTAGTAAAACAATAACAACTCTAAGAGCTTTCAAATTTGTACCAAATTGTCAAGCTGCTGACACTTTAAAACTATTAATCAAGTTCAGTTCACATACAGTTTCACGATAGACTGTGATTAAAAAACGCTACTAATACTACTATCTTTATTTGGTTGGGGCTTTGTGTATGTACGTTTGGATAGGTCCGAGCACACATCAGATATTCTACGGCCAAATAATAATACTTAAGTTTTGTTGTGTCCCGGTTTATAGTAAGTGTGAGTAAGCCAGTTTAACTACTGAGACAACATAACATCGTTCCAAAGGTTGGTGGAGTATTGGCGATGTAAAGAATGGTTGCATAATATTATTTGGTAAGGCCCTAGTGACGGGCCCTTATGCCCGTCCTACATTATAAAAAAGAATTGTTTTTATGTTTTTCAAAAATTGAATCAAATTCAAATTCAGACCTCTTAGCTTCATTGATAGCATCAACTTGTTCCGGTGGTTTCTTCTCAAAGACATCGGGTAGCAAGGGGTCTGATGAGGAACTGCGCAGGTCCAGACTCGCCCACGAGCCCCGCGGCGTCAACGTCTCGTTGCAGGACGACGACGAAGATATCGACGCCACTGACTGACGACCACTTGACGGTTGCGATTCGAACTGTATGAATTGAATTGAATTTGTAAATACATATAAATAACATTGTATGGATATTTAATAAGATAAAATTAGTGGATCTTGAAGATTTGAACAACATTTGTTGAACAAAACGCGCAAAAAATAATAAAGCATTATGCTCTAAGCCTGCTTAAGTAACAATAAAACGGTGAACTTTATCGGTGGTCTATATCACGTGGCACTTCCACCGAAGTCGGCGTACCTGGTGCGAGGCCAGCTCCTCCATGGAGGTGGACTGCTCCGCGTCGATCTCGTAGCAGTGCGCGGGCGCGGCGAGCAGCCTGTCGAGTCGCTCGGCGAGCCGCTCGTGGCCGCTCGCCGAGCCCGAGTGCGCGCGGTACTTGTACTCGACCACCGTGTAGTCCGACGTGTAGCAGCTGATGCAGTCGCGGACGAACATCGGCGCCTTACTTCTGATTAAATACACGAGAACCCACCTTATATTGTTGCCGTTCGTTTCAATTAACAATACGTAACAACGCGTTCTTGAGGTTCTTCCGTCTAGAAATGGGCTGTTACAGAATTTAGAAGTTACTTACTTGGTGGTAGGGCTTTGTGCGAGCTCGTCTGGGTAGGTACCACCCACTCATCAGATATTCTACCGCAAAACAGCAGTACTTGCTATTGTTGTGTTCCGGTATGAAGGGCCAGTGTAATTACAGGCACAAGGGACATAACATCTTAGTTCCCAAGGTTGGTGGCGCATTGGCGATGTAAGCGATGGTAACATCTCTAACAACGCCAATGTCTATGGGCGTTGGTGACCACTTACCATCAGGTGGCCCACATACTCGTCCGTCTTCCAATGCAATAAAAAAAAAAAAAGTAAGAATTTACTTGTGTTTGCTCCCACTATTGTGCACTAGAAATATCTAAGTTAAAATTAATGTTGTTTTTATGTCTACTGTTCAACTTACAGATCTTCATCTGGTAGCACATGAGTTAAGGTCCGTATGCGCCGCGGTATGGTGAGCAGTTCTATGTCGTTAGCGGGGTAGGCGAGGGGGTCCCGGTCCCCCATCAGCCGGTCGCATACTTCCTCGTAGTCTGGTGGCTCGATCATGTCGGAGAGTGATATCTGTGGCAATGATATATTTATGTACTACTTATCTCACATATCTAATTGTAATTACATAACACAAAATGTTATTAAATCTCCTTCTAGTCTCTTATGATATTCATTGGTGTAATTATCTATATAAGTATGTATTTACAAAAGAGAAGTAGTATATGTAAGTATATCAGTTGTCTGGTTTCTATAGTACAAGCTCTGCATAGTTTGGTATCAGATGACCGTGTGTTAATGATGTCCCAGGATATTATTATTATATTATTTTGTACTCGGACTAATTTTTCGATTAAATTTAAGCGTACCTTACCGAAGAGCTAGATTAGTGACTCGAAACTTTAAATATATCTCTAAGTGGGATAACAATGTTATATTAGTTCACTTTTATGTCTGTCTATTCGGCAAGTACTGCAATCAAATGTTATATGTGTGTTGTATAAATTAATATTGTGTGTCAATATAAAATCTATTTATTTGGGTTAGCTAACAATTGTTACATTGCTATTAAGTCTGAAAATATATATAGATATAATAAATAAAAAAAAAAAAAACATACAGATGAATTGATAATCTCCTCCTTTTTTGAAGTCGGTTAAAAAGTGTAAATATACAGAGTGTAACAAAATTCGTGTCCGACCCGTGAAGTGGTTATTAGGTATCGTGAGTCGGTTCTATTTTATGTAAAAAAAATTAAAATATTACGCAAAAAAATTACCCATAAAAAATATTTTATTGACATTTTCAATTGTAAATGAAGAAAATTTCATGGAAAACTACTACCCGATAGGCAAGAGTAATTGTCGTTATTTAGTTAAATTAAATGTTATTTGGAGAAAATTTTTGCTTAAAATTTTAAAAATGATTACATAAATAGAACTAACTCACAATACCTAACAACCACTTCACGGGTCGGACACGAATTTTGTTACACCCTGTATAATCATATTAAAGCAAACATCGAACATACATTTGAATACACCGTAGGGTGCATCATTTTAACTTGGGCAAAAGATTTATAAACAACTAGCCCATACCCATTGGCTTCCTTCACGAGAAAGTCAGTTTTGTAAAGATATTTTTAATCAAAATTCCTATTAATCTTTATTAACAAAAATGTAACTTAAGCAGTCTGTAAATGTTTTATTGCTGGACAAAGCTTTTCCTCTTGAGGTGAAGAGTTAAAGATAAATTCAACATGCTGCTTTGATGCAGATTGATTTTCGTTAGAAACATGTAGGTTTGGCTACGACCTATTCTATCATAGCTGAGACTGAGATTAATTACACCCTAAAGATCTTGAAATTTTTGAATTTGCAATCATGGTTTAATATTCCCATGTTCTAACCACTGTGCCATGTGGGAGCTTTATTAAAATTAAATAAATTATAACTAATTTACAATCTTCCTGATGAGATTTTGCTGAAATTGAAAACCTACAAATTTTTCTTAAATTTTTTCGAGCATATTTAACATGGGATATTTGACAAGGATAACATTAATTTTGATATATTATACAATCGGATTATAACATATTTGTTCCAACTTGCAGAACACTATGCCAACTTGAAGTCTAAAAAGATAGGTTTAGGAAAAGATAATATGGTAGGTATTATCTTTTTGAATACTCCTTTTTAGCTACAACACATCTAACTTTATAATTGTATTTAAGATAAATGTTTAAAGGAAAATTAAAATATTTTATTATCTCTGAATTTAAAACTATTATTATTGTATATTTTTGTTTTTCTAAAATTATTTATTTAAGTATTTTATTTTAAAACAAGGTTAAACTGGTAAACTAAGGCGAATATGTAGCTCACTATTTCCTTAGACAGACTCAAATACCAAATATATCCAAACCAATCCTATTAAGTAATAAAATCAGCCACATTCTGAGACAAAAGTACAATAATTGTGTCACGTGTCATGCATTACTATATAATGTAAGTGAGTCTCGAAATTACTTGACTGTACTTGTTGCTGTATCATTTATATTGAATAATGTTTATGGGACATTCTACACGAGTGGAACATATATTATATCACCAAATATCGAAGGTTGATGCTTTTTGGTAATATATACAAATAAGTACATATATGAAGAAATATCATCTTACTATTATATTACCAATTAACATTATTGGAACATATTATAAAATATATACAACAAATATAAAGAAAAAAGCTATTAACCACAATAAATACATAACTCTATGTGGCATTTATGACACAAAATACGATTAAGGGCAGAAAGGCAGATGTGATTCACAGGCATGCACTAACGACTAATAAGATTCCTGACTCACTGAAGATGAGCACCCTGACAGAGTCCCGACCTTCGACTGGCTAGCATACACCTTACGTGCGTCCCCCGCATTCCTATAAATATCGAAAAATCAATCCTCCAGCATTTATTAATACTCTCAACGAAGTTCATGCATGGTTAAACAGTTAGACCCATAAAAGGATTATAGAACCATTTACCCGGAACAATTCTGGTATTTTCGTCCAAGAGTCATCTAAAATTAGATGAAAAGATCACCGGTTTATTACTAAAGCTTTAAAAATATTTTTTTAACACACAATATAGTAAAAAAGCGTTAGGTTTGTTTACGGAAAAGCTTCCTTTAATGTTTGACAAGTTTGACAGTTGACAGTTGCATTATTATTCAATAATCCTATTTTTTTAGTTTAAGTTAAGCATATAAATAATTGATACGGCCTAATTGCAACCTAATGTTATACATTTTTTATCTTATTGTAAAATAAGGCGTAAAAGCTTTCTAATGAAAAATGGAATAAGAAATATAGCAAATCTAGTTTGTCTATTTTAACTTTCCTATAATTTTCTTATGGATTACAAGCTATGTTAAACAAAATGTCTTTTGACGACAATACAATATTTTTGGCGATCCATAATGAGATATGTAAATACGTTACTATACTTTATTTGAAATGCCACTAGAAACGGATGTTGTCGATATAGAAAAGCCGGTTGGCGTGGTTGGTAAGATACTTGCCTTACACGCCGCAGGTCGTGGGTTCGATTCCCACCAAGGACGGACATTTGTGTGCATGAACATGTTTGTTTGTCCTGAGTTTGGGTGTAATTATCTATATAAGTATGTATTTACAAAATAAAAAGTAATATATGTAGTATATCAGTTGTCTGGATTCCATAGTACAAGCTCTGCTTAGTTTGGGATCAGATGGCCGTGTGTGAATGTAAAGTGTGATATTTATTGTATTTAATAAACACAATTACTTACATTTCGATGCAAATGATTTGATTTTTCTTTGATTTTGGCCCCAATATGGATGCCAGACATAATAGGGGATGAAAATAAATTAAGTCGGAATATTATTTTCAAAAGATACTTACTTACTACATAAGTACTTATTTCCTTTGGAACAAACAAGCATACATAAAAAAAACCTTATTTCAACGATTTAAAATAATACCTAAACCACAATAGTAATATCATGAGCTTTGTTTATACTATCAGCACCGGGCACGGGCCTCTTTTAAGTGAGAATAGTTAGGCCATTGTTCACCAAGCTGTCCAGTGCGGGTTGAAGGCGGTAGACGTTTGCCAACGCAAACTGCCATATATTCGATAACTCTCAGACGATACTTGGTGGTATTAAGGATGACGATGTAAGGGATTGTTAATATTTTTTACAATGCCAATGTCCAAAGGCGGTGGTGATCCTATACCATGAAGCGGCCCACTTGCCAGTTTGCCTAAATAAAACAATAAAAAAGGCAGGCAGGTTTCCTCACGATTGTATGTTGACAATACACCTACCTAATACAATGAAATAAAAATCTATTATTTTAATGGGCCTTCTTATTAGACCATTGATTATCCATCTCATCGATTTAATTAATACATACTAACAAAGTGACATTAGCAATGACATAGCTAATTGTGGATGTGAAAAATACAACGACAGTCTCGTGGGACCGAAGCCGTAGGCACGCGACAGTAAATCCAATTATATACCGACGAATATAGACGATAGGTTTTTAATAAACCATAGACTTTATATCCACAGGAATAAGAGTGATATTATAAATATATGCTCGTCAAAAATAAAAATGGGATTATTGTTATACGCAGGCTTGTCCGTGATTCGTTATCGCACGAACACGTGATAGCGAAATGCCGGTTAAATATTAATCCGTCTATAATCGTTACAATCCGATTTAGTTAGTTACTAATTGGAAAGTTTTAAGCCTTTTTTCATTGATTTAATTGGTAAATTCTTAGTGCTAACTAGTAGAGGTAAGAGTAGTTGGGATGGGACTTGCCTGCATCACTCGTAGGCAGGCTTAATTAGCCCCAAATCAGTTTGCTATTACGACAAAGTCATCGGAAACATGACATTCGTTGTTAAATTTAGGTCTAAGGGCAAAATGTGTTACCTGATGGTAAATGGTCGCTAACGCCCATATACATTAGCGCTGTAAGAAATAATAATCATCACAAGGAATACACATGACATGGTTAAATAAATTATGCTAGTTAAAAATCTATGTGCTCCCTCAGTTACAGGAAGCCACAACATCCATCTTATGTAACTAAGTAACAGTTATTACAGTAAGATTAAAATTAATAACTTTACAAACTAATAAACAAACTACAAAACTTCTTATCTTAAATAACTAAAATTTAACAATAAAATTAAAATTTGAAAAACTAAAATTAAGTAATACTTATATCGCTAATGCGCTACCAACATTGAGAACTAAGATTTTATGCCCCCTGTGCCTGAAGTAAAACTTGCTCTGATCTTTTAAACCGGATCACAACAAAAATGAGTATTGCTGTTTTACGGTAGAATATCCGATGACTAGATAGTACTCACCCAGCCGGGCTTGCAAAAAGCTAAGCCGTACTACTACCACCACGAAAGACTTGACAGAAAAACTCAGCAGTTTAATTTTTCGATCCGTGACTTGAACCTAGGGTCCAAAGATAATAAGCCTTATAAGCTTCTTAGCTTACCAAGGTAGTAATCAAAAAGGCGTATCTGTATACGAGCCATTCAGCGATGTTAAACTGCATATTTAAAACCTCTGGTTATGATCTTTGCTACAACAAATGCTTGATTGAAGACGGAATAGGAATATTAGTATTTTTTGACATTTTAGCTTACATTATTTAAAAAATAATGTATGATATAATGAGCTTGTGTGAGAGCGATATAAAATCAAAATCTTATTGATAGTGAAAATAGAAACTGGATTGGAAAATAAATGACAGATAAATGGAAACTCAGCTGTTTTTTTTTGTAATCATGTTTGGTGTACAAGTATTCGGTATAAAAATTTAGCCAAGAGGCGATCGTTTCATTCCCAAGGTGTAAAAATGAAAACCTTATAGAATACAAAATTTGAGTCAAATCGTTGAAAAAAGATACGTGAACTTTTATATAACACAAGAATTTCTCCTTTTAAATATTTTATTATTTATCATCTTATATTTTATAGTAGTTCTATATTAATATATATGTATTTTGTCGGCGTCAGTCGTTCGAACGACTTTTAGCTTATCAACAAAAACTGAGTGATCCTAGTTGTTCCGTCACAGTGCTTTATGTGTAATTTTGTGTTTTATCTTATATATTATTTACTCTTCGATATTGTATTTAATTTTGTATTATATTCTACTCTATTCGCAGTAGCAATCAGATCAGATCGGGGTTAGAGCAATAACCTCTGCAAAATATGGGGTATTAGTTAAGGAGAAATGAGTTCAGCCTTTCCGTGGGAACTGCTCTGCAAAAATTAGGTTACTCACTTTGCATCATAATGTCTATATTCCGGTGTAATTTTATGGAAATTAATTCAGTCATTGAGGTCAAAATTTAAACTAAATAAATAAATACATTGTTACATACAGCGTGAAAACGAACTAGTGTAATAATAATAATCGAGGTAAGGACAGAGTATCTGAGAATGTAAAACAAAGCAATAATATTATTTGTAGAAGAACTTAAGTTACCGCGGTAACCTTTTTTTATGTAAGAGGGGGCAAACGAGCAGGAGGCTCACCTGATGGAAAGTGTCTACCACCGCCCATGGACACCTGCAACATCCGAGGACTTGCAGGTGCGTTGTCGGCCTTTACGACATCAGCAGACTAAAGTAGCAGTAGGGTGGTCAGGTAGGGTCCAGCCAGGTTGAAGAGGTTGGCGGGACTGAACTGGATGCTGAAGGGGGAGAAGCAAGGATTTATTTTTCGTTTTTAAGGAATACATTACAACTTCTTACCTTTTTATGTAGATAAATGAAATCTTTGGACATTTTGTAAGTGATATTATTTCTGTTCTAATTTTTCTTTCATATAAATGTTAATGTGTGTAAGATTATTGCGGAAATATTTATCCATACAGCTAACTGAATTAAGCCCATTCGTCCCGTAGCTAGCCCCGCCCGAGCCCGCCGCCACCCTCAGTGATACTCGGGCTTTCTTAGCATTCACTCGCTTACAAATATAAAATGTAAATGATAAACAATTATAATAAAACTTAAAATCATTTGTAAAATAATAAACGCGTATTGACAATATTTATGAACATTAAAGCTTTTAAATTTCCATTCGAAATATTTTACATAATTAATATTAAATTTGTCTTGGTTTCGAAAGTTTTTTTTGAAATTGCAAATTAAATTAAATTAATTCACACAAGTTTCTTGTAAAAGTTGCGTTTGATAACACGAAATTGTAAATGAATTTTTAATTTAAAAAATTGGTTGCCTGTAAAGTCGGTATACGGGCGAAAGTTTTACGTGACAACGACTTTGAGTGGTAAAATAATTTTAATGTGAATATTCATTCGTATAGTAGGAAGAAGGATGAAATAATAGTAACAATTTAAAACATTTATTTATACAAAGAATTATATTTAAAACATTAATTTATACAAAGAATCTCGCACTGAATTTCACTTTTTATGTCTGTCTCTCTCGCTCTTAGGCGGGCTAACCATGCCCGAGTGGAAGGGACGCGTGCCTCTCACTCGCTCTCATTGTGAGCGCATAACGTGAGCGGAGCGTAACGCAGTTTCTTGAAGTGTCACCCGGCAAACCAATTTATAAGACGTTGTCACGTCAAAAAAAAAATCGAAAGCCGGTGCAACAAGTGACTGAACAAGCTCAAGACATGATCCTGTATGACGTAAGTAGAATAAACATTTTACGCTTATTTTGTAATTAAAAAAAATTAAGAGCTGAGTAACCATGGAGATTAAATATATTTTAAAAAATAATTTAAAAAATAAGGTCGCAAGAAGCCTTAAAGATTTATAAGACTTATGGCGATAGATTGGCTATTTTTGAGTAATTGCTTAAAGAATAAATAATGTCAACTTACTTGGCAATATGCCCGAGACCATTGGCGTAACCAGTAGACATCCTTGGTTGGAGCCTCAAGGTATAACAATCATAACTAAAAAAGAATTGAATAGTGAATTAATTATTTATTTAATATCTTATATGTAAATGGAAATTTTACTTAAACTATTTTGTTTTCTTTGATGGCCTTTTATAGTTTTGTTTTACGTGTGATCCCGCCGGGCTCGTACTCCACGTCACGTACTCATGACAAAGTGTAACGCCAAACAACACAAAGTGTGGTGTGTCTCGGTTCGAAGGGTCACCCACCCAGTATAGTTGCAGATACGAGGGACATCTTAGTTGCCAAGTTTGATGTGTGTCGCATTGAAAATATATGGTTATATTTCTTAAAGTGGCAATGTCTATGGGCAGCAGTAATGTCATACCATCGTATTACCCATTTCTAATTAAAAAATATTTATTAATTATAGAAGCTTTACACTAAACAATAATAATTTATACAAAATAAAAATTACCACCGGTTAGGAAAAGCAAATACCGGTTAGGAAAATAAACTAAAAAGATTTCATTTTCAATCCTATATCCTGACTAATATTATAAATGCGAAAGTGATTATGTATGTACTAATAAACCTATCTACCGGAACGAGAACTACGTGAGTGAAAACGCGGACAAAATGCTAGTATGTAAATAATTAAAAAAAATGCAGAAATGATCTTTAGGTAATCGTTTAATTACTACTACTTTCAAGGGTAAATTTAAGCCGTTCTCAGGTTAGGATACTTACGACAATGTGGGTCTGAACGTGTATTATAATACTTTATATTTCAAGTACATGTCTTGAAAATATTTTTTTATTAAAATACAATCATTTATTTAGAAAAAAATGCTATTTTTATTATCAACATTCGGAAAAGAAATTCTTCGTAAAATATTAACAGCAAGAGCTCTTTGGTGTGAATTGGATTCGTTAAAAACCGTCCTATTTCATGGAGGCGAATCCATTAGAAGCTGTTAGTACTTTTACTGCATCGAAAATTAAAATATCCATTCCCATTCTCGTAGAACGTTCCGCTACGCGCGTAGCTCTCTGCTACGGGAGAAACGTACTACTATCAATATTTTGTAAAGGCACTTTAAGTGATTTTATTTTCTAAGCGATTTTCAATATGAGTATATCGTGAAAGAAAATAACGCTGAATCGATTATAATCAAAGAAAATAAATAAAAAGTAATAGTTATTGTGTTATAATATAAATGTCACAAAGCTGACCAAAGTCATATTTTATATTAAGTAGAATGCTTGTAGTCCACCACACTCTTCCAGGGCAGGTGGATATACATATGGAATAATTTCAACCGTTCCTTACAAACCCTTCTCTTCGCAGCCATTCAGGGCTAAAACATGAAATAATTACATCAAAACTTGGTGTTGCTTGCCCAGACTTGGCCGTAATCTCCGTTATATATCTGCGCTATACACTAATATGAGATATATTGGACCAGTAGTCTGTAATTATAGAATTTATAATTAAAAATTGTCCTATAGTTATAAATAATTTGTGTTATATTTTATTGTGGTAGTTAGACTTAACTTATTTAGAATGAAAGTATATTTTGTATGTATTTTTTAGTTTTACAATTAGAGATAAAATAAGTTTGTTATCAGATATATGCAATTGCAAGTAATTTTTTGAAAATAAGTTCAAATTGACTTCAACTGTCTGATACGAACGAACCTCCTCTTTCTTTGAAGTTGGTTGAAAATGCTGAAGCTGTTATTATCTGAAGTAAATAAGCATCGGCGTGGGCGTTGGTAAATTTACGCAAGGTCAGACCCTCGCCATTTAATTTGGGTAGTCAATTTTGACGAGAATCGAATCGAGGCAAATGAAAAATTTTTTGAGAGAAAATATCTTTTACTTAGGAACATTTCTTACAAGAATTTTAGAATTGCAATTAGAGCTTTTCTTATAGTCCTTATATATACTCCTTACTATTATCTCAAAAGCAAAAATTTGTTTGTTTCAAAATAAATTTTCTTTCAAGTAAGTACATCAGGAGTTTATTTACATATATATGATTTCCAGTTGGAAACTGTCTCTACAGTCTTTTTATTTTATAGCCATTACTTTATTTAGTTAGTACTGTCAGTTATTCATATATATTTACATTTCATGAATGAAAGGTTTGTCAAATTCCCAAAAAAAGGTCCCTATGTAATTTGTTTATAACTTATACTTAATACTAATGTGTACTTGTCGTATAAGTTGTAGCTACGTAGTTCGGATTCCGATCTTTGACGATGTAAGGTCGTCGTGACGTCATCCATAACAAGCGCTTGACGTGCAGACTATTATATAAGCATATCCATAAAACATCTATTATTGCTTATGTACGAGGGAATGTACGCCACCCTCGAAAATATCTGGCGCAAGTGTAAAGCGCTTTAAAATAATCCTTTGAATATCAAAATTGACAATCTGTACAATTTAATATAATATGTACTTATGTATTTATTTTTTATAGAATAGACTGACGAGACTGGCCACCTGGTAAGGGGTCACCAACGCCCATAGACATTGGCATTGTTAAAGATGTTAACCATCGCTTACATCGCCAATGCACCACCAACCTTGGGAACTAAGATGTCATGTCCCTTGTGCCTGCAATCACACTGGCTCACTCACCGTTCAACCCGGAAGATAACAACGCAAAGTACACTGTTATTTTGCGGTAGAATATCTGATGAGTGGGGGTGGTACCTACCCAAACGAGCTCGCACAAACTCTACCACTAAGTATGTACCACCTAGTCAAGGAAGTTGTCTCGAAATGGTTAGTTTTTTATTTTTATTGCATTGGAAGGCGGACGAGCGTATGGGCTACCTGATGGTAAGTGGTCACCAACGCCCATAGACATTGGAATTGTAAGAGATGTTAACCATCATTTATATCACCAATGCGCCACCAACCTTGGGAACTAAGATGTTATGTCCCTTGAGCCTGGAATTACACTGGCTCACTCACCCTTCACAAGCTATTTTTTGTTAGTGTATAAAAATATCATTTTTAATTTTGTAAAATATAAATGAATAGCGCAAGTTGGAACTACATAGTATTATATAGGATGAATATTTAAAAAAAAACTTTTTACGCGCTAAATTCTGTTCTAGTATGGAATAATGTTATTGTTTTACTATTCGTAATAGACTTACAAATATTTTAAAACACAGAAATGCCTACACATTATGTGGAATTGAATTTAGTTAATCAGAAGAGAAAATCATTACTTAACTTTTCCATAATATAGAATTAATTCGAATATTCACAGTATATTTTTTAAAACTATATTATGTGTAATGCGACTGGCGATTCGTGACCTTTTCGTCAATCTTGACATTTAACTCCAACAGTAACGCAATGATGCGTCTCTCACTTGGACTCCACTGTCAATTTGAAGGGCAAGTCCTTGAAATAAATAATATGTACTCTAATTCGATGATATTAAAGTTCTAAATGCATTGCTGTGGTAAGATGAAGGTGTGAGGCTGTGCGGTGCGACGGCGGCGCGCGCAGCGTTAAGAGTTATAGTGACGAGAACCAAAGTATCGACAATTAATTTATATTCTGCTTTTGTTATTGATCTTCGATATAAATAATTTTAGATAATTTGCAAGCTATTATTACGTTATTTGACTTATATTTACGAATTATATGTTGAAAATTGTATATTTAATCTTTAAAGAGAATAGAAATTTTGTTAAAAAATATTGTTTGTAACAGTATTTTTTAACAAAATTTCTATTCTCTTTAAAGTATGAAATAATTTACTTAGAGGTATTACAATATAGCACGAAAAAGGAGTATTGTTATTGAAACATATGTTCCAAGCAATCTTACTTTTAATAAATAAAGGTAGAAGACACTATCTAGAATATTTAAATTCTTTTACGTGCTATTTCCTTTCTTTTAGTTCGCTATCAAATTTAAACGTTGACTATGAAATATTAAGTTCAATATTTACAAATAATAGTAAGAAGACTAAAAAGATAATAGTTCTTACTACATAAGAGAAAGAGAGATAACGAAATAAGGCGGACATGATGTCCCATCACTACGCCGGTTCAGCATTCAGTAACCCAAGCATGGGTGCAAACGGACGGCCGCAGTACTGCGGCTGAAAATTGAAAGAAATATATTAAAAACCGCTGTGACTTAAAATAAAGTTGTTATGTCATGTGAATAGGTGATTAAGTGGTGTTTAATAATGGGAGTTGATAGCGCGCCTCCGCAGAAGCCAGTAGTAAGTGCACCGCATTTTTACTACTACATAATTCCTGCAATGCTAAAATAGAGCTTTTCACTATGTCCTCTCTTGATTGTAGCATTCTCCAAGGACCACACGAAATATCTCGTGCTTTTCACGAGAAAAAAACAGCTCCAGCTACATTCATATAAAGTGTTTTTTTTTCTTTTTCTTTTCAGTAAAAGGAGGTTGTTCTTGCTCTTGCTTTAAAATCGTTGTCTTTTATAAGTATATATTATGTATTGTTTTTAAATTGGAAATATTATTTTGTTAATAGATAATTAAGATAGATTAAATTTTTGCTAGAAACTGAAAGTAATTATTTTTCATTGTAATTTGGTATAATTTATTTTATTTTATTTAGGAAACAGTACAATTCGACACATTTATACAAGGAAAAACAAAGATGATATTTATAGCTTTAATTAAATTAACATTTAATATACATAATATTAAAAAAAAAAAATTTAACTACCTACATTGTACGAAAAATGGCGAAATTTTAAAGAAAAGTTATTCTAAAGTAATGAAGGTAGCAATATCACAATATATGTAATGTATATGGTTCACCGGCTACTCTCAGAGGAATTCCGACACCGAAACGGCGCCAGTGGCGTTATGACAAATTAACCTTTTGCAAAATGACGTTTTAATACAAATATAGATACTCCTTTATACTCCAAATTATATAATTACTAATAATTTATTTAAAAGTCTCATTTTGTTACCATTATAATATATACTTTTTAATGATTGATTATTTTTTAAAGGAGTATAGAATCTCCACTTTCGAAAATACAATGTTCAATGACTTACGAATGCGCAAAGAAGTCTCTTCGAGAATTTCTAGAAGTTGATCTCATCTCGTTGAATCATTTATGTAAACTTGGAATCGATACCATTGATTTGAAAGAAAGTTTGCCTGTGTTATTGCACCAGCCATAGTGTCGCTAATGAGTAGGTAGCAGTAGAGAATAGTCTGGGTAGTAATGTTGCTCATTATCGAATATTCGAACTAATTAATATTTTCATACATTACTAGCAACTGTTGTGGTAAATTTAATTAGTTGGTGAATTAAATACATGCATTGTTTTTTTCTGTAAGATCGTATCGGAATAGTGAAATGTATTTTTATGTGTTTATCATATATATTTTTATAATTATTAAAGTTATTGTTTAATGTCATATACAACGCTGAGTTTTCTAATAGAATAGCATTTCTAAATAGACTTATAACTATTGGCACCCAGAAAAACATGATTCACTAATTCTAAATAAATTTCGACTTATAAATGATTCTAAAATATCGTCTTTCAATTTAGGAATTATTTCTAAAGTTAATAATTTACATTCACCAAAGCCTATTTTAATAACAGTTGGTATGGTGCTAGAGCCATTATTTATGGTGCTTCTCATGGTAAACGAAATACTTCACTTGCAATACTTATGTGAAGTAGCAGACTAAGCGAGTATATATTTAAGAGAAAAATTTCAAAGCGAGCGATGTCACAGAGTAACAGTGACGTCATTCCCGAAACAGTCCTCTTGAATGAACCCTCAGGTCCTCGTTAACAAAGGGTTGGATAAATATAGCCTCATTTGATCTAGACCCTCATATTACATTGCTATTTGAATTCTGAAAAATATACGGGGGTTATTAAGAACTTTGCTAATTATTATTATTCGTCACGTATCGTCACATTTTTATGAATATTTTTGAAGTAAATCTTTTGGGGTTCGTTAAAATTAAAGTGCAACTTTTCAATATGTATCGTTTTTATTTATCAATTTTAGTTATAAATTATTATTGTTAAATATTTTATAAAAAAACATCTGCAAGCCGATTTACCTGTAGTATACTACTATACTCATCATATAGTAGTATATGAATATTCCCGCGTACATTGGGAACATTTCAAATAATTAAATTGATAAAAAATAGATCTGATCACTTATTCTTTGTTGCGTAAATTATCGTAGTTTCGGATGGCGATGGAACGAATGCACGGGGTATTTATATGCGTTCTAGTTGGATTCTAATAAGTCGTCAGATAGATGTAAAAAACATAGCCAGTGTAGTCTAGTAGAAGTAGAAGCAGCTGCAAGAGTTGGTAATGGAAAATTTAGGGAGTGGATGTGTATTACATGCAATACTATTAAAGAGGGAAGAGGGAAGATCAGCTTTAGTAATTTTAGATCACTGCTAATAATACACTGTTAAGATTTTACGGTTTATTTAGTTTTACTAAACGTTCTTAACAATGTAACACACCGCGATTTTATCAAGTTCAGAGTTCAATACGATGATAGCAAAAAGCAGACTTTTTCTTTTAATGTTATCAATTGAGGTACTACGTCTTCATCATCATCATAACCATAAAGATAAAAATAAAAGGAACGATGCGATACATTAAAAAAAAAAAAACTAGAGGCGACAGGACGCTGCCTTGTGGAACCATAACTAATGAAACAAGACGCCAAAAGACCAACACTTGCGCGCTGTTGCGGTTATACAAAGAAGATTTGAACCAGTTCGCTGCACTAAGGGCTATATTAAGCATTAACATAGTTAAAAATAACGCGTGATCAACGTGCCTGAATTGTTGAAATCAATGAAAGCAATGATTTTGATGAGGTTATTTTAAATAGAGAACAGATTTTGACAAGTATAGTGACCGTATTTAGTATCATGCGCGCTTGTTTTTAATTACTTCTTCTTAATAAGCAAAAAAAGATTGTAATTATAAAAGTTATGTGTCAATACATTTAAGAGGCTCTCGCTAGTGATGAGACGAAGCGGTTTTAATTAATTTTAAACTTTATCAATTCTGAAAGACCCAAGTTGCGTCAGCCGGCCATACTCTCACAACTCAAATGTTTGTAGGCACATAATAAACTTTAATTTGTTGTGATTAAATTCTTAACTGACATTAAAACTTTCTTTGATGAAATGAAAATAATAAACATTTAAAATAGTTAATGAAAATAATATTAACTTACAATTTAAAGAAAATGATGTAAGCTACAGATAAAAAATACAATTGTTAACGTTCTAAAAATAAATATAAACTTTTCTAGTTATACTGACAATGGTAACTGAAAATTATTATCAATAATAAAACAATTTCTATATTATAAAATAACATACAAGATAAAGAATGAAGACTAGAAAGGTTTTACTTTTATTAAATTAGTATTGGGTTTTCAGAGCTTAGTGAATGGAACGCATGGTCCTCGACGAAGATCGTCAGATTCACAGGCTGTTTAATTGTTGAACCATATATGGTTATGGCACAATTCTAACTGATTTTGAAAAGGCACACCTTAAATTATAAGACATGGGAAGATTACCTTTGTTTTTCTTTGAAAGGAAAAAATTATATATTACGTTTCTCACCATTCAATTCCGATCATGTCGTTTATCATAAAATACGGCTACTTAACAAAATATTTTGGGGTATTATTATTTAAGCCTTTAGGGCCAGGCCCTTCTGATCTTCAGGAACCTCTTGTCCTTGCTTGATCTATGTATTTTTTAATATTTAATTTTATTTATAAAATTATAAATAATGGAAAAGTTATTTTTTTCTTTTTTCGTATTATCGAGCATTATTTTTTCCGTGTTTTTAAACTGTCGTAACTATCGCAAGGAGCAATTAAGGGCAAGATCGTTCTTCGAAAGGACATTTTTGCTTTGATAAATTTGATCGACATAACGTCTCTTCCATCCACCGATGATAGGAAACCTTCCTGACGTTTAATTTTTGTTGGAAAATTGGAAAACTGTTAGAACTAAATTCTGCTCCTTTTGCAGATGTAAATTTACATGGCACCTTTGTAACCTATGGTTAGGTTAGGCAAAACAAGAGTCATTTTTTAAGTTGATTCGTGAACGCCGGGTTTTATTATAACTGGTATAATGAAGAAGTTGAGATAAACATTATTTCCTACATGACTTTAGGAATTAATTCAGAAAATATAACTAAGTTATAAACAGTGCCTTATTGAGTAAAGAGTTATCGTATTATTGATAAAACTACTTCACATATTCACATACTGTTGTTCAAATTATAGATTGCTAATACAAGAAGCTTATGTATGTACGCAAAAACATAAAAGATTTACCCAGACATTGTGACGTGCATACTGTTAACACTAGGAACAAGTTTAAACTTACAACCACTGTTACTAGATTACACAGGGTTAGTAAGTCTTTTATGGGACAATGTATACGCCTTTACAACAGGATCCCAGAAAGCGTTCAAAATATTTAATTGTGAAATTTAAAAAGATTGTTAAGGAACGCTTGTGTGCTAAAGGATATTATACAATCAATGACTTTTTAGATGATTGCACACCTTGGGAATGAAACGATCGCCTTCAGTCTGTTTCAAATAAAGAAGAATATTATTATTGTATTTGTTATTGTGTAAATCTATAATTGTAAAAATGAGCTGAAAAAAAAAACGAAAGGTGAAAGAAAAGAAAGTTTCTTTCCCGGTTCTTCTCACGTCTTAGGTGTTTATTTCCGAATCGGTGTTAGATTTATGACAATCAATAAGAAAGTGTAACACTTCAACATTGAATAAAGATATTTGAATTTGCATAATTTCAGAATATTAGATGTGCTTACAGTGGTGTAATGAGGCGACTGAAACAAGTCAAGTACTTTTAATACTAGTGTTTTCGTTGAAGTATTAAAACCGTATATTATACCATCGCATTACGAGAGCTAGGGAATAAAGAGTGCACCTGTGTTAGTGCACACACTTGTGCACTATAATATCTTCTGCGCAATAAGTTAGTAACTATTGAGACCGCCACCCGTGGCCGAAATCAGTTTGGACCACAATATTATTATTTATAAACAATGTAACGACTTCGTTGAAGAATATTTAATATTTCCTATTATATAACTTTTCGTTTGGTATTTCGTTAACGGAAAGCTATTATTAGTTCCATCGTAAAGTTTATGGCGCAGGAAGCCGTTATTCGTTTTTCGTGTTCCAGAAGTGATTATTGAAGAGCGGCGTGAAATCATTCTTGTGTTACAGTATAATGGCTCGTAAATTCGGTTGTAGGTCTTTGACAAAAAAGGAGAATGAGATTTAGGATTTATTTGTCATGAGATGTGAGTTTTTGAATTCATTTTTTTTTATTGGAGTGGTTATATACTTTGGAACTGTAAGAAGTAACAAATAATAAATAAGCCAGCGATGCGTTTGGCCTTTTAATTGAATACCTACTCTTCAAACAATATAATTACACATAAACATAATATATTATACATTCATACAAAGTATTACCGTATGGTGGAAGCATAATTAAAGATCCGAGATGCAAGCTTGTCTGGGTAGGTACCACCCACTCATCAGATATTCTACCGCAAAACAGCAGTACTTGTTATTGTTGTGGCCCGGTTTGACGGATGAGTGAGCCAGTGTAATTACAAGCACAAGGGACATAACATCTTAGTTCCCAAGGTTGGTGGTGCATCAGCGATGTACGCGATGGTTAACATTTCTTACAATGCCATTGTCTATGGACGTTGGTGACCACTTAACGTCAGCCCACATTCTCGTCCGCCTTCGTATGCAATAAAAAAGACACATAAATTGTTGTCTCCTATTATTATC
This sequence comes from Nymphalis c-album, assembly GCA_963151315.1. Classification (NCBI taxonomy): domain Eukaryota; kingdom Metazoa; phylum Arthropoda; class Insecta; order Lepidoptera; family Nymphalidae; genus Nymphalis; species Nymphalis c-album. Next base: position 13,121,279 of record OY720590.1, on the reverse strand, counting down.
TTGATCTTGTCATCTTGCACACGTGATAAGTGCAAGAGCGACGATTTCTTTCACAGTCTATTCAGTGAATTTCTTCACTTTTTCTAGCATAAGGGATGTTCACATTTACAGCGTATACAGCTATAATTCTTGTGCGTTATGTCATTCGCCCCTCGAAGATAGTTTGTGCTTTTATGTTATAATTAATAGTCTTAGCAAGTTTTTCATGCAATTCTGACGTTGTAAAATTATACCTACGTTTTAATAACGATTAGAAGAAAATCGCGTGCTACATGCAACTTAGCTGTGAATTGATGGACAAACAAATAGTTAAAAAAAAAGAAAATTAGCTTCGTTCTGTTCGTTTCAGTTCGTAATGTTCGTTTTAGTCTAAATCTTACGTGAAATTGATGTCAGTCCACTGGGAAATCATATAACATTAATTTTACCAATAATTACAGAATAAAATTGAATGTTTTCTCGATATGAAATATACGGGATAAATATTAATTTATTATACTCAATGATAAATAGAACAATTTTCTATTGGTAAGAAAGTAGAGAGGCCTTTGCCCAGCTGTGGGACACGCCAGGCTGATAAGAATAATATAGTTACTGACTGCGGCTCAGATCAAAGTTTTTGTACAAATGCACGTTGATATTAATCAATTAAAATAATACATATCTATGTATATTTACCTACTATAATTTTTTTATATATTGTCATTTCCGCTTTTATATGATACTAGCTTTTTGCTAGCAGTTTCACCGCGTACCTTCCGTTCCCGTGAAATTACGGAATAAAAATGTAGCCTATCTTACTCGCTGATAATGTAGCTTTCTAATGGTGAAAGAATTTTTAAAATCTTTTCAGTCGTTTAGGCGTGTAAACGTAACAAACAGGCTCACATTCGCATTTATAATATTAGTTAGGATTGATAATATTTTATTTTGTATTTTGTAATCCAACGGTGCATAATGTATTATTCATACTGAAATTAAAAAGTTAATAGGCCAAAGCTTAGTACCCACAACTGCTCAATATATTATTATTGTGTATATTGTAGTAATAAGAACGTAGTTAGTTTTGTAATTTTAAAATGAGAGCAAACATTTAATACTAATGAAGAATATAGCCCAAGGCAAGGAGAAATAGGATTAAAATAATTAAAAAAAACACTGTAAAAAATAATTACACTATTTGTCTAAATAACAAAAAAGTATATAATACATATTATTATATCACTGGATATAACGAACCAAAACAATATAAAGGCTTATTCATTATACAAAATGTGTGTTTGTGTGTGTGTGTGTGTGTGTGTGCGTGCGTGTGTGTGTGTATGTGTGTGCGTGCGTGCGCGTTTGTGTGTTTATTTTATCTATTACTGTATATTTATTCAAACATTATTTGTAACACAAAATATGTTACTTTTGTGTAAAGCTGTAATTCTATAATGATATTGTAATTAATCCCCACTTGGCCCTAATGCAATTCAACTTTGTTGTAGTAATTCACTTTAGTGTCATAACCAATAAATATATATTTATAATGACTTCGTTCTGATCATAAAAATAAAAGTATTTAGAAATAAAGTCTTCAAATGTCAAGTTAAATATTTGATGTTAAATGTTAATCACTTTAACAATTGACATAAAATATCAAATAAATTAAACTATAACAAAAATGTCTGTATGTTAACTATTTATAACAAGTACCTATGTATAAGCGATGTGTATTGAGGAGGATCGTATTTACTATCGCTATTGAAAATATTCTTATTTTCGTTTGGGAAATAAAAACATTGCTTAACTGTTATTTGGGAGTTTGTATGACAATCGTTTGTTCTGAGGAGTTGTTTGGATTAGTCCCGGCAGCTGAATTTCAACACCGGATATCGCGCCAGAACTCTAAATTCCATCCCCATCATCTCGATGTCTGGAAATCCACAACAGTGCGCTTTTTAAGGCATTTCCTGCCTCGCACAATCACTCTGTGGAACCAGCTTTCGCCGGCGACTTTTCCGAACCGATATGACATAAAAACCTTCATGAAGAGAGTGTACTCTTTCCTCCAAGGCCGGCAACGCACCTGCAAGTCCTCGGATGTTGCAGGTGTCCATGGGCGGTGGTAGTCACTTTCCATCAGGTGAGCCTCCTGCTCGTTTGCCCTCTTACATAAAAAAAATAAAAAAAAAATAGTTATACGTAATACGTAAAAGTATTTATACGTAGGCGGACGAGCATATGGGGTACCTGATGGTGAGTGGACGCAACACGGATGTTTCCTCACGATGTTTTATTTGTAGATCGAGCACAATCTGATTAATTAACACAAATGAAACATATGAAGATTCAGTGCTTGCCCGGATTGAACTCTGAACCACCATCAGTTGAGATTCACGTCCTCTAACTAACTGCGTCATCATGGCTTAATTACCTAAACATAACGTTTAATTTAGTAAATCACGTTGTATGTTGCGTGATGAATGGAAAAACAATTCCTACCTTTTTAAAAACAATACTAGTACTCGTCTTGAGTTTTCGTAACAATTTAAATTGCGCAAAAGTAAGCTTAATAATTTTGTCTGGTTTCCTGATATCAGAAATTTCGCAAGAGTAACCGTAACTTCTTTTATACGACTTCTTCAGAATTAATTTTGAGTAGCCACACGAAGTTTGTTACAAAGTTTCTTATTTACTTGAAAATATACAATTTCGTCATGTTCGTTTGTGACGGATGTTTATTTCGTAATGTAACAAATGTACGAGTACGTAATGTAATGATGTTCCCGCACGATGTTATAATATGGGATGGCAGTATTTCAATGAAATTAGACACATGCGGGATTCCTTTTTTTTCTTTTACCATCAAGAACGAGATAAATTATAAACATAAAATAAGCAAATGAATATTCAATACTAAGTGTTGAACCCGCGACCCCCAGATAAGATACAAGCTTTCTAACCACTGAGCCATCACGGGTCTTGATTTTACAAAGTAACATGACATAACATGTTTGAAATATTTATTATTAAAATACGTATTTTATTTAAACTAATTAACTAACTCATAAAAGACATTTTAATTCAATACGTTTAGTCGTTTCTGAAAATAATAATCGGTATAGAAAGAGTATTGCAATGTAGTCCTTCATCTTGAGTTTATTTTACCTATTCATGGAATAATATAATGCCACGATATTTACCTATATAAATCAGGGGTATATCTGACAATGTATATTGAAAACTTCATGATAATTGGTTCTGTAGTTAGGACGTTAAAGCATAACAAACAACACACTTTCGCATTTATAATATTAGTAAGGATTACTGTTATTATTTGTTTCTAAACTAATATTGATATGATACAAGTAGTTTTTTTATACAATATGAGTAGATTAATTAAAATGTTATATTTCAGTTACAGAATGAAGCAGGGTCTGGAGAGGGCCCTGGGCCCCCCGTCAACAACAACACAGAGGGTGCGGTTGCTAGCCCTCCCCGAGACGACAACCACAACGCGCAGCTCTCAACCCCACGAGCTACGCCACTTACGCCATCGGGTAAGTTTCGTCCCCTGTCTTACTTCCACTAAGCAATAATAAACATAATATAGTTATAGGAAAACATGAACATCATATCAATCAAATCATATTTCTTCTGTGAGATATTAATTTTAAGTTTTTAAAATAACAGTCGTACTTGTAAAGTTAGAAGAAATACCGGCTACAGTACAATACAAATCATAGATATATCAATTGATTGCGTTATTCAAGTAACATTCAGCTAGGATGGGCTTCGGGTGTAATGACGTATGTTACTTAAGCCCTTATAAGAAACGCATTTAATATAACATCATAATCATATTTTCAACTATATAACATAAACTCTTCTCCTTGCTGCCCTTATCCCACTACGGGGGTCGGCACAACATGTATGTTTCGTCCACTTCTTTCTGTCACTTGTCATCTCAGTACTTACACCTTTCATACACATAATATCCTTTCTTACGCAATAATATACTTTCTTGGGCTACCCCGTCCTTTATATCCATCATCAGTTGGTGCTTCTTTCAGACTTCCTCTGATATACTCGTTTCTAATAATGTCTAGCCAAGTTACACTGCACTCCACTCTTAAAATTCGCATCTCCGCCACATGCATTATTTTTACATCGTATTCTTTTGCTGCCCAACTTACACCACGACAGGTCTTATGACGGTATTTTAAATCTTCTGTTTTACGCAAATATTATTATAAATGTGCTCACAGTTGAAGTGATGTAGATACTTTAGCATCGCAAGTAATTGGATTTATTTGATCATTGATGACGTCAGGAAACATCGAATCCAAAAGCTTATTATACGTCTTAGTAATAAATCTTGTTTGTTCCATATTTATGTAGCTACCCTTTCCGGCTTCACGCAGTCAGAATAATGGTCAACATAAAACTTTTAAATCGTTATACGTGGTACACGCATGTATAGCTAGCAGTCCGCATGATTTTAGCCAATTTCAAAAAATAATTAAATACCTAAACCTTCGTCCTGAATCACTTTGTCTATCGTTGAAAACCGAATGAAAATGTTTGGTAGTTTTTGTGTTTGTCGTGTTCTAAACACGACAGACGGCACGACTTTGTTTTATAATATATTGTAGTGAGACTCGTAATACTAGCAGACCGCGTATGTGGCGCTAGTCACGTATTTTAGGATAATAGTCTAATACAGCGGAATCTATAACAGTGCACCTGTACTTGCGTAATATCATAATAGCTAATCGTCCCAGTTTTGCACGAGAAGAAGAAGAACGTATTTTGGAAAGGATGTGTAGATTAATATTGGGAAATTACAACGTACCAGTTTGAAAACTGCTTCTTTATTTAAGGTCTAATACATCTGCGTGCTCGCAGCCGTCGACTGTTCTATAAATAACGAAAGGGTCTAAAAGGATTCGTACATCAAGTTCGATTGAAGGGTGGCTCACGTTACCTTTATTCAGCTGATGAATTGACCGATCTACTGACCTATCCCTGACCTCTAGCGAATCCATATAAGGGCACTTGATAAATACGATCAATTTATTCAATTGGAAAAGTACAGTCTAGTGTTTTAATTATAACATGAAAGTAACATAGCTACGGAAGGACATATGTAAATTAATAATAATGTAAGCGTATATGCTAATATGTTTTTCAAATCAGGACATCTTATCTGGCTTATTTAAATATTTGTTAAGTGTATCGTATCGTATAATAGAATATTATAAAAATAATCTTTATTATAATATAAATTAATGGTAATAAAGCAGTGCAAGTTTTTAAATACAAAAAAATAACATTAACGTAATATTCATTCAAAATATTTTCTTCGAAAGACGTCCGATACATTGTGTAAATTAATAATATGCACATAATATGAACGACTTTCCAAACTAAAGTTGTGAATTGTTTTCTATTGGTCTAAAAATAGAAAAATATTACATTTTTGTTTCATCTTTTTTTCGTTGCATTATTAAGTCGTGTTGAACTGTTGATACACACAAAACACATAAAAAAAATTTAGTAATTTTGTTATTGTAAAATACATAAATAAACAAAACTTAGCTTACATAATATAGCAAAAATACAGAAAAATTTAATTGGTAAATAATTAAAATAATTTTGGCTATAGTTATAAATACCTAAACATAGTATGGGTATTTTTGTTATTTATTATATCTATTATATGATAATTTCTCCACAGACTTGTGCATCCGTGCCTTGAGCTACATTTAGTTTCTTAATTTATGTTAAATGTTTGTTCCGATTTTAAAATAAGAAAAAAAAAACAAAATGGCCATTTGCGAAATGTTTCAAAATATTGTCACTCAAAAAAAAAACGTCCTCAAAAATATGAAGAAATATATCTAATATATGAATATTACATATTCACGAAGTTTCACGAAGTGTTTATTTTTAAATAAGTCGGTAACGATTACTCAGCTACTCTAATTACGTGCACTAGTTTTTACTCTGGTTAAAATTCAGTGGCCGTAATAAGTAGCGGTAAAGGTCGGAGAGAAAATCATGCTAATTTTGAATATATGACTACTGGATAAATTCTAACACAAAATATGTAGGGTTGGTTCAAAGAACATTATTTATGATTGGAGAATACATTATGAAGTATTTGGTTTGTTATATTGCGCTAGTTTTACAAATTATTCTTCTCACATTAGTGTTTTACTGAAGAAACTTAAAGTACTGAAATATAATGTTTGTAAATCTTAGATATATATCTTATTACACGAACACATACATATCATATATTTATATAATAAATAGGATAACATTTGACAATTTTTTAAAGGTTAACTTCCAAAATTCTGATTGCTTTTGTTCTTACAATCAAATTTATAATTAATATGATTTGAAGCAATTTCATTAATTTGATGTTCATACCAAGACATATTTACATGCACTCTCACTGCCTCGATGGTCTACTGGCTAGATAAGGCCCGGTGGTCCTGGGTTCGATTCCCAGGTCGGGTCAATAAATAGTTATTGGGTTTTTCTGTCAGAAAATTCTCAGTAGCAGCCCGGAGTCTTGAAGTTGGAAGTGTGCAACCTCCCGTGCCTCGTAAAGCATGTAAAGCCGTTGGTCCTACGCTACGCCTGAACTCTTTCCGGTCGTGTCGGATTGCTGTCCTATCGGATTATGAGAGCTTAGGAAAAGAGAGTGCACTTGTATTTGCGCACACACTGGAAACTACTACCGCCGCGAAAGGACACACCCAGCCCTGTGAAGTAACGGCGAAAGAATCTCAGCGAGTTGGTTTTTTTTTGCCTTTTTTATGGATGAATCGACGATGATGATATTTAACACTGATCAACCTTTTTTAAGTTCCTCCAAGTATTTCGGGGAGTTTTGTTATAAACAACTTATTTACTTTGTATGATATCTGCAAAGTCCATCTTAAGGTTATAGATTTTCCAAAGAAAACGACCCTTAATTTATTTAATATATTTTAATTCAATTGAGCTAGAAAATACGAATAATATTATCGTATTTTTATACGTGTATTATAATTATAACTTAAACATGTCAACGTAACCTTACACATTGAAAGAGTTTAAAAACACTATCTATATTCATGCAACGGGGCTACAATGGAAGCCTCTTGGAATATTAATACGATAGAAAACTCCGAGCAATAAAGTAATGGTCGCGCGAAAGACATGCATCAAGACTCAAGCTGGCTGTCCATTGAATATAACGAGCAGAGGTATTTTTCTTGTTGACTCTGGACGACTTTGAAGTGGAACTTAAGATAAAAACATTAATATTCTCTATGGATGTTCATTTGACTTATAATCAATTACAAATATATATATATAAACGTTAAATAAAGGAAACGTGCAAACGAAGCCAAGATTGTATGTTTATTTTTGACGTGACAACGTCTTATAAATTGGTTTGCCGGGTGACACTTCAAGAAACTGCGTTACGCTCCGCTCACGCTATGCGCTCACAATGAGAGCGAGTGAGAGGCACGCGTCCCTTCCACTCGGGCATGGTTAGCCCGCCTAAGAGCGAGAGAGACAGACATAAAAAGTGAAATTCAGTGCGAGATTCTTTGTATAAATTAATGTTTTAAATATAATTCTTTGTATAAATAAATGTTTTAAATTGTTACTATTATTTCATCCTTCTTCCTACTATACGAATGAATATTCACATTAAAATTATTTTACCACTCAAAGTCGTTGTCACGTAAAACTTTCGCCCGTATACCGACTTTACAGGCAACCAATTTTTTAACTTTTGTTTTGGTTTTGGTAAAAAAGAGAACTCGGTCCACGTGATTGACGTAAAGCCTTTTCGCGTCGGAAAAGTTCCATTACAAAGGCAAGAATAATAACAAAATACATATTTAATTTACCTTGTCTTCTAAAAGTACGTTAAATGTTATTACTATGGAAAATAAATTGGTTTATTTATTCATTTTTTTTTAATAATTGTTGTAGTTTACACATCTACAACAATGTGTTAATTAGTATTTTATAATATGAATATATTATCTGTGTATATACATCTGTCTTCTCGGATGACATACAACGCGGAGCGCGGGAACAGGCATAGAACATATACATACATATATGGGAATTGGTGCGCAGTGAAGACCGTGTCTGTGTATAGCTAACTGATATGTAAAATAAAGTGAGTTAATTAATTTGTAAAACCGATCCTACGGTTCACCTTACCACTATCACGTACGGTTCCATATTTCGCGATAGCTTCTCGTGCAGCGGAAGACCAGCTTATACATGCGACGCCCTGGGATCGCGGATTTAGGTCAACGCCGGTTTAATTGGGACAAGAAAAACAACGATCTCTGTGTCGAAGCATTAATATTAAAAGAATTATTTCTTCAAGTCGGTTGTAGTACATGTACTTTTACAACTAACTTAGTAATACTACCTGTTTTTTGTTTATTTTGTTGTTGGTCTAATCTTTAATATATAAACTTATAAAGCAATGACTAGACTTGTTTAATAATACTATTACGCACACATTAAACTATAATATCTTGAATGTTGTCATTTTGTAGTTTTGTGAAAGGCCTGTTAAGGAGGGCAAAAACTATGTCTATTTCGAACTTCATCTGTTCGAATCGCTTTCTGTCATTTTCAAATAATTTCTAAGCATGAAAACTGAATAGCTTTATTGTGTATGGAACAATGACCACGACCTCTAATTCGATTAGCGCAACCCCTTGAGCCTCTTGCGAGATAATTTGGCACAGTGCCATATCTGATACCATCCAGAAACGGTGTCTTAAAGATACAGCCAGTTCTGTATTAAATAATAATAATGTTAATTAGATTTGACATTTACATTAGAAATTTTAACTCCTCTATTAGGGCATTGTATTCAATAAGAACGAGGTCAAGTATAATGTACATTTATGCAGTAGAATAGGTCACACCTTAAATCGTAGATCGTATAACCCATGGTTGTTGAAAGCTACAGGAGATTCAGTGCATAAAAATATTGAAAAATATAGATACTTTTTTCTGTTTTCACCATACTTCAGTTTGACGGCAATCCCACACGACGGGAGAGAGATCGGACGATAATGTTGCATCGCATCATCAGCGGAAGACCAGCTTAATGTTATGGGAACGTTCCACTAAAAACCTATAATTTTTTTTTAACAACGAATTTTAGTTCGGTGCATTGTATAAGCTTGGTTATTTGTACCACCAACCTTGTTGGCACAACTAAGTTGCATCTCTATTATATATGACTCAGTATTTGGAATTGCCTTTGTTGACAAAGTTAAAAATATAAAATAAATTGGTATTATATTTTTAACTTTGTCAACATTAATTATCGTATATGTATTTAATTGTCTGACTGCCACGATATTTTTAGCAATTAATCTGTGCCGGTAAATTATGTCTATAATTAATATTAATATAATTGATTACTAAAAAGCTGAACAGATTATCCTAATATAGTTAGAAAAATATATATAACGATAATGAATATTCTGATACCTTCTTTATTTCTCCTCTAAGGAGCGGTGATTCGACAGTTTCTCCTGTGGGATATTATCTGAAAGCTTTTTGTTAGACATCAATATTCTTTTGTGCACAGTTTGTTGACTATAAAACTTTAGGATTTATAAGAGTCAGTCTTAGACAGGCGGTTATAAAAAAATATATTTACAAGTAGGACAAAGCTTTTTCATTGTCTGTGGATGACCGGACTCGATAACCTCTAAGTACAGGCTGAATCCTGATTGGTTTTCAGATAACAAACAAAGGCCTTTTGACGTGACAACGTCTTATAAATTGGTTTGCCGGGTGACACTTCAAGAAACTGCGTTACGCTCCGCTCACGTTATGCGCTCACAATGAGAGCGAGTGAGAGGCACGCGTCCCTTCCACTCGGGCATGGTTAGCCCGCCTAAGAGCGAGAGAGACAGACATAAAAAGTGAAATTCAGTGCGAGATTCTTTGTATAAATTAATGTTTTAAATATAATTCTTTGTATAAATAAATGTTTTAAATTGTTACTATTATTTCATCCTTCTTCCTACTATACGAATGAATATTCACATTAAAATTATTTTACCACTCAAAGTCGTTGTCACGTAAAACTTTCGCCCGTATACCGACTTTACAGGCAACCAATTTTTTAGCTTGTTTGAGATCTCTTTTGAGGTTTCGGTTCGAATATTTCGTTCGAAACGTTTAAATAAGCAGGAAAACGGAGAAAACTTATTTTTATGTGGAATTTGATATGTCTTTGTGTGTGTATGAGAGAGTATGAGATATTCTCTGCATCTAAAATTATTCTAGTCCTCGACTATAATTTAGTTTTGCCATGAAGAACATCAAAATATCGGTCACAATAACATTAGAAAATGTTGTAAAAAAAAACCTGTAAATTGTAGTCCTAATATAGTTTGTTCTGACTGACTATAAATGCACAGCTAAATCTACTGAGTCTAGAAACTTTGATTTGGGCAATTTCAACTTGAAGCGGGAGAAACATACATTAAATATACCTATGCGAAGTCGAGACGGGCACCTATTATCTTATATATGTATATACTAGGTGACCCAAAAACATTTTCCAAAGTCAGAAGATAATAACTCTTCCTAAAAGCTTGTAACATGGCAGAATCTAATTAGAATAATTAGCAGGCAGACGTGAAGTCAAGGCTCTCTCAAATTATAAGGGGTTCAGTTGCAAAATCGATTTACAACCATATTAAGAACTAATTTCTTTAATATCGATGTTAATATCATTTTGATTTTCTCTGACAAAGTATTATGAGCTTATCATTCAAACTAACCAATTGCATCGTTGATCGAGGGTCAATGTCCAAACAAAAACCTGAATGTAACAACCCAAATAAATATAATTAAGTAAATATTTATTTCAAAATTTAAACTACTGGGTTTATTTATTTGAGCAACCAACAGACGGACAAAGGTTGAAAAGTTATTCAGTAAATGTTCTACTCATTATCAGTTATCACAATTCACATCTATATCTATACTATCTATATTCTATATTAATATATAAAGTTGAAGAGTTTGTTTGTTTGATCCGGCTAATCTCAGGTACTACTGGTTCGAATTTAATTTTTTTTTGTGTTGTATAATCCCATTAACGAGGAAGGTTAGGTTAGGGTACGTTAGGTTAGCTAGTCGGAGCAGCCGCGGCATTGAACCGACTGCTACCCAATGTAGGTGGACCTAATGCAGGCTGTCGCCGTTTATATGCTGGAGTAATAAAATCTATGGCTCTCTATGGAGCTCTGATATGGGTCAATGCTCTCACGGCCCAGAATAAGACATCTCTGCGCAGACCGCAGCGAGCCATAACGGTCAGACTCATTCGAGGCTATCGCACCATTTCATATGAGGCGGCGTGCGTACTAGCTGGAACTCCACCCTGGGATCTAGAAGCTGAAGTGCTGTCATTTGTATACTGGAGGGTTGCTGAAGCGAAAAGGTCAACTGGTCATCCGCCTCCAGAGCAAATAAGACGTTGGAGAGAGTCCGCCCAAGAAACACTTCTCGAAAAGTGGAAAGAACGACTCGAGGTGCCTATGTATGGTGTTATGACTATTACGGCGATAAGGCCCATACTTCAGCAGTGGGTCTCAAGGAAGTGGGGAGTGCTCACGTTTCACCTTGTACAGATCCTTACGGGACACGGATGTTTTGGCCGATATCTGTGCAGGGTGGCTCGTAGAGAGCCAACGCAAGTGTGTCACGAGTGTGGACATGACGAAGATACGGCACAGCACACCTTATCGGAATGTCCAGCGTGGGTGCAACCGCGAAGTCAGCTTGTCGCTGCTGTGGAACGAAATCTTTCGCTACCAGCCGTGGCGAAGGCTATGGTAGAGCACAAAACCTCCTGGACGGCGATGGTTGCATACTGCGAACATGTCATGTCCCTAAAGGAGCGAGCGGAGCGCACCAGAGAGGAAGATGTCTCTGCTGAGTTCATGCGCCGTAAAAGAGTAGGGCGTAGACGGCTGGCCTACGGTCGACAGCTACCCCCCTAATGAATAGCCTATGGGTGGCAGATGCGGGGACATCTGTTACCCGCCAAGAATAGGCCTTACATAAGCTGGAGGTAAACCAAGTGTTCCAGTACACCTGCAGAGGAGTAAACCATAGGGGGGTCTGTATCCGGACGATTGCTGACGGAGTCGCGGATGTGTGCGAAAGCGTTCCCGTGGTTTCGCCGTATAGCAAAGAGAGGGACACCTTGGGGTTTTAGTCGGTAAGAACCCGACATAGTTATGTCGGGTTCTTACCCTCGCCTCCCCGGGCGGGGAAGTATCCGAAGAGGATTTCCCCAAGAAAAAAAAAAAAAGAAGGGTACGTTAGGTTAGGCTGATTTTTATTAATTTTATAGCGGGTACAGCTATTCATGCATAAATAAGCAGCTCTTATCATTAACATTGTTATTAAATGTGCTATTGAATAATTATTAAAATTACTTTAGTAAGTGGGATATTACGTATGGACCACGTGACCTACTCATTGGTCTCCTAGGAAGGATATAAAGCTGTAAATCTTGATTGGATGTACACGAGGTTGGGCTCTATAAGTTAGATAATAATGAAAAGTCACTTGATTTAAACTATTTTAACTATAATATACTGTCTTCTCAGGTAAGTAAGTTTATTTTAGACAAATCAAAACAAGAGCGGATTTAAAAAAAAATATATTTCCCTCGCGTACCCCTAACACGGACCTCTCGGGGCCGATCTCGTTTCTATGCTTTTCTATCTACAACGACTTATAGTATCACATTCTTTTGGCATTGCATACATGTCTTAAAAAAAGTTGCTAGAATATTTTTTTATCATAGCATAAGGAGGCGGACGAGCATATGGGCCACCCGATGGTAAGTGGTCACCAACGCTCATAGACGTTGGCATTGTAGGAGACGTTAACAATCGCTTACATCGCCAATGCGCCACCAACCTTGGGAACAAAGATGGTATGTCCCTTGTGCCTGTCCTTCAAACCTTCAACTTCAACTTCAACCTTCAAACCGGAACACAATAATAACAAGTACTGCTGTTTTGCGGTCGAATATCTGATGAGTGGGTGGTACATACCCAGACGAGCTTGCACAAAGCCCTATCACCAACAATATAATATATATCTTTTAACTATTATATAATGGGATGATTTATAAGTCTCTTAAGCTTGAAATATTTAACATGAAATAAAAACTACAACTACAGACACGTTAAGAATAGAATAAATCACTGACAAAAATCCAATATATAGGAGGAAATTATATATTGTTATATGTTATTTATAAATAGTATTCTACTAACCTATTCTTACGTATTGTTATGTATATGTTGTTGGAGTTTTTGTTAAGACATTGTTATCACTTGGCGACGCTCCATATGACCTCATAATAACTCTTCGTATGTTTACATTTTTTTCTCCTTCACAAGGAAGGGCAGGACGGAATCATGTTTGAATAATGTTAAGTTATAATGTTGAGGATATTTAGGTTGTGATAGACATACTAGTTAAAATAGTAGTAAGTAGTAACAGCCTGTGAATGTCCCACTGCTGGGCTAAGGCCTCTTCTCCTCTTTGTGAGGAGAAGGTTTTGGAGCTTATTCCACCACGCTGCTCCAATGCGGGTTGGTGGAATACACCTATGTGACAATATGTGACAGAATTTCAATGTAAATTTGACACATGCAGGTTTCCTCATGATGTTTTCCTTCACCGTCAAGCACAAAATGAATTATAATCAGAAATTAAGCACTTGATATTCAGCGGTGCTTGCCCGGGTTTGAACCCACGATCATCGGTTAAGATTCACGCGTTCTTACCACTGGGCCATCTCGGCGTATTAAAATATAACATACTTTGTTGACTGATCGAAGAGATAAATAAATAAAACGACAAATTTTAATATCCATGTATTTGCTATTTTATTTATAAAGGTTTATCGAACATGAAAATGAAGTTACATATTATATATGTATATTTAGTATATCTGTGCCCCTTGTTAAAAGGTATTAAATGTATTTTTATCAATTTTAAAATTAATACATAATACAATACATATACTTTAAAATAAAAATTAATTTATTAATACTTTATTTATTTATACCTATCTCACGTCTCAACAAAAAGCGAATAAATACTCTTAGATACAAAAATACTTACTTAAACTATTTACAATATCCCTAAATTTGTGTGTAAATTTTGAGTTCAACAAAAGTCGAATAACCTTAAATTACAGACTGTGACCGTCTGTCTCATTTTAAAGGTTAAAGTACATAAAATCTTATAATTAAAAAAAAGTATAAAACTGCTTTTATTTTAAACACCGAATCACAAATGAAATGAACGTTGCTCAACTGTTTTAATGGCGTAGTAAGTATTTGCAATAAACAAGATAATTAGAAGCAATGCAAATCAAATCAACACGATTACTCTTACTTAAATTTTTCATAATTAATCTGTGATGACAAAAGATGTTGAACAAACAAATAATCCGTCTCGTTCCGTCCTTGACCCAATGAGATCTGGATCGTGTCGGAGCACTCGGCACCCTGATGTATTTCATATACATGATTGATGTCAATTCACGTTCCAGTTTATTTTCTATACAATTGATATCATTATAGTTGTCTATGTATTTGTGCGAGATAGAAAAAATAAATGATTGATATTACTAAAAAAAAAACTTTATTTGCTTGTTATAAATATCTTGCGCCTTATATAAAAATAAACTTAGTTATGAACATTGTTATGCGTATCAGCGTTGTTTTTGTCTAACAAGCATTGCCTAATGAATTTTCCCCCAAGCAAAATTTGTAGGTTATTTTATACAAAACTTTTTATAATTTCAGAAATTTTAAAGTTATACGGTGAACGATTAACGGCGTGGGAGAGGACAGAAGTACGCAAATATCCCGAGGTCTGGTTCTTGGGGCTTGAGGCGAGCAAGGTCCAGGCGTGGTCCACCTTGCCTAACAATTGCGGCTTTGATGATGAGAACGGCAGCTACAACAAAGTAAGTGATACACGGTGATAAATATATTTTCGTACATATCTTGAGTAAATTGCTTACCAATAAATTTCCTTAATTTCTTTCTACTTACCTTTCCTTGAGTCTATTTCGGTTGGGTCAATCACGTGTTATATTGTACATTGTATTCGGTAGAAATGTACTATAATTTTGTTTTGGAAGAATGTTTTAACATTTAGCGAATTAAAAGCTCGGGATACACCCTCTTATTCCGGGCCTCGAGGCGGTAAAACACACAATAGAAAACCGAACTAACATTTATTTCTCAATGTAGAGTAGTATATATTTATGTATGTCTGAACTAAATAGAATGAATTAGAAAATAACTTCCTTATAAATGTTCGCACCGAAAATTAATATAATTTGTTTAATACGTTAGATAAGATTGAAATCTAGTTTTTATGCCGGTAACGTATAAAAAACGAATAGTCAACGCATCTCTAGTTTATTATAGTTATATCAAAGATGAGTGATTAGCTAAGTTAGCTTCTCTAATTAACATAAACGAAATCAGAGCGACACCGCTTTCTTTTTGTGAATACAAAAATTATAAAGATTTTTTTTGTAATACTGTCAATGTATTATAATTAATTGTGCAAGTAGGAAAAGAAGATACATTCATGAAAACAAATCCGTTGTCTTGTTTTTAATTCTTTTTTTCAGTTTTGAAGTTTTTTTTTATTTTGTAGCATTTTTAATGTTGCCAGTCTTAGGTGTCAACATGATTTGACAGTTGATTCAAAAACGCGGTAAAAGCGATCCTTAGTCACAACGTTTTACTAAAGCAAGACTCGTTGGAAAACTTTTTAAACGTATAAAACATTTATGAAGTAAATACATTGCAGAAACTCCAGACCGCTGGAAAACTTGCCGTTTATTATGCAAATGTGACCTGGTTTTTTGATCAAATAGAGAAAGTATTTCAGGCTGCGAAATCTCGGGTTTAAGGTTTGACGTAACGTACACGTTTGTACATCGTTTTATGCTCCTAAACAATACGAAAAACATTTTTATCCGTATTTAATAAACGATTTTAAAAATAAAAATAAATTGAGATTAGGAAACAGTTAGTAACAATTTGCTATAACTTTAACAGATTCAGTCACAGTCAGACTGTTTAATCGATATATAGTTATACTTCATACAAGAAAGGATTTTCAGAGCCATTAATAAAAGCCAGTGTTCCGAAAACCAAATATTTAAGACAGCGGGGAACGAACACGCAACAGTTGCCTACGTCATTTCCGCTGCAGTTACAATAGTACCAGCCTCGATTATAGCATATATAATATAACAATATAATTATATATATATTTAAATATAAAAATGTCAATAGCGCATGATGGTTTTCGGGCCGCCTAGCGATCCCCGGTTCGATCTTTTGGGGCATTATCGTCCCCACTCCTGTGCACTTAATTGGAGGGGTAAACAGAAATACTAAGGATTCCTTAAAAAACGTCTTTCTAGTATTCTTTACAAAATAATAATATTTAAATAAAAACAATGAAGAAATATGCAAAAAATTTCGTCTATCTATATAATATACCTTTTTTATTTATCGTTTTTTAGGGTTTCGTAACCAAAGGATAAAACAGAGCCCGATTACTAAGATTCCGCTATCCGTCCGTATATCTATCCGTCTGTCACCAGGCTGTGTCTCATGAACTGTGATAGCTAGATAGTTGAAATTTTCACGGTGTATTTCTGTTGCCCCTATAACAAAAATACTAAAAACAGAATAAAATAAATATTTAAGTGGTGCTCCCATAGAACAGACATGATTTTTTGCCGTTTTTATAGATAATGGTACTGGAACTCTTCGTGCGCGAGTCCGACTCGTACATGGTCTACCGGTTTTGTATTTTATCATTTAGGTCTTTCTTTCTCATTGTCAGAGAATAAGTTCAATCGTTATTGTTGAATACGCCTATTTGTTACTCATATCAGCTTAAAATATTTTTCAGTTTTTTATCAATCAGTACGAGTCAAATCATAAGCTTATTCACAAAATTAAAATGTTTCCAGGCGCATAGACAGCTGTACCTACTAATAATAATTGTATTAATTACTCAATCTTATTTATTATCCAGAAAATCCACGACCACATCGCATATCGGTACGAGATTCTCGAAGTGATCGGCAAGGGTTCGTTCGGTCAAGTGATAAGAGCGCTCGACCACCGCAGCGGTAACCAAGTTGCCATCAAGATCATCCGGAACAAGAAACGGTTCCACCACCAGGCGCTGGTCGAGGTGCGGGTGCTGGACCACCTTAGACTGAAGGACAAAGATCAAACGCACAACGTGATACACATGCTGGATTATTTCTACTTTAGAAATCATCTCTGCATTAGTTTTGAACTTATGAGGTAAGAATAGTCTTCTTATACATTTCCTTTTCAGTCTTATACCATAAAACGTTTACATGTAAAAGAGAGTAGCCGTAGTTTTAATAAAATGATTAGACATTTAGTAGACAAAAAAATATTTCGCTTAAAGCTTTTAGGTATAAAAGGCTACCAAAATGTAAGCCCAAATATAACAAATTTAAAAGTCATTATATATTTAATTTTTAATTACTATTAGGTATTTCACAATCTGTGTCAAAATTCTTCATTAAATACTTTTTCATTCGATTTCACGTATTTCATTCGATTTACAAAATACAAAGAAAACAAATCGAAATGTACGCCAATGTAAGTTAACGAACTGCGGAGGCTAATGAATAGCAATGCAGGTCTTGTATCACGCCGTACCAGGAAACTAGATAGCTGTTCATTTTGACTATAACCGCAGTAACATTTTTCACTACTCATTATCAGTAGTATTATTTATTGGCTATTCTATAAGAACTTATTTCGTGTAATACTTTGTAAAAACTCTACAATAGATTATTAATCGTGATGATCGATTTTAATCGATTATTTTATATACATATTATATTTAATGACATATTAAATTATATATAGTTATATAGCTTTTCCATTGCTTTCGAAAAACTCCTTAGTCGTCTGTTTGTTCCGATTGTAATAACCTTTTGAGCGCTTAATATCCTACTCGACTTTAGATGACTCATTGTCTCCTTAAAAACTAAGATGTTATGTCCCTCGTGCCGGGTCATTCACCATTCAAATTGGAATACAATAATACTAAGTATTGCTTTTTGGCGGTGGAATATTTGATGAGTGGGCGGTACGCTACCACCAAGTGACTAGTGTTCTACGTTTATTGAAAGATGTATCACTGTTTGTTTCAGTATTAATCTCTATGAGCTGATTAAAAAGAACAACTACCAAGGGTTCAGCTTGAGCCTCATCAGACGGTTCTCGAGTTCACTGCTGCGCTGTCTGAGGCTACTCGAAGCTGAGAACATTATACATTGCGACTTAAAACCTGTAAGCACTGTACTTATTAACCGATATAATGTGACAGTTTTATTGGGAAAATTATAACCTTCGCTTTTTATAATCGCTTGAATTGTTGAACTCTTTGTGTAAATGATTATTTTATTGATTTCCTAAGTTAAAAAAATATCGACATCGTAATTTATATGAAGCGAATATGGAGCTGGGGTAATGTCTCCTTTTGTGTCTATTGGTCCACAATGTTTTCCTTCACCGTCGAGCACGCGATGAATTATAAACATAAATTGAGCCGATGAAAATTCAGTGGTGCTTGAGTGAATTTGTACCCGCAACCAGGGGTTAACTAAGATTCACGCGTTCTAAGAACTAAGCGATTTCGGTTACAAGCGCTCACTTTGTATTATTTTTTGAAAATAAACAAATAATATTAATGTCCTTGCGTATTTTATTTTGCAGGAAAATATATTGCTCAAAGCTCGAGGAAGTTCATCGATCAAAGTCATAGATTTCGGCAGCTCCTGCTACACGCACGCCCGCGTCTACACGTACATACAGTCTCGGTTCTATAGAAGCCCCGAAGTGATCCTGGGCCTGCCGTACGGCCCAGCTATTGACATGTGGAGCATGGGTTAGTAGTCGGAGAAGTGTCTCGCACTTTCATTATTACATATGTAAATTCGTTTAAAATAAATAAGTGACCTGTTAGTTATTAGGGAAGAGTAAAGATCAAATGCAACTTAATGGTTTTTTTTATAACATAGGAAGGCGAACGAGCTTGTGGGCTACCTGATGGTAAGTGGTCACCAACGCCCATAGACATTGGCATTGTAAGAGATGTTACCATCGCTTACATCGCCAATGCGTCACCACCCTTGGGATTTAAGATGTTATGTCCCTTGTGCCTGTAATTACACTGGCTCACTCACCCTTAAAAACGGAACACAACAATAGCAAGTACTGCTGTTTTGCGGTAGAATATTTGATGAGTGGGTGGTACCTCCCCAGACGAGCTCGCACTAAGTCCTACCACCAAGTATATGGTACGTGGTTACCAGTGTTTATAGTTAATGTTCGTACCAATTTAGGTAGGGCTTTGTTCAAGCCCCTCTGGGTAGGTCCCACTCATGATTTTTTCTGTGGGAGTGCTCACAGTTCTAACTTCTAGACTCCGGTCTTCGACTGAAATTCTTCGACGGAAAATCCCTATAACTTTTTGTCAGCCTGACCGGGGCTTGAACTCGTAGGTGGAGGTTTCATAATATGCTTTGTATCTAACCACTAGACAAAGGCATTTGAATATAGAAGTGAAAAGAGCAAATGTCGCCTTATGTGACCTTTGCTCGTAGAAATTGGTGTTGTAAAAGACATTAGCTATTCTGATGCGTTGCCAACAATAATGCCGTCGTACTTGTACTAGAATAATAATAGTGCACGATACACATTCACTATCTCTCGATACGGCGCCGGACCTACGGTTGCGTCACAAACACGCAGTCGAAAAGAACAAGGCATAACCTTATTTATATATAAATATACCTCTTTTATATATTATACAAATAATACTTTTTAAATAGAGCCAGTGAGGATCGTTGTATAAATACAATAAAAGAACTCAAGTTCCTCCGACTCCGCAAAGTCAATACAATAAAATTCCGCACATTTGTAATTTTTCAAATAATACAATTGGAGTTTAAATATTGAAAATTATGTTCTTGCTAATTGATGTAAAGTTCTTGTAAAAGCATTAATTCATATATTCATTTTTCATTTGATTAAAAAATAAACTCAGTGATTCAGTTGGTGTTATCTATCCTTCCTATTTATATTTTCGCCAAATAGAATAAAAGGTCGTAATATCACATATTATAAGAACAACATTTAAGTATAAACAAATCAAATTTATTTGTTACCTAATAATTAATATTCTAAACGGATATAATATCTAAAAATAATATTAAATATTTCCGACGTAACAAATCACAATATTTATAGAAAAATATCAGCATTAAGTTCTACAACAAACAAACCAGTTCGCGTATCTAAGATCATTAGTTTTGGTAATAATAAGTAAAAATAGTAGATAAAAACATTAAGGCGAGTTTAAATCTTATTAATTCGCAATAGAGGTGATTATTGTGCGAACAATTTCGTAATATTTCAACCATCGGCGAGTGGCAGACCGTGTTATATAAGCGGCAAGTTTGTAGAAAGCCGAGAGAAAGGCGACGAGTCAGACGACACGTGTGTTCTGCAAATATCGACATATGTACCTAAAAGTCTGCCTCCTTTACGCAATAGACAGACACACAAACTGCCATTACTGTTTATATTTGTACTAAATTACTATTGTATAATATGTTGTTACATCTTAAGTCTTCGTTCACGATTTTTTTATAATAGAAAAGCGGCACTCGATTGTAAATAAACGTAGCCATTGACATTGTTTTTATTAAATATTAACGATCTCTTAAACTATCCATGGGATTTAAGGTCATGACAGTAATAGAACGGAGCAGATACGTTCTCGATTCAATTCCAATCCAAATTTATCTATTTTATATTTATTCGGGTCGAAACCGATATGACGTTAACATACACCGTTGTGTCAAAACCAAACTTATTTAAAAAATAAGAAAACGGATAAGCGGCAGCCATTTTGCTTCGATTCGATTGCGATAAAGTGAAAATTTGTTAGTAGAATTACCCCTCATGCCCTTTAAGCCGGAACACAGCAACACAGACTATTCATTTTTAATAGAAATGATACAGTCGATAGACATAACATTATACTAATAAATGTTATATTTATACTTAGATATGTGTTTGAAATTTTATTTATCAAAACTTTTAACTGCTATAATATCACCTCTTCTTATTTACTTATTTGACTTACCAACATAAGTTACAATAAAAAATCGACGATATAAATATTACAATTAAATACTAACGATTTTGAAGCTAAATATATAAGCTAAATACATAATGTATCTCGTTTTCGTCACTTCATTAATAACAATATATGATCAAACAATGTTCAGGCTAGGAATATATTAATCAATATAAGTTAATTTTCACCAGGTTGCATCTTGGCGGAACTTCACACGGGTTACCCGCTGTTCCCGGGGGAGAACGAGGCGGAACAGCTCGCCTGTATCATGGAGCTGCTGGCCCCCCCGCCACCTGATCTCCTGCTGCATGCTACAAGGAAGCGGCTCTTCTTTGGTAAGTTGTAATGCGTCTCATAGAATGTAACAATATTATTAATGCATATATTACTACTACCTTATACAAAAGGAAAAAAAAATAAAAATACGCGTTCTAACTTAATAATAATATCATAACTTAATAAATCAATTAATTAACATTTCTTAATTATGTACAATAGTATATAAGGCATATATATCAAAAACGTTGTAACACGCCTTCATCATCTTTATTATCTTGTGTAGAATAATAGTAGATATGTATTTAATATATATATATATATATATATAATTATATACATTTTCCTTTCAAGATTATACTGGATTGTTCTCTGTGCTATTTTGAATGGAAAGGACTTGAGTCTTGACCCTTGTCAATGAATCGCCACGACACACACACAACACACAACGTGCAACACCTTGGCAATTTAATGTTACGTTAGTGTAGGTCACACTAATGTAACATTAAATCCTCCTCATTGATACCCAATACATTGTCGATGGTATTTAAAACGTGTAATTAAATATCCAATCAAACTAAAATACCTGAATATCTAAAATAGATAATATATTAAATTATTTTAACGTAAATATAACCTATACCGGTGGGGCTTTGTGCAAGCTAGTTAGGTACCACCCACTCATCAGATATTCTACCGCAAAACAGCGGTACCTGGTATTGTTGTGTTCCGGTTAGAAGGGTGAGTGAGCCAGTGTAATTACAGACACAAGGTACATAACACCTTAGTTCCCAAGGGTGGTGGCGCCTTGGTGAGGCCTATTACCACCAGGTGGCCCATATGTCGTTCGCATATCTATTTTATAAAAAAAACTGACAAGTTTTATGTTTGAAAGCGTCAATCGATTAAGTCGAACGTCCGACTTCCTTAATTGCAATGTCTCTTTATTGTTTATTTTTTTACAAACAATTATCCGATACACTCTACGTTGATGGTTCTATACTAAACACCTTCACGGAAGTGTCGACAAATTATTTACGAAGTTATCAATCCAATCAAATGGACGATGCGTAAATGTACACATAGATGTATATAGATAGATAGATATATAAAGCAATAACATGAACTCGTTTTTGGAAATGGAACTAAGACCATATGGCGTACGGCTCTATTTATTTATACATCAGGTTTCACTTACTTCATTACTAAAAACCACTTTTCACTAAGGCCTCTTCTCCTCTTTTTGAGGAGAAAGTTTGGAGCTTATTCCACCACGTTGCTCCATTGCGGATTGGTGGAGTACACATGTGACAGAATTTCAGTGAAATTTGGCATATGCAGGTTTCGTCACGATGTTTTCCTTCACCGTCAAGCACGAGATGAATTATTATAATCACAAATTAAGCACATGAAAATTCAGTGGTAGTTGCCCCGTGCCCGGGTTTGAACCCACGATCATCGGTTAAGATTCACGCGTTTTTACCACTGCGCCAATTGAGACGGGATGGGCCGGCAATCTATCACGACCGGAAGGCTCCTGGGTTCTAAGGACAACCAAAACGTTTTATTGGCCTGACCAGGGTTTTGAATACATGATCCTTATCTTAGAAACAGTTAATGTCAATTATTTTCTTTACAGATTCAAAAGGCTCACCGCGTTCTGTGACCAACTCGAAAGGTCGAAAGCGGAAACCTGCATCACGAACTCTCTCAACAGCTGTCCAGAGCAACGATCCAGCCTTCCTGCACTTCTTACATCGGTGTTTAGAGTGAGTGTTAATTCGAATATTCATTGTAGTTATTACATTTAAATTAACATTTCTAATATGACCCTTATAGTTTATTGTTATAAGTTTTCATTTAGATCACGTCTCAGTTACTTGCGTTTTAATTTTTATAGAAGTCCATTCAACCGATTTTTGTTAAAATTTTGAGCTTACTTTACGTGCTGGTTACAATATAATCTAGCAAACTAAAATTTCAATCATTAAGGTTCATTGATTAAATAAAAAACTTACTTTTAATAAGGATTTTTTACACCATAAAAAATAAAATATATTTTTTTAAATTCGAATGGTCTCTCGAAGTACCGATCCACTTAATAAAGAGTCGTTAAAATCGCTACATAATTGGATAAGTTATTAGGGACATACATGGTAAAAAACTGAACCCTACTTTTTTTTTAAATTCGCCTAATAATTGAAATCAATTCATTTGATATATTTTGCTTGATAAGTATAAAATCTTGTCTGTCGAAATGTTTACGTTATTAACTTAAAGCTTAGTATTGATATAAACTTATGTAATAATTATGTAATTTAAGCGATAAAAATAACAACTTTTATTATCTTAAATAAATTTCCTTATACGCTGATACAACAATAATCGTAAACAAAATTAATAAAATTATCTAGTAAATATTGCGTCTCGTGCTGCGGTTTTATGTTTGATTATGAATCAATGAATGAATCAGTGTAGGAGACACTACAATACACAAAATAAAAATCAGGTATCGACCAGTACGAATTCCTTTCTTCAATTCTTCATATACGAAACTATTATTACTTTAATATTATAAGGAAATCTACTTGAGCTTAAACTTCAAAAAGGTTACATAATATTACGTTAAGTATCCTCTCTAAATGGGTAAATGGTAACTGTTTACGATGGCTTTGTCCAAAAGTGTGACACTTATGACACGTTATAATCCTGCTAATTGTATATTGTGTGTGTTGCATTACGGAGACAATAATGAGTTTTCTGTATTAAGTCTTCTAAGCTTTGTCGTCTAAATATTTCGCCAAAATTGTTATAAAGCAGATGAAGGTGAAGCTATGGTATATACATATATAATTACCAGTTTCTGCGTGTGAGAGAGAGGGGGTGACATGTATTCTATGTCCCTTTTTGGACCCCAAGCAACATGTAGGCAAAGTTTAATTATGATCAGTTCAGTTCAGATCAAGCAGATAAGACGTGAAAACGTAACAAACAAAAACAAACATTTTATGAAGCAAACATAATTTCGCATTTATACTATAAGTAGCTATAGTATATTTGTCAGTGTGAAAATGGTACCAGTCGCGTTAGTCACAAGATATTGCAAAATTGGGACGGTAATTTTATTGCTTCGTAGGTTTAACTTAGTCACTGGTGACTAAGTTCGAAATGATAAATTCCGCCATTTTGAATGTGTGAGGTGTTTTTAAATCGATTGACTTTTATTTAGTTTGGGTGGCGGGCAAATGGCTCACCTGATGTTAAGAGGCTATCACTACCCATAGATATTGGAGCTGTGAGAAATATTAACCATTTCTCACACCGCTAATGTGCCACAAATCTTTTAAACTGAGATGTGTTCCACGTGTCTCTAGTTACACTGGCTCACGCACCATTCAGACCCTAACAAATATTAATATTTTATTATTTCGTTTAACGTTCAACAAACCATGAGTACGCATAGAGTTACGCTTGTCATGTTCACGAGTTTACTGCTAGTTTGAAATCTTCAGAAAAATATTTTAAGGGTTTTTGTCAATTTGATTTTCAGTGACTTGCATTCTTACAACTTCGCCGTGCGGTCTGTTTAATTTTCTTGTAACGTTGTATCACAAAAGGTCTTAGTCGTAACATATAATTATAATATATATTATATAATGATAGCTATTAAATACCATCGATTTCTATTTTTACATAATTGATGTAGCCAAAATTATAGAAAGTTAGACTTATGAGAATATATGATCGATTACTATTAAAATAGTGACGTAGTGTAGTGGGGTTAATAAGTATAAACCTAAAGCGTTCTACTAGTATACTATTTTGTTGAAGTAAAAAACTAAATAAAAATTTAAATCGCTGGAATGTTTCTTAATATATTTTTATTTTGACTGTTTTACTCTTCGTTGTTTATTTTAGGAAGGCAGAGTAGTTGTCACCTTTGCTAATGACACTATGTATTTCTTATTTATTTCTTTCAGTATTAACGTTTAAAATAATTTAGAAACAGCTTGTAGTGCTTGGAGGAGTAGATTTGGAGCTTACTCAATAACACACTAAACTTTTAAGGCAATGTAACACACACGAGTAAAACAGGGTCATTTTTCATTCAAACCGAAACACAACAACACAACATTGATATCAGTAATAGCCTTATTTACATTTAAAAATAAATCTCAATCGAAGAATGAGTGTAAGAAACAGAATGTCACAACTACATAAAAACGCCGTAAGGTTATATCAATTGATCATTGATGAATAGTCATTAGTTTCCCATCGATAATTGTAATGTTAAAATCTTAAAACAGTTCTCAGTGATTTTTCACAAACGGTTTACGTAAGACAAATAAGAACACTTTCACCTGGGTTCACACTTTTTTCCGATATCATAGGAAGATATGAATGTTTGAATGAATGAATGAGCTATAACCGGTCTAATGGAAACGAATTGTACCGTAGGTCGTAAAAGTAAAAGTTAATTCACACGTTAATTATCAATTTAATGAAAAAATGAATTCCTAAGTCTGTTTTGTGATTGGTGGATAATTATTGTCGGAAGAAACAAGAATGTTTTATATTAAATATATCCCATTGTTTGTAAGTTAAATATAACTAAGTGATGGAGAAATGATGCCAGCTTTCGTACATTATTCATCAAAAACAATTATTTGATATGTTGAAAAATTAAATAGGTACTCAGTAGTCATAAAATGATCAGGAGAATAATAACTATTAAATATTTTTCTATTATTATTGTTGTAAAATTTATTATATTTATAATTTACGGTGATAAAGTATTAATATTTTTAGCATTTATAACAACATTAATTAACATATCTAAAAGCCTTAGCCTAATTGGTGGTAGAGCTTTGTGCAAGCTCGTCTGGGTAGGTACCACCCACTCATCAGATATTCTACCGCAAAACACCAGTACTTGGTAAAAAAAGCCTATCTAGGCTGTAATAAAAGTCAAAACATTGACAATCATATTAGCATATTAGTCAAATTCTACTCAAAATGATTACTTCGTAACCGTAGTATTACGAAAAGATATAAATCTTCTAAGATTATATTTGTTCTGGTTCGTTGAATAACTGTATCAATGGACCTTTGTTGTTTGGAGGTTAACGTTGGCGAACAATGGACACATTTATATCTGACCAAAAATTACATAAATCTAAGCACTGTTGGCCGCAGAAATATATCATCTGTTAACACAATAAGCCAATTTTTTTCTGTGTATGCGCTGAGATGGTCCAGTGGGTAGAAGACGTGAATCTTACCGAAGTTTGCGGATTCAAACCAATGCTAACATCATAGCTTTGTGTTTCATTTTCGTTTATAATTCTTAAGAAAACATTAGTGTAGAACGAAATATAGCGACCCGTTTTGAAGCTTCAAGCCTTTTCCTTAAAAGTTTAAGAGAGTCTATACACAGTGGGACCAGCAAAATTTAAGACCGTTACTTTACTTTTAATTATTTGTTTAAATAAATGGGTACATGTAACAAGGCCAGTCCGCAATGCAAAAAAATACCCACGCGATTTTACATACAGTAACATTTATAATCATATGTATATACTTGCGACATGTAATTAACGCGTTAAAACCTGAAGCTTACAACTAGATAGAAACTATATCACCCCATTATTCCAATTACAGAAGTATCAACGATGAAAGTCGTTTGATAATCGTTAAACAATTTGAGACTAGTTTCATATCCATTTATTACAATGTTACAAAGATCAGTACACATTAGCAGTCATATATGCGTTGTATCTAGTAACTATCAATCATCTCTCGCACTTTGCGTTTGATTAAATTATAGGATTTGAATCGGATGTGTAGACTCACCATCAGATATGATATTACGGACATCTTAAAAATATTGCTTAGCGGCTGTTTAGAGTTAAACAATGGTTTTTCTTTTCCTGTCATCATTGAGTTCACGTTTGAAATAAGAAGACAGCTTCGTTTAATTAATCCGTTAATTTATTCACAGCGGATGACGTTAACAAGGTCATCGCCTCAATGTCACGGGGTAAGTCTCCTGGTCATGACGGGCTTAGTATAGAACATTTAAAACATGCCGGTCCTCATCTTGCCAGGGTGCTAGCGTTTTTATATAATCTATGTATTAGACATTCGTACTTGCCTGCGGCACTGATGAAAACTGTGGTGGTACCTATAATTAAAAATAAAACAGGGGACATCTGTGACAAATCCAACTACAGGCCGATTTCTCTTGCCACTGTCATTGCTAAGGTGTTTGACGGCTTGCTTAATAGTCAACTTGATAGATATATACACCCACATGATAATCAATTTGGTTTCAGACCGGGTCTTTCGACAGAATCTGCTATACTGTGCTTAAAACAAACTGTCAAGTACTATTCCGATCGATGTACACCTGTTTATGCCTGTTTTCTCGATTTATCGAAGGCATTTGACCTGGTTAATTATGATATCCTGTGGCAGAAATTAAAACTTACTGGTATGCCCGATGAAATCAACAGGATCTTTAAATTTTGGTATAATAACCAGGTCAATGTTGTGCGGTGGTCAGAGAGCTACTCAAGGTCGTACAGGTTAGAGTGTGGGGTGAGGCAGGGCGGCTTGACCTCACCTAAGCTGTTCAACCTATATGTAAATGCGCTGATAGATGAGCTCAGTAGTACGCGTGTCGGGTGTCATATAGACGGAGTCTGTCTTAATAACATTAGTTACGCGGACGACATGGTGCTGCTGAGTGCATCTGTCTGTGGGTTATCGAAGATGTTGAGCATTTGTGAAAACTATGCCTATAATCATGGTTTAATCTACAATTGTAAGAAAAGCGAATGCATGGTCTTTCAGGCCAAGGGAAAACCGATGCCTTCAATTGTACCTCCTATTAAATTAAACGGGATTACATTAAAAATAACCGAACGGTATAAATATCTTGGGCATGTGGTATCCTATGACCTGAAAGACGACGCGGATATTGAGAGAGAACGCAGGGCTTTGTCTGTTAGGGCGAACATGATTGTCCGCAGGTTTGCTCGTTGCTCTATGCCAGTCAAAATCACTCTCTTCAGAGCTTACTGTACTTCATTCTACACGAGCAGCCTGTGGGCTAACTACACGCAAAAACAGTATAATGCCCTGCGTGTACAATATAACAATGCCTTCAGGATGCTAATGGGTCTGCCCCGATTCTGTAGTGCGTCGGGGATGTTTGCCGAGGCGCATGTAGACTGTTTTTACACAACTATGCGAAAACGGTGCACATCCCTGTTGCGTAGGGTTCGGGCTAGCTCCAGTGGCGTCCTAAGGGTATTCGTTGACAGGTTCGATTGTTTGTACTTGAACCACTGTTGTAGGATTCATGTGCTGACAAATCGATCCTGTCTTAGGTTAAAGTAGTCTTTAGAATCTACTAACACATAGGCTTAAGTTACTTGTATTACTAACAATGTATGATCCATGTTGGTTGAAATAAAGTATATTATTATTATTATTATTATATATTAATATATAAAGCTGAAGAGTTTGTTTGTTTAATCCGGCTAATCTCAGAAACTACTGGTGGAATCTAAAAAATATTTTTGTGTTATATACTCCTTTTATCGATGAAGGCTCTAGGCTTGTTTTTATTGATTGTATTTTTATTTTTAACACGGGTGAAACCACGGGGCACAGTTAGTTTTATATAAACTCCAATTTGTTTTCGTTTTTAAACGTAAAAACTATTTTAAGCATAATTAGTAATTGATTCACTTGTAGGTCATTTTCTCGATAGCTTCCTATATAAAAATAAAAAGAGATAAGAGATAGTTAAATTTGAGCTTGTAAAAAGGATAGCAAGCATTTCGGTCCGTGAAATTTTCTGATGGTATGCAACATAAAGTATCCCAGTACCGAGGTGACAGTTAGTAACATTACAAGACAACGACACAGCGCACCTTCGTGGTAACCGTTTTCGCATACTTGACCTTTGGCCGTGAGAGTGGTGAAAGTTTTAGGGATAGGCTCAGCTTCGTGATCATCTAGTATCTTATCTCACGATGTACGTGTACCGTCGGCAACAGGTTTTGAATATTCATACAAATTAATATTCATAATAATTTATTTGTACTCTATAATTTTAATCATATAGACAATATTTATTCCATTTAATATTATATATTGCTATTAAATGGATATAATAATAGAATACGTATTATCTTTAGAGATTGTTTTTTTTGTTTGAATGCGTTAATAGTTTTGGGTCAAAAACTTTCATATGATTTGTTTGACTACGGCTTTAAAGATCACTTTATTACCATAAAAATGATATATAGATGCTTATTATGCTGACTGTACACCGTGTCTAAATTTTCAGCTTAATTCATGTTCTCGCGTTGCGCGGTCTTTATAGATATTGTATGGATAAATATTAGAAACTTATATGAGTTAATTACAAAATGTACATTGAATATTGTGCTTCTAGCGTTATAACAGTGATTTGTCAATATAACAATAATAATAAATTTATTTACATTAAAACCTTAACTAAATACAAAAAAATATTATGCAAGTCGTGAGCGCGTGAAATGGTGGCAAGAATGCTAGCAACATTTCCACTTTGAATCGCAATTCCGATTCTCTGGGCGAAGAATGAACCAGCCCTCCTGCCACCCACCACCACCTGCCACCAGTGGAGGCAATAACAATAATAATTACAATATAAATGCCTTCACAGTCATTGAAATACTGTGTACTAATAACAACTCACTGTTTACTGTATCTTGTTTTAAGCGTAACATCGAAAATCGAAAATACAATCAACATTTTAATATAGTATATATAATACTAGCTGTGGCCCCCAGTTTCCAATGAGCATGCTTAGCATTGACAGGTTGTATATTAAGTCAACAACCAATCACAACATAGCTTGTATAGAACACGGATACACTTTTTAAATTAAGAATGTTGGTACGAACTCTTCAAATTTCTAAGCCTGGCATTTACCAAATCGATTGACCAATTAAATCAAGTACCACATTCTTTCCCATCAAATAACTTCAAGAGAAACACAAGTAAGTCATGAACGTTTCGCGTACGCAGTCGCCGGTGAAAGGTTAAATGCGTGTCGATTTTTACGTAATGATCGGCACGTAGAATAAATTGTCGTAGTTATAAAAAAAATTGCCTTCTTCATATCTGCTGTCAATAAGTTCATGCTTAATTAAGTTGACGTGATGTTTTTTTTTATTATAATTATTAAGTTATAGCGGATGTTAAGCTGTTTGCGAATGATAAATTCCAAAGTTCACTGTATAAATTTTATTTCATTCACACGATTTCACTATGCACACGATATTATAAACAGCAATGCTATTCTTTTCGAACTCACTTAATTATCCATGACATGTTGACAACCGACTTATTATATGGTGATATACTATTTTGATTCGTGTATTCTTGTAATGTTATAATTATTATAGTCAATGTCGTATGTCACTTTCTGACGTTACACGGACGCTTTTTCAGTTTTCACGGTTAGTTTTGAGTTTGTTTTTAAAGAATAGCCTAACTGAAGGTAAAGGAGTCAACAGAATGTAAAAGCAAGATTAAAAGTCACTTTAATTATTATGATATAGCAACGTGACAAGCACACACAAGAAGGTAAATTAAATGAGACCAATAAATAAACTAGTAAAATCATAAGGTAACGTGTAAATAACGAGATGCATTACTAATGTCTTACGGCCTTACTTATAAACGCTGCTTTACGGCTGCTTAGTTAATAGGTACTGATTTATCTCTTTCTGTCAGTATTGATTTGACATTCGAATGAAGACGACACAGCATTGCGTATCCAACCAATCCAGCATTTATAAAAAAAGCTGTTAGTACTCTATTTTTATTAACATAAAATAGTAATAAAGTAATAACAGCCTTTAAATGTCCCACTGCTGGGCTAAGGCCTCTTCTCCTCTTTTTGAGGAGAACGTTTGGAGCTTATTCCACCACGCTGCTCCAATGTGGGTTGGTGGAATACACATGTGACAGAATGTCAGTGAAATTTGACACATGCAGGTTTCCTCACGATGTTTTCTTTCACCTTTAAAAACGAGATGAATTATAATCACAAATTAAGCACATGAAACTCAGCGGTGCTTGCCGGGGTTTGAACCCACGATCATCGGTTAAGATATACGCGGTCTTACCACTGGGCCATTTCGGCTTTTTTTATTAACAAACGTTATTTAATATCGAAATTATAATCATATAATAAAATCTTTCTAATAAATGACCAAATTACACTTATTATGTCAAAAATGTATACTGTATATACTTATAGCGACTGCCTCACAACATATAACCTAAACTAGGTGGTATTTTAAGTATGATTTTTTGCACTAGTTTTTTTTATATTTTGATAATAAAAGGGTTTAATAGGGGATGCAAGTTTTTTTTTAAGTTAGAAATATAGTTATATACCGTTCCTAAAGGTCAAACCTCCTAAGGGGCTTAATAAGCGGTACAAGCTTGTCATTTTTGTATCTAGAAACATGGAAGATCCGTCGTCAAGTCTTTATTTATTTATACAGAATATATTAATTTCTTATATACAGGCAATATGTCTTGGGAGATTTGTTATGTTTTTTGTCTTATAGTCTAGCAGTACAGTAAAAAAGTAAACAGCCTGTGATTTTCCCCTTGCTAGGCGTAGGGCTCCTTTCGTTTTGAGAAGAAATTTTGGGTCTTATTCTAGCACGCTGCTCCAATGCGGGTTGGTGGATGAACATGTGGTGGGATTTAAGTGAAATAAGATACATGCAGGTTTCCTCAGGATATTTTCTAGTTTTTTAAGTAGTGCTTGCCTTGTTTTAAACACGCGACGACGTATTTAAATTAAAAGATTTGATTACATTGATTTAATGTAAGAAAAGTGCAAGCAAGTAAGTCTTATATGTTAAATACATTGATGAATCTCTTTCTAATTTATTCTTAAATGAATTTCGTAAGTAATTAATCATTTATACATTCACAGTTCGTACCGTATCGCTTGTAGGGAGACATTTACATACATATATTCGTTAAATAGGGAAAAGCGATTGAGGGATATCATCACCGAGAAAGTAGATTAATTGTTTGTTCTAAACGTAGGTTTAAAAGTAGGTTTCTGTATAAGCAATTATGGTTAATTACAAACACTTTTTTTATAAATATTCTACTTATTACTATTAATTACTTGCTAGTAATTTGTGCGAGCTCGTCTGGGTAGGTACCACCCACTCATCAGATATTCTACGACAAAACAGTAGTACTTGCTATTGTTGTGTTCCGGTTTGAAGGGTGAGTGAGTCAGTGTAATTACAGGCACAGGGGACATAACATCTTAGTTCCCAAGGTTGGTGGCGCATTGGCGATGTAAGCGATGGTAACATATCTTACAACGCTAATGTCTATGGGCGTTGGTGACCACTTACCATCAGGTGGCCCCACACGCTCGTCTGCCTTCCTATGTAATAAAATAAAAAAAAACCCAAACAGCAAAGCTTCCTAATGCACACAGTTCACATAACAGTTTTCTTCTGAATGTTGGTAGCACATTTTCAATGTAACGGATAGTTAATAGTTTTTAGTTCGCCTCCTCCAGTGGCCTCAGAAAACACGTAAAGCCATCCTGCGCCTGATATTTTGTCATGAAATACCTCCTATCCCATTGGATTATGAGATTAAGTTTACGTTTGCAATAATATCTCGTCCTTCATCCTTATATTATCTAGTCTCTGTTGGAATGGCCGCCACAGCTAAAACCGGTTTACAATTAATCGTTTGGTGGGTAGATACCAAAAATCTAGGACCAACGAATAGTTTCAATACAATAATCAAACGAAACTACATCATACATATTTTAAACACAATATTGCAACATCGCACAAAATATCTGACCTAAATAGCATATTCTAGATTTGAAACGTTTCTCGATTTGTAAGTCGACAGGCAGTATTTATGAATGTGTATTAAATGAATTTAAATTTAGACTTAGACGAAGGCAACTGCCTTGATCTAGATGTAAGCCAGTATTGAGCCCGTCACTTGGAGTATTGAGCATAATACTCCTAGATAGGATCAATGATTTTTTTGGTGGGAATTATTATGAAAAAAAAATTGGTTGCCTGTAAAGTCGGTATACGGGCGAAAGTTTTACGTGACAACGACTTTGAGTGGTAAAATAATTTTAATGTGAATATTCATTCGTATAGTAGGAAGAAGGATGAAATAATAGTAACAATTTAAAACATTTATTTATACAAAGAATTATATTTAAAACATTAATTTATACAAAGAATCTCGCACTGAATTTCACTTTTTATGTCTGTCTCTCTCGCTCTTAGGCGGGCTTACCATGCCCGAGTGGAAGGGACGCGTGCCTCTCACTCGCTCTCATTGTGAGCGGAGCGTAACGCAGTTTCTTGAAGTGTCACCCGGCAAACCAATTTATAAGACGTTGTCACGTCAAAAATGCTGAATTTATTAGTAACTTTTCAAATGTATGTGCATTATATTTAAATCAAACAAATCATAAAATAAAATATATCTATCAAAATCCGATAAATTAATGACTGCGTACGTAGGTACTCAAAGCAAATGAAAACATTTTTATTCAAATAGTCTTTTACAAGTACATACAGGAATCCTCAAGCGATACCACAGTTTCGGAATGTGGGCAAGACAATAAGTAAACATACGTGTTAGTTATAGGGGAACATAATGCTGTGTACAGGAAAACAGAATGTGTAGGTATATAATAGTTCTAAATTATATCTTAAGGCATTTCTTTATTTATTTATCTTCAACCTGCAACTATATAAAAGACAAGAACGGTTGACTCTTTGGTTGGTAGGGTTTACTTACTTCGCTTATATTTAAAGTTAGCCTTTTACGAGTACGACATACTTACGCAATTAATTTATTGCAATGATTACCGAAAACTGTCTCGTTAGTCTTGATCACGGTCAATGGGACCTTAAATGTTGGTAGTTTTTTTATCATTGATCGGTGCGTTTGAGCGCTGTCTTGCCCGATGGTAAGCAACGACGCGGTCTAGGGTGTAGCGTGCTTGCCTAGAAGGAACCTAATTACTCTGGATTTGAAGACACCTACGTTGTAGTCTTAAAGTACCGCTACCGGCAAACACACAATCCTGCGCTTGATTTTGTTGTTAAAAACAAAATCTCTTAGGTAAAGATCACCATTTAGCAGCACGAAATTAAATTCCTTGCATTAGTTACTTCTAAAATTTGGTATAAATAAAATTATTAATAATTATAAATATGGACAATTTTATTAACTCTGTGACAAAATTTTAAGTTAGAAAAATCCGTACATGGTCTAGCATAAGTTAGCACACCGGTTGTTTTCTAAGACCATATAAAAACTTAAATGATCTGATATATAGATAATTAATATTTCATAATTATTAATATATCCTACAAAAACTACATTTATATACGCTCAAAGTTTTTAGCCAAAGGTAATAATTGACATCATAAAAACAAAATACTATCAACAAATATCAATTAATTTTATTTCGTTTTAGTTCAATGTGTTACAAATATTTTAAATTGCTTCTAGGTTCTGAGATTAAGTTAAAGAATACGTAACCTTTATTATCACCAGTTTTTATAGCGGTATTTTTCTATTTACATAGTAATCTTACTATTTCAAATCATTAAAGATTTGCAGCTACAGATTATTATATAAAATTATCAACATCGAAAACTTCATTGAAATATTAAAATAATGGTGTTACTTTGTTTCAGATGGGATCCAAAACGTCGTATTACGCCCACAGAAGCATCGCGCCACGAATTCGTAACCGGCTGCCCTCTAGGATCAACACCATCTGGGCAGTTGGCATTACCTCGTCTGCCTCCCCCTAGACCTGCGAGGACAGCTCTCCTACATTCCCAATCAGCGGGTGACGTGGCCGCCATGTTGGGACGAGCGTGACCTAAGGACAGATGAGATAGAGTTGGTTCCGGAGGCCTTTAGTCTCTGGTTTCACATCTATTGCTTTGTAGTTCAATTTGTTTCAGCATACAATAGTCAAGTTTATTATGATGTTAAGTGATGAATTTATTAATTTTTAAGTTGTACTCGGAAAAGATTATTTATGAGTCGACGGACAAAACCGTTAGATAAATTGGATCTGAAAATATACGAGAATTATTGTCGAAGGATACAAGTACTTAATAATCCGTGTTATAAATTGACTTTATTATTATTGTAATTCTTCTAGCTATTATAATTTAATTTATCTAAGAATATTTCAATGTGATAAAAATAACCAACAAAGATCTCAACATTATATTTAGACAGTTTGATATTTCCTTGTTTTGTATTTAGTTGTTCGATTTTAATTGACTTTAAAATATTGAATAGATTTCTAATCAAACTAAAAGATCTCATATGTAATTTAATTCTAAAAAGTTGCTCAAAATAGATAAAAAAGGGACAAAGAATAGAATTGATCGTTACAAAGATACTGTTTTGCGTTTCGATTCTTCTAAGAAGTATTGAGTAAGCATATTAATGCTTTCTCTTCCTATATTTATCTGATATTATGTTCTGCAACATTCTATAGGTCATCAGTTCTGCGCTACTTATTACCATCTCATCGTACTGCAGACTACCTACATTACGCAATACTTCTATTAGACCACTTTTGTAACTCACTATCGACCTAAATGCGGTTAGCGCGATTATCGGAATTACCGCTAAGTTAGACATTAAGTGCTTTTCATTTTGTGTTTTGCAGATAATGTAATATGAGTGCCAAAACTTGTCTTTCGACCCGTTTGCTTGTTGGATACTGTTTTTACATTTTTATCGTTTTCTAGTCATTGATTTGCTCGTTAGTAATATTTATTTTTACGTATAAGTAATAAATAAAGCTTTAGAAGGAAACGTCGTATCCATTTAATATCAATTTATTAAAAAAACATATTAGATAAAAAAATGACTGATTTATAGTACAAGAAGGTATACGTCTCTTCATCATATCACAAGAAGGTCAGGCTAGATATTCTTATCTCACTCTCTCCTTTGGAAGAGAAGATGATTATTTATATCACTGTCTCTCTCTAATTCATCAAATAAAAAAGGAGGATGGGGTCTTCTGGAACCTGGCGTAATTTAATTTCGTAAATACGTAAAGTGTTTAGATTTGTAGGAATTTGCTAGTATGCTTTGTCCCCTCGAAAACTTTGCGTGTATTGCAAAGTTGCCTAATTTCTCAAGACCGAAAGGTCATAGTCAAAATTATGTTGCTAATAATTTATGAGATGTCTTTGGTTTGAATTTATAATTATAGTCGATAATTTAAGTAAATCCCAATTCATAGACAAATATGATTTAGAAAAAATTAATGTAAATATTTGTTTACTCACATAGCTCTGTGTATTTTCAAATAGTGTTTTTTAGCGTCTGGCTATAATAGATTTTACTATTACTAAGTGTCTAGATCTATGTCTGTATGACCGTGTAGTTTTTGTAATCATAGATAGACAATACTAATTACTTATCTCGTTCTAAGGTCTCAAAATGTAGGTTTTATATTTATTAGTTCATTAAATTCTGGGTTGCCAAGTTTTAATATTAAGACGATTATTTATAATTGTATTAACGATAAACCATCTTACCACTAAACCTTGTTTAGTTAAAAATGTATTTGTCTCTTTCTGTTATTGTTGATTTCACATTTGAAAGAAGAAGACAGCGTTTAACTAGTAATCCCCTTAAACCGTTAGTGTTTAGTGTAATTCAAAATTATATCACAATCGAAATTCAAATCAGCTGAATGGATAGAATTAGTGGATGGACTATATGAGGTTCATATATGATACATTTTCTACTGTTTTATGTTATAAGTTAAACTGACATGGAAATACAGTTTTTTTTTCTTAATAATTGGCTTTGGAGTTAAAACAAAATACGTTTATTATATTTATGTTATATTTAGTTAAATTTTTAGTGGTACAAAAATTATTTATTGATTGTTTTTTAATACCTAACTAAGTGCACATTCATACAGAAAGTCTATATTATACTAAATCGTTTTTATCGGATCCGTTGCTATGATTATGTTTACATCTTAAACCGTTTAAATCTTACTGATGGACCTGTCAAATGAGATCTTAATACGTTAGTGTGTGAATTAGTTTACCATACTACACAGTGTTCGATAAAAAAAAAACGTAATCGATAGAACGAACCTGTAATTCCGACTGTACACGTTCAAGTAAGGTTTAATAAGTTACTTCCCTAATAAGCAGGGCCGGACCGTGAGTTTTGGGGGCCCTGGGCTAATACTACTTAGGGGCCCACCTAATTACTCAAAGTGTAGAAAAACAATGAGACAGTAAGTAAACAGTGAGACAGTTGAATCAAATGAATTGAATGGACTTGATTGATCGCAGGATTCGTAGGGCTGCAAATCGTACATTATGGATTATTTTGCATTATCGTTTATTTTTTATTTTGACTTGACTTAGCCGGCCCCTTGAATCCATGGGGCCCGGGGCTGAAGCCCAAAAAGCCATATGATAGATCCGGCCCTGCTAATAAGGAACTAGAATATAAGGACTCCACACAATATTCGGACGTGCATGGAATTACTTTACCTAATACATGTGATATAATTTTCGAAAATTACGATATAATGGAGTCATAGTACGTACACTATATGAATACCAAATGCTTCAAATTTTCCATGTGAATCCTTGACGTAGTCTTTGTCGTGATCTCTCGAGACCAAAGTAAAATTTAAAAAAAATTGTAATTAGAAAATTTGTTGAATTAGAATAATATGTATTTAGACAAATTGTAATTCGTGTAAACTTAAAATATATCGCATGATATTTGATAGGACACGAATCATGTTGTTATGAGAGATTTCCATAAATGGTTTCTATGTAATGAGTAATGACCAGTCAGGTCGTGCACGTTAAGACTCTAATATTAACATTATGCGTAGGTACTAATTAAAATTATTTTACAATTATTTTTAAACCATAAATTATATTTATTAAAATAAAGGAACGTAAAAATAATAAAAAAGATATAAATTAATAAAATTATTTCTGTCCTGTCTGTACGTGTTAAATGACGAAATTGAAATTGATTGAATTAGTCACTTCGATCACAACTTTCAATTTTTTTAATAAAAGAGGTTTCACTTAAATAAATCGAAAAACATGTATGAAGGTCATAAGATTTTTTTTAAATAATTAAATTGACAAATGTCGACGAATTCTGAAATTTATGTTTTTTTAAAGCGATATTATGTTATGGCAACATTATAAAAAGGTAATTAAAACCATTCGTGACTTATCAAATACACTATATATGGTCTCTGTATATGTCTATATGTTTAGTTGTAATTGTAAATATTATTACTGTAGAACATTCTAGGCGAAGCCAAACTGTGAACTGTAATGATTGTTGTACTTTATAATTTAGGACCCGTTTACATTATATCGGACTGATACGTCACCAAATCGGACATTGTTTCATTTTTGTATGTTATTCTTCTTTATTTACTTAGTAAAAAATATTAATTATGAAAATAATAAAAATATATCATTTCATATTTTAAATAAAACTGCTTATAAAATTATTATGCCGTAATAACAAAAACTTATAACAATAATATTTCCTTAGAAACAAAATATAAATACTTTCATTATTTATGACAGGTCTCGTGGCCAATTAGAATTACATACAGAATTTTATTTTCATCGCGTATTTTAATTTAGCTTAAAATTTTATTTATTTCATTTTTTTTTAATTAAAACGACTTTTATTTTGACGTTCCGTTTAATAATATCGGTCCGATAATGGCAACAGGCTTTTAGGCGAGGCGCACTAAACATTACTGAAACTGGACTGGGTACTTTCAATCGGCGATTGCTTGAAAACGCATAAAGCTACATATCTAATTAGACCTTATGCCTATAGCATTAGAGGCTATAAATGTTGTTATTAAAATTTGAACGCACTGGACAGGCTTTTTTGTGAAAGGATATGATTCGTTTCCCAACTTAGCTTTGGTGAATTAAGAAATATGTCTGGCACTGGTTAGTTGCTTTAGTATCCATTAAATAGAATAAGTACTTAATGTACCTTTGACATTATCTTTTTTAATGTTCGACACTCCATGTTCCAATTAAAATTAATCGTTTGCTGCAATATTCACAAGTTCATAAAACCTTTTTAGATCGTCTATTGATCACACCACATAAATTCTCCATGTTAATTATGACTAATTCATGTATTTGTTAATATTGTAATGCTATAACAAAATTACTTGTACTGCTTTTATACTTTACTTATGGTAACTTAATGCAAGCCCTATTTTATTCTATTTGTCTAAAAGAAACTAATAAGGCCTAATTTCAAAATAAATGTTTACTGACAGTTATGACGTGTTGCTTGTTGCCATATAAAAATAATTGATATATTTCTGAAAAAAAAGTTCATTTTCAGTAATGTACCTGAATGAATGCCATACAGTAGACGTAAATGTATTTTTGTTTTAATAATTAATTTAATTAAATAGATTTAGAAAAAGGGTTACTGATGTATATCATTATATAATATTATACATTGTACAATAAGCGATCGATTCGTTTAAATGTAATGGGTATTAAAATTCTTCCAAATATATACAATGTTTTATTTTAGTTTTAATATTAAAATAAATAAAAAAAGAACAAAATCATACTGCTAATTTAAAGCTGAATAGAAGTCGCCTCAGCTCTGGTGTTTATTAAAAATACAAGATAGAAAACATTCAAATTAAAACAGATAAAAAATCTATTCACGAAAGTGTTTTATAATTCAATTTGACAAGATAGAATTATACAAGGAAATATTATAACGATGACAAGTCCCGAGTAACAAAACAATTAATCCACTACTAATTGGCATGCCGTGCTGTGTCTGTCGCAATTAATAAAAAAATATTTTCACTTTTTCCGTGAGTTCCATTGCAATAAAATAACATAATTAAAATAATAATAATTACGTATGTACATCCCAAATTAAAAGATAAATAAGATCCCTAAGGATATAACACTTTGAACCTAGATTCTGGAAGGTTAAAACACAGTTTTGAGACGTGAATTTAAAATGACTTAAGCACACTACGCGTTTCACCCACATGAAGTGGGGGTATGCGGGGCTTGCCGGTGTTGAAAACCGTCGGATACCCACTAAAAAGAACCAGCGTAATCTCACCTTCTCTTCTTTCACGGGATTGCTTGTGCGTACAACCGTGACTGCCCGACGGCTGGCCCGCCTCTTTTCGTAGTTGGGTTCCCGGAATACAGATAATCCAAATAGCGCTTACGCCGCCGCGGGGCAAGAAGGTGCGCATAGCACCAACGCCTCCTTTCCTATCTTCTTCGCCAGATTGGATCAGCAGAGGCACTTTCCTTAGTTCCTGTGTTCCGGTTGAAAAGGTGAGTGAGCCAGTGTAATTACAGGCACATGGGACACATCTTAGTTCCCAAGGTAGGTGGCACATTGGCGATGTAAGCGATTTTGATTAAATTTTGA
Source organism: Nymphalis c-album (assembly GCA_963151315.1). Classification (NCBI taxonomy): domain Eukaryota; kingdom Metazoa; phylum Arthropoda; class Insecta; order Lepidoptera; family Nymphalidae; genus Nymphalis; species Nymphalis c-album. Next base: position 13,080,077 of record OY720590.1, on the reverse strand, counting down.
GCGTAGTAAGCTTCACGGACGGATATTCCTTATATGGTTTATCCATAAAAGCGTAAAAGACAGATAAAGTTATATTTGCATTTTTAAATATTAGTATAGAGTAGATCATTTAAAATAATATATTACCTTCCGAGGAACATATAACAAAAACGATTACAAAATCCTATTATTATCCCCTCAAGTTCTGTTAAATATATTTGAAGTAATCGTTGCAATATAATATTTTCTTCACAATGCATCTCAGCACAACCTTATAACACCATTAGCGTCATCAATGATGAAAGTGTGAGTACATTTATTTACACTCTTCGAATTTATTTGGCAAGTGATTGATATTGAGTTTTTCGATCATCTAGTTTCCGCCCGCGACTTAGCCTATGTTTGACGGGGAGGGTTGTGGGCAGGTATCGTGTTTAAAAATATTTATCACTGTTTTTATCAATATCATAGTACTTATGGATATTCAAACTATTGTTGTCAAAACATTATTATCATCTTATTATTATAGCTTTTTTAATATTCCTACTGTTCCAAAAACATCCCGAATTGAGTCTCTACTTAAAAGATTACAAATAGACCGAACTCATTTTTGAAGAATAGACTAAGGTATTACCCCTAATAAGTATACGTCTCATTTTCCAAACAAGACATTACCAACACATAAATTAACCCTAGAATACTCTTCGTAATCAATCAATAAGCGTTACAGCCCTACGATTACCTGGACATGAAGGGGTCAGAAGTTCGCTTAGAGAAGAACTTTCTAAGAATTAAATAGAAGGTTTAATGTTATACCTACAACTAATAACGACTTGTGGCGTCGTAGCAAAACATTACTGTGAAATTTCCGATGTTACCGAAACATTCCAACTGAATTTACAACATACATTAATCACATCACACACAAGTTTTTTAAAAAGGATAAACAATAATAATATCATAATATCCTGGAACATTATTCACACAAGGAAATCTGATCCCAAACTAAGCAGAGCTCGTACTATGGAATCCAGACAACTGATATACCACATATGCAACTTTTCTTTTGTAAATACATACTTATATAGATAATTACGGACTCAGGACAGACATACATGTTCATGCACAAAAATATTTGTCCTGGGTGGGAATCGAACCCACCACGCCAACCGGCTGGTAAATATACAAATATATACATATAACATATAAATATATAATACACTGATTGTGGTGATCTTTATAATATTGCTTAATGAAAAACACAATAACCTTAAAAAGATAAAATTAAGTTTACGCTACGCAGCAATTGTTTGACGAAAATAAGATTAGGTAATTTAGATTATTTCGTGGAATTCAAACGTCTTTACGAGAACATTTTAATATCTTGATGATACTATTTAACATTTTTCCAAGATAATTAACAACCTTATTACACCATATTTCTAAACGTAGAGCAAGTTTCTATGAATTTACGCGCTTTGGGTTACGAAATGAAATAGCTGGTGGTCTAGAAATACCTTTTAAATCGTTTTACTTTGGTATACTATCTGTTTCTTGCAATTTCGCTCACGGTTTTTATTTTATTTATTAAAAAGGCATTTTTGATTTGATGCTGGATATTTAGAACCACTGGAAGCTTAGAAGCATGTTAAGTTTTTCTTTGGAGATAATCAGTCTAAATAAATCTGCTGTTACAAATATCAATACAATGTATTATAGTTGATATAGCGGCTCCAAGTGCCACCTCAATGACAATTACTAGAAAATACATCAATTCTGAACATATCGCTATATGTTCAGAATCAGTTCATATGTATTTATTAATTTTTTTTTTAATAAAAAAATCAAATAAAATTGTACAGAACGAGCAAAAATAAACCCCACTGAGTTTCTTTCGCCGGTTCTTCTCAAGTTTGAGGTGTTCATTTCCGAACCGTTGGTATATTTATGACAATCAATAAGCATGTGTTACACTTCTACACTTCTACATACTTCTACATAAAGATTTTTTTAATTTGAATTTCATAAATTCATGTGACAAAGACATTTTAATCTGTTTTATTCAGTGCAAAAAAAACTGTTCAATGAAAAAGACACGGTGGTTCGCAATTGCAAATAAGAAATATTTATTAATTTACAATATTTAATAATTTTTATTATAGGCATTTATTAAATATAATAAATCGTCGGGTTAAACGTCAGAGCTGGTATCTAGTAAATAATATAATTTACAGAGTGGTATCTAAAGAAGCGCGGGAAAGAGTTTTCCAGTCACAGATTATAATATACACCTTTCTAACTTGCTTTAGACGGAACTTGACGGAATTTAAAATATCTACTTTACATTATATTGTAATGTCGGCTTATGAGTGATCTGTGATTATTTGCTAGAATTTCTTATTTCATTTTGTTTAGAAACATTTTTTTTTTTTATTTATAAAATTATTTACATTAAAACCTTAACTTAATACAAATAAAATTTAAAAATAATTATTATACAAGTCGTGACCGCGTGGAATGGTGGATTTTAAATGTATTATTAAAATTTAAATATATTAATAAAAACAAAATTGATTTTTGAGATTACATTTTTACAAACGATCTTAATTCAAAAACTATTTATGTCGATTGACTTAATTATCTGTAAAATAAGTCCTTTATTTGTGGCAGCCATATTTATTATGGGAACATTTATATAATGTTACTTGAGTAGCTATTTGAGTTAGACTTTTAGAAATTCGAATAAACATGGTCAATAAAAATATTGTCATAAAACTTTAATAAAAAAATAGTAAAAAAACATTGCGAAAGTAATTAGTATATTACCTGTGCAAATGCAATTTGCGAAGAGAAGTATTTCAATTGTCAAAGGAAGTATGTCAATGTTTTTTTTTTCAATTCTATTTTACGGTTGCATCATCGTCCAACACAATTTATCATTCTTTTAATGTCAACATTGTTATTATTAATTAAAATAAAGTGACTCTTGTATTGGGCTATTTAAAATTGTTGTATACAGCATTTTTTTTTATTGCATAGGAAGGCGGACGAGCATATGGCCCACCTGATGGTAAGTGGTCACCAACGCCCATAGACAGGCATCGTAAGAGATGTTAACCATCGCTTACATAGCCAATGCGCCACCAACCTTGGGAACTAAGATGTTATGTCCCTTGTGACTGTAATTACACGGGCTCACTCACCCTTCAAACTGAAACACAACAATAGAAAGAACTGTAGTTTTGCGGTAGAATATCTGATGAACGGGTGTTACCTACCCAGCCGAACTTGCACTAAGCCCTACCACCAAGTAAAATCTGACGAATATTGTGTTTGTTGTGCCTTAAAATATGATACGAATTAATATGTTTTTAATTGAATACATAATAATTTTAAGCTGAGTAATATACTATTAAATTAAGGAACTTGTACACTTATAATGATTAAAAAAAATTGGTTAATCCGGTAATTTAAACTTTATTTTTTCATATGGCTAATTGTACTTCTAATTAATGGAAAGCTTCTGTGTGTATACACTGACTAACTTTCGCTTCAAACCGAAACACAAAAGTGTATAGTAGTTTTGTTTGGAGGTAGAACGACTTATACAAGATGGAGTCTCGCCAGATTAAAAAACTACATTTTAAATAACATTGCATACTTAATTATCTGTCCCTGTATATGTAGTGAAGATGCGTTTGTCATTGCCCAGTCACCAGACTATCACATGTCATATCAATCATAATGTGCTTAGAATTTTGTAATTATGTGACCATTACAACGACCACCATTTGACGTGCATAGAGTATTAGGTAAGGTGTACACGCCATTTTTATTAACGATTATGAATAGTGATTTGCAGCCTTGTTAGAATGGTGTTATGAAAGCCTTTTAAAGATATTCTGTCTAATTTTAAATAGACATACCCGTCCAAGCTTCGCGCGAATATAAAAAGAAACTTTGGTAATCTTTCTTGCGTAAAAAACATGACTTTATTTTTGTATGTAGATCCTTCAATATAAACGGACTGAGAGGGGTAGCTTTAGTAAAATATAAAATGAATACGGTCGTGTTTAATTTTAAAGGAATGAAAAAAGTATGAAAATCTTATTTTTTATTTAATACCAATCAATCATGCTTAATTTAATGTCTCTGAAAATTAATATATGGACTTTTAAATTAGCGTTGTAATGGTATTATTATAATGTTTATATCATTGAATACATTCAGTATTCGATGTGCATTGAGACGTAAGAACTGAGTGTGTAAGTAAGCTGATAAGATCTATTCCATAATCTGTTCATGTACATTGTACAACATGTGATATTATTATTCAATGAAATAGTAGTTATGAAATCGGATATGTGATATTTATGGAGAATAATTTAACTAGTATTATGAATACCTAGAATTATGAATGCTTGGTGTAAAAAAGGCAACTTCAAATATGAAGGAAATTAATTATGACATATGATGTGTAAAGCAAAAAATGTGGAGTCAACTGGAGAACAGAAGTTTTTAACTACTTGTGTTAAGTTTTTTTTTTATTGGTACTCGAGAAATTCAATCCGGGACAATGCCGTGAAATATGAGTTATCCCGGGAGAAGTCAGTAATGAAAAAAAAATAGGCTCTACTAAGACATTCCATCGGGGTTCTAGTTGCGTCCATTAGTTTCCTCATGACTTTCGGACAGCGTCTACCATGGCGCTACTATGGTGGTTTCTTGTCGCACTATTATCACTATAAATAATATCTCCCTCATGAAAAAATCATATATCTAGAAATTTTGTTCGCCAGCTTTCTAGCCTATATCACTTTATCTTGTTTTGGAGTTCACGGTGGAAAGTCCGAGCGTAAGCGTACAGCTATGTCAAAATACCTGATGCAAATACTAAGGTTTGAGGCATCATTTTTGTACAATTGCATTTGTATTGTATCTCTTTGCAACATTGTATTGTAATCACACTTAGCTTGTGATGTTTCATCATGTCTGAAGAATGGAGAATATACTAACGTTAAAAAGTATATTGACATTTACAGTCTTCTGATATCATTGAAGAATAAAGTGCAATAGAACTAATCAGAAAAAAACACTTGGAGCTTAAAACTGTTAAAGAATAATGGAAATAAAAAAATAGCCTACATAATAACTGCATCGTAAGATGCACTTAAGAGTTCGATTTATACAATAACTAGCTGTGCCCCACGGTTTCACCCGCGTAAAAGTAATAAAAATATAATGAATAAAAATAAGCCTAGAGCCTAGCTCGATAAAAGGACTACACAACAAGAAAATAATTTTTAAATTTGAACCAGTAGCTCCTGAGATTATCCGGATCAAACAAACAAACTGTTCAGCTTTATATATTAGTAAAGATTACACATCTACGACTTAAGGAAAGTCTCTACAAAGACAGTATTTACATAACTTTCGAGTTCTGTCACATTTTATTTCATAAATTAAATAAATAACAATCAACTAGGAACAATTTGTAGGTCATAGCTACTATATTTAATGTGAAGCATCATTACACTCGTTACACAGTTATGTTATGTACATATATTATGTTACATCACCTTGTAAAGATGATTGGAGCGTGTTACAAGAACATCGTTAACTGTGAGATTGGTAACGTAATTTTATCAAGAACGATTATATTAACTGTTTATTGTTTGATATATATTGAAATAATGTACTTGGTGGTAGAGCTTTGTGCAAGCTCGTCTGGGTAGGTACCACCCACTCATCAGATATTCTACCGCGAAACAGCAGTACTTGTTATTGCTGTGTTCCGGTTTGAAGGGTGAGTGAGCCAGTGTAATTACAGGCACAAGGGATATAACATCTTAGTTCCCAAGGTTGGTGGCGCATTGGCGATGTAAGAGATGGTTAACAGCTCTTACAACGCCAATGTCTATGGGCGTTGGTGACCACTTACCATCAGGTGGCCCATATGCTCGTCCGCCTTCCTACGCAATAAAAATAATAAAAAAAAATGTAACATTTTAAAATATGTGATATGTTAAGATAATAAGCCGAGATGGCCCAGTGGTAAGAAATCGTGAATCTTAACCGATGATCGGATGCTTCAAATGAAATTCATTTCATATGCTTAATTTGTGATTATAATTCATCTCGTGCTCTCTGTGAAGGAAAACATCGCGAGGAAATCTACATGTGTCAAATTTCATTCTGTCACATGTGTGTTACACCAAGCCGCATTGGAACAACGTGGTGGAAAAAGCTCCAAACCTTTTCCTCAAAAGAGGAGAAGAGGTCTTAATCCAGCCGTGGGACATTCACAGGCTGTTACTGTGTTAAGATAAGTTAAGAACGAAATTTAAATTTCGACAACAGATGAAACAACAAACAATCAAAAATAAAATAAAAAATATTTTCATTCATGAACAAAAAATATAAAAATAATTAAAAAAAAAAAAGAAACATTCATGCGATTAAAAGAGCTATATAGTATATAGTTATATACCATGTAACTCTCGGCTTAGAATATTAAATATTAAACTTATATAGTTCGGAAATCTACAAACCTTTTATATAAAAGAATTGATAACTTTTGAATGTACCGTATCAAATCTGTAATTTACATTTCAGTAATCTCTATGTCTTTTGGTATTTCGTCAATTCATTGCGTCATAGTGCATACCTTATTTAGATGATTTCAAGGGCTACTTAAAGTTTTACAATACATAATATCCTGGGACATTATTCACTTTTAGCTCTTGGAAATACACAAAAAAAATACAATCAAGGTAGTAAAACTAACTATATCTCGGGAAATATTAACAATAGAGAAAAAAGTATCAAATACTCTACAACTCTGTTTTATACTTAGAGGGAATAATATATTTTAATCGAAAAATCGTGTAGCGGGATTTTACGCAGTGCGAATGTCTACAAATTCTGGACTATACGCCTTATCATGAGAACAAGGGAACTGTGTTTGCGCACACGCTTGTGTTCTTGATAAAACGTCCTGCGCAGTGGGCAGTCTCGTGAGATTGGCCGCCGTGGCTGAAATCGGTCAGGAGGGCATCACAACCATCATATTATATTAGTTCGAGTCTTATGTAAGATCAATCATCTCTCACGGCTCTGATGTAACTAACGGCTCATCAGTGTAGCTTGTAAGCATGTTCCAGCTAATCGTTGCATTTTACGTTACTTAAAAAATGTCGCAAATGCGTCTTGTTGTTTAAATTACCTTTGTTCAAAATTTATGAATTGCCAATGTTTTGACAACTCAGTAAATCTAATCAAGTAATGACTGTTCTTCAAAATAAGAAGTAATTAATTTACACTATTTATATATATGTGATCGGGAAACTTAAAAATATGAGAAAATAGGTATAGACAGACACAATTGCGATTTTGAAGTTTGTTTTTTTTTATTATACGTGTGGGAACCGAAAAGTAGCGATTTATATTTGACCTTCGAACTTCTTCATCTGATTAATATAAGATTCACTTTTATTTGGTTGCAAATGAAAACAGAGATTGCCAACTAATCAATTCGTTAATGTCAGTGTAATTTCAATAATCGATTATCAACAGCAAGTTGAAATAAAAATATTTTTTGGTGGACCTGGTGATTATAATTAGTTAAGTACTTAACTAATCTATAATCTCGAAATACTATGACGAAATGAAACATATAATCATATTTTGAGATGTGTTTGTAATAAATATTTATTACTAAAGTAATTCTATAATATAATGTATAATTATAATATAATCTATAATTATAGTATAATCTATAATTATTTGTTTCAAGTGTGCGTATATTTACATCTCACATTACAAATTATAATATGATCTATAATTTAAAATATAATTTGAAACAAAAATAAGCTTGTATAAAAATTACAAATATGTTTAATATAAATTACTGAACATCATTCTTACACTGCCATCTTGTTATACTGTTAAAAGTATTATTTAAGAGTTGACATATTGTATGCTTTCAAAATGTATTTTAACTTTGTAACTAACTTTTCAGATTGTGTAAATTTATATTTTTAGAAATGCAAAACAACCCTGGAAATAACTCTGAGTAGTAAAATATTTTTTATTTGATAATAATTTATAAATTCTCGTTCAGCGGTTAATGACACAGATTACGCCTCATTGGATCTAATGTTTTTAAACAACCAGATATTCTACCGCTAAGCAGCAATTCTTAGTATTCTTGCGTTCCGATTTAAAGCTAAGTAAGTCAGTGTACCCGTAGTTGCACTTACACAAGGGACATAACATCTTAGTTTCGAAGCCCGTCCGTCTACCGCTACGTCGCTACTATTCTTACCACCATTCCACGCGGTCAATGGTCCAATACCTATTTTTAAACTGATTTTTATTTTTTTTTATTTCATAGGAAGGTGGACGAGCATATGGACCACCTGATGGTAAGTGATTACCAACGCCCATAGATAATGGCATTGTAAGAAATCTTAACCATCGCTTACATCACCAATGCGCCACCAACCTTGGAAACTAAGTAAGTGCCTGTAATTACACTGGCTCACTCTCCCTTCAAACCGGAACACAACATAAAATACAAAGTACTGCTGTTTTGCGGTAGAATATCTGATGAGTGGGTGGTACCTACCCAGATGAGCCTGCACAAAGCTAATAAAAGTAAAATTTTCATCCTGTCTAATGATTCTAGTATACAATGTTCATTTTACGTAAGTCTAAAGAAAGTGAAGTATGTTGTAAGCTAGCATTACTGCTCAAAGTTTGCTATAAAAATAAATGTCACTTGGACGTGATCGGTATCTCTAAATTGAGTCGTATTTTATCGTAAAGTCTTGTTTAATTATATGTGATTTTGTAATTAATACGATTGCAAGTAATGTAATTGGTTTTAGTCATTTGCTTGTATAATCTGTGAAAGGGACTAAGGGAAAGAAGTGGAAGTGGTATGTTGAGTCAAAAGTGTAACCTTATCACATAATATTATATGGTGTAATTAAATTATAACCTTAGTTTGTGGTTTTCATTTCTGTACGTTTCTTTATAAAATTTTTAATGATCATCTTCAAGAAGGTAATTCATATATTAGTTACCTACTAATTTCGAACGGACCAATCAGCCACATGATGTTAAGTGATCTCCGCCGAGCGTAGACATTACCGAAGTAAGAAATATTAACCTCTACTTACATCGCCGATGCGCCACCAATCTTGGGAACGAAGATGTTATATGCCTCATGCCTGCAGTGACACTGGCTCATTTATCCATCAAAATGGAACGCAACAGTATTAAATATTGCTGTTTAGCGTTAAAATATGTAATTAGCGGGTTGTACCTCCCCAGACGGGCTTATACAAAGCCTAGCCACCTAGCAGTAGTTTAGTAGATAAGACATGAAGTAATTCGTATGGACATCCCAAATAATACTGAAAAATTCTAAGATTATCAAATTTAGACAAAAGATCCGGGAAATTTACAACCCCTAACATAATTTACTTTAGTATTTACTAATGGTATTTTTACATAAGTCTTTGATCTGTGAACATTACGCAGACTACTTAATGTTGATCAACAATCCCTTTCATATTTCAATGATATGTATAGTTGTATATACATACAGTTATCGTCCTGATTCACTTAACAACAATATATATGATTATAATATAAAATATTGTCATTTGAAATTTCGGGCAGCTTAATTACTTACTAAACTAAAAAAAGGAGGAAGGTCTATTGTTGTTAAGAGATAATTTGTAAAAAAGGTATATTTTAAATCGGACTCTAAGCCTCTTTTAATTTCAACTTTTTTTTTGTTATTCATTTTAATTATCCTAGACTACTAAATATATAGTCTATAATACAATAATCCACTGAATTTTATGCTTTTTACGTTTTTTTACTTTCACTGACTTAGCCCAACGTAAATAAACACAACATAAATAATTATTATAAAAATACATAACTTTTTTTTTTTAAATAAAATTACTAGTTTAACATACTAAGCTGTTTTCACAGATTAAATAGTTCAATGTCGCAATGATGACATTACGGAAAATATCAATGAAATTTAAAAACTATTGAATCGATTCGAATTTTAAATTAAATTGATTGATTTGCCAGTAAACCATAGCGCATTTCTTAAATGTTAACTATTTTCCTATTACAGTATGACCGCAATAGTTAAACTATTGTTGATACTAAAATATTTATGGTTTACGTACTAAGTATAGCAAATTGATAATAATAGACTAATTTTGTATCTTAATTAAATATGTTTTATTATAGCAAAGCGATTTGTCAGTAATGTAATTGACATTATATTTTAAATATAAAAACTGTCACTCTTTACTGCCTCGTTGGTCTGTGGCTGTGGCTGGATATAAGTCGGGGACACCGAAATCTTGGGTTCAAATCCCAGGTAGGGCTAATAAAAAATTATTAGATTTTTCTGTTGAAAATTCTCATGAATATGTGTACACTTCCGTGCCTCTGTGTAAAAAACTTAGAGCCATTGGTCTTGCGCCTGAACTTCCAGTCGTCCCGGATACCCTTCCCATCGGGTTATGAGGGTTAGGGAATAGAGCGAGCACCTGTGTTTGCGCACACACTTTCGCACTATAATATGTCCTGCGCAGTTGGCTAAATTTAATCTTTTGTAATGAATGTAAAGCCAATACAAAAGTGTAGTTTTTATTTTATTATTTTTTGCGTAAGCATTGGAACACCTAATTTATTTTTTTCTTATGCGATAAAGATTTTTATTATAAAAGCGGCGCCAGTCTATTGTTACCTAATTAATTACTAATAAAAAAATAGCTTCGTAAGGTTTTCAATTATTTCGAAAACTTATTACTTTTTTGACGTTAGCGTAAAAATGAATTTATTAAGATTAAGAATCGTTTCGCTTTTTCACTTTAATAGAATGTTGTGTAATTCAATAATATAAACCTCCATTACCTTTATATACAAATTACATTTGTATTGAAAGAAAGTGTTCTGAACCGAATTGTAAAATACTACAAAGAATGCGCAGGAAATAAATTTATATTGCAATCTCAGGTGCTCTCTCTATTCACTCATACGACTGGACGTACATATGAAGTCTATATATAAGTTATTGTATGCCGTTATATGTGATACCCTACATTATTTTATTATTTAAAAAATTCAAAATAGATTTTAATTTTTTTAAAACTAACCTAACTAGGAACTACACATATTAACTATGACGTCACGTATTCTCTTTATTACTTGATGCAAAACTTTATGCTCTTATTTATTTTCGTCATAAATTATTTTTATTTAAAACGGCAAAGTGTATTGCACCATTCAGCCTTGACATAATATGAATACAAAATAAATTTTAACAATAAAAAAATAATTAGTTAAAGTGATCGCTACCGTTATGTTATCTGTAATTATTGTGTTATTCGTTCATAAATGTCATGAAAATTATTCATACTCAAAAGTTTACTTAACTTTACAGCTTTGTTATTACGTAGTTTAAGTTCGATTGTCGAATCGGAGATGATAATGTTATTATCCAATCGCATTTTTTTTGCGACTTTGCTTTGCTTCAATATCGTAACTTGGATAATTCTAAAAGCTAAATTTACGTAGGGGTACTAATATTAAAACATTTTGTAAATTAGAAGTTAAAATAATTAATTAAAAACTGTTTGTCTATAATAATTATTCCAATATCATATAATATCATAATTAATAAAAACTATTGATTTTATCAATTTGCCTTAAATACAATAATACTAATATTAAGAATAACAACGAAATGACGACCTTTTATAATAACAATAAGTGCGAAGAAATGGCGGATGACGATGAAAGCACCATAAGAAAATAATTCAGAAACTACACCAACGAAATATGGTCGCCATTCTTTGGTACATCAAAATATAACCTTATACTAAAATTAAAACAGTAACGTAAAATAATATATAACGTCCTCCTGATCGATTTCGGCCACGGCGACCAATCCCAAGAGAGATCAGCCAACTGCACAGTGTGCGCAAACACAGGTGCACTCACTATTCCCTAGCTCTCATAATCCGATGGGACGGCAATCCGACATAACCGTGAAGAGTTCAGGCGCAGGACCAACGGCTTAACGTGCTTTCCGGGCTACTATTGAGAATTTTCTAACAGAAAAACCCAATAATATTTCATTGGCCCGATCTGGGATTTGAACCCAGGACCGTGACGTCTTCTATATAGATAATTTCGTTTTGTTGCTATATTTATTTGAAAGTAATTGTTATTTAACAAGTATTCAAGTGTGCATGGGGAAAACTCGAGCATGCACAATGCAGTGATGTAGAGATAATGCTTGCAAAACATAACACTTTAAAATGGTGTAAAACGACCGCTGCACCTCAATTAGACATTGTTCCTGGTGTCACCATCCGTCTGCAGTTTGAAGGATTGAATTATATACGAGTATATTTTAATCTTTAAATAATAAATAAATAAATATCCTGGGACATTATACACACACGGCCATCTGATCCCAAACTAAGCAGAGCTTGTACTATGGATACCAAACAACTGATATAATACTGCTTTTTTTTGTAAATATATACTTACATAGTTAATAACACCCAGACTCAGGACAAGCCGAGATGGCCCAGTGGCTAGAACGCGTGAATCTTAACCGATGAACGTGGGTTCAAACCACTGAATTTTCAAGTGCTTAATTTGTGTTTATAATTCATCTCGTGCTTGACGGTGAATGAAAACATCGTGAGGAAACCTGCATGTATCAAATTTCACTCAAATTCTGCCAAATGTGTATTCTGCCAACCCGCATTGGAGCAGCTTGGTGGAATAAGCTCTAAGCCTTCTCTTCAAAAAAGGAGTAGAGGCCTTAGCTCAGCAGTGGGACATTCACAGGCTGTCGCTTTGCTTTACTCAGGACAAACAAACATGTTCATATACACAAATGTTTGTCCTGGGTGGGAATCGAACCCACGACCTGCGGCATGTAAGGCAAGTGTCTTACCAGGCAGGCAAGTGGCTTTGATCGCATGTTTTTCAATAATAAATGTGCCTTGAGTTTAAATACTTGATATAGACATTGCAAATTTATTTTTTTTGTAAATTAATATATTTTCAACGATTACAAAACAAGAATAATAATTATAATTGAAGCTAAGCGTAAATGAAAATACGTCAACGTCTTAATAATTAATATTATTAGTATATTCTGTGTGTTATCATAGACAACTAACATGTTTCTAAAAATAATAATTTCTAAAACAATTTAAAATTCAACCTCTTTCGTTTAGAATCAATCAACTTGACAATTAGTCTTTCCATAAACAATAAATGGTTATCCTATCTAGTGTGCATGTGCTTCATTCATTTCACCGTGGCTCAACATCCTGGTCCATTGTTCGTTACGTTTCAAAACGAAGATATTTCACCTGATTAATGATTTTACCATAAGATTTCTATTAATTGGAATGAGGTCGATCTTGCATAAGGGTTTTGCGTAAGGGTATTCGATACCCGCCACGGTTCAGCACCTGGTGTCTTTATCAACGCCATCTGATTCGTCTAGCTATCAATTTAGCCTATGATGACGTAATGTCACGTCACTAATCCGTGAATCCTAATTTAAAAAAAAAACAAATTGCAATCAACTCAGTATAATAAAAAGAATGACACATATTTATTCCATTTTGAATTGTGAAAAATGTTAAATCTTCTCGTCGCAGTGACCTCTAACGTGAGCTTCATTTATAACACACGTGTAGTATCATTTTCAATATGTCATCTTAATTGTTTTTATGTAACATTCAATTAACAAGACAATGATAGTTAAATAAAAACGATTCTCGCTTTACGATCCTTTCGAAACTGAGTAGGGGCGGTCGGAGTAGGGGTGGTAAAACGAAGAGCCGTTCACCGCCGGCTCTACTGTCGTTGAGTCTTTCGCCGTGTGCAAGCATTGTCGCGTAAAAAAAGTTAGCTGTCACTGTTCCGCGCCAAATTTTGAAATAGTTTTTATATTTGTCTATGTTATTTTTGAATTACGAGTGTTAGTGTAATTGGGATTCAGTGAGAGCAAGACTGTGGTGGGATAGTGTAGTGTGTGATGGTACTCTGCCGCTCTGTGTGAGAGTGCAGCATGAGGGGTAGCGTTTATTTGTTTTTGTTATTGGCGCATACTGTCGCCGCCATCACAGGACCTAGAGTAAGTATTTTTTGGAACATATTGTATTTGTAAAGAGCGAATTTATAAAAATAATTTATATAAAAAACATGGCTATTACTTTTTATAATTAAACGAATTAAAATGATATTTTTTATAATTTGAATATAGCAAAATGACGGACCCAACTAGAACTGTACGATTTAAATACTATCCATTAAAATAGGAAAACCTTAGGAACCTTTTACTACAAATAATAGTAACAATTTTAATAAAGCAAAATTGAAAATAGAAATTGGTACATTGCAAATAAGTCTACAATAAAAATGGTATACAATATTTATAAATAGTAAGTACATCTGATTAACATAATTACATAATACCTACATGTTTATTATAAGAAGTATCAATAATACAACGTTTTAAAGTAACAATAATTTGGTGTGTTATGCTATATTAATTAGTACATAATATATAAATTAATAAAAAAAAGAAATAAATCGTATGTAGTCGAAACATAGAAAGGTGCTTGGAAGAAAAATAGAGGGAAACAAATTTTGCTATGTCTGCGCCGGAAGCGGGCGTTTTTTTCTTTGCATTTATATATGTAACCTTTCACTCTAAGCAGGTTGTAACTTGTAGGCAATAAATCAAAAGGCGCGAAATTATTGAAAGTCGTACGTACATTTTTAAATATGCGATAGATGTCGAAAAACGTTGTCTCTTGTTTCAAATCCTGGTTGAAACGAATTCATAAATCCAATTTCTAAGAATATCCCCGATAATTAACTTTTTTGATATAATGTTTTTGAATTTTTTTTATAAATTAAACTTACTGTTTTTTGTTGTGTTTTCAAAAATGGTACCTAAATGTTTGTTATGGCAACAAATACCTAATACTTTTACCTTTATACGTTTTAGTAAACATTTATTCAACTAATAGTGTCTGCTCGCGGTTTCACACATATCTGAGGGAAGAACTTTTGCACTTTTAATATTAGTTAAAATATCTAAATAATTAATACTAACTCCACATTGTTATTATAGTAACGTTGACTATTAATCGAAAAAAAAAATTGTTCTGTATATAATTTACTGCACTTTATTTAGTATCTATATATTGAAACAAACCTATTACATTGAAACAAATTTAAATAGGCATAAACATATATTTTCTTATTTAAAATAGGTAAGCAGACAGGAAAATGGATAATTTGTCCTTACAGCCCATAGACATTGTCATTATAAGAATATAAGCCATCCCTTACTCCATCAATGCGCCAACATTGAAAACTCTTGTTATATCTCATTCACCTGTAGATACACTGACTCTTTCACTCGTTAAACCAGAACACAACAATATTTAGCGGTAGAATATGCGATAAGTGGCAGACAGACGGACTTAAATATAGCTATATAACCTAGTAATATATATATATATATATATATATGTCTGTATTGGTAGTAGTAAATAAAGTCAATAGCATCGCAACAATTATCCCGAGATATGTCCGAAGACAGCGAAGTATGCGAAACGTCGCATTCCGGTAACTGAAAGTCTCGTCTTAATACAAAACGTCGACATAACTCGTTTGTTAAATAACTTAAATGATGCCGTCGTAACAGACGAAAACTTTCTTTACCTGATAGAGAAAAGCGTGAGGTCATCGCCGATAACATATACGCTTCGTGACTCCAAGCTTTCTCGGATAAAATACAATATTAGAAGTGGCATGTTTTATGCGTTTCCATTTTATAATTTAAAAAAAGAACCTGTTCCGAAAAAAAAATAAAAAATGTTTGAATTTTATTATTATTATTTTTTTATTTCTAGTCGTAAGTTTTCATTAGGTATTTGGGTAACATTTGTTATTTTAGTCTAGTCGACAAGTTGAAAATGGTCTAAAATAGAGATACTGCTCTTAAAATTATGTGTGATAGCTCATTGGATCCGGAATGACGCCTAGAAAAATGTGCCAAAAGGTGCACGCATTTTTGTCATTTACAATAGAGACGGGAGTTCGAGAAAATTTTGTTTTAATTGTTTATAACTTTTGCAATTTTTTATGTGGTAATTGACACGCTTTTGGCACATTTTTAACATGTACACATAATTTTAAGAGCAGTATCTCTATTTTATACCATTTTCAACTTGCCGACTAGACTATTTATTGTCTCTATTTTTACTGTGATCTATAATTTGTCTTGTTCTGCGTTAAATATTATTGTTACCTACGTCATGAAATTTGATGATATTCATGATAAAGAACTATTATGAACAAATCGGAAAGAATTATTATTTTTGGAATATATTATTATTCTTAATAAAAATAGTGAATGTATAATGCAGTAAGGTAATGCGTGCGTGGAGACGCCTTGAACTTAGACAATGAATAGTAATAACGCGAAAGTCTGTGTTCATGCGACACTGGGCTCGAGATAATTAATATAAAACGCATAATAATTATCATCTACTTTTAATTGTGCTATAAATCTTTTTTTTTTTATTACATAACAATGATTTATACCCATGCATAATTATATAAATATCAAGTAAAAATAAAAACTATTGTACAAAGATTGACGTAGAAAATAGGCCTATTAATAATATGTATCGCCTTTAGAAAAGTTCTATGTGGTTTCCGGTAAAAAATAGTCATTGATGTCGTAAAAACTGATTAAGAGAATAAAACTGAGAATTATAATTGCAAAGATTTAAAAATTTACTATCCGAAAATTTAACTGAATTGGAGGGTTTGCGCAAGGAAAGAGGTTAGCAATAAAAATGTAACTCATTACTTTTCTTAAAAGTTTCAAAAATACACTGCGAATAAAGATGTTAGTGATATTTCAAACCATTAAATACATATAAGTAATATTTAAGTTACACATTTTGACTGAACCCTTTTTGGGAGTGTTTTTCTAAGACTTTACATATAACCCATACATGTTTCCGTCATTATATTAACATGAAATATAAAACTGTTAACAACCGCTTTGTTTAAAAAAAATTCTCATACCTGCCATACTTTCTCGTAATTATAATCAACGAAAATTAATTGAGAAACACTTATATAATTACAGACGCCTGAGTAAAACTTGCATTGTTCTGTTTACGTCTCGCGATTATTAAAGTTATTGTCTACTGTCACGAACTGCATTACAGATCCTATAAACGATGACATTAAATAACAGATTAAGAGATATTTTCCGTAATACTGACTGGAATTACTTCTACACTGCGTCAGTTCTGAACCTTAAGAACTAGTTATGAGTAGCTCATATAGAAATGTTGCTACAGCAAGCTTAAGCTTAATAACAGTGAACCGTGTTGTCTGCAAATGTGAGTGAGCCAGTGAAATTTCAGTGAAAAAGGTGCGAGGTTCATGGCGCATTGGCGATGTTTAATATTTCCTACAGCACCAATGTGTATGCACCAACGTTGGTGATCACTCACTATTACTTAGATTAGCCGGATCTCGAATTTGAATTTGAAACAAACTCTTCAGCTTTATATATTAGTATAGATTTTAAAATTTGACGCCAAATTACTCCAATATAACTCCAAATAGAGATGTACTGATAAAAAATCTACCAACTAGTTTTAATTTTTTAAAGCAATCAATCTCAAAGGCCTTTAGTTTCAAGGTGAATAACCTCGATATGCTCGATAGCTTTGAGCAAGCTCGTCTGGGTAGGTACCACCCACTCATCAGATATTCTACCGCAAAACAGCAGTACTTGGTACTGTTGTGTTCCGGTTTGAAGGGTGAGTGAGCCAGTGTAATTACAGGCACAAGGGACATAACATCTTGGTTCCCAGGGTTGGTGGCGCATTGGCAATGTAAGCGATGGTTAACATCTCTTACAATGCCAATGTCCATGGGCATTGGTGACCACTTACAATCAGGTGGCCCACATGCTCGTCCGCCTTCCTTTGCAATAAAAAAAAAAAAAATCATTGTTTGCTATGAAAAGTCATATTTATATGTACATGCTCACGCGCATAATATGATAAATGTAAATCGGTACATGTTGCACGAGTCGCACGAACGGCTACCCACCTACCTACTTTCACCCTTGAGATGCTGCTCGATGCATTAATTGATAATCATTATACGCGTTGTTACTTAACTAGACTGAAGAAAGACGCCTTTAGATGATAAATACTTACAGTATATACTTTTTTTGTTTTCGTAATTATTAGGCTGAATGTTTAATGCCGTGTAGTTCCGGCAGTGTAACAGAGTCATTCTATCTTAGTTGTAGTTAGTAGTATGTTCGTAAATGTAGTTAGAATCTACTAAGGCAAAGTGTATTCAGTAATAACTAATAAAGTTCACACGTGTAAGGGCTTGAACAGGACATAAACAAAACTAACTTTCAAAAGGTTCCACAGCAACCAGTGGATAACGAAACAAATACATTAGTCAATCGCTTCACTTCACCGACACATCACCGACCTAGGTAAAAGGAAGTCGAATGGTGACAATGATGAAGATAGAAGATATTGTATTGCTTGAGCGCTTATATAAAACACCTTTCGCTACTACATAATAAAAGCATTGTCATTTGTCACTGATATGATGTGATACAGTCATTTTAGTAGGAATAAAATATAAATAATTATAAGTAATAACAGTCACTATCACATCATATCAGTGACAAATGATCTTCTAATTATGCGATGTAACCTGGTGACAAAGCTGCCATTTTACCTGCAATGAATAAATTTTATTAAATTATAAAAAAAATGGCTTGTTGTAGTAACATGGAATATAAAAGAATTCAGAGAAAGCGAAGCCCTTACGAGACTTTCGTAAGAGCATAAAAAATCATAATATGTAGGTATAATATGCTTTTAAACTATTTAATCTTAGAAATATCAACACGAGTTGATTGCTCTATGATATTCTTATTACATTATTTTTATTAGAAATGTTCTAAAAATTACCGAAATTTATATAACTAATTATATGCATTAAGTAATTATTTATTTAACAATTATAACAAGATAATTAAACCTAATTAATGTAAATCGGGGCTTTATTTTTAGACATTAAAAATGTTATTAACATAAAGATAGTCACAATTGCTTTTATTAGCGACCGTTTACATTATATTATAAGAGGCTCAATGGATAGAATATTTGGATTTTAACCGAAGATTGTGAGTTCAAATCTGGGGTATCATGATTAAATTTTCGGCATACCTAATTTGCCTCGTAGTTTGCAGAGAAGGAAATTATAATGTACATGTACCTCCATTACATACTAACTGTTACTGTATAAAACATCACATACGCAAAGAAGTGTGTAGTACCTACGAATATGGCAACACTCTAATAAATGTATTTTAATAATTTTTAATAAGTCAATTTTGGAGAGTTCAGTATGTTTAGATAATTTAGTGTTATCAAATAAGTTAGAAGAAACGGATAAATATAGAAACGGAAAAATAGAACATGATTACATATTACAGACATGAAAAATCTTAAATACGTTTTCGCGCCATTATTTTTTTATTAGGCCATTGAATACCATCATAAAAAAATTAAATAAACAGCACTTTATTAACAAAACAATTAAGAATAAAAAGTATGTAACACGTATGAAAATATATATTTTAGATATACGAATGATATATTTTAGATGTACGAATTATTTTAGAAAGTTTTTTATGAATTATTTATTTGTCATGTCTGTGTACATTGCAGAAACTACAGCAATAAATCTTTGAGAATTGAGTAATTTATCATAACTTCATCATTCGAATAGAATATTATATGATATAAATATTTTTTAAATATCATATAAAATTGTATTTGTAACATTACGCCACAAAAATAAATAACACGAAGAATACAAAGAAAAAGCGATTTTCTTTCATCAACCATTGGTTTGCAAGTTGCTGTGTTACAGACAATTTATTTATAGCAAGCAATTGAATTGATTGCGTCATTTATGCAATAATACGAAAAAGGGCTAAATAAAACCACAGTCACGGTTTAATCAAGGAAGTATCGCATAGCGCAGGATTCGTTGACACGTCAGTTTGCGTAACCGGGGAACCGAACACCGCACGTCGTTTACGTAATCGTATACTATTTTTTATGGTAAAACTTGTTAGGTAAAAGATTCAATTACGTTTGCTTTACGGATATTACGGACGACTAATGTTTACCTTATTTGAAAAAAGCTTAGCTTATGGTTATTTCAAGTTGTATTGATTTATTTTATAGCATCAGTTAGGGTCACTGTATAACGTTAGCTATCTAGTCCTGCAAGGTTGCTGGGTCGTTATAAATAACCCTGTATAAGCTAAAACTAAGTTTTCGACTCCACAAAGGCAATACATCCTTCCTGCCTCCAGGGGAAGTTGTTAGTTTTTATAATAAAATTCCGCATATTTTTTTAACTTTACCAATGAATATATTTAAATCTTGTGATTAAATAAATATTTGTAAAAAAGAGTGGGCAAAATAATGAGATGATAAAATCACTTTGAGTATCTTTTTACGGCCGATATCTAAGTTTAAATGTATTTATTTTATTTTAAAAATGGAAACTAATATGTCCCTTGTGCCTATACACTACATTGGCTCACTCACCCTTCAAACCGGAACACAAAAATACTAAGTATTGGGCGGTAGAATATTAATAATTTATCAAGAGATCAATTATACTAAATAAACTAATGAGCATGAGATGCAACTTCGATCAAAATAAAGCGGTGTGATGTAAAAAATAAATTATTTTAAAAGCATTAGATATTTTTAAAGACAACCAATTAATGATTGAGTATTGTTATTGTAGAGGTGTATCACTGTATGTGTCGTTACGTTTTGAGAATAATAAACGGAAAGTTGTATTACTTAACAATATGTTAACAGACGGATCGTCCCACTTGGGATTATCCGATACATGTTATTTAAACGTGACACGAATACATACAATAGATGGCGAAGCTAAACGCAACTGTCAGTTTCGTACGTAAAACATTTATTTTTATAGTATAGGTAGGCGAATGAGCATAGATTTAGACATCGTTTAAGGGTGAGTGCTCACTCAGTCAGTGTAATAAAGACACAAGGGCGATAACATCTTAGTTCCCAAGGAGCAATTGGTGATGTAAGCGTTGATAAACATCTCTTACGGTGCCATTGTCTATCGTTGGTGACTACTTACCATCAGGTGCCCCATATGCTCGTCTGCCTACTAATGAAAAACCGCAACACAACAATAACAAGTACTGCTGTTTTGAGGTAGAATATCTGATGAGTACCTCAGGGAGGTATCTACCCAGACGAGCTTGCACAAAGCCCTACCACCATAAATGTAGAACATTGAAGTTCCGTGGTCTCTTTAGTCGTTATTTGTTTATGAAATAATTTCTCGCAGAGATCTAAGGTCAAATATGGTTTGCTTTAAAACTCACTAAGAAAAGCAAGATAATTTCAATGTGGCTGGATTGAGAGATCCTATCAGGATACAGGGCATAGACCAAATATTATACTTATTTTAAAAATGCATATAATTGAAACTCCGAACAAGACGATATGATAGTCACAGGCTTACATATACAACATACAAGTATTGTTGTATTAAATGTTAAAAAAAAACAGCGACATGCTGCTAGCATTCTTGCAATCATTCCACACACGGACACGATTAGTGCAGTAACTATTATTAATTTTTATTTGTTTATATTTCAAGTTTTAAAGTTAAATAAAAAAAAAATTGGATAACTTATGGCCGAATACTGAAACGTCTTTCAAATATGAATGTTATTCTCTCATATTTTGTAGTAAAATAAATAACAATAATAGTTATGACCGCCGTCACAGGCTAAAATATATTATGTATATACCTATAGGTTATTTTATGTAAAAGATAAAGAAGTGAATCATATCCTCATAAGATTTGTACTTAAATTACTTTATTATTTGTACAAGATAAGCATATAGAATCGATGGCAATTGGTCATTCTATTTTAATATTTTCATACTTCAGTCCAAACGTCCATAATTCTTGGTCGTTGCGTGTAAAACATTTGTTTAACCTAATAAGATTCGATTACATCGTGATAATTGTTCTGTCATTAAAATCACACATGCTGTATTTAATGAATAAAAGAAATTGATATCGTCACCATTTTTTAGGATGAAACAAATATTCGCAGTTATTACTTTATTATAATTGTTTTTTTTTTAAGTATATTTTGATAATAATAAGTATATAATGATATTTTTAACCTAACTTAACCTACCTATGACCACGCATATATATTTTAAAAAAAGGTTGTTTTTCATATAGCATAGGTAGGCGCACGAGCATATGGGCCACCTGATGGTAAGTGGTCACCAAAGCCCATAGACATTGCTTGCACAAAGCTCTACCACCAAATAAAACGTAATACACAATATTTTCTGCAAAACAAACTCGACACCACAGAAAACGGTCGTGAAATGTCAGATAGTGATACGCGACATTGACCATAATAATTATAACATTTCAAGAATACACGCATCAAAATAGTATATCACTGTAAGTCGGTTGCAACATTCGGTGAGTAATGAACTCTTAAAATACAGATAGAAATCAAACGTCAGCTGACCAAGATCGGCCATGTTTTTTGCTAAAATAGATTTATAGTAGGGTCCTAGCTTGTATAAATCAAAGACACTTTATCGGAGGTTTAAAGAACTTTTTAGCGTTTTTGAGTCATTATGAATCTAAATTTTTGACTATCTACTTTTAGTGAGGTTTTAAACCTCCGATGACTTAGTATGAATAAGACGGTTACAGAATGGCACTGCTGATTCGTAAACATAACGTAACCTAACATAATGAGTGGGAAAGTAAACTTTCATCGTTTTACGGAAACCGGACTTATTCCCATTCAACTCGCGTACATCTCATCTTTGTTTCCAAACGATTAGAAAATCGACATTGAAGTGTTTTAGTGTTGCATTTGAAGTAGCTGAGAATTTACTTTCATGTGAGAATCTAACAAATATCAACTGTTGGAATAGGTCCAAACAATTAATAAATATAGAGTTGTCTTTGGTATTATCTTTTATCTATGGTAATATATTTGACAGCCTGGTGGTTTATTTATGAGTACTTTACTGTTTTTTATTGTATAGGTAGGCGGACGAGCATATGGGCCACCTGATGATAAATGGTCACCAACGCCCATAGACAATGGCAATGTAAGAAACGTTAACCATCACTTACATCGCCAATGCGCCACCAACCTTGGGAACTGAGATGTTATGTCCCTTGTGCAATTACACTGGCTCTACAAACCGGAACACAACAATACAAAGTACTGCTGTTTTGCGTTAGAATATCTGATGAGTGGGTACCTACACAGACGAGCTTGCACAAAGCTCTATCACCGAGTAAATTTATCTTATATTATTAAATTTTGGACTAAAGAGTATTAATAAATAATATTAGTATTAATAAATAGTATTAATAATAATAGATACTTAGTTTATCAATTAAGTTCGAAATCTGTTTGTTGGATATTTTGATTCTCTACTGTTCCGTGGACAACCAACGCCGTCAATCCAATCCAGTTATAAGTCCTTATGTTCAAAATACCTTTTGAAAATAGTAAATATAGTACTCTAGAACATATTAGCGATAGCGATAAAATATCAGATGGGACTTATATGTGGGAGTAATATAAAAGTCATGGCTTTATTTATTAATGTATTTGTTATTAATATGTTTATATTTCGCACTTTATAAACTGATATCATAGCGTTTCTGATCCCCGAAGTTTTATACTTTTCATCGCCGAGTTGTCGTCAAATAATCCACGACTAGAATATGCGAAGAATATAAAAAAGGTTAAAATTACTTCCTTAATATTTAATTGATATGATAATCTTACACTTCCCTGTTTTATTGCTATCATTTATTCACATGGTGCACACCAAACATTGGTGGACCAAGCTAATACTTAACTGAATTATTGATAAAGTTTATTAGATTTTAATGAAAAATAAAGAAACATTTATAACTTAAATTTATGAACATAAATTAAATACAAAAAATAATTACAAATATTTACAATATTAAACTACAATATAAAAAAAGTTATAAGCAACTCTTTCACTCTTACGAGATCACATGACCTTTAAAACAAATGTAAAGTCCAAACGAAACCAAGAGCGGCCGGAACGCCTACTCGCCAGCGCGCCGTGAAAGTGAGCCGTCATGAGACAGTTCGGCGGCATTCCATAACACATCCTGTATGTGCATTTTTAACCGTTACTCAAATGATCATAAACGGTTACGTAATTTATTAACACATGGCTTTCATTTACATATAGATGTCGAAGAAAAGGTAGGTATATAATATACTGATATCAAAAATTCGAAAGTAACTGTTTCTCTGTATGTCTGTCTGTTACTCTTTTACGGTTAAACCACTGAGCTAATTTTGATGAAATATGCTATGATAATAACTTTAACCCCATGTTCAGCAATTTATGAGAATGACTGTATTTGTGTTACACACTTGTGCACATATCCTGCATAGTTGGGTCAGCTCCGTTGAGAATGGTAGTCGTTGTCGAAATTAGTAAAGCGGATATCAGCATAATATGTCCCACCACAAATTACATATAAATATTTTCTTTCAATTATTATTTAACAAGAACATGAAATTGACGCTTATCACGTGATATTTAGTAATTGAACGATATAATAATATCAGCTACTTCTCCGGAATGCGCTGCGTCTTTTGGTATAAGTTTTATGAATATTGGTTGTCGTTTTTTTCAGTTGTCATTTTATAAGCACAGATTCTGACTCTGTGCAAAGCAAACGAATAATACTGAGCTAATTAAAAATATAATTAATATTTTGTTGAGTTCTAATTTTGCTAAACAAGATTTTACTTCGATAATCACAGAAACAGTTCATATAAAAATAAATTATGTTAGATCTCATCTCTCTGCGCCCGCGCATACAAAAGAATGCACTTTCGTGCTACTGATGCGGCACGGACAGACAAATGTTGCTCCGTGAATTGTGAGAAAATAGCTATGTCATCTCACATTCTGTTACAGTCCAGCAAGAACAAATATAAGATAATAATCTTAAGATAGATCTTAGGAATTTATTGCATTTACAAATTACAGATTATGTTTAATTTTACGCTTAGAATATAATATGAACAAAGCTTACAGAAAAAAATAGTAGATACGAGTATATAATAATTGTTTTCAGCATTTCATCTTATAAATATTCAACAATAATTTTTATTACTTAACATTTATAACGAATGCATATATTTTGACGGTAAAAATAATTTTGCGCTTATATTTTACTTTATTTATGTATGTGTAGATACAAATAATTAGCTATTTATGTTATTAAGTACCTACTCATATTATGTACCATATATTATAGATTATTTGATTAGGTTGTTTTTAATAAAAATAAAAACTTAAAGCCATTCCTCCTAAATAATGTAATGTTTGACTTAAACTTATATATTTTTCTTCTCTTTCCAGATAGAAAATGACTTCGATAGAAACAGACAGCCACCGATAGGTCCTACTGGTTTCAACGATCATCAAACGAGATATGGAGTGTCACAGTCATTACAGAACTTCCAAAGGCAACCTAGTATATTGAGCAGTCCGGCGCCCCCAATCCAATTCCCACAGCCAATCTTTCAACAACAACCATATGTACCGCAGTTCAACAATTTATTACCAACTCAAAACATTCCAAGCAATGCACCCATACAGAACAACAATGGATTTCAATATAGCCAACCCTCAAACGTAAATCCAATAAACAATTTGGGTCAAATTCAACAGCATCAAAATATACAACAACCGATACCAACTTTGTCAGCATTTCAAAATAATGGTCGTCCGTTAACGCAAACCGCTCCACAAACGTTTAATCAGAATCAAAATATTCACAGTCCAATTTCTATAGCGCAGCAGAGACCCACACAGGCCGCATTTTTACCATCTCTAAGCACTGGCCATAATCCTGCTTTCAGTGCACCCAATCCCATAACTATTCAAGCCGCACCTAATCTAGCGCCACAAAATTTGAACAATCCTCAAATTCCTTTCCAAGCATCAATAAGTCAATCGCCATTGTATAACAATGGACAATCCGTATCACAGTTAAGGGATTATTATGAACAACAATCAAAAGAAAATCTAGAAAAATTAAAGGAACTCCAAGAACGACAAAGAATTATTCAGAAACATCAAGAGTTTGTTCAGAAACAGCAACAAAAGCAACAAGAGAAAGTAGAAAAATTGCACGAAGAATTTGTCAGTAAGCAGGCCACAAAATCAATACCAAGCTATACGACAACAGAGAATTATGAAGATTTCTTCAAACGGAATCAAGAAAAACGAAGACCTCTACTACCACATGAAACAGATTTGTTTAGAAAAGCTGTTGAACAATACGAAAAGGAGCACCCAACTACAACGACATCTACGACTACGACTACAACAACTACTACAACTGCACGACCTACTACAAGATATAGAACTCGTTCACCGACCAGAACCAGAGCTCCTCCTCAGGACAGAAACAAACAAAAGCTTTATAACGAAATTAAAAATCTACTTGAAGAAAGTGATACTAAAGGTTTTGATGATAATTTAAGAGCTAAAAGCGTAGCATTACTTCAAAAGCCAGATATATTAAAACAACTTAAAGTTGCCTTAGCAGAAAATCCAGAAGATTTTAATGAAAAAAATTTCACATCTCGCGAAATTTCTTTAAACGGTCAAAAGTTTGAAGTTATAAGGACAACTAACCCGAATTTGATTCCAAAAGGTGCAATAGCCGCTGACAGTCCGGATTTAGGTAAGCTGATAACAGCTACTCAAGAACCACAAAAGGAGAGCCGCATCTCTTTCGACGACTTAACAAAAGGTGTTTTGCCACCCGGAGCTAACTTCGAACTTATAAAACAAGCTGAAAACGGTAAGTTGGAAGAAGTTTCTAAAATACCAAATACTCTGCAAAATAAAAAGAAAGTTACATTCGTGTTTCTGGAGGAACAAGACGATGGCACGTTCAAAGTGAAAGGTGTGAAGGCAAACGGACAACAAACCGAAGAAGGGCCTGAAGTTGAAGACATTTTAAATAAGATCAAGAAGGGTGAAATACAACTGCCAGGGCCAACAAAAATTAGTAACAATATTTACACTTCCAGCACCCAAAGCCCTTCTATTGCAACAACCGAATACATAGCTGAATCATCACATCACCCGTCAAGTTACACCAGTTTCGTAACAACGTCGAATTACGGTAACTCCGGACATACTATCCCAATACAAACAACACCAGCTCCCACTTATCGTAATTCCATTGCATCATCAACAAGAGCTACTCCCGTGACTCAGACATATGCTCCTACCACACGAGCGACCACTAGTGAAAGATATGTTATCAAATCATCGACTCCTAATTACATCAAAAGTAGACACAGCCATAATCAAGCTACAAGAAATCATGTTCCCAGTACAACTGCAATAAATACAACTCCCATTTATAGAACGACACCTCAAGATATTGTTGTGATTGGATCAAGCGCAGCCCCGAATTATGAAGAATCAACCGTTAACTTGAAATATGATAAAAGTGATACGCCCGATCTGGTAGATATTTTGAAAGAAAATGGTCTTTTCGCAACAGCTAAATATTTAAAGCAATCTGGCTTGGATGCGATATTAAATGAAACAGGGCCTTACACCATTTTTGCACCAACCGACAAAGCGTTCAGGACTTTATTGGTTCAACTCGGTGGACCTGATAGAGCAGAGGAGAAGTTCCGTGACAATCCTAGACTATTAAGTGGGGTGAGTAAGCAGTCGTTTCTTTAAATCGTTACAATAATTTTACTATCTAGTTTTTCATTTCCAAACTTGTATCCGTATTAGCTATTACGCTATTCATTTTCAAACGTAGTACACAAGGTCTTCAATTGTATTAATAGTGGATTAATATTCTATCAAAATAAAAAAAAAACAACAACAACTTGTGTGCTATCTTCCCCAGTTGCTACTCCACCATGTGATCCCAGGGGCGTTCGACATCGGCTCGCTCCAAGACGAGATGACAGGCGTCTCGCTCGCCGGCACACAGCTTCGGGTCAATCAGTATGACATGCACGACGTCGAGTGGAACGAAGTGCGAGTGACGACGATAAACGGTGCTCGAATCCTCGATGATAAGAAGGACATACATATACCTCAGGTAAACTGATTGTATACGATATAACTCTCACATACAACAAAAACTTATAAATCCATGGCATTTTTTATTAAATTACATAAAAATCAGTTCAGTGACGACAAATAGATAGACAGACAGAGTATAAGAATCCAGAATTAACTGCAAATGTTATCACTTATTCTAGTATTCACTTAAATTATTTTTGGAAAGAAATAAAAGAACGGTAGGTCGAAATCAATAATAATAGAGAAATATCTCTATATCACACTCAAACAAAGAAAAAAAATATATAAAACTAAAAAAAGCTTAAGACTGAATATAAAATAATAGTACGCAAAAAAGGACACATCGGGCAAGTGCATTATTTGTATGTATATAAATACATTTAATATACAAACAATCAACGAGACACCTTCATGGTAATGAGAAATTCAGAAGTCTTTCCGAAATATTTCGAGCGTTTTTAGATAAATAAGGGAAATTAAACCGGAACAATTATTATTATGAAATTTTAAGATAATAAATAACATAATATGAGCACTTACGATTACTTCAGTAGTAATATGCATGCTACAGATATCGCTTTTACTTTCCAGGGTATAGCTCACGCCGTGGACCGGGTGATGTTCCCGCTGCCGGTGGGTGATCTCGTCCAGACGTTGCAGGCGGACCGCGACCGACGCTTTACGACTTTCCTGAAAGCAATATACGCCAGCGGCTTCGCGGAAACTCTAGCTGGTATGTGCCTGCCTACCTGGTAATAGTGTTTATGGAACAAATCCTTCATACAAATCATGCTAATTAAGATTTTAATAAAATATTTTAACACTGTTTTTAATAGATATAGTACAGCAGTATAGCAGGTATAAGCGAATAGACATTTTAAACTATGTGTAGAAAAATATTACCACTATTATAATTGAAAAAAAAATATATATTTTTAATGAGTAGGTAGTACTAAAAAAATAAAAAAGTATTCTAATTCACTATGTTACTAGTAGTATTTGTCTATGGGAATGAACTTTTCCATAATAAGATCTATCATATTATTGACAGCACACCGGAGGGTAGAGCAGTGTGATGCAGGCCAATAACCGGCAATAATTTCCCAGAGAGCAAAACGTACACGGTGTTCGCGCCGACGGACGCGGCGTTCGCGCGCGCGGCGCCGGGCGAGCTGGCGCGCGTCGCCGAGCGGGCGGGCGCGCGCGCGCTCGTGGCGCGCCACGTGCTGCCCGGCACGCTCTACAGCGCCGGCATGCGCTACTACCAGCTAAGGAACTCCATGGAGGACGCCAAGCCCTTGACGCTGCAGAAGAGCTCCGGTATAAACTAATACTGTCGTAGATTACAAAAACTTACACAATTATTGTGCTTGTAACTTTTTCTGACATTTCATACAACTGCAAAACCGAATGTAATTTTTGGTACGTTCACACTACGTCACACTCTAATGCCCGTTCTACATTTGCGGCGCGAAAGCCGTTAAACGCGACAATCGTCAGAGACAACGGATAATTTACGGCTAAAGTTCACGTTCACGATTCATGACCCAGTATAGAACCGGCTAAAGAGGTCACGATTAATGCGTTACGATAGAAGTTATAGGTTGTCATACTATCCACATGTATTATAATTTTCAGTATAACACATTTCTCTACTTTCATAAATTATTTACCTATTACTTGGACGTTAACTAAAAATTACTAAGTGTAAATATTGTCTCTAATATAATTTTATTAGATAATATTATTTATTAAAATAATTTGATCCAACAGGTCGCATCAAAGTGAACAACGCGCAAGTGATAACTCACAACATCCCAGCGACCAACGGCGTCATCCACGCCGTGGACACGCTGCTGTAGACGTCCCGCCAAATTAGAATAAAACATATTACGGAGCTACACATTCGAATAAAGTCAAAAAAATCTTCATCCTAATCGTTCAACAAACATGCTCCAAGATGATTAAGAAAATTGAAATCAATGAACTTGTTAACCTTTTTCTCTTTTCTATATATAGATTTTGTCCACAAATGGGACATATATATAGTATGTATCCAATATTTTAATCTTATATAATAACAATGCCTTTCTATGTTTTGTGACTTGTTTCCGTGTAGCGGCTGTAAAGCCACAATTAAAAAATTAAGACTGTAAATATAAAACTAGATTAAGATGTTAATTTATGCAGTTAACTTTTTTTTGTAAATAAAATTTTATCATTATATGGGATTTTAATTAAAAAAAAACTAAAAAATAAATATTAAATACTTATATTTAAATTAAATTATTACACACAAACTCACATCAGTACAATTTCATGTCATCATAGGCTAGAGGTTAAAAAATACTGAATCTAAATGTAGGAAAACTTATGATAATAATCAATGAAAAAACATTAAAAGCATATTTTCCGAAAAAAAATTGCAAAACAATCCGTAATAGTACTACCGATCGATTTCCTCCAAACTTGTCTTATCAAAAAAATAAAACATTACACCATCGACAATTTCACGTGAAATTTATTCAACATTAAACTAATTTGAGTAAAATAATTTGTTCAAATAAATATGTTAATAAAATTGTATAGATTAAAAAAAGATGTGATTTATATTTGCTCAAAATAAAAACAATTTGTGACATAAATGAAAACACTGGCAACACAATCCCCGCAATGTCAAATCTTTGACAAGTGTTTAAGTTTAGAACACGTTCAATCTATCACGAACGGAAATTATATTTTGAAAGCATCAACTTCAAATGAGCTATTTCGTCATCTTTCGCAGCCAACTCCTCTCTGAGCAAACGTATTGTATCGTCTTTATTTTCTGAGAGGGTGTTGAGTTCTTCAAGAAGTTGTGTTGTGTCTAATCGTTTGTTCGGTCGCCTTTGGATCAACTTGCCGATGATGTGAGCGATCTTCGGGTAGTTCGCGGTGAGGTTCGCCGGAATCTGTCCCTTTCGAAGGCCCGTTATAGTTTTAACACGCTCCATGTCCGTACCGAATGGCTCCACCATCTCCAGAAGTATGATGCCAAGAGAATACATGTCGCTCTGAAAATATGTAAACAAAGGTTCATTAACTTATATGAAAAATAAGTAAACTTATAAGTAAATAAATAAAAATAATATATAACTACTGTAAATATACTCCAGTTTAATTTGTAAATAGACAGTGTAATGTAAATTACTTGGTATAGTCATAGTACGTTTCGTTATATTAATTTTCGCGCCTCATGAAAGTTTGTTAATAAATATAATTAAGAACAAAAATTAAACTGTTCCTATAATTAATGAATGAATTAATGCTCATTACAGAGATAAATATTAATATTATAAATAACTAAATAGATTCAACTAAATATATTTTTTACTGAATAAACTAAATGTATTCAGTAAAAAACGTACTTGTGGTCAAATCATGGAAACATTATTATAATCTAAAAATTACATTATAATATATATCTTAGCTTTAAAGCAAACCACGATTGGATAATTTTCAAAGTAACATGCAACATAACAACAACAAATAACAGGCAACATTTTTGCCTCGTTAATATTTAAAATCGCAAAAGATTGAAACAGACACTTGGTGGTAGAGCTTTGTGCAAGCTCGTCTGGGTAGGTACCACCCACTCATCAGATATTCTACCGCAAAACAGCAGTACTTGTTATTGCTGTGTTCCGGTTTGAAGGGTGAGTGAGCCAGTGTAATTACAGGCACAAGGGACATAACATCTTAGTCCCCAAGGTTGGTGGCGCATTGGCGATGTAAGAAATGGTTTACAGCTCTTACAACGCCAATGTCTATGGGCGTTGGTGACCACTTACCATCAGGTGGCCCATATGCTCGTCCGCCTTCCTATGCAATAAAAAAAAAAAAAAAAACATAATAAATTAAAATTTATCTCACCTTAGGATTGCATTGCCCTTCTAGTTGTTCAGGCGCTGCATACAAATGCGTACCGAGAGCTAATCCACTATGAGATTGTTGTAACGGACACGCCAAGCCAAAGTCGCCCAGCTGAACGAGCAGTCCATTTTCGCTTTGGGCCACGAACACATTGCTGGGTTTAATGTCGTGATGAATAACCCCTTTCGAATGTATATAATGAAGTCCTCGGACCAGCTGAGTGAACATGTCAACCAAGATATCCATACGAGTCCACGCGACTGGGTAGTTGGAATCAGGGAAGGATGACTCATAACAGTTGGAATCAGTCGAGTCACTGTGATGCAGAGTCAGATCATCGGAGTTTTTTCTCGAGAGTATCATGTGATTATTGCGCTCGTCTAACCACTGCTTAAGGGTCTGTTGACAGTAAGTCATTTGTATATACAGGGTGGCCCATTTCAAATTAACTCTTGAACAGTTTTCGTATTCTTTGCCTGATAAAAGTTTGCATACGGCGTTCTGCTCGGCTGAGCTCGAGTCCTCCTCGTCGTCCAACTCTTCGTCAGAACTCACGGTATTGTCCAAGCTGTTCGATCCCTCAAATGATATTATGAAGTCAGATTGGCTAAATCGCTTTGTTAATTCTTTAGAATTGTACGTTTTAAATGATTTCATTATGTCGGGATATACGGAAGAATCTTTGTCGGATTCCATTGAAAAATCATCATTGTCAGTGTCCATTTTATATCTTTTCTTCTTCACTTTGGATTCTATCATTGGCTCCAGCCATGCAGCCTTATAGTTGACTATGTTAGGATGATTTAAACTGGCGATTGTTTTCACTTCAGCCAAATGTGTCATTATGGAGTTGACGTCCGAAGATTTGATAAATACTTTTTTTACAGCGTATTCAACGCCATCTAGCCGATGTCGTGCTTTGAACACGTTACCGAACCCCCCTCCAGCTATGAAGTACAATTCTTCAAACTCCTTGTGGTATCGCGACCACTCCAGAGCTGAACTCGTGATGGGCCATGACACTGGGAGAGTAATAGGTATTTCTGAGCCACTGGCGACCGTGACGAGTTGGTAGAGTGCTCTCTGATACTGGCTCCTCATCACTTCGAATTCTCCCATTGAATAAGAATTATCAATTAAGTTCATACTGTGAAGTTTCTCACAGATTGTGTTATACAATTGGTTGGCCCTGTTGAGGTCCTTTTCGAGAAGTGCACATAGCTGTTTAACCAGAGATTGTACGAGTAAGCTGATCGGCGTTGTCGCGGTGGAGTTGATAACTTCGATGTGTTGCATGCTCTGTTGCAAGATGGACTCATGGTGACTATTGCGAGCTATACCTGGAACACAAAAAAATGTTTTTTATATGACTTATGTTCTCATTTTCTATTTGTTAATGAATACCAAAATGCTGATGAGATCATGTCATGAGATCATTTGGCATAGGGGTTTGAGCAAGATATTTAGGGAGGGTAGGACCACCCACTCATTATATATTTTACCGTCAAGCAGCAATACTTAGTGTTGTTGTGTTCGGTTTTGAAGGGTGAATGAAACGTTGGAACTACAGGCAGAAGGGACATAACATCATAGTTCCTGAGGTTACTGGCATAGTGACAATATTAGTTATATCATTTTCTTACAATGCCAATGTCTATGGGCGATGTTGACAACTTACCATTAGTCTAGGTATACAAGGCTAAAATAATAAATTTTAAATAAAATGAAAAATGTAATTTTCAGACTTAACGCATTATCCCCCACCCGCAACTTAACGAGTAATGTATGCCTTAATACATATATTATGACTACTCTCTCATAAAGTTTAAGTTGTACTCATAACAAATATTTAAGAGCTTTTATCGTACAAACGTGTCTTTGTCACGTTTACACAATCGAATTTATATTTTTATTCGGGAAACGATTTATGTTTGTTAACTTACTTTATTAGCTTTATTTACCTATTTATATTTAACTTATTTAATAACTTAGTAGTTTTGAAAGTTTTTAAAAGTTTTTTTTGAAAGAAATTAATTATAATTAGTTTTAACTACATACAATGATCTATGTATAATAGGCAGAAAAACTAAATCGTTTAGGTTATTGACTATTGACGAACTTTGTTATTAAAAAAAATGAAAAATGTAAATAAGTAGAGTAGCAAAAATACACATCTTAAACATTTTCCTAAAGTTTTCAATCACTATTATGGTAGAATTTCAATTACATACTTTACTAGTCATATCAATTATATAATTATTTATTATATAGTTGTAAAAAGAGACAAATATATATATAATTTACTATATATACTAACAACAAATTTTATAATTAGAGTTCACCATAATCACGTCAACACTCAAAATTATAATAAACACACACAGAAGCGCAAAGTTTAAACAAATGTTATTTATTATTATTTATTAATTGACGTTTAGCGTCACCAATATTTTAATAAAATAAAATGAACGAACTGAATAGTAAAACTGAGTAATCAACAGTTTTTATGATTTAATTTTCACCGATAAACAAAGAAAATTCTAGAAGTACGTTATGTGGTCAGTGGTCTGCAGTAACAAATTTATTTATCAATTTGGTGAATATAACGTTCCCTTATAAAAGTTTAACAAGTAGGAATATTTCAGTCAAGTAATTTACGACATAATGTGCGTTATTTAACGAAGTTATTATAAATATGAGCTAAAAAACTCGATAGAGTAAGATAGTTGGTCTCCAATCTTGATTATACAATTTCTTCGTAAAAGTTTCCAATAAAAAAGATGGGAAATTTTTTTGGATTGGGAATTTTTTGGCAAAAAAGGTTACTACTATTTTGTATGTAAAATTTACCGCTGCCGAGATATTTACGAAAAGACGCTATCCAACATGGCGGCTAAGGCTCTCGGTCTAGTATGACAAAAATTCGGTTTTATACTTAGGGGGTACCCTCTGACATAATCCAATAAAAAAATCGATAAGTATGTAGTGGGATTTTATGCAGAGCGAATGTCTAAAAATCTTGGACTAACTGTTGAAAGAAACGAGATCTTTTATCAATAATAATGATTCAAATAATCGATAAAACTACTTGTCTTTATCAAGAAAATCAATAATGATTATCATTGCATCACACCACTCATCCGAATCAAGACGGTATTCCTTTGTACGAAAGAGACCTTGATATTTATTTGACTCAGCCGATACTTGGAGTTTTATTTGTAGTGTTTAAGCATTAAAATTAAATTAAACAAAACCTTTGTATTAAGTATAGTACAAAGTATACTTAGATACTCTCCAAGGCAACCTATCCATGTAGGTTTATCAACACGTTTCATCAAAATGGTTGCAACATTATTTCTCGAAATCAATTGATGCAATATTATTACATTAATATAATCCACTCTAAATCATGAAATCAATGTTGTTTATGGATTTGATTAATTCTAGATTTACCGTATTATACTGATAAGATATAATTATATGCACCTGATACGGTATCACCCATGTTTGCTGAATAAATGACGATTCACTATAAACTTGCAACCACACATTTCATATGCTCAATCATGTTGCAACATGCATGCACAGGTTACTTTGCATGCATGATCCACGTTCGTGTGTTGTCAAAGACAATTTCGTCAAGTGTTTTTTAGATAAAGAATAAAAGAAAAAGAAACGAAAAGTATTATTTTAGTAAAAAAAGTCGGTAAATAGTAAACTAGTTAATATTGTAATAATATATAGCTACTAATAATAATACAGTTATTATTTTATGAAGATACCGGTCGTAGGGCTTGAAGCAGGTGTTTTACATATTGTCGGAGCGTCACGGTAGCATGCGCAAGCGATCCCGTGGCGCTCCCGTGAAGACGGGAAGGGTACTGCTGGTTTTTAGTGGGTATTCCGATGACCGGGGTGCACTCGGTGCCCTGGCGGCTACATACGGGGAGACCCACATACCCCCTCGTGTTCCCGTGGGGGAAACGCGTAACGCGTCTTTCCAGCGATATAAAAATTTTGATGCCGATCGGGATCAACTCATTTAGTCCCTCGCCTACGCTCATCGAGATCGGACGTATCAAAACTGTTACTAACATGATCCAGAAATACCGAATTGCGTGTTAAAACCGTGCAAAAATCAATCAACTGCGAAGAAAGGAGATAGTGGCGTGACTTATCATCGGTGTGTAAACAAAACATCAACCAAAAGAAATTTTTGTACATACATTTGTTTCTACTATATACGACATTTTATAATCATAGATTATGAAAAGAAATGAACCGTACATATAGGACACGTAGGTACTAAACGTTAGTGTACTATTTATGACTTGTGAAGGATAACAAACGTAACTTTGGAATTGACGCACATACGGAAAACGACCTAATGGATAAAGCTAGACTTGTAGAGCTCACTTGGTGGTGGAGCTTTGTGCAAGCTCGTCTGGGTAGGTACCACCCACTCATCAGATATTCTACCGCAAAACAGCAGTACTTGTTATTGCTGTGTTCCGGTTTGAAGGGTGAGTGAGCCAGAGTAATTACAGGCACAAGGGACATAACATCTTAGTTCCCAAGGTTGGTGGCGCATTGGCGATATAAGAGATAGTTAACAGCTCTTACAACGCCAATGTCTATGGGCATTGGTGACCACTTACCATCAGGTGGCCCAAATGCTCGTCCGCCTTCCTACGCAATAAAAAAAAAAAAAGCTGAATAAGCTGTACCGTGAATTCATAGATCAAAGTCAGAAGTAACATATACTTCTAAACCTCAGTATAAATCTTGTAAAGTTCTACGGAATACTTAAGTCATTTTTATCTTAAAGTAGGGAATAGATTTAGGAGTAGCTCAGCAAAATTGGAACAAATATTTAAAACCCATAAGAGATGTAGAGTAAGACATAGACTACAATTATTTCATCCAAAACTGTTAAATTCAACAGAAGCATGTAAGTAATTGTATCAAAAGCATACTTTTTTTTTTTTTTTTTTTTATTGCATAGGAAGGCGGACGAGCATATGGGCCACCTGATGGTAAGTGGTCACCAACGCCCATAGACATTGGCGTTGTAAGAGCTGTTAACCATCTCTTACATCGCCAATGCGCCACCAACCTTGGGAACTAAGATGTTATGTCCCTTGTGCCTGTAATTACACTGGCTCACTCACCCTTCAAACCGGAACACAGCAATAACAAGTACTGCTGTTTTGCGGCAGAATATCTGATGAGTGGGTGGTACCTACCCAGACGAGCTTGCACAAAGCTCTACCACCAAGTAAAATACTGTGAACTACCAAACATATTCATAAAACTAATTGACTTCTTTGAAAGTAAGTAAATTTAAAGTATTCCTTATTATCAAAAGTTAGTTTAAATCATGTATGACATTATCAGTCAGATTTTTTTTTAATTTTACCGAGATATATGGGGATCTATATCATTATTGAATTGCATATCATTATTATTTTTTATAACGTACCTTAGTGCCTAGTTAAATTTATTCACACGTGTTTCAAGTGTGTGGTGTTTTAAGCATATTAATGACAATTATTAGTATTTTAAGGAAAAAACTGAGGATAATTATATAAATCTGTTGTTCAAAGTATTACATGAAAACCTTATCATTATGTGTGAAGTACAGACCAAAAACATGAGTAATTAATAAAGCTATTAGTTATCAATGTTTTGTTTAGCTTTTAATATTTTGACTAATACAATAATATAATTTATTTAGTAACCAAGTGTATATATGTATATATGTGTATATATGTATATAGTGTGTATATATGTGATGCATTTTATATGTTCCCAATTAAACATGTACATCTACTATCTACCCATCCCGGCAGAATAATAGTTACACGTAAAATGTAACACATAAAATGTTTATGTTTTTATAAGGTTTTAAGTTTTTATTTAAGTCACACTAAACTTATACTTAATAAGTGCCATGCGTACATAGAGAATAGTGGTTTGGTTTGTTATATAATATTTTTTAATTGTGCATTGCAAGATTTTAGTTGTAAATTATTTTAAAAATATAGATGACTGCTTATTAAGTATGTTGATAATCATCTATTGATGATAATAATGATAAAAAACCTTAATAGGTTTTATAGTAATTTTAAAATAGTTATGTCTGTACTCCTTAGCATCCTGTCATCATTATGTAATCAAGTCCAAAAATAATGTTAGTCTTGATGTCATATTAGAAATAAATAAAGTTTTCTAATAATTTGCACATTAAAATAGATTTGTTTATGAAACATAGTTCATCTACAATGTTTCAAAAGTAAAGTACCTGAACATATTAAAAAAGTGTACCTGTAAATTTACTTTTAAGACTATCACTTGGTGGTAGAGCTTTGTGCAAGCTCGTCTGGGTAGGTACCACCCACTCATCAGATATTCTGCCGCAAAACAGCAGTACTTTGTATTGCTGTGTTCCGGTTTGAAGGGTGAGTGAGCCAGTGTAATTACAGGCACAAGGGACATAACATCTTAGTTCCCAAGGTTGGTGGCGCATTGGCGATGTAAGCGATGGTTAACATTTCTTACAATGCCAATGTCTATGGGCGTTGGTGACCACTTACCATCAGGTGGCCCACATGCTCGTCCACCTTCCTATATAATAAAAAAAAAAAAAACAAAAAAGACTTGTTTACCTACCTGAGCACATATTGTCAGAATGTTCATAAGCTCCTAGTTCTCATGCAATCTATAATGAACTAACTTAAGTTTGGACTATAGATATTAGATCAATATTTATTTTGTAGATACTATGTGTATACTATGTATGTATATGTTTATTTATTTTATTGTTTTATATATAAGTATGTATATTTTTGTGTATCGTTTATTATTAATTACTGTCTTCACGGATTTCTGTTGCCTTCAGGCATTAAGTCCGCCTTTTGTTCTATCTACTCTGTGGTGGTCAAGTCTTTAAATAATTAAATATTCTCATTTCCTTCCCTCGTCACATTGGATGTAAAGTAAATGAACATACCATAATGTGGTTGTTTTTATACTTTAGTTTAATGTACTAAGTAAAATATAGGTATATTTGAATACATTTATTGTTTACTAGGTTTATTTCCACCAACCCGCGTTGGAGCAGCGTGGTGGAATAAGCTCCAAATCTTCTCCTTACAAGGAAGAGAAGAGGCCTTAGCCCAGTAGTGTGACATTCACAGGCTGTTACTTTAGGTTTATATATTATAATAATGATATGTAAATACCTTGATCGAAAGATTTAACGGTAGCCAAGGCTTCCCACTTATCATGTTTCTTACTATCCATTGCTAAATACGTAACTTCTTCAGTGGCCTAGATGTTGAATCCACGATTTTCTTTCATTAAAGTCTCTGGTAATCATTATAAAGTCAAGATGATATTGAACGGCGAATTGTAATTGTATGTAGACATTGTAAACAGGACAAAATTTTTAATGACTATTGACCGAGAAAATTACACATTTAACAAATATTGCACACCTTTTACAAATACAATATTATATTATTATACAAATCCACAGACAATTAATATTTTATATCATAGAGTATAGATAGACTGATAGTTAACATTGCCAACAGATAAAACAGTTATTCATTGATTTTGATTTAAATAATTCAATTTTAGAAAATCTTTGTATCCTAAATTAATACATGATTAGAAAATAAAATAATCATGTATATAGATATTTTAACTTTAAACTTGACTATATATACATAATATGAGTTAATTGTCACTATAATTATCACATATTATTTCATTTTATAATTTAAGATAGGGTACTATTTATAATTAGCTTACATGCATAAAAGTCATATATTGTGTAAATTTAAAAATGACAAATATCATCAAACTGTAATAAATAATTATTTTTGTCCAGGATTTCATCACAGAGTACTGACTTATAAAGAAGCTAAAACTTCATTTAATGATTTATGATTACGAGTATTATGACATATATTTGACATCTCGTCTGTAAACAAATTGAACCATGTGTTATTGAATTGTTTATAACAGGCAGATTAAAAAAAAAAACGAATTTAAAATGAACCTTCTACCGAAAAGCCATAAGGAATTTAGCGAGAAAGATTATTGGAATAAGTTTTTTAAGAAACGTGGCAATAAGTCTTTCGAATGGTGAGTATTTTATGTAATTTTGTATATTCAAGTGGTTTTATTTTCAATAACCTGATTATCTTTTAAGGTATGGCGAATATTTAGAGTTATGTTCCCATTTGCACAAGTATATAAAGAAATCGGACATAATACTTATACCAGGTTGTGGTAACTCCAGTCTCAGCGCAGATCTTTACGATGTCGGCTATCCAAATATCACAAACATAGATGTATCAGAAGTAGTAATTAAGCAAATGAACGCTGTAAATGCACATAGAACAAGTATGAAATTTCTTTACATGGATGCCCTCAATACAACGTTTAGGAATGATGAATTTAATGTTGTCCTTGATAAAGGAACACTAGATGCACTGATGCCGGATGACACGAAAGAAACAAATGAAAGAATAGACAAATATTTCGATGAAATTAAAAGAGTATTGAAGTTAGGTGGCCGCTTCATTTGTATATCATTATTGCAAAGTCACATAAGAGATAAGCTGTTGAAATATTTCTGTGATAGAACATGGATGTTTCGTGTAGTAAGATGTCATGAAGCTGAGGAGAAAAATGCTGAGAATGGTGATGGGACGACATTGCCCGTTTTTGTAGTTATTGCTACGAAATTTAAAGAGATGCCTAAATTGGTAAGTACAAATTCATATATATATTATATACGGATTTTAGCTTCAATGTGTTATATATTTTATTATAGAATTTCCTAGAGATGTCACTAAACTAAGTAATTAATACGTGACTCATTTTTTAGATTTTAGAAGTCTGTATGGCTGGTGACAAGATGCAGAGGTTGGAAACTGCAGAGGAACTCAAAGCGTGTGTGAAATCTGTACAAGACACAGCCTTCATCACCAATGGTCTTGCTAAAACAACTCTGGATGAAGATGATGAGGTATAATTTTTTTTTTTTTTATAATTAGTAATGATTTTATTTTATTGAAAAAAAAGTTATAATGTCAAAAATTTGCAAATGAATGAATGAATTATAAATATTTTCATGTTAGTTAGAGTTATATATTTTCTTGAGATTTTTTTATATGAGCTTTTATAAAAATAAAGCCCGTAACTTGATTACTCATGTTAATAGCATATGCAGACAGACATACAAACATTTTAAATATATTACTATGATTTGTAATCCGCTACATAAATGTGGGTGTAACTTGGCAACACTTTCATATTACAAATTTATCTCTAAAATATGATCTTCACAATTCTTGACCTGGATGTTGTAATAGATTTTAATGAAATATTAGTCTAAACTT
Organism: Nymphalis c-album; assembly: GCA_963151315.1. Lineage (NCBI taxonomy): Eukaryota > Metazoa > Arthropoda > Insecta > Lepidoptera > Nymphalidae > Nymphalis > Nymphalis c-album. The sequence goes on along the minus strand of OY720590.1, from coordinate 13,038,355 downwards.
TAAACCTCAAAATAGTACATATTTTATATACATAACTTTACATGGATGGGAATTTTGTTTATTAATTCTGTATCATCCAATATGGATTTTGTTTTTTAATTTTATTTATTTCTATATTTATTATATTATTTATATTCTTCTTTTCTAATAGAACATTATGAATATTTGTTTGCAAATCAAATAAATAATGAGTACTACAAATAATCTCAATTATAATAACCCATGCCCGTGCCCGTATGCCCGTGGAGTGCCGGGCTTAGAATAGCACTCCCCCATCTCTTCCCGTGGGTGTCGTAAGAGGCGACTAAGGGACGGGGAAAAGGGGGGATGGGCAGCAGCGTCTCCCCCGTAAACAACTTACCCCCTACTGCGCTCGCCAACACGCCTGCCCAGCGTGGCGAGTATGGGCAAATCCTCCTACATGGTAGATGCGCTTAAAAAAAGGCCCCCAGTTACCGGCAAGCCCGCTAGGCCCGACCAAGGTAGCGGTCGCGGTATCGGCAGGGCAGGGGGTGCAAAGAATCACCGGTTCATGGCAGGCTACCATAAAAGACGACTACATATGGCAACGTATAATGGACGCTCGATAAGGCTGGACCATCACCTCGCCGAATTAGAAGTAGAGTTAAGTCATATAAACTGGCATATACTGGGGTTATCTGAAGTCCGAAGACAGGGGGAGGACACGATAACTCTAGAGTCCGGTAACTTACTCTACTTCCGCGAAGGTGATAAACTCTCCCAGGGTGGTGTCGGTTTTCTGGTCAAAAAGGATCTCATTAGCAGCATTGTAGAAATCAGTAGTGTGTCGAACCGGGTAGCGTACCTTGTCCTAAAACTTTCCGACAGGTTCTCCCTGAAGGTCGTACAGGTATATGCGCCAACTTCGGCATACTCTGATGATGTGGTAGAAGCGATGTACGAGGACATCGCAAAGGTCCTCAACAACACCTCGAAGGCCCACTACAATGTTGTTATGGGAGACTTGAATGCTAAAGTGGGAGTACAAGATAGCGGTGAATCGAAAGTCGGACCTTACGGCTTGGGCTGCAGAAATCACAGGGGGCAAATGCTGGTAAACTTTCTCGAAGCGCAGGGGCTCTTTTTGATGAATTCTTTCTTTGAAAAGAAGCCCCAGAGGAAGTGGACCTGGCGAAGCCCCGATAACGTGACAAGGAACGAGATAGACTTTATCATTTCGAATAAAAGGCACATATTTAGAGATGTCTCAGTGATCAACAGGTTTAATACCGGTAGTGATCACCGCTTGGTTAGAGGCACTCTAGATATCGACTTCAAAGCCGAAAGATCGCGAATGATGAGGTCTACTCTCCGACCTACCATGCTCCAAGCTGCTCAAGGCTCCGAAAAGTTCCAAATGGAGCTTCAAAATCAATTCACCGCGTTGGAAACCGTAAGCAGTATTGATGAGAAAACCGACACGCTGGTCAAAATACTGCAAAACACATCCCACAAGTGTTTTCCGCCACAGAAAAGAGACAGCGCACCAAAACTCTCTGCTGAGACACTCGAGCTCATGAGGAAACGACGAGAACTACCATCGTTTTTGTCAAATAAGGCCTTAAACCGAAAAATAAAAACGCTGACGCGACGCGATCTCCGATGCTCCAATACCCGCGCCATCAAGGCTGCGATTGAGCAAAATCGGGGATCGAAAGTGTTCGCTCGCAAGCTTGGGAGGCCGCGTCTGACGAAACTTAAAACTGAAAATGGTAAGGTCGTTACCTCAAGGCCTGAGATCGTCGGAGAAGTAGAGAGGTTTTATGGGCAGTTGTTCTCTTCAAGATCGGATAAACCTGTGGGAATCAGTATTGATGACCAGCGCGCCCCTCTTACGCGCCATTATTCCGAGGAGCTCCCGATCGTTGACCAAGGCGAGATTAGGGCGGCTCTAGAACAGCTTAAAAACAACAAAGCTCCGGGAGATGACGGAATCACAACAGAGTTGCTTAAGGCAGGCGGGACTCCGGTCCTGAAAGAGCTAGCAAGCCTCTTTAATTCCGTCATCCAACATGGCAAGACCCCGGAAACGTGGAGCGGGAGTGAGGTGGTACTGTTCTTCAAGAAAAGTGATAAAACCCTCTTGAAAAACTACAGACCAATCTCCCTCCTGAGTCACGTGTATAAGCTGTTCTCAAGAGTCGTCACGAACCGTCTCGCCAGACGACTTGACGAGTTCCAGCCCCCAGAGCAAGCCGGCTTTCGATCAGGCTACAGCACCGTAGACCACATCCATACTGTTCGGCAGATTGTGCAGAAGACCGAAGAGTACAATCAGCCGCTGTGTATGGCTTTTGTGGATTACGAGAAAGCCTTTGACTCCATCGAAACCTGGGCAGTGCTCGACTCATTGCAGAGATGTCATATCGATTGGAGATATATCGAGGTACTGAGGTGTCTATACAACGCCGCTACAATGACTGTCCACATCCAGGACTGTAAGACGAAGGCGATCCAACTGCGCAGAGGGGTGAGACAGGGGGATGTAATATCCCCGAAACTGTTCACCAACGCGTTGGAAGACGTCTTCAAGACGCTGGATTGGACTGGATATGGAGTCAATGTAAACGGCGAGTACATCTCACACCTTCGATTTGCCGACGATATCGTCATCATAGCAGAGTCGCTGGAACAGCTAACCGAAATGCTGCGTAGCCTAAGCGATTCTTCCCGGCGTGTCGGTCTCGGTATGAACTTGGACAAGACCAAGGTCATGTTCAATAGGCATGTCGTGCCGGGGCCGATATACGTCGAAGGGAAACCTCTCGAAGTTGTCAGTGAATATACCTACCTAGGACAGGTCATTCAAGTCGGTAGGAACAACTTCGAGAAGGAAGCCGATCGAAGAATTCGTTTGGGATGGGCAGCATTTGGCAACCTTCGTCAAGTCCTCACGTCGTCTATACCGCAATGTTTGAAGACGAAAGTCTTCAACCAATGCGTCTTACCTGCCATGACATACGGTGCCGAAACGTGGACACTGACTGCGGGACTAGTCCACAAATTCAAAGTCGCTCAGCGTGCTATGGAGCGAGCTATGCTCGGAGTATCTTTGAAGGATAAGATCAGAAATGAGATTATCCGGAAAAGAACCGGAGTCACCGACATAGCTTGCAAAATTAGCAGGCTGAAGTGGCAGTGGGCTGGTCACGTATGTCGTAGGACCGATGGCCGTTGGAGCAGACGAGTCCTAGAGTGGAGACCGCGAATCGGCAAACGCAGCGTAGGGCGCCCTCCAGCCAGGTGGACCGATGACCTCATGAAGGTGGCGGGGACCGACTGGATGCGGAAGGCGGAGGACCGGGAGCTTTGGCGCACCTTGGGAGAGGCCTATGTTCAGCAGTGGACAACGATTGGCTTTTGATGATGATGATGATGATGATAATAACCCAACATTATTGTCACACACCAAAATTGTTCCAGTATTAACCTAATTTGTATAATATTTTTTTAATTTTCTTGGTATGTGTTAATAATATTTGTAAATGTAGCTATTTAATAGTTATTTATATAATAATAGGACGAACAACTTTGTTGATACTTTAAAAAAATTATTGAACTTTTAAGGTGACTTTAGATTTAATGCAACCCGGTGAAGAGGTACCTCGCTACACACTGTACATCGTGGATCAGAAGCGATCACAGGCAATCAACAAGTATGCTGTGTTCATCGTACCACAGGGAAGGTGAGAATGTTAATCTTGTAAATTAAAAAGTAACAGCCTGTGAATGTCTCACTGCCTAAGGCATTTTGTTCTTGAGACGAAAAGGTTTTGAGATTTTTCTGAGATGTTATCCTTCACCGTCAAGCAGGAGATGAGTTATAAACACAAATTAAGCACATGAACATTTAGTAGTGCTTGCCCAGGCTTTAACCCATAATCATTGGATAAGGTTCAATATAAAAATGTTAGTCGGTCCTGTTTGTGTTCCTTATTCCTATAACATGCATTCGATTGCTACGGATTGCAACACATGTTTTCCATTAACTAGTATTTAATAATAAAATATAATGAGATTTGAATATCTTACGAGTAGTTTGTGTTGTATGTATACAAGTGTAAAATACAACACAAAGTTTAGTTTACTTTGTGGTAGAGCTTTGTGTAAGCTCGCCTGGGTAGGTAGTAGGTACCATCCACTCATCAGATACCGAAAAACTCGAGCAGTACTTGGTATTGTTGTGTTCCGGTTTGAAGGTGAGTGGGCCAGTGTAATTACAGACATAAGGGACATCTTAGTCAAATAATATAATATTCTAATAATATTCTGAGACATTATTCAACACGCCCATCTGATCCCAAACTAAGCAGAGCTTGTGTTATGGAAACCAGACAACTGATATACTACATAATATACTACTTTTTCTTTTGTAAATACATACTTATATAGATAATTACACCCAGACTCAGGACAAACAGACATGTTCATGCACACAAATGTTTGTTCTGGGTGGGAATCGAACCCACGACCTGCGGCGCGAAAGGCAGGGTAACTACCAACCACGCCAACCGGCTCGTCCCACGGTTGGTGGCGCATTGTCCATGTAGGCTATGGATAATATCTCTTACAATGCCAATGTCTATGGGCCTTGGTGACCACTTACCATCAGGTGGCCCAAATGCTCGTGCGCCTACCTACGCTATAAAAAAAGTGTTTACTTCGACTATTAAATAATATAAAATGACGACTTGAAAGTGTTTATGAAAGCCTATTCGAATAAGTATATTTAGAAATTGATTGAAAATAAAAACACAAACACAACGTACAGCGACGTACGCTCAAAAACCACACCCACTTTTTCGTTAAAAATAGTTTGTTTACATTAAAATATCGAAGAAGTATATTAAGAAACATCGACAAAACAGTTATTCAAGTATGAGGTGTTTGGACGTGTGCCCGATGCGATATCACGAGGACGTGTTGTTGCATTCTCGTCTCTATTAACTTGGTCTCTACGATGTTAACGCGTCGACGTGACAAACATAATGTTTTTCAAATTATTATAGGTGTTATGTGGGAATTAGTTTTTTTTATCATGTAATTTAAGAATTGAAGTAAAAAATATACAGCCTTACTAATACAGTTTCTTAGGCCTTACCAATCAAGCTCTTCGATAGATGTTAATTTAAAGATTTATCTTACTTTTCCATCATTAATGTAGCAAAGATTGCTTCGTTTATCCCGTGGCTAGCTTATAAGGACTACAGATCCTGGGTAATGGGTTCGAACCCCGTTTGGCTCTTAAAAAGTTTTTGGGTTCTTCTGTCGCGAAATATCAACGCGAAATTTTGAAATAGAAGGTATTTACGCTCTATTACCTCGGAAGTGAACTCTTTTGTCCTGCGCCTGATCGTTTTTCGGTAAAGTCGTATTTTCCCCTTCATCGAATTATAGCTGAGCGAAGTGCACCATAATATGTCCTGGCCAGTACGCTGGTACCCTTGAGGATTCGGTCTGAAAAATATTATCTTGTCGTTCGAATAAAGAAGCGTTGTGTAACTATGCCGAAAGGGAGGGGTAAATAGCGCTTTTTACCACCCTAGATAAATAAATAAGTATATAACAATAATCGTTATCGTTCGTACCGACCATACAAATTATATCCGAATTAATTTGTATGGTTGCTAAGCATTGTGAAACGAAATAAAACTGCTATTAAGTAATTTCGAATCGCGAGGTCTCCGAATTTTTGCAGTCGGTTTCAATTAAGAAAAATGACATCAAAATTTCGATAAATGTCTAACTGACTCAAAGGCTTTTCCTCTTTGTTTGAAGTGTTTGTCTTCTTTGTTTGAAGGGTTTGGCCTTATTCCACCACGCTGCTTTAATGCTGGTTGGTGGATACGCGTATAACGGAATTCGGAATTTTACACGGTCGAGTACGAGATTTATTACTAATTTATGTGTTTATAACACAAATAACCATGAAAATTCAGTAATGCTTGCCCGAGCCTGAACCCGTAATCTTCGGTTATGATTTATGGATTCTAACCACTGAGCCATTCCGACCCTCAAGGAAAACATAACTAATTTAATATATCTTAAAACAAATATTCTTAAAGCGATCTAGATGTACAAAGATTATCTTATCATAGAAAGATTCTAGTTTAATAATTGTGCGGAACCCTGTCGCGCGTTGCAGTAGTTTATATATTCGAACATCGGACACGTGTAAACTATAGAACGATAGTGTGGGGATATTTTTATAGGTGTTCGCTTTAAATTGCAAAGAGTTTGTATATCTAAATACAGGCCAGTTGCCTCCTACCTGTTCTGCGGTAAACAAACACGTCTAACGCAAGCTTATTCTCTTTCCAAACTCCAACTGGAACAGATATCCGATAGTTGTACAATTAAAAGTTAATTATCTGTGTATTTGAAAAATAATAATCGGTCCGTAGGTGTGCGTGTGGCAGTAAATTCGATTTTTTTTTTAAAGTTTTCAAGGTAGGTTCATGTGACGGGATATTAGGATACTTGTGTATTATTTTTTGATTAATTTATTTAGGTACTTATATTCAAAAATGTGATATTATTCGTATTTTTTTTTTTAATTTTAAAGTAATAATAAAATCAACGCTTAGGCATTTACGTCATCTTTCTCACCGGGACCTGCCTATAACCATTAAAATTGTTAGACTTGTATTACATAATAAATATATTATGTAACTATAAATATTTAAAATTAACTCAAACTTAAATTAATAATTAATTTTATAAATTTATTTCATTTATTACGTAATACAAGCTTCGTATTCATGATTGATATTTTTTAATATACTATACATAACAAGGCAAAGGTATAAAAGTGAACGGCTCTAATTAAAGTATAATCAAGTATAAATGTTTATTGTAATACATATATAGGAGAATATAAAACTTACTATATTATGAGATAATAAGTATATATGTACGTATATATTAAACTCTCTATTAAAGTATACCACTCGATATTTACTTAGAACTGTATAATAAGCGAACGAACTTTAATTGATATTTTCCGACAACTATGCCGACGTTGATCTTTATAAAAAGAGTTTTTTATGCATTATTTATTTCATATATATATTACAAAGTTGGAGGGTTAGTGTCCGTCCATTTCATAGTTCACTTATTGCGGAATGATTTATGCTATACCTACTAGTTATTGTCCGCGGTTTCGCTCGCGTTTGCGGGTTGTCAGGTGTTAGGTAAATAAAGCTCAGCTTGCTTCTGATAGTTACTTTCGATCGTGTAATATTACTATGATAACCTTTAGACCATAAGGTGTCAAGTAATAACCATAAATGTCAACCGATGAGGAAAATGATTGCAACGTGGGTTAGAAGTCGAAAATGTTTTAAAAATGTAAGAATGTACACTTGATTTTTCATTATTGAATTACATGATTTTTCATTATCTCTTACTTATACCTACTTTAGCTTTATTGGTATCATTATCATGAAAGCTTAAGGGTATTACATGCTAATAAATAATACTACCGCCGCTGGAGCGAGCCAGTGTAATTAACAGACATAAGAGACGTCTTAGGAATCCTATAAATGGTAGGACATTAAAAATGTGTGCATTTTAGTTCTCGCGCAGGTAATTCGCTAACTGCTCGTCTCCCATCGAAAAATCAACGAAGTAACTTGAACTGCATGCCACTTGTAAAAATAAATAATAAATCGATCACATCTTGGAATAGAACATAAGAGAATGTGAAAATACCTCGTCTAATATTAGCTGAACTAAAAATAATTCTAAAAGAAAACACATCTATACTAATATTATGAATGCGAATGTAACTGTAATTCTGCTTTAACGGTTAAACTACTGAACCGATTTTGATGAAATTTCGTATGAAGCAAGTTTGAGCCCCGAGGAAGGACAAATGCCACTTTTTATAATATAATTACCTAGCATGTAGGAGAACACTATTAGGAGTAAATAATATATTATTATTAAAGATAGCTATATTAAATGTCATGTAAATATGAATTTAACAACTTGGCATCATGTCAGTGTAACGGTAATTCAAAATATTTTTATCACTCGTTATAATCTAGATCACGACACACCTCGCGCGGTTTTACGTAACTCTATTATAATGATATCCAGTGCCCTCTGGTGGTCACCGTCGCCCATAGACCAGCACCTGACGCTGTGAGACATTAACCACTCGTTTATCGCCGATGCTTCACCAATCTTGGGAACTAAAATTTAATGTGCTTGTTGTCTGTAGTTATAGTGACTCACTCATCAAACCGAAACTCAACAATACCAATAGAAAGCCCAATAGGAGCTTCAAAAGATCTGCACCCTGTACGTAGTTGACGCACCTAAAACACGTACGAAACGATTGGCGTCCTCGCTTCTGATACGCACCGCCAGAGTCTGGAATACCCTTCCGACCTCCGTATTTCCCACCACCTACGATATGGGTAACTTCAAGTCTAGAATGAATAGACACCTTCTAGGCAAGCGCGTTCCACCTTATCATCACTTCCGATCAGGTGTGATAACAGTCAAGCACTTGCTTATATATTAAAAAAAAAAGGTTTTGAATTGAACATTTCCAGTGGATAAGGTTTTAATTATGACATGTATCGAAATGCGCGCGAATTTATTTTAATTTTGACCTAAAACTCGGTTTTGTTAGCTAAACTATCATTTGTAGTGTAATTTGATGTTTTTCAGATGAAGTGTTTTGAAGTGTTTGAAATGTCTTATATCACCTGCCCGGTGGGGTCCGTAGAGTAGAGGTTTATGTTTAACTGGACAATCCACTTTGAAATTAAAACTTTAATTTATGTATTTTTTTGTGCACATACATGCAATATTATCAGATATCGCACTCAGTGCCAAATTTCATCAAATGCCGTCCAAGTCGTCGAGTTAAAGACATTCAAACACTTTCATTCATTCATCAAATATTTATAACATCAATAGATTCGTATAAATACGCGAACCAATAATATCAAAATATGAGGAAATAAATTATTAAAAATATTAAAGAATTAATGCAAATTTTGATACAAGTTATCGGCTAATTGTATAATTTATATGTTAATTATTTAATTACATTATTGTGGACAATTAGATTGTATATTAAAAACCTTTTTGAGATAAGCTCTAACAATGAATTTAAACTAGGAAGTCGTAAGTCGTAACAGACTTCCTTACGAACTTTCGCACAAAAAAAAACAAAACCTTTCCTAGTTATGGGATATCAATATTAACTATTTATTGTATAGCTGTCCTTATATATGCTTTTGTATATGTACTTATGAATCTTAATAAGTTAAAAAAAAAACATGTGTGTAATTCACACGTGGTAGAAGTGAAACCTTCAATCATTTTGGCACTATGCCTTGGTAAATACGAGTGGAAACGAAGCAGAGCACAAAGAGAACCACGATCATAAGAAACACTCTATAATGCTTCCTATCTCATTTTCTCCCACGTTAAATCTTATGAATTTGTATGTTCTCTTTTTACTGTCGCTTTTTCGTTTCATCGACTTTCAAATCACAACGATGATAAAGAAGTTTTCACTTCTAAAGTTTTGACGTGACAACGTCTTATAAATTGGTTTGCCGGGTGACACTTCAAGAAACTGCGTTACGCTCCGCTCACGTTATGCGCTCACAATGAGAGCGAGTGAGAGGCACGCGTCCCTTCCACTCGGGCATGGTTAGCCCGCCTAAGAGCGAGAGAGACAGACATAAAAAGTGAAAGGCACGCGTCCCTTCCACTCGAGCACAGTTAGCCCGCCTAAGAGCGAGAGAGACAGAGCGAGAGAGAGAGAGTGTATAAATTAATGTTTTTAATATAATTCTTTGTATAAATAAATGTTTTAAATTGTTACTATTATTTCATCCTTCTTCCTACTATACGAATGAATATTCACATTAAAATTATTTTACCACTCAAAGTCGTTGTCACGTAAAACTTTCGCCCGTATACCGACTTTACAGGCAACCAATTTTTTTTTATTAAAATGAAAATTTAAATTTATTATTTGGCAAAGTTTAAATTATTTAAAGTGTGACGATAAATTCAGCAGACCGAAGGAAATCGTAATTTTTAAAGCATTTAAAACAGCCATTGCCGTAACTTATTTCTGTCTTGGTGGATTTGCTGTCCCATCGGCTTACGAGAATAATGGAATATGGTGCACTTATTACTGCGCTTTGTCTTTTTTGAACGGCAACGCAATGGCGGAAAGCGAAACTGTGCCTGAAACGAAGACTTAAACGTTACTCCTGAACGACTTGGAAGGTAAATGAGACATCACATGCTTCGCAACGAAATAAAATTAGCTCTTGTCGTTAATATCAGCCGCCATTGCAGCGGCCGCATTCGCAAGTGGGATTCTTGAATGCAGATCCGAGTTTATTTCAGCGCCGCACTGATTCATAACGGTCAATAATTTCAACTTGTCACTATTCTCGGCGCTCATCGTGTTCCGGCTCGCTTCAGCTGTCGCCGATAGCGATTCGTCAACTCTTTGACATTTCAAATAAATCTTTAACATACTTTGTTTTTGATGTATAAAAATTGACTTTTCAGAAATTTTTAGTACTTTGGATTGGATATATTTTCAAAACTTTATTAAAAACGACCGGCAGAATTTTTAATGTTATACGAATAAAGTTTATTTCAAAAAGATTTTATTTCGTTTAGAAATTATTTTGTATCAGTATTTAACGATACAATTTCGCTATGTAAACGTTTAAAAACGTAAACGACAAAAAAATGGCTACTCGGAAGGTATCATAGCTTACAGATCGCTCCCTCGAACTTATATTTTTTATTAGCAATCTGGTCAATACATTTCTGTTAATTCCTTTTTTTGTTGTAATCGATATCTTCTGTTCCGCTTAAAAAATAATTGTCATAATATCTTATAAGAACGTATAATCTAGTTGCCGTGACTTCACACGTATCAATCCTATTTTTAACTTAGACCTCCTAATTTATATCCCAAAACTCGTAACGATCTTTTCCTCGGTTTGGTCGTGATGAAGGAACAAACAGGCAGACAAAATTATTAAAATGTATTTAATTAATAATAATAAAAACACTTTAATTTACCGGCTATCTGACGTGATGAAGATCTATCACAAGCGGAGAAGAAACTTTTGATATTAACCAATGTTCGCCTACTTATTTGAATGTAAAGTCGCTTAGAATCGCCTCTTCATATATTATCCATAAATTGACTATTAAAACTCACAATGTGTTCTACACAATATTTAGGGAAATGAAAGAAACGTGCTTATTTATTTATTTTTGTTTTATTAAAATTATAGGGAGACCGAGTGGTTGTTCGGCACGCCCGCCGGTAGACGTCAGCTGCAGGACTCGGCGAGGTTCGGTAGACTGGTGGTCGCCGTATTGAGGAGGGGACACGTGTTCCAGAGTCTCGACGCCGTGAAGGACGAGTTAGCGCACTCTTCCAAGATGCTCGCACCCAACGGCTTCAGGGGACAGGTTAGATTATTAATTATCACAGAACCACCAGCATTACATTTAGCAGTAGAATAACTGCTAAATGGCTTTAACGTCAGCACGGCCAGCAATGTTGTTTCTTACGGAGACTCAAATACTCCGTCCTGTCGATACCAGCTACCTTAATTATCCCGGCTATACGCTTGAAGAATCCTTCAAAGCGAAAGCCGGAGTATGCTTGTTCGTCAGGACGGATGTTTGTTGTCACCGTCTGCGCTGCTTGGAGGACCCTTCCTTCTCCATGTTAGTGGTGCGTGTGGACTTGGTTCGTCAGAGTCGAGTCTACGTGTGCCTCTACAGATCCCATAATGGTGACTTGGAGACAAGCCGACTATTTGACCATCTTAGTCGGGTGGCAGATGCTGCGCAAGAGCAGTTTCCTAACGCGGAACTGGTGTTTTTGGGGGACTTTAACGCTCACCATGAATCATGGTTGAAGTCCCTCAAAACTGACCATGCTGGTAGGACTGCTTATGCTTTCGCTCTCACGCATGACTTGACCCAGCTGGTTGATCAGCCCACCAGGATCCCAGACATTGACGGGCAAGCGCCTTCTCTACTGGACCTTCTGCTGACTAGCCACCCGGTGGAATATCAGGTTGAGGTTCGGGCTCCTCTTGGTTCTTCGGATCACTGCCTGATTTCTACCAAAGTGCCACAGGCGAAGCTGCCGTCACCAACGGTTTGCAAACGTCGCGTTTGGCACTATAAGTCGGCAGATTGGGACGGTTTGCGCGATTACTATGCATCAGTCCCTTGGAAGGAACGTTGCTTCAGTGAGAATGACCCGACAGCTAGCGCCGCTGCTATTGCTGGTGAGATCCTGTTGGGGATGGAATACTACATTCCTAACTCAGACCTCACCAGTAAGGGTACGCGTAACCGTTGGTTCACTCGCGAATGTGCCAATGCTGTGTCATCTAAGCAGGCGGCATATCGCGCGTGGATCAATGGCCGCGTTAGCGGGGCATCTAACATTGACTCACTGAAAGCAACCTACAATAAAACCTCCAAGTCCTGTAGGAAGGCATACACAAGAGCGGATGCACAGCGCATTGTACAGATTGGCCATGACCTTGCTTCACATCCTAGAGGCTCCCGTAGCTTCTGGCGTCTGACCAAATCTGTGCAAAGCAATTTCTGCCAACCTTCGCTGCCACCGCTCCGGTATCCGGACGGATCGCAAGCTCACAGTCCGCAGGAGAAAGCCGATCTTCTGGCAAAACTCTTTGCGGATAGCTCCGTGATCAATGACTGTAGTGCGCTGCCACCAACTATCCCTTCTTGTGGCCACACGATGCCTGACATTAAAATCAGGCAGCGTGATGTGCGTGCAGAGCTGCAATCACTTGATATACGGAAAGCCAGCGGTCCCGATGGAATACCAACCATAGTGCTGATGAAGTGTGCAGCGGAGCTGTCTCCTGTGTTGACGCGCCTGTTCCAACTGTCTCTCTCTACAGGATGTGTGCCGGATTCTTGGAGAGAAGCTAATGTGCAAGCGGTTCCCAAAAAAGGGGATCGCTCAGACCCGGCAAATTATCGGCCAATAGCTATCACCTCAGTTCTCTGTAAGGTGATGGAACGGATCTTAAACAACCAACTGATCCATTACCTAGAAGATCACTGTCTAATCAATGATCGGCAGTATGGGTTTCGACCAAAACGGTCCACAGGTGATCTTCTAGCGTACGTAACACACCTCTGGGGTGAAGCTATCGACAAGCATGGGGAGTCGTTGGCTGTCAGCCTCGATATCTCCAAGGCTTTCGACAAGGTCTGGCACAGAAGTCTTCTCTCCAAGCTGCCGGCATACGGTCTGCCAGCTCAGCTCTGCACCTGGATTGCTAGCTTCCTACACAAGCGTAGCCTTCGCGTTTTAGTCGATGGTTGCGCTTCACAATTCCATGTAGTGAATGCTGGGGTCCCCCAGGGGTCTGTGCTATCTCCCACACTGTTTCTTTTGCATATCAATGATATGCTCTCTCTCGGGAACATACATTGCTATGCAGATGATAGTACAGTGCACGGGGGATACCACGGACGCGCAGTAGCCGGGCGGGCGGAAACTGAGGAGAGGCGGAGGGATCTTGTTGTTGAACTCGATAGAACGTTAGGACTCATCGCCAAATGGGGCTCTGACAACCTTGTTGAGTTTAACGCCAAGAAAACTCAGGTATGCGCTCTCACAGCGAAAAAGTCACCATTTTCCCCTCCTCCTTCCCTCTGTGGCACTACGCTGGAGATACAAAGCAAGGTCGCCATACTGGGGATCGACGTTCGGTGCGACCTCAATCCAAAGGATCACATCGAGGCTGTTATAAAAACAGCCTCACGTAAACTCGGAGTCCTGAACAAGGTGCGGCGTTTCTTCACGCCACAACAACTGCTCCTGTTGTATAAAACACAGGTGCGGTCCTGCGTTGAATATTGCTCGCACCTTTGGGATGGCTCCGCCAAGTACTTACTGGAGGCCTTGGATCGGTTGCAGCGACGTGCGGTTCGCATTATTGGCGACGTAAAGGCCACCAACACCCTCGAGCCTTTACAATTGCGTCGAGAGATAGCGGCACTCAGCGCTTTCTATCGAATATACCACGGCGAGTGCTCAGAGGAACTATTCTCCCTAATTCCTGCTTCCCCTTTCCTTCACAAGTCTACGCGTGCTGGTTCTCGATGTCACCGCCTAACTGTGACATCAATTCCATCGCGAACGAAGAAATTTGGCAACTCTTTTCTTTGTCGCACCTCCAAAACATGGAATTCTTTACCAGCACACGTCTTCCCCTCCTCTTATGACCTGGGTTCCTTCAAACGAGGCGTGAAGAGGCATCTTGCGGGCCGGCAAGGCGGGGGCGGCTAGTGCAGATCATTTTTTCCGACTGCACTAGCCGTCGTCGCGTTTGGACTCTGCTACCACTTACCATCAGGTGGAGTACAGTCATTTGCCCTCCCGGGCTATAAAAAAAAAAAAAAACGTCACACAGATATCACTGCCACATTCAGGATAATTTTGAACACCGTCAATGTGTATCGCCAAGACGTGTTTGTGAACCCCAGATCCCGTTCCTGTCGCTGGGCAGCGCGGTGGGGCGGCGCGTGCGCGTGCGCGCGGGGCGCTCGGCCGTGTCGGGCGCGTTCGTGGTGGAGGACGTCGACGTGGACGGCGCCGCGCACCGCCGCCTCGTGTTCCTCGCCAACCAGTTCCTCGTGCAGTCCGAGGCCAGGCTCAAGTCCGGTGAGGATATATACCACGACTACACCTTATTGTATATTATGAGGGTATGACGAAATTACCTATAGCCTATTCCAACCACAATAGGAATAAACATAAATAAACAAATTTGACACCGAATTAATGCGACATCATTGGTCATCGATATCAATTGACGCGATGTCATTGGTCGACATCTTGAATAATCTATGACATTCACTATGGATACGCGAAAAGATGGCGTTTTCAATGTCCGCGAAGTTGTATTCGGAACTTTGGAAGTTAAATGAATGTGGTTATAACTAGTTAATTGGAATAGTGTTGTATTATGAATAAGGGTAAATTAATCAAGAACTGCTTACAGTGCATAATAATGCAGAACGATTTGACAATCGCATGCAATTTGTAAATCTACGGTGTGTTTACATTTATTTCTATTCCCATTGGAATAGGGTATATCTGGTAAGACCCCCGCTCGTTAGTTACAGTCACGAAATATCTTTTGACAATAATTGCTTACATTAGTCTAAACGGGATGAATCGCACAGCGCCATCTGTTGACGGATTGCAATATCGGCAATAATCAATTTACCTTTTCATATTATGTAATCCAGTCAAACTGAGTGGGCGACAAACTGAGCGTGGATTTTTCTCGTGATTTATTCATGGTTGTACAATTATTTCAGCGATAAGATTAATTATTATTAGATTAGAATAATAAGTAAAAAGGGCGACATTTTGAAACGAATAATACCTGCAGTTGAACATAAATGAATACTTACATTAATATATATGTATCTATATGATAATCCGCTAAAATCTTATTACCCTTATGGCTTTGCTAGTCGCTTAGGTTTTTAGGTAATTGAAAGCTAAAGAACTGACATTTTCGATATTCTTTACAAAGATTTTCCTGTTAATTCATGAGACTGTGACATGCACTATGGTGCACAATAGTGTATGGGCATTTCTATCACAGTCTCATAAAAGTGGAACGTTAAATGTGTTTCAAAACGGCACAAAGATTTAATAAAAAATTTAAATACATTTCAGTGAAAAGAAAAAATAAAATTCGAGTAGTCGTCGACTACGGCTACGTGTCGCTGTACCACTCGTTCATGTGCGTGGGCGTCCCGCTCGGGAGCAGCGCCAGCGTCGCCGTCCTCGGCCTCGGCGGCGGCAGCCTCTGCATGTTCCTCAAGAAATGCTTCGACAACCTCAAGATTACAGCCGTCGACCTGGACCCGGCGATGTTGGACATCGCGAAGGACGACTTCGGTCTGGAGGTGGACGACCGACTCGAGGTCCAGATCAAAGACGGATATGATTTCTTAAAAGACGAAGTCGATAGTGGTGAGGATTTGATTATAATATTAATGTTTTGGCTTTCGTTATTGCATTTTAATTTTATTTATTTATTTGTTAATTTTTAATATATAATAAATCGTGTCTCTAAATAAGTGTGGGCGATAAAAAGCGAGTAAGAAAACACGAGTATGATTTTTCATCGACTACCATGCACTCGACTCTCGAATCTTATATCGTCCGGATGCCGAAGGCTCGACTCATTTTGTAATAATACTTCGTTTGATTAAATTGACATATAAAGATTTTAATTGGTTATTCAAAGTGATTATATAATTTAAAGTACTCTCTTTAAAGGTATGCTAAATTCTTTATTTTAAAGAAATATATACCTGGTATTAATTTATTGTATTGCGACTTAAATAGTTCGAATGGGTTGTCAGTCGTCACGATATAATAAAGAATATTTAAATATCGATCGTTGTGTCGTAAATCGTTGTAACCAATGATATTATAAGTAAAAAGGTGTAGATAGGTTACATACATAGCATTCAATCTACGAAAATGACACTGTTACGCACACATAAATAACTTTATATTGCAATATAAACACTATATTACGATTCGTCGCTAAAGTAGTGTGGCATGATTTAAGTATTACGAGTGAAAAAAAGACGAATATATTTGCGAGAGTGCATCGTCTCGTGTCAAAGAAACGACATAGAATAAATTATCAGACAATAATTTTTTCCTTGCCCGGATTTATGCCTATGAATGCGATGAATGAACACACGACGGGATTTCTGGTTATTTTGGGTCACTTTTAATTATATTTGTACTCGCTACGTGACGTCTATCCATTGACAATGGTGATATAATACTGAGGTGAAGTGTTGATAGTAATCTTGATTTCGAACTAGTGCTCACGGAGTGCTTGTAACCTATCTACACCTTTTTACTTATAATATCATTGGTTGTAACTAATTAAATTATCTGTATATTTTTGAATTAAATTATTTTGAAAAGTATAATTATCGTAAATGTTTTTACGATTGGAAATACTAACAATAAGCAGTAATTTTACAAAGGACTATATAATACCTACGTCATCATAAATTTCTAAATAATATACATAACACGGGTCTACTGCACTCGCGGTCGCTACACGATCATCGCATCGATGTACTCGACTGGCGTGGTGTCGTGTATATGAGTCGAATGTCGTTCGGCATCTCGTTTCGTTGAAGTAAATGAGCTGTTGTGTGTATGTGTGTTGTTGTATGTGTGCCCGCAGGCCGCACGTACGGCGCGCTGATGTTCGACATGGACAGCAAGGACAGCTCGCTGGGCCTGTCGTGTCCGCCGCCGCACTTCCTGCGCGCCGAGCCGCTCGCGCGCGTCGCCGCGCTCGTGCCCGCCGGTGACTACCTACATGTGTGCTAACTATTGAATTTGCGACGAGAGTTATAGCTGACTTTTTTGTTGTTATATCGCTCGGAACGTGGCGGCCATATATATTTGTTGGACGTCATCGACGGATCGCCGTTAATTTTAATTACATTTGAATTATTCTTTAGTTTGCAGTATCACTTAGCTCAGTTTAGTCATTGTTTAGTTTGGAGTATCACTCGGGAACTGTGACCTGATTAGGACTAGAATTTTGTAATAAGTTTCTAGGATATTAAATTTCACATAATTCTGCCGGATTTAAAAAACTCGATATCAAATCGATAATAAAGTGAACTACATGCTTGATTTTCTTATTTATAATTATAGTTTAATCGAATGCCATGCTTCATTATGATGATAGTAGTAGCCTTCACGCATCAAGCAATTGTATTCAAATAATTTGAGCAACAATGAGCATTCATTTATATACAATATACATACATATATTGTAAAATACTAATAACCTCACTGAACTATATAACTAACACCATATATATCTGTTCTATGATTTTTTATAAAATTTAATTGTTTTTTCAATGATAGAAGCTTAAGTTTTTGTTGTCTTCTCTGACAATCTTTAGATCTGTAGTAGTAGTTAGTTACTTACGTCTCCCATGCAAATCGTTTGTTTAAAATAACGCGCAGAGTTGCTAGTATTTAGAGCAATCATTTAAATATTTCATATGTATATAAACGGATGAATTATTTATTAAAAGTTATAGAACAAATTTTGTTGGTTATGTTAGTAACGTGGTCATAGGAAGTCATATATTATGAAGTTATGTATTATTTTACGAATAACTCTGTATAAGATAATAAAATTACCGATACTTCAAAGTAAAGTTTACCCATTTACCACTGACGTGTATGCAAATTTGTTATGATAATATGAGTAAAGACGTGAAAGCGTAACAAACTAACAAAAAAACTCATTAGAACATTTTTATAATATTAGTTACGGTGCATGGAATGTTTCTTAATTCTAAAAATTTAAATTTGTTATAACCAACAAGAATTATCGTAACTGCATATATTTCTATCGACTTATAATTTTTATATCATATATAAAATATATCAATATATTTTATAATAATTGTAATATACATAAAGTCTAAGGCCTCGATAGATATTTTATTATTTATTATTAGTATTTTAATAGAAGCATAAAAACAACAGCAGTGATGTCCTCAATGCGTTGTTATAGAAAATTTCAGTAATAAATATTCATACTTATTTTTCAGGTCATTTCATTTTGAATCTAGTATGCCGGGACACACAGCTACAAGAGAGTATAGTGGAGACTCTAAAACAACATTTCAAACATTTAGTTACGGTGAAGCTGCTCGAAGAAGTCAATGAGATAGTGTTCGCTACGAACAACGACGACGGATACACGTTGGACAATTTGGAAGCGGCCGCCAAAAGCCTAAACGTAACAGCGAGACAGAAAAACTTAGTGAATCTAAAATGTGTTGACTTGAAAGACTTCATACAATCCATTAATATTATATCGTAGAATTTTTACATTGTTATACATTTTTATTGAACATATAAAACACATAACCGTAATATAATTTGTACCTGTTTTATATTTTTTTATTTCGTTGTAAAATAACATTTAGATCGTTAAGATTACCAATGTTATCACATAATGTAGATAATAAATAAAAATACATAAATAAAATTAATGCATTTAATGCCATTTCTTTGTTTACCGAACTCGCTCGACTAGTGTCCACAATCCACAATTTCTCTTATTGTCTCATACTCATAAAATACTGGCATTCTAGCAAACATAACTGCAGAAATAAAAAATTAAATTGAAATAGCATTAGGCTTCCTAATTTATCACAATTGGCACCCATAGAGGTCTAACAATGACGCAAATATTTTATACAATAATTTAAACAATAAAATACACATTAATAAACGAGACGTAGCGGTTTATACTAAGCACGTGTAAAACAAACACTCAAAGTTCTCAAAATACTTTCTTAAGTATGTTTTTAAGACTTTTCTTCTTCTTGCTGCCACTTTCGCTCTCTTGTTGTCCATTCTGAGATATATCGGTAGATTCCGACCAGAGGCTTCCGGTTGGCGACTCGGAAGCCGCTTTCTTCCCCAATTTTCCATTGAAAATCGGTTCTAAAGTCCTCACGTCTGGACTGGGTGTACTCCTGCTGCTTTGGCGATTGAGAGTTCTCAGGAACGCCGGCGACGACAGTCGTCTCGTCTTCATCGTCTTCGTTTTTAAGTTATTGAAGAACGATCCGTTAGTTTTTGGTAACTCTTTTTCTTTAGTTTCAACTACCGTAAACACCTTTGGCTCAGAAACTGGAGCGAAATAAACTCCCTCGTCTAGAGTTATATTTGGATTTTCCTGAAGTTCCCTGATACCATCATGGTTAGTAGAAGTTTCCTTAATATCAGATTCTAAACTCCTATGAAGTATTGAAGTTTTTCTCTTTCTATTCTTCTTAGCAATTTGCCATTCTCCCGACTCCTGCTCCCTCTCCATATCCTCCATCGACTGCCTCTCAATTTGGAACGCTTCCTCGCTCGGCCTTCTTTTCTTCGTAGACGGAGTAGCGTGTCCACTCACACCTTCAACTGATTTCCTTCTAAACCTGTCTTGTTTCTTCTTAATCTTTTTAGGGATCGCCACCATAATAGTTTCTGGTTTTCTTCTCTTTGATACGTAATATAATATTAACGTGATTATAATAGATTGGTACATAATGAATTTCGAGAATGTGATGTTGCCAAACCAGCTATCTCTTTCTTCCATGAGGAGCGTCATCGCTATTGTCATTTGAACTAATTGATCTTGCAACTGTGTCATCTGCTCTAAGTACTTTTGTTCACGTTCGTTGCTCTTACGTCGTTCCTCTGTCATTTGGATCATAGTCTTCTCAAACGACTTCTGCATTTCCTCTACTTGTTTCTTGTATCTTCTGCTCAACTCTTCAAGGTATTGTCCCGAGAGAGACATGTTTCTTTCTAGTGTCTGTAAAAAACAGAAATTATAAATAGGTATATAAAAATGTAAGCAAAAAATTTACCCCGAAAAAATTTTTATTTACTTAAATGATGAAAATTATATGGCAACACAGGCGCGGGCGACAGCGCTCGATAGCTCTTACTTATTGGGTAGCTAGGACAAGAGATCATGACCTCTCTGATGATGATGATTATGTAATAAATAGAACCAACTCACGATACCTAATAACCAGTTCACGGGTCGGATGGGGTTATTGTTACACATTGTATACGTTAGAAAACTTTAATAGTTAGTATAATAGGGAATTTGGCAATTTTATATAATTTTAATAATTCAAAACTATAAATGAAAAAGTTTATGTAGGTACAATGTAATGTTATCTCACCTTTACTCTGTTTGAAAGCCTTAAAAATACTGATTCTTTTTGTAGAGTTGCCTGCGCTTGGTTTTGATTGAGTACGGCGTGATTACCTGTGGGTAGGGGATCTACCGCAATCTGATCTACTTCAGTCATAAAATTTTCACTGTCGATTAAAACCTGATCGGTAAATTCATCGCCTACAGTATTTATATCTTTAGGTTTCTCTGTAACCACATCTCGTCCGTTTTTAATATCAGGTTTTGAAGGATTTTCTTTAATTTCATTTTCATTATTGCCTTCTACTTGTCTCTCTTCAGTAGTAGGCTCGTCGTGGGGTTCTACTAAAGGTTGTTTTCCTTCAAGAATTATCTGGAGATCATCTTTGCACGTATCTGACTTTTCTTTTTCATCTTTAGGTAATTCCATCGGTGCGTTCTCAGATTTTTGTTCAGGTACAACAATTTTGTCATCAGGCTGAGCCGTCTCATTGATTTTATCATCGGTCGTTTCATTCCTAATCGGCACCAACTTGATATCTTGGTCTGAATTTGTTTCGCTATTCACTTTTTGTGGTGATTCATCTATAGTAATGTTAGAGGTAACATTCATTTCAGTTTCAAAACTTGTGTTCAAAACTACTTTTTTCTCTTTAATTGCGAGAATGTTACACAACGCTGCTAAATATTTAGGCGGGAACAAAGCATTAATATACGCTACACGTTCTTCACCAAACTCTATAGTCTTTGTACTTTTAAAATCTAAACCATACGTCTGACATACACTTGTGCACTTTAAAGTGTCTCTTAGGAACACTTGCCGTACTAAACTCGTTAGTTTGTCGGAGCTGCAACTAAGCAGCTCATACACATCATTGTAAAGTGTTTCACTACAATTATCACACACTATTATATGGCTGGGCGAACAACACTTTTTGTACATTGTATCTGTTAACGTATCGTTACGTTCACTTGAAACATTTTTAGGAACTTCAGCTTTAACTAATGCTTGAGCAGCTTTCTTCATAATAGACATCACGGCGTCTCTTGCAGAACCGAAGAGGTTTTTCGACGGCTCCGTCTCGGCCGCAGGTATGTCGGGTACGTCTATTATCTCGTCTTCTTCGTCGTCATCTATTTGTGATGAATGTTGAGAACTTTCTTTTTCTAGTACTTCAAATTCTGAAGTACCGTAAACTTTAAATAATGAAATTGGGCAATAATGTTCAGAGCCATGGTGAGATAATAACTCGACTTTGATGAATTTACCGAATAAATGTGGATATAAATCAAAACTTTGTACATCTCTCATGTCTTGCGCCGTAAATTGGCCGACCTCGGCCCAGTCCCGAGTAGGGAAACGATCGCTGAAATACACAGCGATGTCCTTCGGCGTTGACGAAAACAGCTCAAAATTGGCTATTTCTATTTTTTGTGCTTGAACAGCTTCACACAGTTCTACCACGAACCAAATGCGACTATTGCATGTATTAAGCATATACTCATCTCTGTTTGGCGATAAAATCGAGCTAGCCGATCCGGCTTCAGGATTAACGGCCACGACTTTAGCGCCGCAAGCAAGTGACGCGTAATTTTTCGACCGTAATTTGGTGCTTTTGCTGCTGAAATTTGTTTGACTATGACTAGGTTGACTCGAATGATTCAGCACGGTGTCTTTCTTTTCAGCTTCAGCTAATTGCTTTTGGGCCCACTCTGAGAATGAGGGTATATCTTCTTGCGGTGTTTCTGGTTTAATTGGAATGTTTTCTTCGAATTTTTCTTCAGTGTGAGATTCTGTGGTACTTTCTGCTTCTGGCGTGGGAGTCATGCTTTGAAATGCATCATCTGTTTGCCTTGTCTCGTGCATAGGCCTCGCTTTGACTACGAGGTGAGGTTCCGTACTTTCTTTCTCCGCGCTTTCCGCTGATGCCTTTTCCTTTTCCTCGCCGGCTTCACTATCGATAATTGCGAAAGTTGTCGTTTCATTGTGCTGTTCCGAGTCATTTGCGAACAAAAGTTCGTCTGGAGTTTTCAAATCCAATTTTGCGTTTTCTACCAAAGAGATGAGTATTGGAGGCTGCCCCGTGTCAGGTAACCTGAAACAAAATTGACGTAATTAAATATTTAGAAAATAATTTGTAATTTTATAACTCTTTTAAGAGGAAACGCTTAAATGTGTAAAATCCTAAAGTATATCGATAGCGAAACATTCCGGAAAACAGTGTCGATTGAAATCAAATAGAAATCAATAATAATCCGGAAATTGGCAATACATTTTCAATAGTGGATCAAATTTACCGTTAAATATTTTATAAATCGAATTTGTGTTTTAAATTTTATTTATTAAATTTAAAAAGAGGAACCATCATAAAAAATACGTAACCACTAAATCGTTAATCAATAAATCAATTATCCTAATTATTTATCTTTAATTACTTCAACCTAACAACGTAATGTAATACGTGTCGTGCTTAATGTTTATAATATTTAACAAACTAATAATAACAAAGCAACGTTGTTATGAAAAACATTTTATAGAAATATTTAATACTAATTAAATAAAAACACATCCAAGAAGTATTTATAAATTACGATTTAAGATTAAACTGTCCTCTAAAAACAAAACGTATACAAAATTCCTCGCACTTTTATCATCTATACAATATGGAGTATTTGTGTGTTGAAATAACTAAAATTGAAGCGAGTTCAATTGGGACAATCAGTGCTACAATTGTGATGGTACTTGTAGGAAGCGTCACGAAGCTCACCCGCATTCACTGACATAAAGCCAATTCATGGTGACATAAATAACTTACAAATAAATGGAAATAATCCTTGTTTACTATGACCACTAACATAACACTATAATGCTCTGTTTTGGAGCTCAATATAAGTACATATAAGTCTTTACATATTGTAATTATGTAAAATATTAATCAAATAAAAACTTATGTACCCTATGTACATAATTTATAGATTTCCTTTAGAAAACGATACATAATGAAAATAAAAAGATTATTTTTTTGGCAATGTTTATGCTTAAATTGGTTTGTATTTGATATAAACGGAGCTGGCGCATTGGCGAAGTAAGGATTGGTCAATATAGTGGTGACCACTTACCGAGCGACCTTCTGTGCCATCATTCATCTATCTATACCAATATTATAAATACAAGAGTATCGCTGTCTTTCTGTTTGAACTGAGCTGAGTTTGATTAAGATTTTTATAAAAAACAGGAGAGGATAAGTAACTTATTTACACCTAATACCCCCGGGTGAAACTAGTAAAATAATATATCAGATATAGAACTCTAAATACCATTTCTAGGTATTAATATAGTTACTTATAACGTGGAATTAAGCTTTAAGTTATAATAAAGCAAGTTTATATTGGCCATCGATGCGTGTGTGTGGTCACCACCGCTCTAGACATTGATAATGTAAGCAATATTAACAATTATTTACCATAACGAGCTATGTACCACCAAACTTAGACCCAAAACACCCTTTGTTCTTGCAATAATACTGATTCAATCATTATTTCAACCAGAACGACGATACAAAATATTGATACGGGGCGGTGAAATTACTGTCAAACTTGAATACGTCCAAAAAAAATGGTTGCCTGAAAAGTCGGATTACGAGGATAGTTTAACGTGACAACGTCATAACAGATAGATGCGGCGAAAGCGTACAATCAGCGTAACAGGACAATGAGCGTAACGGGACAATTTCATGCATGCAGCCAGCGTTCATCGATTTATTAGACGTTGTCACGTCAAAAAAACTTAATTTTTATTTTAAACGTTTAAAATATACGTAGTATTGTAAGTAAAGATACGACGCAATAAACTTTTACTTAAGTATATAAATAGACTTTGTAAATAAT
Source organism: Nymphalis c-album (assembly GCA_963151315.1). Lineage (NCBI taxonomy): Eukaryota > Metazoa > Arthropoda > Insecta > Lepidoptera > Nymphalidae > Nymphalis > Nymphalis c-album. The sequence goes on along the minus strand of OY720590.1, from coordinate 13,013,621 downwards.
TATCTTAAATGTTAACGGCGAATTTTCTAAAAACCGGCTTCGAAACAACAATATTGCCTCGTTGCACGCTGCTCTTTATTTGCAAGCGATCGCTTTATTAAAAACGGACGTATTAAGCATGATAAATAAATAATTAAAATCGACCTTGAACTTCAATGATCACGCTGGTATTAAACAACATTACAAATATATTTTAAAACATAAGTATTTATATATAATCATTGGCATTAATTACAATTACCAAGGCTATAATAAAAAAAAAAAAGTAAAACGTCACAAGAATAATAAATTGATAGCGACAAGTCATATGATGAGAAATAGCGCCGACATTTACGAAACAAGGAATGGTTTATCTAAAACAGAGAATCTCAGACTTAAATATTAAATGCAACTTAATTATTTGAGACGCAGTTAAATTCAAATTTCGCATACTAATTTAGGAGCTTCTCAATGTTAAGTAGTGTTTAACTTTGAGTGACGTTTCAGTATTCGGCCGGAAGAGATTTACCGGAGACTGCGAAAAATATCTCAAAATAAACTAAAATGCTTGAAACTAAACGAAAGGGCCGGTGACGAAATTGTAATTGGACTCGGATTGTTTGTTTTTTAAATTAATCATTGAATACAAGTTTAATATCGTGTTATAATTACATTTTTTTCTGTACCTGGGATAAATCATTTATTAACGAATTTAATATTGACATTTAAATATTCCTCCTCCTCGGTTTGTTATCAGTTTTTTTTGTTCGGTAGCTGTTGACGAGTTTTAGTGATTTAAAAAAAAAAAAAAGAATTAAGAATACACCAACGAATATATATTTCATAAAGGTTTTCCTCAAATGTTCTTTAATGATAAAGGTTGAATTTCCAACACTGTTCCAATAAAAAAACAGATTCCAATAAAGAGCAGATTAGACCAGTTAGCACATTGAGAAATTTTAGTGTTCTGGTCCTCAGTTCTCAACATTTATGTTGAAAATTAAAAAAAATCCCCGATATTGAGCAAAAACAATTCTCCCTTACATTTAAAGAAGCGGTTGACACACTGGCAGAACTTGGTCGCCATTTTGAATACTAGTGTAAAGGTTAGAGCCATGAAATTGTTAAGGCGATTTTTTAAAAAGAACAGATGCGTTTTTTACTAATTCGACTAGATCTTATTGAACATAGAAGTTGTCGTAGAAATAATCGATGGTTACATAAATGGAAGGTCAATTGTACCGTTTGGTCGTTTTGGGACTGTCACAACATGTATTCTCAATGTCAAGATTGTATTAATGAATTGGGTTTTGGCTTGACTCGGTGGCAATGGACGAAATTATTTTCAAGATGGCGCCAACATTAGAAAGACTAGCTTTAATTAAGATTCACGCCAGTCGGACGTTAATTAAATAAAAATATCAAATCGTATTTCAATTTACACAATTGTGACACTTTACGACAAATAACAAATTAAAAAAAAGGATTGTTTCTATAGTAATGTTATCAACGTAATATTTTTAACACGATTGTTACAATACATAAGCCTTACATATAGTAAATAACACTGACAATATTGTCAGCAGTGTGAGACAAGGTACCATGTTTCTTGACACAATAAATACACTGATGTATACAAATTGTAAGTATATCAATATTGGTGATAGGGCTTACGTGTAGAATATCTTGGTGAGTCCTTGGTGGCCACCGTACGACAGCAGTTGACAGAGAAGTAGAGCCGCCAGCAGCGCCCGCGGCGGCGACATCGCGCTCACGCCGCCGCCGCATTGGCGAGAGTGCGCACCTATCACGACGCCACACGAAACTCCCTTCACACCCTCCAAAACACGCGTACCTCGACTTTATTTTTAACGATCGATTTTTTTAACAAATATTCAACGTTCGAATTTTAAAGTTCGATATTGCACTGCACTTTCCGTTTCTGTACGCGGTAGCGTTGGCGGGAAATCGTTGCGTCAGTCTCGAAACGTCATTTTATTTTATCGTCTATTCTTACATTGTCTTAGTGAGTAACTCGGAATAACTTTGTCATACGGAACCACGCTTTATATCTCTCTCGTGTAACATCTTGATGTGCGTTAGGCATCGATAGACTGTTGATAAAAGGTTATTGCGTTAGTAATGTGGAGTATTTGTTTGGGTACGAAATGTTTGTCTTAATGCAACAACAAAGCAACTGACCAACTCTCGTATATGTAATGACAAACAAAAAATAGTTTATTTAGCCGCATTATCAAGGCCGATAATGAAACTGTTCGGAATGCGGTGCATCCCGTCACGACAAGCAGTCTGTAACTACTATATTTAACCTTATGTACGTTTTTATGTATCGACTTTAATAGAAACTTGCAAGCGATGTTACACTGTGGCAACGACGGGACCTAGTTAATCGTAGAGCGACGGATACGTTTGTAACGTTAAAATGTTTGTTATGTTCGACGTTACATGACGTTATTTTTATTATAGAGACGCTAAAGTAGTCTATGGTCTATTACAGCTGGCAACTGCGTTAATGGTAGTAATTTCGATCCCGCTCTTAGCAAATAATTGTTAGTAACATTTGTATGAATTTCCGGAACACGATTTTAATGTGTCGACGCGGAAATATAGAATATTGTGGGCTCTTTTACAACGGTATCAATTTACTGAATAGCGATGCGGAAATTCAAAAATGTTGCCAATCACAAAAAAGAAAATCAAACTCTAAATAAAACCACTGAAAGTCTGCTCGACTTAGAGATATCAGAAACTCGACAGAAACTAATTGGTCGATCTCGATACACCAATGGGTCAACAGCTACGTCTGAGATACTGTGATAACGTGTATCCGAGAAATTAGCATACGACGCTGTTACTTCATATAGCTATTACATAAAACAAGTTACAATTAAAACAAATTTAAACGTATTTTTATGCAATTGTATAAACTGATTATGTATTTATTTCACAAAATCATGTACCTATATTATAGAAAAGATCGTTTATTTGTCCGTGCATATCAAAAAATCTATTGGGACCGTATGAAACAAAAAAACTGTGATTAATCTAAACTAAACATTAAAATGTGAAAGTAACTGTCCGTCTTAACCAGTGTACCTACCGATTTATATGATATTTGGTAAGAAGTCAGTTTGTTTAGCCTTAAGCCCAGGGTAGGACATTGGCTATTTATCAACTGCTGGCGAAATAAGGTCCAAAGAGTCTATATGATAAGAAATATCAGTATCAGTCGCGAGCTTCATAATACTGAGTACTGATTTCGTATCAGACGCCACTGTATCTATTTGTTTGCACTAATTATTTTAACTCATTCGTTTTACGACTTTAGTTTATAGTAAGAAGTTGCTTTGCAGATCAACTACTATATATATGTATATAATATGTCCTAACGACAAGATTTTCTTGACATTATTGCCGTAATTTTAACGTGTAATATTTCCAATCATTCATTACCGCGTAAAATTCAAAACAATAACTTCACAATCAATTCTTTCTATAAAAAAAAAACATGAAATTAGACGCGGTCTAATAATAAAATATAAAGCATTATATAATATGACATATTCATTGTTATATGAACCTTATGTACTTTATATATTCATTAGGTAAATAAATTTTTGAAATATTTTAATGCACGAACTCCTAACCACTGGGATGACAAATAAAAATAACTTCACTGGCTGGCAGTGTTGATTCGATAATAATAAGTTCAGAGCTATTACCCATTCATATCTTTATTTACGTAATTAAACTAAACAATAAAACGTAATAACGCTTAACTTTCAATAACGAGACTATTAAACTCGAGTCGGGTCGATAGCTCGTGGTTGTATTATCAATGAAACGTCAGAAACGTACGTAGCTACGAGAAAATGCGATGCGAACTGCGTCTAGCGTTTCACGTTTAACGTTTTAATAGTTATGAGAATAATTCTCAAGTTTTTCTTCATATTATTCAATACAAATTCTTGATTTAACGTTTAATTATGTTTAACGTTCGTCATTTTAAACATTTTGAGAACTACTTACATTTACGTTTGAAATTTCGATATTTGCTATAGTTCGTCTCGTCTTTCGTTCAGTGTGTTAATTAAAATATACATGATAAAATAGTTTTGATTTGCATCCGCTGGTCACAACGTTAATGGCATTAATATAAGTATAGACTGTAATTGTTTACAAAAAAACAACATCATATTAAAATAGCTTCTGATCGAGATACGTCATATAGTATTGAAAAAATAAAGAAATAAAGAAAATTTTGTCTTTAATCATTCTCTAGAACAAATTATAATTAATTATACATTTCTATATAATTCATTAATCAAAATGTGTTGACATGCGACATTGAGATACGAAAAATTATCCGACGCTTACATACGTAACATAGATAAGTAATAAATATTATTTGTCATTTTACTAACGAGATCGGTATTCAGACTTACACAATAGTTCAAAGAACCGACAATGTAGGCTCCTCGTGAAATTAACAAATTCGATACGGGCGAAACATCGACTCGAAAAGCTAATATTGTAATATTATCAAAGAATTCATTTCCCACACGAACAACACTAAATATTGTCATTCGAAACGTTGTTTCCAACAATTTAATGTTACAATAGAGTATTGATTGGACGACGATTACGCAATAGTTTGCGGTTCGAATCCTATCCCCAATATTGCAACATTCCAACCACAACGACAGATCTAAATATATACGCGAGTACACACTTCCATATTATACGAGAATTCTTGATATTTATTGAATAATTACGATCGAAGTCGATTTTAATGATATTTAGTTGAATCACTAAGTCTAATTATGAGATGTTTGAGACTTAGATTTTGATAATAATAATTTAAATTTGAAAGAGAGTTATGATGAAGCAGACCACGAGAGATCAGCTATTGTTTTAGTGCTGGCAATTGGCATGTCATTATGTCATTTATAAATTATAAGCCATTGTCATGTTAAGATTGGTAGAAACATAGTTGACGTTCTTTATTAAGATAAGTTTGATAATTTCATTATTCTATAATATGTGGGGGTCACTGAACTACCTTCAGGACATATACGCATCAAATATAATAATAATATGGTATAAAATTAAATTGTATATAAGACCAATTAATTTGCTTTTGACTTAACCTGTATTATACATGTAAGGATACAAATTTAAAGTCGTTGGCATTGGATATGTTATGTTTTGAACTAGTAAGTCGAAAAATTTCTAAAGGAATCATTTAATTTTTTTAAAAACCCTACGTTGGACTTTTTAATTGTAACCCCTCTGGTTATATTTCTATCACATAAAAAATCTGGAATAGTAAACCTAAGATAATTTTAATCATGGGTTTACTTTGTATTATTATCTATAGATAAGTTTTATGGTAAGAACTTAACTACATGGATACACGAGTGGGGCGAGAGGAAGTGGCCGCGAGTGTAATCGTGACCCGGGTTCGAATATGCAAGTTTGTTGACATTAACTGTGAATACTGTTTACGATCTAAATAGCGGACTTTAACTATGCATAATAATTATTGCACGTTTTTAAGTGCAACATGCTAAATTAAATATATATATAAGACATATATTATAATACATGTATGATAGAAATATAGATTGTTGGACAGATATAATATAAAACAGCAGATTAATTTGTAATGCTCACAATGCTCGGAATAAATCAAACAAAAGTTGCGAGTTATTTCCGATAAGCCGTAGCGCCACAGCGCTGCTCACGTGAGCGGGCTTCGACCTTGCTTTATAATTAAAAACAATAACAACTAATATTAATCTTACGAAAAGACTATCGCTGAAGTATCTTTGTGTTAATCGTTACTTTACGGTATGCACAGATTATAAGTCACTTTCATAGATAACGAATAGTTTAGGGCCTAGTGTGTGTCCTTGCAGACTCCACAATACACTTGTGAGAACAAGATTGCAAAAGTCAAAACAGCTTTCCCCGATAGAGCAATGTACGAAGTAGGCGGGTAGTATGCCTTGCAACCGGTGACACTGCTCGTGAGCTGAACTTTTAACTACACACGATCATATGATTTAATTCGCTAAAGATAAGATCTAGATTGGCGTCCACTACAGTCAAATCGGATCTAACTGGTGTCTAAATCCTACGGTCTGGTAAGCTTCATTAGCAAGTTCAATTGTTGTGACGACTGTAAAGCAAATCATCTAATATATTACTTGTCGAGACTAACCGGTAACACCGGAATGAACACAATCATTGGAACATTATTCATAGCATAAAAATAGACAAACTCCTTCATGAATATGAAATACTCATTTATTTATAACTAACACAGTTATGTTCAAAGATGAACTATTACAGGTGTAATAGCTCATCTCTTGATACTGAGTACTCACGTATGTCGATGACGAAATCAAAACAAATAAAAAAAAACTTGTGGAAGTATCTTATCTAAAATAAATTAATATATTTAATGAAAGACAGTGTAAAGAATTTGATAATAACAGATACATTAATTACACGTGTTATGATAAGGCTTCGTAATTTGATTTCTGAGAAAGATAATCTGTTCATATTAACATTACAATCATTATACAATACTTTCTAAATAAATATAAAACAATCGAACGCGTAACAAATTATTAAGAATATAAATTACATTGTATAAGTATGTAATGAAATATTGTATATCAAATCGTATTTAATCTGACATGTTTAATATCACCGATAGGGCAAATCTTAACTTGTACGACAGCGTTCAAATTTTAAATCGCACGACAGGAGTTGATCGAAGAAATGGATAAATTCGAAGTTAGGTTTGGCCATTTCGAATTAGAAACCGCGCCGCCTACAGGTTTAGCCGATAGAGGGCAGCCGTGGGCGAGATTTAATGAAGTCGGGATTGCGGAGACAGGCGCATAATCTAATATTTACTGTCCATTGTCTCGCTACACTAGTGTCGCAACTGTTGCCCGCGGGTGGCGGTTTCTTTGAAACCCGATGCTTATTAATCTCAGTCCTTTTACTTTATTATGATCATTTTGTCTAAAACCAAAAACGTCTGGATATAACTTTCAATTAATTACTAACGCGTTTAAATTTTGTTTTAATTGAGTTGTAGACTAGTCTATAGAATACTTTGTTGCTAAATTACAAATTGCATATTTTTACTTCAGGTCATTGATTTCTTGTTAATTTCATTAATTCTGCAAAATTATTTAATTTTTAATAAATTCCATCTAACGTAATATAAATGTCCTAAAAAGGTTTTAATGTCTATTGAAACTTCAATAGAGTCATAAGATCAAAGGTTACATCAAAGTTGACTTAAGTATCATATGATGTCATGTGATGTCTAGTTCTAGAACATAAACAAAATGTATAAGGAATAGATTAATGTAACTTTATGCGATAATTTCGATAGAAACGAAATGAAATCCTAATGTTTTCAACAATGTTACGTATATATGTGTTTATTACATTTTTTTGAGATAAATATGTTACTTTTGAAAATTTTCCATCTCCGTAAATCTTCGTTTAATATGCTCCAATTCGAAGACGTGGAGCAAATAAACATGTATGGAACATTGACCTAGATGATGTACGCAGTACAATCAACTGACGTTAGTTTAGAAGGTCTAACTCTAAACAATACAAATTAAAAGATTAATTTAGAAGGTTTTTTTTTGTATCATGTTATACGCAAAGCAAAAATCCAAATATTTATAAAAGCAGTAACAAGTCAGTGACCTGAATAACTTATACCAGTTTTCGATTCTTGTATCGGATTTCGCATTTTAGTAAAGAAACCAATGTGAAAAATATTGGATTTTAGTAGATTTTGTAAGTTTATTGCCCTTTCGATTTTAATCATATGGAATTCTAGATCATTATTTATTTCAATTGAATTATCGAGCGGTGTTTATTTTAAATATAATATAGGTAGTTTTGATAGTTCGTCAACAAGCATACTAACGATAGCCGGACTTTAAGCACTAAAATATGTATCTCTAGCACGCAAAGCTGCAAATAAGGAATTTGCTATAAAGATCTCAAGTAAATAAGCATTTCGCGTAGCACCAGCCGCGTTCTACCAGCTATAAATAGATACCTAGGCTCCAAATGGACTCGCTAGGCCTTCGAGGCACTCGGCCGACCTAAATATTGACATGGGCGTGGAATTTATGTTCTTGTTAAAATTGTTTAAATGACAACACCGGCGGGTTACGGTAAATTGAAATTAGGGAAAGCAACTGAAAACCATACCCATTATTGTGTGTTTTAGAGTTTTCAATGGAGTTTATCGTTTGCGATGCGCTAATGTCGACAACTTTATGGCGTGGCAGCGAAGAGTGTGAAATGTGAAGTCCGTTTCACAATTTATTTATTAATGTGAAACGTTTTACTATAAGTTTCTTGTAAAACTATATTCGCTAAGGATTTTGAAGCTAATTTAACGAGAATAGGAAAATCACTAAAATTATCTTTGATATATTTTGAAATAGATATTAATTTCTTGCAAAACCAAAGATCGTCCAGTTGATAGAACACGTGGAAATTAATCGAATATCGTGCGATCATAATCAGGGAAAATACTTCGGGAGTTTTTGTGTGCTTGATTTAAAAAATATTTATAAAATCATTCGGTTCTGTGATAAAGGTATCTTGCAAGTTTCGGAAGTAATTCTACTACAGTACAGCTGCTGCTGGAGCAGCGTGATATAATAAACTCGCAAACTTCCTTAAGGTGAGAGGAGTATATTTCTCCTTCTGTTATTTTACTACGTATCTATTTTTACTAAAATTACTACGTCAGAGATGAGAACTGTAAGATCGTGAGGTATCGAGCAGTTTGTTCTCGTTGTCAAATGTCACATCTCAATATAGACGGTCCATAAATAATTTGATTTTAAGAACTTAACGATCTTAGCTATTGATTAAGAGTTATATAATAAGAATATATAACTTTATTTAATTACATAAAAGTGCTATCCATATGGATTTTACAAAAGTGGACTTACTTTTTTCCGCGTAGTCGATACGCAGGCACTTTTAACACATACACACACATATATGTATATATATATATATATATATATTATTGTTATTAGTGATATTGTAAAAACATAAGAAAAGAAAAGGTAAATAGAAAGAACAGGGTGTAATTGTCTCACTACAGCACGCTTCCTTAATGTGCTGGAATGAGCTCCATAACCTCTGTGTAGTGGACATTGTTTTTTTCTGACACATTCAGGTTTTGTCGTGACTTTTCCTTAACCACCAAACTCAAATTAAGCAAATGGGAAATCAATGGTGCTTGGTTAGAATGATCCGGCAATATTTAGTTAAGCATCAAATGTTCCAACCATTGGGCCACTTGGCTCACTTGACCATCTTTCAAAAAGTAAAAGAGTTAAGCCGAAAGATGATTATTACGGTTATCATTATATCATTTTTTAAGTAAGGTAAGGTCGGTCGTGCCGTCTATTTTCTATATCAGTTAAAAAAGTTAAAAATATACGCCAAGGTATCAATTACATTTATTTTTATAAATATCAATTATCCATATAGAAATATCTAGAATACTGTCGTGTTCTAATTAAGTAACATGATTGATTCCCTCGATAATTGAATTTTTGTGGCGATAATCTTCATAGTGCTCGGGTAATTATAAACTTTCGCTATCTGCGAATGGGAAATCCGAATCTGCATAATGAGTAATCAGTATATAAAGTATACTTTTATATCTTGTTATATACTTTTATATATATATCACAAATTCACAATCTATACATAAATAATATCATATATATAAATAAAAGAGTGTCTGTTTATAATATTGAAATAACCGCTTTTTACTACATGCATATGAATATATATAGGGTACATACACCAAAATAACATTTTTTACAATTTTTGTCTGTCTGTCTGACTGTCTGTTTGTTCCGGCTAATCTCTGAAATGGCTGGACCGATTTTGACGGAACTTATATTGGCAGGTAGCTGATGTAATAAGGAGTAACTTAGGCTACTTTTATTTTAGAAAAAAATGATAAAAAAATAAAAATTATTAACTTTTTTGTTAAATTCCACGCGAACGAAGTCGCGGGTACAGCTAGTATAACATATATTTCTTTTATTACATATGAAATTAATTAAGTAACATGAGAAATGTAGTAAAGTGAGTGAGTCTGTCGAATGGTGTAAACGAAACGAAACAGGGGATTTAATTGAATTATATTATATGAATCATAAAGATGTCATCAAATGCGTAAGAGGAAAATTATTCTTACAATCACAACAATGGCCTACACCTATTCTATAGACCAGCATTCGTCTGAATAATGATCGAACATTATTTCAATTTCCTAATACATATATAATCATTACAGATAAAATTACGAATGTTTCAAAATCGAAACGTCGAAAGCACCAGACCAAGTATTAATTATAATACACATTATACCACCAAAACAAAAATATTTACGACAACGGCTTGTCAGACTCCTTGGTCCGAATTAATTACTCCACAGTTAGTCATTAAATAACGCGATCGTTATTGGCATATTCACTGCTAATAAATCTTCATTTATAATTTATTCTAAAACAAATAACAAAATATACTTTAATCAACTTTGGTTTTGGTACCGTACCTGAAAAGGGAAAAACGGAACCCTTATAGGATCACTTTGTTCTTCCGTCCGTCCGTCTATCTGTCAAGACACTTTATTTTATTTTTATTAGAGCGGCAATAGATACGCATGTTGAAACATTTAGCTATTACGATTCTAAGATTCCAAGCTCCATGGCATAGTTAAACACTGATTCCGCTGTCAGTCATTATTGATTTAACATTTGAATGAAGAAGACAGCATTGTTTAACTAATCACCCGCCAATCAACATTTAGAAATAACACCGATATTATATTAATTAAACGTCAACAGTGCTATTTTTTTTTTTTTTTTTTTTTTATTATTGGATTGTATTTATTTATATTCCGGAAATATTGCTCAAAACATGACTACCACCTTCTTCCTCTCCAACATTATTTCCAGAATGCGTTGGTTCTTCATCCACAATTTCTTCTGAATCATTAATTTCCTCGTAGGTTTCTTCTTCAATATTGGAGCAATTTTCAGAACCATGACAATTTGAACATAAATTTGTGCATGTTTTCGGCAACCACATTTTAAGCTATTACATGCAGTTTCACAGCTGCAGAAAATAGTTTTGAGCAATATTTCCGGAATTAATTTCTTTTGTGTAGATTTGGGCATAATTCCACGTTGATATTGCTTCCAGCCCCAATCTGTTGCTGTTTGTTGCAAAAAATTGGAATTCGAGTTATTTTCGATTTTTTGCATTTTCTGAGAAGATTTACTACGGTGACATATATATTTTTTTTCACCATCGGAAAGTAGAGGTTTCAACGAACAAAAAACATACCAACTTTTTGAAAAATGCTGATATTTTGACGGGTGAATTTTCGATTGAAAATTAGGGTGTTTTTTCGATATTAATTCAAAATAAGGTGAAAAAATAAATATTTTTAATCAAATAAATTACAGCGTATTTGAGACGTAAAAAGGTAAGTTTTCACCAAATTTCGTTAAAAAAAAATAATTTTTGTAAAAGATAAAAATAAAAAACCAAAAACTTGGTTTTTTGAATTTTTCACATAAATTTTGAGGTTATGTGAAAAAAGTATAAATACCAGAGTTTTAGATCTTTTTCTTACCTACAACTTTGCCATTTGACTTTTTTCGATAGTACTTTTAGTTTTGCCGGAAATCAAGAAAAACCGTTTTTTACCCTTAAACCCCCCCCCCCTTACCCCCTTCCCGACCTCAGATCGCCCGTAAATTATTTTTCCTTTCATTTTTATAATATTCCCCTCCTTTTCTAATGGATTTCATTCTACTATTATTTTTTTTCACTTTTTATTATTTTTAAAGGCTCTACCCTAGTCTATATATTATTTACAAAATTATAAAAAAAGTTGGATTTATATATTAATTTCTATAAATAATGACTTCCATGTAAGGTTCCATTATTTAATTAGGACGCCCAAGTATCATAATTAAGGAAATTACTAAATATATAATGTATACTTAGTATATAATGCAATGTAATGAGGATGATTAATAAAACCTATCAATTAATGCTGTTTTTATTTGCGAATCCCGTTTTAATTATTTTTGTAATATAGATTATTACTGATATATACTGAACAAAATGAATTGAGGAGTGAGTTTGGAGCAAGTTAGGAGTTATTCTACCAAGCTGCTCTTCTGTGGACTAGTAGTAACGTTATGCCAGAAATTCTAGCCACTGGGCCGTCTAGGCAATACAAACATACATAATATAATATAAAGGTATAAGTTTAATATAGAATACTAATAATATTTTGTCGTTGAATAAAAATTGTGATTCGAAATATGAACCACTGTCATGAGCGGAGACGGTATGAGACGGAACGTCAAATCTTTTTTTTTTTGCAGTAATGCGACGAGGTCAAGGCCTATTATATCAAGATCTATATTACAATATAATATCTTATACGAAAATATTTAAAATTCGTATTATTTATACAATTTTATCTAAACGTACTAGAAATTACCCAGTGTCGCTTGGTTATTGGTAGGGCCGTTTGCAAGCCCTTGTGGGTGGGTAGGTAGGTACCACCTATTCATCACATATTATAATATCGCCACACAACAAAAGTCAGTGGAACTAAAGGCAACGTAAATCTCGGTTCCCTAGGTTGATGGCGCATTGGTAATGTTAGGATTGGTTAAAAATTTCTTATGACGCTAAAGAGCCATCATCTGCCACCAACTAGCTCCTATGCCCGTCCCTTTATTTATATTATAAAATAAAAAGCACCTACCATATATACCTTATAAGTAGTATATAAGTCAAAATATCAATTTACGTATTTTTTTTAAATTATGAAATGTCATATTTGTAATATACGTCTTATAATTATAAATCCTTTAATACAAATTGAGAATGCCAGCCGTCTCAGTCATCACTTGCGTTAGTGACCTATATCGCGAAGGCGTTCCACAGTTTGTGCTAATGAGAAATGACTTCTTGACATTCTGCAGAATTCCGAAAGAGTCCAGTGTAGGTTTACAAAAAGTTGGAAAAGAGAATATCCGCTGTTGAATTCTAAGTGCTTTGTCATGTAGCTCTACTTTAAGTTTAGTTGAATATTAAATTCATCGTTAATGCTATTGATAGTTGATAAAACTTTAGAATAATAACAGTATTATTAAAATCGACGCACATCGGATTTGAATGACTGTTTTTAAAAGAATAAACCGCGATTAAATGTGTTATTTAGGTATATAGAGACAAAACATATAATTTCAGTATTTTCAGGTTGTTTTGACTAATATCCTAAATACATGTATCCCACTGAAGTAGACTATTCACTATTCAGCTCGGTCTAATTAACTTTTTCTTCTGGTTCTGCTAGTTTCCATATTTATATTATAGTTTAAAAGACAGTGTTATGCTAATAATATTTAAATCATACAGGGCAGTATTCAATTAGTTACTTACATAACCATTAAAGGTCATCGAACATTTTAATGAATTCAGTTCGCAAATGCTCCGTCGTTACAAAAAGAAACGAACAAAAACACCAATAATAATAATAAAGTAATAATATTTATCGTAGCATTTTCATAATTCATTTTCAATATACGAGTTAAAATGAATATAATAGATTTACGATTCGACACTCGCGGTGAAATCGATTATAAAATGTGACAAATTCCTCTTAGCGCTGAACCAATAAATTGGTTTGGTTCGGTATTATTATAAAATATGATTTCGATTTTAAGTTATCTGCGAATATCTAGATATTTTCAAAGGGATTACGGTCGGAGCCGTAATTTATGCTAGTGCTAAGGACAGTTACGATATTATTTGAAGCCTTGAAGAATGTTAATACGGGAGCGAGGTTCATAATTACTATTCTAAATCAAACTTTAAATGAAATATATTTAAATTTCTCAATTAATTCTAATACGAAACTGCTATCCATCGTGTATATATCGTTACAATTAATAAAAATTAAAATACACACCAAATATGGTTACGGGAATACCATATTTGTCGTATGTTACCATAGCAAAACAATTGTGCTACTGCAACGAAATTATCCCCGCAGCGAAACAAAATCACGTTTCGAAACACACACTTTGTTTTAAACTGGCCACAAGTTTAGAAATTTCAATACGTTTTCTGTGATAACTAATCCGTGTTAAGTTCGACTTTGTTGAATCTATATCGGACGCTGGTAACACACGTCCGCTTCGAGCGCGTTCACGAGACATACTAAATTATTGGTATTGCAAACGCGGCATTACCGTCTAACGTAGGGCTGCAACGTTCTGATAACAAATGGGTAAGTTGCCTTTTGAATGCAGTCAGGGATGAACAGATTACTTTTTTAAATATTCAAATAGATAATTCTGTGTAAATATATATAGTTTAATAATAATCTATATAGAACTGAGGTTAATAATTATAGATTTAAAGGACGAACAAAAGTATACTTCATGTTTGTCTTCATTCTATCCAATGATAATTTTAGAACAACAACTTTTTAATATGTTTTATTAAATGTAAAAAAAAGTTTTGTGTTATTAATTTCATTGACAGTTGTGATAGTAAGTTGGTAGCCCTGATTGAGAGCGAAATTATTTTCTGTACGTCTAGGAACAGTTAAAATTGAACTTTCCTTCAGTACAATTACAGTTGAACTTGTAACAACGGGTCAAGGTTTTTTTTTTACCTTGCAAACAGGTTACCGCGAGAAATCCGAGACACAACACAAGTGTTCTTAGATAAAAGCTATCGTTGACTATATTGCATGGGTCAACAAACTACTTAAATAAAAGAAAGCAAAACCATAATTTCTATGATGGACCTTTTTAATTTTTGAAACTCAAACACTCAAAATTTTCAAAACTTATACACACAAATAACTTGATAAGTATCGTAATTATTATCATCACTGGGTCAACGATTTTTTTCTGGCATAATTTCTACAATAAAACAGATCAAAAATTAAAATTAACTACCGTACACATCATGACAGCATGGAATGCTGATGGCTGAGTCTGGTAAAAATAAGAACCAGCCCTACGGTCAAGGTGTTTTATCTTTAAGTTTTTTGATACTATTATTCCAAGAACCGCGCGATTTTAACTGCAAACAGCGTTAAGACGGGTTCGTTGTTGTTATTTTTACAATAAAAAGATTGGATGTGGAGTCTTTATTTAATTATTTCATAATAAAAAAAATTTGTTAGTTTGTAATTTGTTATATGTACTTTACTTAAGTAATAAAATACATATAAAATTTAAAACAACAAACAGTGTCATCTCTCTTTGAGTACCTAGTTTCCTTTGAGGTGGTGCTGAGCAAATCTTCGTGCGAATTCTGACGTGCGGATATTTGTATCTGTACTACACACTGGTTCAATCACCCTTTGATCTTTGGCGGTAATCATGTTGAATGGTTGCTGCTTACCCCAACGGGCTCGGACAATCTTACAACCAGTCAATGAGCTTTGATTGCATGTGTTATTATTTCGTCTTGTATCTATCGTTCCCCTAAATATCCTCGTGCGGCGCGAGCTCCGCAGTCCGGACTAACAGCTGCGATCCCACACAATGCGACCATTCAGACGTATAGTTTAATTGACAGAGCACCTCAGACACAATACCTCAGATAAACAGACATCTTGCAATATTACATTTTCTAAGTAATCATACTATATACCAAGATTAAAAAATTGAATCCTTTGTATATTTCTATACGTTTTACGTTTATTAGAATAGTATTCTAATAAAATACAAGACCGATTTGAAAAAGATTAATTATTTATTTAATTAGATAATCCGATAATTAAGGACGTTTATAGTACGGGTAGATTAATAAACGGATATAAATATACTCGTAAACTGTTTTATGTACATAAAACGGACAGGTATAATCAATTTCAGCCATAACTTGTAACTTGATCGTCGATAAAGAATAATTGCTTAGTTTATTGCGGATTTAAATTTAATTTAATCTTGTAAAATGATGATTCCAAAGTGTTTACCTAAGAGCCTACTCCAATAAAGTTTATTTTGATTTGATTTTATAAATAAATAGTAAATACAAATTACTCCATAATTATTTTATCTAAGGCATGAATCTTAAACACAATTTAAAAAACACAGTAAACGTGTCACCGTCATTTAAAAATGAATATACAAATCGCATATCACTTTAGAAATTATGTCATGCGCTCTGCAGTCCCTCTAACTGTCGTGTCGGCGTAATTGCTCGACCGATTTTACATTAATTTTAGCGACATTTAAAGGGATCGCTCTTACCAATTCCACTTTCTCAATATTTTATGATTATAATAAATTAAAATTTTATACTTGGCGGCGATAAACGTGAACTTAATACTATATCTATCGAATTTATTCGAATTAAATATTACCTATGCCACAGTAATCGGTTGTTTTAAGCGATTTGAATACCATTTTAGTTTTAATATTTGTTGAATCTTATAAACTAGAATATTGTTATCTGTGGACAATAGCACTGGCAGCATACATATTGTAGCTGTCACGTGTTGTTTTTTTAAATGTATTATTTTACGCGCGAATTGTTGTTTGAAGTGTCATATCGAAATAATCTGTAAATGTTTTTTTTTCACATAATTACATAATTCGAATTGTTCCTTTCGTTTCTTGACAAGATGTCGTTGATTTCGTACATTTTAATGATTAATTAATTTTACTTCTTTTTATTTGATATTTCACTTCTGTCCTAAAAAAAATTATTATTCATTGTCGTGACAAACAAGAAACAATAAAACCGACAATTAAAACGAAACTTTCACAGAAACGCTTTTCACCTTCACTCAAAGGTCATTTCTAATGCAGTTAACATAACAATACCAAGTAGAGCCGTATCCAAGAACGATATAGCCTGTACGTACAATTTTTATAAATCGAACAGAGCCTCCGGTCGGACGTAGAATAATTGCGAAATCAATGCACCGTGACGGATAGTCAGGCGGGTAATTCAATGGCTACGATGATTTAAATAATATGCCATTACATATGACAATCGGTGCTTTATGAAAATAGAAACTATCGTGTTAAATTCGAAATGATTAAAACCATAATTCGAGACTGATATCGAAACAGAGAGTGAGAGAAGAGAATCACGAACCGTTCGTATGAACTATTACAATATATGTTTAAATAGATAAAGACCAAACAGTTCGTACATTTTTCTCCTTCGTTTGTCAATCGATTTTCTTTATGTTTGGTAGTAAGTGACGTCATCATTGCAAATTCATATTATGCTCTAACGTTAATGATTATGGTTGTATTTCGACCATTAAGCGGACAATAGTGACAAATAAATTGTCATTACGAAAGTAATCTCGAGCGATTCTTATCTGATGTCTTGAACGGATTAGTTCAAAATAACGATGTCTTCCCGATATAGCGGCCATAACGGCCATACGGCGGAGACAACTTCCCTGGATACATTATAGCGCACAAATGCGGGAGCACATATGCACTCTCTAGTTTAAAACTTCAGTATGATGGGACGGCAATTGGGAACGTTCGGGACTTTAAAAGCCATCCTAGCTACGGAAGTTTTACACTACCAACTTCTAAACTCCGTGATCATATAACGTATACGTAACCTGTCTTTTCGAAAATAGAATAAAAGTCAAATTAAACGAATTACGAGTCAATATATATATAAATTATCTGTACTTGGGCGCACAAAAAAATATAATCAGTAATTGAATTATACGAATTCAATAAATAAAATATTTTAATTATAATGAATAATTCATAGTTTTCATTAACGCTATTAAAAAAATAATGTTATGAACGTCATGCCGTGACAGCCATGTTAGGTATAAGGTGGACACGCTACGTATGAAATCGCATTTGTACTAGATAACTTTTGTCGTTACTAGCTATGCCCCGCGGTTTCACCTGCGTATAATTAATAAAAATAAGCCTAAAGCCTTCCTCGATAAAAGGACTATACAACTCAAAAAGATTTTTTGAGTTCGAATCAGTAGTTCCTGAGATTAGCCGGATCATACAAACAAACTCTTCAGCTTTATATATTAGAATAGATTAAACTTATTGTTAAAAAAAGTCACGTGAGCTATATGATAAGGAGAAACGAAGACATCCCGCAGGACGCACATTCTTAACCATATCGATTATTCTTCAATAACTGAAAAAAGCGAAACCGAAAAATCTATAACAACGAACGGCTTGCAAGCATTCATTACAAAACAAGATACAATTAGCACAATTCACGGACATACAAATAAATCAAATACAAAAGAAAGCGCCCGTCGTTCGTCGGTTAACAAATCGTTGACTAAATATTATTGAAAAACAATCGATATAGCTCTCAATATATCATTTCCTACAGCTATGAAAGCCCGCAAATGATTTATCATTACGGTCGGTCAGCACAACCTGCGTCGCCTATAACCGTAACACTAACACCACTCCCTGGCCGAGGCTTGTATTTTACGTAACACATAGGGTTGTCACTTTTGTTTAGTATAAAAAAAAAATCGTAATACATACTTATCGATTTTCACTCGATTCGGTTGATATTTATCGAGTTACTGTGAGGTTGAATTAATCTCGGATACGATGTTCAAACAACACCACAAATGTATTTATAAAAAACAAAAAATGGTGGTTGAAAAGTGTCAGATTAAAAAAAAATTACCAATCTGTTTTGACGTGACAACGTCTTATAAATTGGTTTGCCGGGTGACACTTCAAGAAACTGCGTTACGCTCCGCTCACGTTATGCGCTCACAATGAGAGCGAGTGAGAGGCACGCGTCCCTTCCACTCGGGCATGGTTAGCCCGCCTAAGAGCGAGAGAGACAGACATAAAAAAAATAAAATTTTGTTAATATGAAATTCAGTGCGAGATTCTTTGTATAAATTAATGTTTTAAATATAATTCTTTGTATAAATAAATGTTTTAAATTGTTACTATTATTTCATCCTTCTTCCTACTATACGAATGAATATTCACATTAAAATTATTTTACCACTCAAAGTCGTTGTCACGTAAAACTTTCGCCCGTATACCGACTTTACAGGCAACCAATATTTTTTTTAAACAAAATGATCGATTGAGATGACGACAGTTAACCGCATATCTGGTCGTCACTTTATTTCATCTGTCAACGATTTTATAAATAAATCGCAATAATTTGAATAATTAATCGTCTTAATTTGACTGAAATATTAGATTCCGTGATCACAACGAAACATTCGTGACGATGTTTCGAGTTCACTTTAAATTATTCAGAGATTCCTGTAGCGGTATTTGACATAAATAATAGTATTACAATAAATAACAATCATTTAAGACGTTGCAATGTAACAACTGAGCTGATCAGATGACTCAGTTGTTTAAGCACGTGAATCTTAACCGATAATTGCGTGTTCAAAGTTCAAAGCCCAGGTAAGTAGCACTGAATTTTCATGTGCTAAATTTGTGTTCATAATCCACTATTTGCTCGGTAAAGGAAAACATTGTGTTCGTATGACATCACAGATGTATGTTCCAACCCATCTCAAAAAGGATACAGACTGACTATTTTATATGGAAAATAACTATTTGTATAAAAATATAATAGTGTCAACATGATTCTTTGAAATCCGATCTTATGAAAGCCGAGATGGCCCAGTGGTAAGACCGCGTGAATCTTAACCGATGACCGTTGGTTCAAACCCGGACAAGCACCGCTGAATTTCATGTGCTTAATTTGTGATTATAATTCATTTCGTGCTTAACGGTGAAGGAAAACATCGTGAGGAAACCTGCATGTGTCAAATTTCACTGAAATTCTCACATGTGTATTCCACCAACCCGCATTGGAGTAGCGTGGTGGAATAAGCCCAGTAGTGGGACATCAACAGGGTGTTATTATTATTATTTTTTATGAATCTTTATTACAATAAAAAAATAAAATTATACCTTAACCTTAATCACTGTATGCAGTGTCTTGCTAACTACACGCAGACGAACGCGAAGCTGCTAAATTTAGATAGCATTAAGAAAAGTGTTAGCCCTAAGTCCGCGACCACACGTCGTCGTGACGGCTTAACGTGGAACGAGTTATTTTAGCAGTTCAGCGGTTCCGTAGCCATTTCCGTGGGCGGGTAAACACGTAGTGGCAAATACCAATGATACGCAAATTATAATCAAACGCGAAACGCCTATTTATAGAATATCGAGGGCTGTCGCTAAGCCAAGAGTACTGTCATAGCATTGTACTGTCATATTCGTGAACGATTACTTCTATTGACTTAAGATCAATTTCAATGCAGCTTCCTATAAATCATTTAGATGAGTATTTTCACTTATGAAAAATCATTAATCCTAAATTAAGTTCCTCAAATGTTGTTTTAAATTGTAAGCTATGGTTTACACTTTCATTACACAAGTATGAAACACAACTAATATAAGGCCTTATTATTTATGTAACTAGCCTATGAGGCTGCAAATACCAAGACTCAGCGGACAAATCCCGGATCGAGTTTTTAAATTTCTCTGTATAAATAACTCCTAAGTGTTTGGTTGGCATGCTATGAGTGTTTTCAACGCTGTATGTGTACCGATAAACTAATTAATTTTACAACATTACTTTTTAGTACCGATAAAAGATCAAGATACTCAACCATCAACAAAATAAAATAGAATACATGTACATATAAAAAAAAGACACGAATAAAATAATATCAATTAACAATTACTCGAATGAAAACAATGAATCGAATAATAATATATTAAATTCGTATTACATCACACTAGGGCGATGTTCACACGATGCCGGAAAGATGCAATCGCATTCGATTCGTCTCGAGACCGATCGGGGCGACGTTAGCGAAGCTTATCTGACCTCTTCGCATTTATACGAATGCGTGTGTTTGTGTATTATATACGAACATTTAATGTCAAGATTCAACATTTTATTTGAGAACATGGAAACTGATAAGAGATTAATCTGGACGTAACATGTTGTGCTTACAATATCAACTATCAGGGGAGACCCTGCGGGACTTAAATGCTATCAATAATAAAATAAAATAAACTTCACTTATAGATTACTACGAAAGGCGGCAACTAGACTTTTGCCTTCGTTCGCGAATAAGGAGGAAAATATAAATTACATGATTAATTATCAATTGATTAGTTGAGAGGTTCAATTGTATCAAGCAAACAAACACACTTCCGCATTTACTAGAAATAATTTATCAATGAAGATTTAATGTCAACATAAAAATAAAACCAGTTCATAATGCAAACGAATGAGGTAGCCACGCGATACGTACCTATCTTTACTAATAACAATAAATTCGCAATTTGTGCGATTCAAGCGAGTATTGATATCTCCAGTTAAATACACAAGTCCGACAAGTAACTCAGTCGTTACTTTTTATCACCAATAAAGTTACGTGAATTGGTAATTAAATAAAATACAATTATAATCATAAAAAACTAATAAAAATGGACTCAAGTCGATTTGTTCACTTGCACTTATGATGTGTAAAAAGGAAGCAAATATACATACAAACAAATACACTTACATATAAATCCAACTTTCCATCGTATCACAAGCACTTCCTAATGAAAATTGAATTCATACTAAACAAATTGCATGAAAATTGCAACACGCCATCGTTTGAAATTCCTAGTATTTCAGGTAAGCACCCGAGTGATCACAAAAGACGTTTATTAAAATATAACCCTATATCATGGATCCCAAGACAGCTTCACTATATATAACACACTCATACGCGTAGAGCAATCCATAGGTAAGATCTTTTTTTCAGTCTCACAAGAAATCATTATCAACAATTACACATTTATTTTCTAGACGCAATTGGAAAAACTCGGCAAACTGTATTTTATTTAGGTTGGCCGTATTATTGTTGTCAGTTTACTTTGACAAATAAAAAAAAAATACAGAAAAGGCAAGTACTACTTAGTACACAGAACTGAAAGCAGATCGTCAAACATTTCGCAACCACTCTATCGATCAAATATAAAGCAGCTTGATTTAGTAAAATGTTTTCACTTCAATGTAGAATGTGTACGCCGCTGGGTGTCCATTAATGGATTAAACATAACGAACAAACCCAATACAAGAAGAGTGAATTAGGATTACTTAAGACAAGTAAAGCTAAAATAATGTGTCCTGTTTCATAAATATGTATTTTCAATATACAATTCTTTTTTTGAAAAGAATATACGCTGAAGGCGCTTAAGATAAAAAAATACAATTAAGTAAAAAATAGCAATTGGCGCCGCGAATCCGAATTAGAATTTTGCAGAGAGTCAAACACTGCTCAAGCAAAGTCAAGCACAAGCAGGTCGTGCGATACAATCTCGATAAGACAGACTTATAAATCTGACTTTGATGTCACAGTGTATTCAAACGTCACCGTCCGCTACCAGTCGAAAGTGAATAGGACTCGATTAACATTAATTATTTATGAAGTAAATAATTAACAAAAATAACAATTAGCGTTCCGGTTCCGGTAATTTGTTGGGAAGCAACGTACACGGCGAGCTGTTGGCGACGCATTGGTGGCGTATGGAATAAATATAATTAATTAATATTTCTTACATTGCCAATGTCTATGGGCGTGACCAATTACCATTTCATAATTGGCTCATTAGAATGACTACTTTCGTGATAATAATAATAAAAATAAAAATAAATTACGTTTATGCCACCAAATAGGGAGTCACTTTTACAATGGCAACACTACCTATATTATTTCTGTTCTTTTATTTTTGCTGCTAGATTTTCATATGACCGTATCATCTTTCGATCCCTGTCAATGTCTGTCTGTCGGTTGGATACGTCCGTGTTGCTGAAACAATGGTTTATGTAAGCGAGGTCACGCGACCTCGAGACCTCGCAGACGAACTGAGCTTTATCGCCTACATAATACGGACTATGACACATTTCTTGCGGCCGCCGCAGTAATATGAGGCTTACCTATTTCAAAGTATCGGCTATCGACTTGCCAGTTTTTAATTATAACACTCTCATTACATACTCATTATATATTTACTGATCAATCATCATTATTATTTTTTAGAATTATTAAGTTATTATTAGATGTATTGTGTGCCAAAATCTAAAATAAATCTGAAAGTAAGTAATACTAAAACACTTAACAACAAATGTTGAGATATATATTATATATCACGTGGTTTTGTATTAACGGCCAACTCAGGGTAATTTCGCGAATGACGAATATGTTCAATAACTCGCACAACATCTCGCCAACACTTGCAGTCAAAGTTGACGTAAAATCAAGAAATATAACACCGGTTAAAATAAAAAATCATCTTCGACCTTCGAACCTGGTGTAGCAGCCACACCTGTGTCATTTAGTCATTTTATAATTCTTAATTACAATAAAAAATCAATTCAAAGGTTTATAAACGTTCTAGTAATCGCTCGCGTATTAGGGAAACGACAAAAGCGGATTAAAAAAAGTATGTGCCGTTCTTGATTTGAACTTTCTTCATACCAAATTTTATCAAACTCGATTCAGTCATGAAAGTGTAACAGACAGATAGAGTTACTTTCGCATTTATGATATCCAAACACAATAATTATAGAATCCATATAAAAAGCAATCCCTCCAAAGATTACAAGGAGAAGTAAATACGTTAAAATATATTGGATGTTCATGTAAACGACAATCAAACATCTAATTAGGATCTCATGGAGATATCACACCGAGATGATAGACTAATTGAGATGACATTTAGTGATGTCGCATACCGGCTAGGTAAATGTCGCGAACAAGAGACGTCGTTTTGCGCCTCAGAGACTATCTAGGCTAGGTCATTCTAGACATAATACAGTTACAAAACTTTTGTGCGTTTAAACTAGATTTGGTTCGATGGTTTACACGCGTTATTGTCATTAATTTTCGTTTATTTTACTTAAAATATGTATTGAAATAACAGCATCACAATTGTTTTACTTGTTAGATAGACTTTTATGCTTATTTATTAATTGCTTTATATATTTTTGAATAACATTATATTCTCTATATAATCATATTTGTAAACTAATGTTTTGTTTAAAACTTGGACCATGTGCGAGTAGAACTCGTTAACTAAAAGTTACGAATATCTATTGCCAATATAAACGTAACTTGTATCCCAATAGGCTATTGGGATTGAACTTTTTATTGTTATCGTAGTTTGTCACGACAGTTTCATGAATCCCGCGAAATTTCAAAGCTAACTAGGTAAAACGGTTCTAAAAAAACAGCTATCAGAAAAAGATACGCAGACGGCAAGGCTTAGTTTTTTTTTTGTGTAAGAGGGGGCAAACGAGCAGGAGGCTCACCTGATAGAAAGTGACTACCACCGCCCATGGACACCTGCAACATCCGAGGACTTGCAGATGCGTTGCCGGCCTTGGAGGAAAAAGTACGCTCTCTTCTTGAAGGTTTAGTAATAGGGATCTACACTTTGGGTACGATACCTAAAATAAAACGTTACGTAGTATATCTGTATGTATTTTTTAAACCATCAAACAACTCAACGATGACAAAAAAATATATTATTTACAAAACGAAACAAAATACATTAAATCATAAGAATACATGACATTTAGTTCACTTGACTGATAACACTTTTTCTTTATAATTATATCTTACCTGATATTATGATTACTAACAACAAATATACATTAAAATAAACAACATTAATTAATGAAATTTACATTTTTACATACAAGATTAATCATTAGATATAATCGAAAGAAAAGCACTTTATATAAAGCTAAAAGCTAAAAATATTTATATCGATAATGCAAAATGCAAATGGTCTTCAGTAAAAAATACAAATACATATGTTCATATACAATAGCCCTATAGTAAATAGTATCAATAGTGGGACATGTTTAAGCCATATTTGTGTAATTACACTCAACTTTCAAATCGCAGCACAAAATTTTGATGTTTGGCCGCAGAATATCTGCTTTTTTTTATTGTATTGGAAGGCGGACGAGTATATGGGCTACCAGGTGGTGGTGTTTAGTGTTGTTATAAAACAACAAGCTTAACAAGACGCTCAAACGTGGTTTCGATTTTTTAATTTCTTTAACTTCGTAAATGTTACCATAAAGTTTAATTTTCACAAGGTATTTAACATGCAATGTTTGATAGTTTGTTTAGGACATATCTTTCCGAGCTTAATTGGAACAGCTGGCAGTGACCCTGCCTTCTACTCCCGGGTTTGGCTCTTCCTTCAACGTTTTGCTTTTAAATTTGTTTTTGATTATTATTTGAAATTCCTTTTAATTCAAAACGTATAAATTTATAGTCTTCAAATTTAATGTATTAAATACGTAAAACATAAAATAAATACCAATTAAATACGTTACGAAATGATAATTACGATAAAGAGATCAACATCTGAGGAAATATACACATTGGTCCGCGTTGTATGAGTTAACAATGCAATAGTAATGCTGATTGAGATGAAACAGTATCTGTGTGAACAATTATTATATTATTATTGTCATAACTTACTTTATCTTCATTTAAATTTGTTTTGTCATTAAAAAAAATAAGTCACAGTATTGTATCACTAATACTCAACTAACAACATTAAAGATAATGCCGTTGGATATCAGCAGATGTTAAAGCACTTTAATGAATTGTATGTAATTTCTAGAAAACAATCTATATCGTTACTTGAAAAACAGTAACTACTGAGTGTCTTATCAATTGTTAGCCGTTATATGAAACTGAGTGTAACGCATTCAAACTTATACCAACTTAAATCTTAACTTTAGCCAGTTTGTTTGTATGTTACGCTTTCACGATCAAACTGCGCCACTGATCATCATGAGATTTTGCATACACCTCGTCAATGGTACATAAAACGACTACCTTTTTTTATTGCACTCGAAGGCGGAGGAGAGTATGGGCAACCTGGTGGTAAGTGGTCACCAATGCCCATAGACAATGGCATTGTTAGAGATGTTAACCATCTCTTACATCACCAATGCGCCACCAAACTTAGGAACTAAGATGTTATGGCTCTTGTGCCTGTAATTACACTGGCACACTCACCCTTCAAACAGGAACACACCAATTGCAAGTACTGCTGTTTTGCATTAGAATATCTGAGCTTGCACAAAGCTCTACCACCTAAAACGAAGGCAACGCCGTACACAATAATAATAACAAAATAGTAATACCTATCAACACTATATAGATCAACACAAGCAAGCCAGATCTCATTAAATATTTGAGGATTAACAAACACATCAAACTTTACACAATGATACGAATTGGACTACATACAACTTACATAGTGACTGTACAGGAACAATGTCACTTGTTTCTAAAATATATCTTTTGTTGTTCCGTGGAAAATCAAAATGTATAATAATACATAGTTTGTGACTCACTGATTATTATAATACACGAATGAACGTTGGCTCGTCTGAAATTTATATGTTTACATTTGGACAATATAAGGGGCGTTACACACTAGCATCGATAAAACATAACTTGCCTTTGTTTTTTTTATGTAAGAGGGGGCAAACGAGCTGGAGGCACACCTGATGGAAAGTGGCTACCACCGCCCATGGACATCTGCAACATCCGAGGACTTGCAGGTGCGTTGTCGGCCTTTGAGGAAAGATTAAATGTAATGACTCCAACTAAAAAAGTTCTGGCATGATATGTTTTATGTCTATTAAAGAATAAATAGGTTTTATATTATAATATTTATATTTGAATTCTGTATTTGTATACAATACGTAATAATCAATGTTTCTAAGTAAATTATAGTTTACTGCTAAAGGTTCATCAGCGATAAGTAAGTTAACTATATATGTTTCACTCGCTTCTTTTTATCGGTCGACGTAATGGTCGACAAGACGACGACGCCTGCATTGTGATATCAACGCGTCCTGTACACAATGCTTACTCCTTCCCGAATAATATTTATCGAGCATTACTTATAGAAATATTGTATAAATACAGATATAAATATTACAAAAATCTATACAGCACAATGGAAAGGGATGAAAAAATTTGTGATCAATCAAATTAAACAAATCGTTCAAGAACAGATTAATATACATACGAACATAAATACCTCCATTCCACACTCATTCCCCGCTGTGATCACTCCCAATGGACCACTCACTCACTCTATTCACTACTCTAATGGACACTATCCAACTAGGCAGGAGACATTATAGAGCTTAAGCGTGTGCGCGAACGCAGTTGCTGACTCCATTACTCACTCTCACAGTGCGATGACAGCAATTCGACTTTGGAGCGTTCAAGCGTTGAACCAACGTACGTGCTTTCCGAGGCGCGGGAATACGGCCAATTACTAAGCTCATAAAATAACCCCTTTGAATCAACGCGAGATGTACCCAGGGTCTCGGCATGTGTAGCTTTAAAATGTAGCATTAGACCAACGAGACATCGATATGATCGAGGTCGTCATATTAGCAATAAGTCTGATACAAAGAAAAACCTATTTTCCAATCCGTAAGAGGAACGCGAACATAATCTCTCAATATAAACAATAACGTTTTGTCTCGAACGCGAACAAAGAAAGACGCCTACTTCGATCTCGGTACCGAATTTCATCTCGTGTTGTCTTTAGGTCAATGTCCTACTGGCACATTTAATATGGGTTAATGTACCAACATTATTTTAGGCATACGGATTATTCGGGCAAAAGTCACTGCCTTCCATTGGGTTCTTGTCTCGGTTTCATTATTTTGAGAGTGGGGGAGGTTTTAGGTACCGTATGCCCTTTTAAATACATAATATAAAAAAAATATTAATATCGGTTAATTAATTGAGTCGAGCTACATAAGCGTAACAAACGCGACAGCATTACCATTAAAATTAATAAATACTTTTATAATGCATATCTATGCATATCGAGCATAATATGATGGTAAGTGGTCACCAACGCCCTTATACATTGGCATTGTAAAAGATGTTAACCATCGCTTACATCGCCAATGCGCCACCAACCTTGGGAACTAAGATGTTATGTCCCCTGTGCCTGTAATTACACTGGCTCACTCACCCTTCAAACCGGAACACAACAATAACAAGTATCTAACGCTGTTTTGCGGTAGAATATCTGATGAGTGGATGGTACCTCCCCAGACGTTCTTGCACAAAGTTCTATTTATCTTAATACACTTATCCTCTAAACTATCGCGAGTAAAACTTGAATATCTAAAATGTGCCTTATGCTCTTGTCCCGTGGTACTAAACTGGTACCCAGTTTATTGACTGTTCAACTATTGACATTTGAAGTGTTACATAATGTATTATCGACTGCAGAGAGTCAATCAATGCCAACAAAGAAAATTGACGCATAATTCGATTGAATGGTCTTTTACCTGCGGTAGGATTATTAGGTGGTAGTCGACCACCACAAACCATTAAATACTGACCATAATTCAGATTACTGTATTCCGGTATGACAGTTGGCACAAGTGACCATAACGACTCATGATATATAAGTTCACGATTTGCAGATTATGGCACGATGGCAGTCCAGTAAATGAGCGTAAGGGCTACCACTTACCATTAATATATATTATATATTAAGTCAATATAGATTGTCTTTCTTCGGACTACTAATTAAACAGAATCATTGTAATTTATATATAAATAAATATACGGTGCTTAAATATCTTAAACATCAACACGTAATTGGATGTCATATTAAAACAACTAGAGTGAATTAGACATCGTTAATTATATTTGATGTATCTATGGCAACATGCCATATCGCTATAGAATATTGCATTCGACTCGATCTACCGATTTGGTGTGATAAATATTTAATTAAAATTCTTTTATTTCGAGTGACATCCACTCATTGACATATATAAAAAAAAATCGTTCTTATTCATATTTATCTGTGAATATAGTCTATAACTTTATTTAAGACAGTAATAGCGCAATATTTTTTATTCTGTGTAAATGACAGAAAAGGACCATAACATTATAAATGTCACTTTTTAATTTAAATTATATTCTATTTGGAACTTGAAATAATAAAAAGCTGAGGATGTGGCTTTTTGGTAAAATACCTTTGTCTATATAAAGAGGGAATATTAACGAAACAAAAAGAAATGTCATTACCATGAGGACCTTTTTAAAATCCTTGACATTTTTTATCACAATACATGAGACCCATGAGAGTAATATAACTCCATCGTACTTGGCACAACATCCTTGACGTTTGCGCACTTGCCCAGTGTGAAAAGAAAATAATATTCACATGCACGTGTGCATTGGACACCTGCCCTGGTATGCGGCTTAAAATGTATACATGTTGCTGTCGAATTAGGTTTTAGAGAATTCTTTCAACTATCTCGTCGCCACAGATTATAAAATATTTATACAGATAACGTTAAAATTAATTACCAGATTGTTAGCTAATACTGAAATGATTGTTGATTTTAATTGTTTTGCTATAAAAAAATAAAGTTATTAAAGTATACGTGAACCGTCCATTAGAATCGTTGTTATATTTTCTCAAATTAAACTTTCACTTTCAAGTTTCTATTGCTTTTTTAATGTTGAATGGGCGTGTACCGACCAGATTTATTTATATAATACTGGAAGTTGTCTTCATGGAGATATTTATAACTACATTAAGATTTTAATACTTAATCAATTACGTTAAGTGTTCATAATATTGTCATAAGTGTTATTTATTAACATAAGAATTGCCAACAAAATTAACAATAAACCATGAATTATAAGCATTAATTTGCACTTATGTACTAATTGCTCTAAGATTAGGTAGTTATTACATGAACATCGACATTATAATTTTATCACCATTACGTTTCATACGATTTCATTAAAACATATTAATTATGTTGTATTTGGAATATTTGATTACAGTAAAAACATAACCATATAGGTACATATTTAAAAAAATACAAAAATAACTTGTGATAACAATATATAACAGTAGATAAAAATATTAATATTATAATAAAAATCATATTTTTTTTTATTGTATAGGAATGCGGACAAGCATATGAGCCACCTGATGGTAAGTGGTCACCAAAGCCCATAGACAATGGCATTGTAAGAAATGCTAACCATCGCTTACATCGCCAATGCGCCACCAACCTTGGGAACTAAGATGTTATGTGCCTGCAATTACACTGGCTCATTCACCCTTCAAAACGTCAAAAAGTTTTAAAAATCGTCTTACGTAATAAATGAACGGCATATGTATATGAATGTACTTATTAATTGTTAAAAGTAAGGTTTAAACATAATATTAAAGATGCTGAGTTAAAACATTTATTCACGTATTTAAAGTTTATATTTAATACCAATCTAATAATAATGGTGTACGGGTAGAGTTATTTTAAGGCAACGCATTGGGTGGGAGGAAGTTCTACTTTTAATTTTTAATGATGGACGAAATGTCGATGTTCTGATTTTCGTCTTTTTGTAAATGCAATTTCCGTTGACAAATTATAAATAGCTTAATGTGACTTAATGTATGTTGGCTTATTTATACTAATTTCAATAGCTGAAAAATAAAGCTGAAGAGTTTGTTTGTTGGAACGCGATAATATCAAGAAGTGTCGTTTAGAATTGTTTTTTTTTTTACTGTATTAGGTAAAGGAGTCTTGCAAGTATGCCATTGTCATGGCTTGCATTTTATACCATCCATTAGCGCACAGGCGATATGCCAATGCGCTAATAACCTTAGATACTTAGATATGATGTCCTTTTTGCCTGTAGTTATACTGGCTTACTCATCCTTCAAACCGGAACAACAATACTAAGTATTGCTGCTTGGCTGTAGAATATATGTACATATACAGAGTTTTAGGTACGTTTCTTGTACAAAGCACTACCGCCAACTAAAAAGTAAGTACACTTGGTAAGTGCACTATAACCTACCTATCATTCTATAAGACAGGGTAGTATTTAGTTAAAACTACCCTGTCTTATTTAACCAACTACTCATAATGTATATAATACAAATATTTTTTACAGCACACTAAACACACGAAATGCCGAGGAAGCTGTAGAGACCTTACCGCTAAAACGGCGATCTCTATCAGGCAACATTAAGGTACGCGAATGAAAAAGAAAGCTTAGGGCGCACATAATCAATAAATTAAAACGAATGTTTGTATGTTTGTACGCATAGAGGGTGCGTTCCGAAACCATTCCGATTGTGATGAAACCTTTTTAGAGTGAGATAAATGTTTCTGACCAAAATATAAACGTTTTTTGTATACCTTTATATAATAAATATAACGACGTATACTACAAGAGGTCCGGAAGAGATTGTCCCGTTTGAGTATTCTTATAGATATCGTCGACAGAGTTATGTAAATCATAAGTCATTAATTACATACGAGGCAGACTAATACATTGCATCAGTCTTATTAACGTGATCGAAATACTCAACGGCAACTTTTACCGTAATTACACAAACACGAACCGACGGCATGGATGTTATTAATGAGCCAATTATTTCATTATTAACTCCTTATTTGCGTCGGGTAACATACTGTATCTTAGAGTTATATCGTTGCACCTAAATTCTGTCTAGAGTATGGGAAGGCAATAAAGAATGGCTTTCTTTCTCTAACGATACTATCACGACTGTAACGTCTAATAACGCGTTCAGATTACTAGGAATGGTTACAACTAACTCATAGTCATTGAATGTCGTCAATCTTAACTAATAATATATCCGTTGACAGAGTTCAATATGTTAAGAAGCGACTTAAATAACAGCCCGTAAGTGCACAGCTGGGCAAAGGCCTGATATCTCCTCTTAAGGAGATGATTTGGAACATATTCCACCACGTTTCTTCACTTCGGATTGTTGAATACACATGTATCAATACATGTTTTTTATTTCCTCACAAAATAGACACAAATTAAGCACAAACTCAGTTGCTTATTTGAACCCGCGTTCCTCGGTTAAAATCAACGTGTACTATCCACTGGACCATTACGGATATAATAGAATAAGTGTTTGCATTGTAATCGATGGCTTGAATGGACAAGATGGATAATGAAACTGTGTCAAAATTAATTATAATAGAAATTTTAAATAGATTTTAATCTGTCTTAGAAACTGTACAAATTGATTTATAACAGACATTTTTCATCGAGTTTATAAGAAATAAAAAACAAAAAACTAATAACAAGACTTCACAAAGAACAAGAGCAATTAGTTTCATAAAGTTTATTATGAATAGTTATAATTAATACAGAAGTCGTTCGGACAGGTTGACAAGACCTTTCTCCGGCTAGATTCTCAATTTTATTTGCATACTTTATAAGATAATAACTGGGCAATTTCCGATGTTAAATCTCTAACAAACGACAAACTTTATATCACTCCAGATAATTCTAGGAGTGTCAGCATCATTGATTGTTATATTATATTTTACGATGGAAAAGTTTGTCATATCCGAGGACAGATAAATGCAGTGGCCATGGATATACTTCCTGATCTTTATTTATTATGATAACTTTGGCATTTTTTATTTAAAATATAGTTAAAATAATAAAACATCCAAAAGAGGAAAGTAAAAGTAGTATTGAATATAAACTATATATGTAATTATTATTATTTTACTCGATGGTATGGCTTCGTGCAAGCTCGTCTGGGTAGGTCGTACCGACTCATCAGATATTCTACCGCGAAACAGCAGTACTTGTTATTTCTGTTTTCCGGTTAGAAGGGTGAGTGAGCCAGTGTTATTACAGGCACAAGGGACATAACATCTTAGTTCCCAAGGTTGGTAGCGCATTGACGATGTAAGCGATGGCTAACATTTCTTACAATGCCATTATCTATGGGCGTTGATGACCACTTACTATCAGGTGGCCCATATGCTCGTCCGACTACCTATACAATAAAAAACACCGAGATAGAATTTTGGAAAAGAAACGTTAATTTTAACGGATAAGCTGACGGGTTCAAAGCTTGACAAGTACTCGCAATACGGAGCTTGTTATACATTAAAGTGGTGTGGTTAAGTAAGTCCCAAAACTCCTCCTGCGTTACAGATAACGAAAGGAGCTTGACCAATGGTAATGTACTAGTACTAATAATATGGAAGACGTCACAAATCGCGCTCGCCGGGTGTCGTCCCGTCGTATGTGTGATAGTTAATATGAACACTCATTAACCACTACGCGACGACGTCAAGCCAGAGTCGTGTCACATACCGTCCCCTCCGCTATCTGAACAACACTTCAACTATCAGTGGGATATTTAAAGACTGTTAATTAACTCCACTGGTTATATATATTACGTTATTAATTTAATAATAAAAGACGCACACGACATTTATAAAATATTTTTTAATTAATGACGACACCGACACGTTAACGTATACGTGTCGATGTCGTCGTCCCCCCTTATATAAAAACATTTATTTCTTAATTAAAAAATATTTTATAAATGTCGTGTGCGTCTTTTATTATTTAGATATAAAATGATAAACGTCGAGATTATTTGCGAAATAAATCGTCAATCGCCGCTAAACGTGTTCGAAATATTCGATTCCATATCATAGCGACCACCATGATAAAGCCTTATCTTAATAATGATGATTCTTATTAATCACGTACCGTACGTATCTAACTGTATCTATTTAACAGTTCAAGGTTTCTATTGTTTTATCTAGAAATTTTAGATAAAAAAATAGTATTATTTGAAATTGCTAGTACTATGCAACACAAGTATATATATAATATATACGGCTTTTATACAAAAAACAAATACAACAAATGTATTAAATATATTCGTTTCTATATTATGTGTTAATACGGTGAAGCCTACGCTGAGATGGGGGGGGGGGATAAGATAATATCGGTAGTTAGGATAGAACGTGTAACTGACGTTAATACCATCGCTATCGTGAATCATCTATATATTAAGGTTTGGTTAAATGAGCTTGAAGTGAAAATCATGTGTGCCCGGTAGCAGCGCCGGCCGGCCGTGCCGTAACAACGTGACCGGTGCAGCACCGTAGACATGTGTCCAAGCCCTATGTCCGTCCTCTGTGTTCAACCTTGATCCGTAGTCCGTACTGAAATTTTGATTCAATTGCACATTCACTTTTTTATTAAACAAGAGTACCCAAACTCATCCAAGATTGTATGACAGGCAAATGGGCGAATTGGTTATATCTATGGGACGTAATACTTCTCCTATAGATATAAGCCACTCTATATAGCGCCAACTTACCCAAACAACCAACGTAGCCAAGCAATCTGAGTCTAAAGTTTGAATCATCTCTTATTCGATTACTGAATTTTGATACAATAATATATATATTACGTCGAAAGGTATGTAGTAACTTAATTGTTTTCAATTTGTTAATAATTTAGGTTAATTAAAAAAAAACGACCCAACCTATTGTCTATAAATTAATTTTTATCGTCTGTCGTATTAATGCATGCGATATGCGGTTCCAAATACATTTACATTAATGGGAACTGTCTGATAATGCTGCATGCAATACACGATCGTATTAAACACTAGCTATAACGTCCATAATGGTTCGCATTCTCTCTCCGCATCAATTAGGAAGAATTACAATTTTTGAGCTGCGGAGATATTATTTAGGGACTTGAAAACTTACTCTAAACTCATCACAGACCACGATTGTGTTGTATCAAAAAGTGATATGCGACAATGTTGCTTTTTAGGTTTCCGTACCCAAAGGGTAAAACGGGACCCTATTACTAAGAATCCGCTATCCGTCCATCCATCCGTCTGTCACCAGGCTGTAACTCATGAACCGTGATAGTTAGACAGTTGAAATTTTAACGTATTTCTTTTGCCGCTATAACAACAAATACTAAAAACAAAATAAAATAAATATTTAAGTGGAGATCCCATACAAGTTACAACAGACATTATTTATTTTGCCGTTTTTATAGGTAATGGTACAGATCCCTTCGTGCGCGAGTCCGACTCGCACTTGGCCGGTTTTTGTAATATATTAAGTGAAATACCCGCTGAGTGATTCATTAAGAGACAGAGAATATGAGAAGGAAATTATAACACTAAAATACGAGCAATTTGTTCACATAGATTAAGGAAATTAGGAAACTTATAAACGCCAGACATTATCGACCTTAGTAATAAAGCTCGTTTAGCGGCTAATAAGTTTGATTTCTTCCTTTCTTTCATCATTGATTTCACACGAAAGAAGACACAGCATTGATTAAATAATCACGCGCTGTAAACAACCTTGCTAAATTAAATCAAATAAAATATGAACTACACTTCAAATAAATCAGATGGTAATATATTTTATGGCATCGTAAATATAATCACTTGATTCTTTATCATACCATTAAAGTTCACAAATCTTTAAAAAAATGGTATAAATATAAAGTGTGGTATTGGATTAAATTTAATATTGTACTTGGCTTTATGTTTATTTATCCTACGCCTAAGTTATTAATTTGACTTTATTTTTGAGTTTTCAAAGATACTATTGCAATATTTTTATGAAATAAAATTTTATTTTTCAACCTATTAAGATGTACCTACTTGGAAATGAAATTTTAAGTTTTAAATATTGTGATTTTTTTGACTTGGCTGTATGGTCTGTGCTCAAGTAAAATAAATCGAGTTATGTATTTATATTTTAGACGATACAATTGTTCCTTAGAAGTCACGTTGTTGCAACAAATATTATATATATAATTATACAATATTATATAAGATCATTTCTGGTATTCAGCCCAGCTTACCACCAACATTGTTACTAGTTGTCATAAATGTCATTACGTGATAGCTATTAATATTAATTTTCGATTGTAAACTGGTTTTACTAATAAATCATCGCATTCCATCCATCAAATCTCATTGGCATTTCGTTAATCGCATTAGAAATGCATTCAATGAGATCAAAACGTGCTAACGTTTAACAATCATTTATTATACAACGTGTTTTTTTATTGTGCAACCAAAATGTATAAATATTTACCATGAATATTACGCGAGCAAATTAATAGAAAAGTGTGTATGTATGTTTTTATATATATACGTAGGGTATTTTTTTATTGTGTAGTACTATTTTAAGGCAAATTAAACGCGAATATAATAATATTGTGATTATATGTTTTAGGATTGAAGGCCAATCTCAAGGGTGACCAATCAACTGCGGTGGATTAGTATTTAATAGTGCAGAAGTGTGTGCGCAAATACAAGTACATTCTCTATTCCCTTATTCTCATGTGATGGGCCACGACCGGCAAGAATTCAGCCGCGAGACCCCGAGGCACGGGAATGTAAATAATACCAGTTTCCAGACACCCAGCCGAGGCAATAACGCTAAGTATAGTCCCGGACTGAGCTCGGTTAATCAGTAAACTTACTCACTATCGAGTGATAAGACTCGGGTTCAATAGAAATATAATTATTTAATAGCAACGTTTGTTAGTACAATTTGCGTGCGTAAAT
Organism: Nymphalis c-album; assembly: GCA_963151315.1. Taxonomy (NCBI): domain Eukaryota; kingdom Metazoa; phylum Arthropoda; class Insecta; order Lepidoptera; family Nymphalidae; genus Nymphalis; species Nymphalis c-album. The sequence continues at coordinate 12,976,992 of OY720590.1, read as the reverse complement.
ACGTACGCGTGACGTACGAACATGTTGTATCCACGTGGTTTGCGTGTATGTGTGCGTTCGTATTCGTATATATGTGTGTATGAGATTTACTCTGATGCACGATATAGTTCAATGTTTTTAACATATGTTCCACTACATATATATATATATATTGTGATTACGCAACGATAACGTAATTTTTCACACAGAGTATATATCAAGTATCACAGCTGCTATTGCACGGGGGAAATGATAATACTCTTGCTACCATTACAAGTTGACATCATTAGTTAATTAGTATTGTACAAAAATTGTGTTTACTTGCGGATGTGGATTATTTTATCTTTTTTTGTTTACTTGGTAGGTCAAGGCAGGCTTTGTACGAGACAGAGGTGGATACCACATATCACAAATTCTACCGACAAATAGCAGTACCTACTTAGTGTTGTTTTGTTCCATGAGTCAGTATGAGGATCATAACATCTTAGTTCCCTAGGTTAGTGGTGCATTGACGGTTTTGATAAGTCAATACGAAAAGAAAAATAAATCTTTACCTATTTCTATGTAAAAGGTTATAATATTTTATTGCTCACTAGACATTTAAAGAGAAACTCGCTAAATGCTCTCATACAGGAGGATTGAGACAATTACATAATCACAACAGACGGTAGACATCAATCTCGGGCGAACTGAGAGGGAAAGCTATCATCGCCCATTGACGTAGATTAATGAAGGTAGCCATGGCACCGCCTTTATACCTAACGGTGAAGATGATTGCAGTTTACCGCGTCCATTTATATGGAAAATCTATCCATATATTAAAATCATAGAAAGCTTTTCACGTCTCGTAATCGTATCATTAATTCTATTCTATTCTATATATCTAGACTTCTTTTTTTTTTCAATTCGACTGTATCGCTCGTTCGACTGCGAAGGAAAACGTTTATCAATGTGTTATCTTTTGTATTTAAATTAAGAACACGTTTTACTGTCTTTTGTTATCTATAACTTTGCTTTGAAATAAAATATAAACTCTATGTCTTATGACATATACATAAAATAATATTAATATACACCACAACTTAATGTAAAATGCTATTTTATAGTGTTTTATTTTATTTTTATCGTTTAAAATATCAATCATATTGTTTACATACTCTGCATATACACAGAAAATAATTAACGGATTCTATTGTAATATAAATATTTAAATAACATTAAATAAAACTATCTATCAATTCAATTATATAATTCTCTATGTGGAAAATGGTTGGATTTTAATGTATGTACATATAACAATATGAGTATAAGGGTTCTGCCGTTTAACTAGCTTATACCTATGTATATACATACACAGTGCGTATACATTTACTGTTACTATGTATTTCAAATAAATCATTTAAAGAGTTAGCTTCAACAAATACATATAAAAACAAAATAACACTTTAGTTCTATTAAATAATAATTATATCATATGATGTGTGTTGATTAAAAATAAAAGTGTACATTATGACGTAATATACTATTATTTAGTTAAGAACTGTGGGATGACATTTTACGATGTAATTATAATTTGCCCATTGACACAGGCAAACCCGCTGAGAAAGCTTATAATGATAATAATTAGTCAACATTGTTTAGCAGAATTAATTACCTTATCGTTAAATTTTAATTTTTTAAATAGTACAATAAATTATTTTTATGAAATGTGATTGTCCTCTAACGTTATAATACCTCTAACGTTATAACCTCCTCCTTTTTTGAAGTCGGTTAATAATAATGTTTATCCATTTGGTTCAAAATTTGAAATTCGATCGTAATTCATTGCTAACAAAAATAAAATTAGACGTTTTAGTATAAGATACATAAGAGCTTTAAATATAAAAAAATAATTATACAAAATGCGACAACAGTTAAGATATTATCTGCTACAAAGTTTTTATGACGTATGTAATTTAAAGATACAAACATTAAAACAATTAGGCTTTATATAAATCTCAATGAAAAGAAAAACACAATGAAACTCCCAAAACACATTTTTAATTTGACATGTGCGAGTTGACAGTACCTCTAATTAATTAAGTAATGTATGAATGTTTTAATTTATTTTAATAAAATGTATTTGAAACACATATTACACAAACAAACTCTAACTGTGATAAGCCTCACACTCCTCATGCTCTAAATATGCTTATAAACTTCATGTAGGTATTAAAACTTCTAGTAATTTAAATGCTTTCTATATTTGTGTTAACATTAAGCTCACCCCACACGATACTATAATCCGATTCAAATATATTATCTTAAGTCGTCGTGCAACTCAACTGGCACATCACTCACGGTGTAGATAATAATTTCTTACATATCTAAGATACTGTGCGATATGAAAATAAAAAATATTTACGAAATTACGATTTTTAAGCGAATGAAAATTTTCGTATTTTTTAGTAGGTACCTCGAGTGATGTTTTACTTTATCTTATGATAAAGTAACATAAAATTTTATAGAGCAAATTTCGATCGCACCGAATATAATTCCTTTCGTTATATTTCAAACTGGGCAAAGATGAATGTGTAATGAATTAGATTGAATAACTATTTTATTACCTAACAAATAACGTTATTTTATTAGCCGTCTACACTTTGAATTTCGGAATGTATCTCATCTCATACCTAAGACCATATCTCAAACCTAAGTAGCACTGGTGACAGAAATTTCACTTTATTTCTGCGAAAATGTAAACTTAGTTGTTGATAGCTTGTATTGTTAAACGCTTATCTCAAGAACTAAACCTAGCCGTAACGTATTGATAACAAAATGTGAAATCCGAAATGAACGCGCACACACCAAGTAGAGTTTTTATTGATAATGTCCTACAAATCAAAGTTACAGATTTACCGTGGAAGATTATTATAGCACCAACGTCAGCTAATATGGGCAATTAAATGAAAAAAAAAGTCATGACATAATCAAAATTATAAGCAGCACCGTTATATGATAATATAATTAGTAGAGTAAACAGTCGTGACCGTCTTAAACAATGCAAGTGAAATTTCTATCACCGGTCCCTCTCTGGTCATAAATATATAATTAATACATAAAGAGCGCGATTACAACTATATAGTAAAGACAATTATTTAGTATATATTATAGTAAAGTAAATTTGAATAACGTTTATTATAAATTTTACTTTGACAAATATATAAACAAAACAATAGTATGCACACTTGAGTATTGTATAATTATAACAAATAAGCGTTCGTTAAACTTTCCCGACGGTAATGATCTGGGTGTCGACCGGTGTCGGCGAGTGTCGGCGAGTGGCAAGTGCAAACAGTGGCCTGAAAGCTTCCTCCGTGAAAGTTTATAACGCTTTCTTTGATCAGCCGTCATTTGATGTTATTGTTTTTTTTTTCTGCAATTTTAAATAAGTTTGTGCAGATGATTGCTATCTATTAATGGTTAACATACTTTGTAATATGATAATTAAATACATATATATTCACTTGTCTCATTTTTTAACGCTGACTAGAAAACAGTGCATGATATAACTATAGCGGCTAAGCGCGTACGCAAACAGAGACGCACTCTCTATTTTCTCACTCTTCAGGCGCAGAATCAGTGCTTACTTTACGACAGCTACGAAATGTAAGCACTGCCTCAGCTCTGAGTTGTGTGGTAACGCTGTGGGTTACTGAAATTTTCTTAACAGGAAAATGCTTTTCACTTCTGACCGAAAGTTGCAAAACCAGACGTGGGTTCTGCAACTTTCGGCTTAAAACCTACAGGTCAAAGCGACTGACAAAATCGTAGGTTTTCATCAGGAAACTACTAAAATCGGATAAAAAATTTAATATAATTATATCATTCAATAAATTGTTTTGTCAAAACATGTTCTATGAGATTAAAGGCTTATTAAATAATTTTAACATTGGACATGGATAAACAATGGACACCAGTCACACAGGTCTCGGTTTTAATCTGTGACTTTTAGATGTTCTCTCGAGTGTCGTTACGTGGAGCCGTCGGTCTCAGTTCAAACACATACGCCTATTAATCAAAGTCGACTCTTAGCAGGAAAACAATTCTATTACGTGTGAGCCTATAAACACAACCGCATACTCACATGCGGTAGCGAATTATGTCCTGTTCTCTCTAACACAATTTCTATCTGTCCTTGTCTGTTTTTATCGCACCAATAACGCGCCCAAGAACACCTTTAACGGTAAGAGTTGCGAGAGTTTGCAGACAGAAGACATTCATATATCTGTCTTTACCAGCATTTAATTAATCTTACACGCAGTATTTGAGACTATTTATTAGAAATCGATTGAAAGCGGAAAGCGGCAGAAATGCAGTAATGGAACAACTTATAGTGTAAAACTTGTAACTAACTGGTACGGTTACATATTGATAAATACATATTTTTTTCTATGTTTAAAGAGTATATGGATAAAATGCCATCGGCTACTTGTATTATTTACTTAATTAACAAAGTCGCACATTGAAAGCCGTACATCGGACGATGCGCAACACTGAGCATATTCTAGCGAGGTTTAGACGCGGCGCACACTAGGTGCACATGGACTTTCGAAAAAGCACGCGATTGTGCGAAATGCGAAATGATTAATCCGCGCCCCCGCCGCGTGAAGCGCGAGCCTAAATTTTTTATTGATGACTCTTTAGTTTAAGGCAGTATATTTCAATAGTCGAAAAATCTCTACGATTTTAAAGCCGGATAACGTTTATAATATTATTAGGCATAGCTTAGCTCCGCAGGCGCTAAATACGACAAAGATAGCGACCGCAAAAAAGCCAGGGAGCAATAGCAAACCCCAATTGCTAAAAGTAAAAAAAAAAACTTCAAAATTAATAAACTAGCAGCCGTTAGATATTTGTTATCTCGAATTTATTATTGAACGCTAAAAATCATTAGTTTCTCACAGCAACGAACAAACAATTAATTTCTCAGAACACTTAGGTAGAAATATGAAAGTTCAATATGTTTTTACTACCGGCAATATAGCCAAAGGCAAGATCTTCGTGCAATGGCATAGTCATATTTCTATTATTTCTTACCTTAATTAATACACGTCAATAAATATAAACGAACTTGCAGAATTTAAAACATAAAATTGGCTCCGTAACATAAGAGTGTTAATTTGACTCGTGTGTCGAAACTTCGTCGTTAAAACTTATGGATCGACTTAACACGATAATAATAGTAAACGTCCTAACCCTTTCTATTAATAAAGCTTTTACACGAGCTGAAGTATACATATAACGGAACGTTTTATTTTATAATCTCAAAGACAAGGACTTTTTGTCGCTCAGAGGAAACCTTCAGAAAGGCAGGAAAGAAAACTTCACAACTTTTTACTAATGCGGATTTGAAACCTCGTGAGACAAGTAGGTTAAATAATCTTAAGTAAATTATAAGAAAAAATATAATTATCCTGATAAATTCCTCCACTTAAATTGTGGCATATCCAAAGTGTGTTTGATGATTTTGTAATGAAATTTTCACTATGATAGTCAAAAGTCAAAATTGTGTACAATCATGTTATATAAAATACATATTTCATTCAACTTGTTTTTTTTTATTGTATAGGTAGGCGAACGAGTATATGGGCCACCTGATGGTAAGTGGTCACCGACGCCCATTGACAATGACATTGTAAGAAATGTCAACCATCGTTTACATCGCCAATGCGCCACCAACCTCGGGAACTAAGATGGCATGTCCCTTGTGAAATTGTAGTTATAATTGTTATAAGTCAAGTGTGTAGGTACATTATATTACATTTTGATTGTCTACGCTCTACGTCGATAGTACGTTCGCTTTAACCTCACCTAACCCCGTCACCGTCACCAGTCCAGCGCTGCATTACAATAATAATTTAATTAGCATTTATTATTATCGAACGAAGGCGTCGAAGATCTTGATGTAATATGATATACTCCAAAGTATAATTTTAATTTTAAAAACATAAAACTTAAATTAAATAAAAAGTACTATCGCCGCTTTGTACTTTTTAGTATCACCAGTAGGTATACTATTTCCAGTAGAGCTAATAATACGGAGCTATAATATAGATTTAATTGACTGTATATAGTGGTTACCTTATATGGCTGCAAACCTTAGGGTTTCGATAGGATTAAACTAATAAAATCTATCCGACAAAGAGTTCTAGGCAATAACCCTGCCGGCCCTCGGAGAGCACATTAATACTTTGGTCGTACGTTCTGTCCTGTTCCTAGGTGGTGTCGAATTAAGTCGTGAAATATGTGAACGCAGCGGAAAAATACTCGTAACAATTTGAGTCTAAGAATAAATTACGCAACAATAAACCAACCTTCCAGTATTGAAACTAATATAACCTATATAACCGAACTGAAAATAAATAACTATTAAACTTATCGATACGAAAATTACTAGCTGTCACGGAAAATTATTTCAGTGCTAAGGAATCGATAACGCGAAACCATAATCCGCATTTCTCGACACTAGTAAAGACTCAATCAGTATCGTTAAGGAAACAATAAAGGTATAGTTAAATATAAAACGGACATTATTGTTATCCATAAACTGCCTAACAAGCAGTCGATGTCAGATAGTCGCGTTTTATTGCAACTATGGCAACTCGATTTTATGTCGATGCGATTTCACGTATATTTCGAATCAATGGGTCGTCGACAACGGGTTCTTGAATATTACACATCAATTACCTATTTAATTACACTGACCGTTAGCCCTTCAAAGAGAACAAACCAATAAAAAATATTAGGCGGTTAAACGTAGGGCGTTATGCACCCAGACGAGACGGGCCTAAACTCATCTCTACCACTGGACAAGGATTAGTAAAGCAACAAACGCAAGACAATTTCTGACACAGAGCTGACATTATAAATAGAAATTCAAATTAATTCTCGATAAAAAACATCTATACCTTACTAATGGCACTTTCAGTGGCACCTGCTTATTCTAAATTATCTGGGCGTATCGTGCACAGACGATTATGACCTTTACGCAGTGGTCAATCCGTCGACAATTCCATAAACTAGTCCAACTGCGGCGCGTGTTACTAGATTTATTATTGCGATTCAGTTTATCATTTCACTTTCAAAATCGTGTCGGATACTAGAAATTGTGTGGGAGACGGTCGTAGGGTCTCGAGGCAGATTGGCCGGCTTTCCCTAAGATACTCGTAAATAACTTATAGATTTCAAATAACATAACTGTTTGGATTGTTTATGCCACTGTATTTAGATTTAAGATTGGTTGTAAAATTTTAATAGGCTCGCCCGAAGATTTAATAGTACAATTGTTGGAATAGCGATAATGTGATTGACTCGATATCTATAGAAAGTCAAGTGTTGAATTTATGTAATGCTTAAGTGATATTTTCTCATTGATGTGAGATGAAATGGACTTAAATTATTTATTTAGGTTCTGATAACTGACTGACCTACAGACATTATCTGATACTAAACGTCTTACCGCCATTTATCTGGTGCGTGTATCGGATCTGACTACAGCAGAGCTAACCTGTAAGAACTCACTTCGTATGACACTTGTGAAAACTTGACAACTTGACCGACATCGATACGTGTATACTTTAAATAATTGAATTATTATAGTTAACTAGCGCTTTATATTTCAAAATAGCTAAATACCAATTTCCATAGCTTTCCAAAAATTTTCAAAGAATTCTCTATCCCCTTTAGTAATCCTTTGGTGTTCAATTTACTATCTAAAAGGAACACGTATGATTTTTTTTATTCTAGCCCCATTAGATATTACGTGGTAGGTAATAGTTTGGACCATATCATCATAACCATGTCAATCAATCCGTTAGTTATCTACTATACTACTTTCTGATATTTTACAAACGGATTCTGTGATGAGACATGAGTTTCGGCGTCACTTCTTAGGATAGCAGTGCTGATTGGTTTTGTTTTTAATCATTTGATTAATTCATTTGATTCGATCTCAATCAAGCATCCGTCTACATATCACTGTTTGATCATAAAAAATCGTTTCCTACATACTCATTGCTTTTTTTTCAAAAGCAAATCGAACCTCGTCGAATCAAAGGCGTAACTAATATGTATAACGAATTTAAAAATCATCCAGTTCGCGCTATGAATCATTCTACAATGATTTATTACGACAGAGTTTTATAAAAAATATTATAAACGTAACGAAAATTTTACAATTTCAGGGACAAGATCAACTCAACAGAATAAAAGTACTTAAATAAACATCTATCTATAATAGAAAATATTAACTGACATCGATACTACATGACACATCGGATACACACGGGTTGTCTCACGATTTTCTCCACATCCACTCAAGAGATGATGCAAAAACACAAATCAATCACACAAAAAATCGAACTTGGGCCCGATCATGGTTTACAATTCAAATGTTTCAACCAATGAGACATCTCCACTCTAACACCAAGAACACACCAAAAACATAAATCTTTCCGCAAAAAATTACGTAAAAAACAAACCATACATTTCCTGAAACAGACAAACGTTCATAACGAGCAGAAAGCATTAGTAATAATCGAGTCAACGGATATGGTAAATCAACTTTCGCTGATAGATAGCGGACAGGAGTGCAAACGCGTATGTTATCAGATAGCTATAAAAGGAATCGCTAGTCATTTACGTCAGTTTAAAAGACTACCAGGTTGTCTCTGGTCTTACAAATGAAAGCGTACTAACAATGGTACGGCTTAAACATAATGGTACGCATGAACGGGAACCGTGTAAACCCTGTTCGGCTTTCGTATTGTACGATTGTGTGAAAGCTCACGTGTTAATACATATCCCTAGTTAGTACGAGTTACGTGTGCGATGTTTTCGAACTCGTATTTATTGAATGGATATATATCAGAATATATGATATTTACGCTTGTAAAGTTGAATACAGTTTTAAATTTCATACGAAATATCGTTATGAAAATATTTCTTGGGAATAAATAATCAACAAGTGTGAAGACGAAATTTAACCCTATCCTATCCTATCCACCAATCTGTATAAGTGCAGCAACACAAGCTGGAACAAGCTACGAGCTTCTAAGAACTGGCTTGTGCCCAGCAGTGGATATGAATTTGTGCATTTTGTCATTTTATATCCCTAATTTTTCAACGTATCATATTATCCAATCATTAATTAACATGTCCCCATCATAAGATGTAGAGGCAACACAACAACATCAAGTATAAACATTAATGTTTAAGGTTATTTCGAATATTTCCCAATCGATTTCAAAGTAGATAACAAAACTAGCAAATATACTGAAATCACAGATATACACTTCAACTTGCAAAACTCACTCAATTTAAATATAAGACACTTGACGGATCAACTTGATCGGCAGTCAACCGAACCGACATTACATCTTTGTAAAGAGCTTTCGAGATGTTTAATACCGTCCAATATTTATTCACAGTTGACATTTATCGTTGCATTCATATATTTAGGGGCCAATTGGCCGCACAAGGAACTCCATCTATCAAAATTACCATATAATAAGTAACTAACGATCTTAGCGAGTAAGAAAGCTACCATTTCAATAAAATTACACGATATACCAACATTATTCGGTCGTGCATTTGATTTATTCATGCGACACCATAATAAATAACGACGATTAACATATCGCCATATAGAGTCATAGATTTTACTATCGCATCGAGATTTGTATTTGAAATCGGTAAGTTCACCTTTAGCTCTGACAGTCTTGTACGACAATATATATTACAGGGAAACACATTCGTCAATTCAAATTTCATGCCGTCGATGGCATTGGTTGTAAGATTTCACGCAAATACTTCGACTGAAGTGGTGCACACGTATGTAAATAATATACGTACAAATATTATTATTATATCTGATATATGTATGGTACTTATTTATTATGTTAAGTCAAATTACAATGGCCCAGTGGCGCTGTAAGAAGTATTAAGCATTCCTAACATTGTCAATGCGCCACCAACCATAGGAACTAACTTTAAGATGTATTGTCCTTGTGAAACTTAGTTACACTGGCTCACTCACCCTTCAAACCGAAACACAGCCATAAGACTTAATAATATTTGGCTCTAGTTTAACTGATGAGCGGGTTGCCCATCCAGCCGGTACTTTCATAAAGCTAGTGGACAGTTTAATGTTCGTTTGTCAATATTTTATAAAATAACGAGATGCGGAAACTAATCACCTAGACCAATTATATTAACATGATTCATTGGCCAGCATACAATAATATATAATAGTAATTTACAATATAATAATCTAAAATATTTTATGTATAATGGTATATGTAGTATATATTTATAAAATTATTCCTCTTTTAAAACAGACATTTATTTTAACCACAAATGTCTTAAAGATAATACCTAAATATGGGATACATTCGATAAAGATCAAGATGTCCTCCAGACTGAATTCAGCCAAGCGGCCATTCCATACCAAGGCGCAAACACAGGAAGTTCATTATAATAATCGGAGAGGACGTTTTCGAAGGAAGTTTACAGAACAGATTCGAGGCAATATAGTAACACTGCCAAATCCAAGCTTAAGGTTTCTTTGCTATTACGAAATTCGAACCCTGGACTTGAACCAAGAATCTCGAGCTTTGAAGTCTCATAAGCTAGCCAGACCAACGAAATAAAATTAAAATATACGAAAATAATTGAAAATATTCTTCAGGAATTGAACTTACACCAGGTTTACGGATTTAGATCTAATTAAGGTGCTACTGTGTTTTCTCGAACAAAACTTTTTTTCATAATTTAATTGAAGATTTTTATTAATCATACATTAATAACTAAAACAAAATGTCTTAATGTACCTAAACTAAAAACTCTAAACAATATTTTTGATAATTCAGTAAAGCCTAGTTCCGTACGATTTATGTAGCCGGTAAAAGCGATCGTATATTCGTTCGACACCCGATCGTGAATTCCGCAACAATACCAATGGTAGAGTTTGACACCCAAAGCTGAAGCAGACAGTGAATGACCGATTGCAACAACCTCGAGCGATACCTTCGCAACGAGAGACAACACTTTCATAATGAGGAAAATTAAAGACTGCCGCTCATGTAGACAGTTTGGAAACCGTTTCAGTCGTTGGTATGTAATTATTATATAATGCGTATAATATATCAAGATCAGAAGTTTTCGACATTGTTAAAATTATATGCTTACATTTTGATCTTTAAGACTCCACTATATAGCGTCTTATACACGTTTCGATGTGTGTGTTCATAGCACACATGGATAGATACAACCCTAAAAGTGTTGATGAAATAAATGACGTCTTCGGAAATTTAACAGCGTATGCAGCACATAACGTTCTACAATTTAACGACCCACTCCGTATCGACGTCTACTTCGCTATAATATTTCGTTTTATTTGTATTTATAATTTTAGCTATACAAGCGGTATATGTATATTATAATCATTTTAAATACAAAGTGAAAAATAATAATGTAATAATAATTATAATACTAATATTGATTTGAGATCTATCCATACGAGTTTATAAAATCTTATTAGGTACTTTTTTTTATTTAATTTTATTTAACAAATTCACTTCCTTAAATATGAGTAAAGGCGTGTCTAAAAAATGGACTATTCTTTTTTCAAAAGTTTTCAGAACATATTAAGGACTATTGCCAACCCTTATGAGATTGGAAATCATCAGTTCTGACGGTAGTTAGCAATTATATAAAACTATATCGGAGAGATAGTTTCTTGACAATATTGTATTTCATTATTTTTTTTTTTTGATATATTTGCGAACCAGTTACATGCACTAAAACTAATTAAAGATGACTGATATGTTAGTTCAACATATACTTTTTACACTTGACACGATAGGACTTCGACAAAGCAATTAAAACTATCGGTATGATCAATGTTAAATGAAGTCATGTGGACATCTATCTGCACCCACCTTAATATATGAGAATTAATGTTTTTTTTTTCATAAATAAACAGAACAGACTAATTGTGTTTAAGACCTTGTTTAACTTAATTGCGTTTTTCGTTGTTATCTCAAACTAATTACATTGCAGTCATTGACTATATAAGCCTAGGGGGTATACAGTTTGGTTGCCCGGGGGAATTCACTGTTCTTATTCGCTCATCTCGGAATCCGGTTGAGTTTCAGTGTCGTGCGCACGAACGGAAACGTTTCTGAATTAGTATAATCATTTGACAAGAGACGAGCTCGTTTCGACAGACTAAACTATGAACAAAATCGCGGATACCAGTTTCTCGTTAATAAAACATAAGTGTACGGGCAACCTAATAAAAGGCCACTTACAACCGAGCCCACGCTTCTGTTCCACGGGGCCGAGCCTCCAGGCGTCGTTATGGCACAGTTGATCCGTGATAACCTCTGGTGAGACTGAGAACGGTTTAATTGTTGTGTATAACGAAGCAAGCCTTCCGCAGACTTGATACAGGTCGGCTAACTTTCCTAGATACGTGCATTTACGATTTAATTCGCTTTTCACTTTTACTTTGTACGTGTTTAGGAATTAATCGATTATTCAAACATTGAAACTGTTTAATTCTATTTAATTTATTTTGATCGATGCGATTAATAAATAATAATTCGAATAAATAATGTTTCTATTATTATAAACGAGAAAGTATATTTGTTTGGTTTTTGTTGCGTAGAGACGGCGCTCGAACGTCGAGCTGTACATAAATATATTATATTATACATATTATGTAGGTATATGAAAGATGCCGCGTATCCATGGGATATAATAAAATAAATCCTGTATGGATTTGGACTGGATTCGTTTTGCCTAGGTCTCTGTATCCGTTCGAGGGGTGAGTGAGCCAGTGTTATTACACGCACGAGATACAATCACCATAGTTCCCATGGGTAGCGGTGCTTTGACGATGCAAGGAATAGTTAATCATTATTACGGTTCCATGAGTCCTCGTCTGCTAGTGATTAAGTATTTAACGAATACTGCTGTTTAAAGAAAAATCATGCATATATAAAGTGCATCTATACTTATATATAAAGCTGATGAGATTGTTTGTTTGATCCGGCTTATCTCAGGAACTACTGTTTCGAATTTCTTATTGTGTTGTAAAGTCCTTTTATCGACGAAGGTTTTAGGCTGATTTTTATTCATTATTTTTTTTATTAATTGTACGCGGGTGAAACCGCGTGGTACAGCTAGTATATTATAAAAATACAGGTAGAGTACCTTATAATTATTTATTGCTTTTTCTCCATGCATTTGAAAATAATCAGATATAATTCTGGAGAGTCAAAATAAATTTACCGATGTCCTTCTAATCGATAAAGGCGACAAGCCAAGTGCGCAGCAGATAATATAATGCACAAACAAGTGCTCGAGCAAAACACGTGCACTCCGTATATAAGATGTCAATCCAGTATAACCGAAAATAATTCAAGCTAAGGATCAACAACTTTAGTCCTTACCTTCATTTATAGTCCTTTATATTTCCATAAAATAATAACAGCTAACTTCAAACCTCAGGAATTAAAAAAAAAAAAACAAAATCATTTTACATAACGGGATTGACAGACTTATAAACAAGGCCTTCGTTATATTAACTAGATAATATTCACGAACACTTAATACGACACGTCTATTATATACTACTCGATACAAGATGTATTAACGAAATATCGATACGTAAATCGATATTGATAGCGATACCTTATACATCGATATTTTATATTCTACTTAACACTTTTAAGTTTTTTGGTAAAGTAAAAACCACGACGAATTTTTGTTTAGGTTTGTGCTATAAATAATAATCAAAGAAATAATAGAAATCATATTATTACAATTTATTCAATTTCCAATTGTAATGAATTGTATTTTATAAACTCCGTGATTTGTAAAATACTTTCCATATTATATTCCTTGCGGCCGAATACTGTAACGTCATTCAAATATTAAAGTCAACATAATTATTTGGGATGCCGTTAATTTAAAATTTAGTATGCGAAATTTTGTATATTCCTAATCGAAACACCTTTTTGTCTGAATTTGGAGTATAATAAATCGGATTCATACCACAACACACGTTGTGTGTTCGAATCAATTGTTTCTAGAATAGTACTTTTGCATATTGTGATATCCAACTCCATTGACACCACAATATAAACCTAAGCACAAGGAAAATAATATCCTAACGTCATCGTCAACGTGTCATAACGAAAAATGGCTATTATACAGAGTGTAACAAAATTCGTGTCCGACCCGTGGAGTGGTTATTAGGTATGGAGAGTCGGTTCTATTTATGTAAAAAAATTTAAAATATTATGCAAAAAAATTACCCATAAAAAATTTTTTATTGACATTTTCAATTGTAAATGACGAAAATTTCATGGAAAACTAAGGCCATGATCTCGTGTCCGAGCTACCCGATAGGCAAGAGCTATTGAGCGCTGAAGCCTGCGCCTGTTTTGCATTGTAATTGTCGTTATTTAGTTCAATTTAATTTTATTTGGAGAAAATTTTTGCTTAAAATTTTAAAAATGATTACATAAATAGAACCAACTCACGATACCTAACAACCACTTCACGGGTCGGACACGAATTTTGTTACAAACCATACTATACAAACCTATTTGTATTTAATAAATATTTAAGGGCAATGATAGTTTATATTTCGAAATCGAATTTAAATGCAACTCTTGAATGAAACTTTTTAATCGCAAAAAGGTTTTTTATTTATCACATTTCCAGATATATCTATTTGACTGATAGAATTAACTTTAAATAGTTATTTTGAATTAAGAACAAAGTATCTTCAATATAAAAGCAGGTGCAATAAGAGCACGCGATTCAAAATACACGCGAATGTCACAACTCATAATTTTGTACGCGAACGCGACATTGGCACTGCCGACTCGATAAACAATTTAAATTGTACAAATTGAATTGTAGCGTACAAAGTCCGAAATAATTCAGTTTATGGAAACATTACGTATAACGTTACCACATAGAACCATCATTCGTCACATCTATACTAATATATAAAGCTGAAGAGTTTGTTTGTTTGATCCGGCTAATCTCAGGAGCTACTGATTCGAATTAAAAAAAATATTGTTGTGTTGTATAGTCCATTTATCGAGGAAGGTTCTAGGACTTCTAGGCTATTTTTATACATTCTATTTTTATTAACTATACGCAGGTGAAACCGCGGGACACAGCTAATAATAAATAAAACAACATTGATGATATAAGTTAAACTGACTGACAACTGGTCAGTTACATTGTATTTTCAACACTTTTTATATACTTATATATATTTCTGTGGTATGTGTCTATGATATATTAATATATCATATTGTATTATTTAGATGCTATTGTCTTTCGAAGTGAAGATTAAATATAACCAAGATGATTTTAAAGGAGATCGATTCTTTAAATTTGTGTTTATCATTCATCTCGTTCCACTAAAGATATTGAAAAACAATGAAGAAACCTGCATGACAACGTATGTTGACGTGACGTGACAACTAAGGTTGTTGATAATTTATCATAACTTTTTCTTCAAATCTATGGTCGGTTTTTAATGATATATAATATTAATATTACCGATATCAATTGTGAAAACCCACACTTTATAAATGCAAGAATAGCTAAGAGAATCAATTTTAACGCGTTCAAAGCATTAAATAACTATTTTATTATTGTATAAATCTTTACTTTTATACGTCGAAATTTTTTATTTCTAACAAACTTTTAAAATACCTATTCTTTTAATAGATATAATAAAAGAATAGGTAGAAGATATTCTGTAAAACGAAGTAACATATTATATTAAAAATTATTATTAGTATATCATCTAACGGCCGCCGCCGCCGCCGCCGTCTCGCGGCGAACGGCGTGTTTGACAAATGATCACAATGTCATTGTCACCCACGAGAAGCGTAATGAGATAAAAACATTACACAATAGTATTCGTACTTTTACAAACTTAAACATTTTATTTATAATTCATACAAGAAAACTGGCACAATACATTTAGAAAACGAAGAAATTGTCGTCATGTTTTTGTATAATACATATATTGTTTTTTTCTTTTTATAATACTCTATACTTAAGCGGACCGGCATGCGGCAGATGGACTCCTGATGGTCACTATCGCCCATAGAGATTGGCACCACCAACATTGGTAACGAGATGTCCCCTGTGCTTGCAATTTCACTAGGACACTTTACCCTTCCAACCGGAGCACAACAACAACGTAGTAAACGTATTCCGTTTAGAGTTTCCACAAAGCCCTACCACCAAGTAATGTTGTATTGCCGTCAATAATTCTAATTAGAGTTGATGGTATTATATTAATGATATAATTATGTCTATTATTTCACAGCTATCACGGCTTTGCAATCAATTGTTTGGTCAAATGGCATCGAAGTATGACTAACATGACTAGTCAGTCTGAATGAAAAAAATAGATTACTAAAATATATATTTGTTTTAAGCAAAAATAAAAATGAATATGTCAAAACTTACTTAAGTATGTAATCAAAGGAGCATAGGTATTCTTAAGAATACATTTTTTTAACCTAATCCCATTTATTCGTTGTCAGCCCGTAACTTAGACGCTGTTCGACTAACTTTTTTTTTCATTCTTCCGCTTGTCTATCACCCCCCTATGTCCCCATTCACACCAATCGGCTTGCACTTCACGCGATATAAAATTAATTTCTCTGCATTTCATGTAAACGCATTTTGTATCTGTGTAAATTTATTTTTGTAAACGGGAAGTAAGATAAACATCGGGGGTCTTAAGTTAATGCAAGACGCATTGAATAAACTTCAGCCGTTGTACTGTTGTGTTCAAATTCAACATTACAAATAGCAGTTATCCGTGCCGCTATATTTAGACCTGCTTTCGATTTCTATTAGTTAAGTTTTACTTTTAAGGTCACTCACTTTTTGTTGATTCTATTCGTGATTACTTAAATTGTTAACTTTGTGAAAACTACTGAATAATAATTCTATACTATTTTTCAATTAAAGTATAATTAATGTAACTAGCCTATTTTACCTGTTTTATTAACTTCTATTATTTTATTTTTTTTATTTAATCTGTCAAACATCTTGTTAATTATTATTTTCGCGCCTTTTTCTTATAAAATGTCAATAGACAACATTTTGTAATAATATGTGTGTAATTTAAAATATTTTTATTTTATATAATTTTCAAATTTCGAATACTTTGTAATTTTAAAGAATAATACATAGTATGTTTTACTTTATCTGCGTTAATCAAGACGTTAGTTCATCGTAAAATATTTGATTATAGACTAAGATCCGGCTGCAAGATCACTACGTTCATAACGTATAGGATCCAAATCTATTTTTTATGTTTAAATATAAATAGGAGAACCTATTTTTGCCTGGGTGCCAGTCAAAATTTGCCCGCAAGTACTTTTAATTAAAATAATAATTATTGACTTTTTGCAAAAAAATTCATTCACTTGTTATAAGAATAAACTACAATCCACTCCATAGCAGTGTATGTAAATAACTCGGAAAAGTATGGTTGCCGTTACCCACTCGGCCGTAACCTATTCGCAGCCAGGTCTAAAGAGGTCATATTTTGTTACGTTGATACGTTCATGACGTATATATATCTTTTAATTATCAAATTGAAGCCATTTTTTTTCTGTACATGACAAAATACCTCTGCCTGTGTAAAATTGCCCGCAAATAGGGGCTGCCTGCTGTTAAAGATTAATCAAAGTGAAAGAGAGTTAGCGTGTTACATCGGTAGTCAGACGGTGGTAGCGATATAAGCTGATATTAATTATTGTCCAATCCTTATTTTTTGTATTGAGAACTATTTAATACGATTTATTACTTAACTATTTAACTATTGAGTACGTCATGAACGTATCAACGTAACAAAATATGACCTCTTTAGACCTGGCTGCGAATAGGTTGCGGCCGAGTGGGTAACGGCAACCATACTTTTCCGAGTTATTTACATACACTGCTATGGAGTGGATTGTAGTTTATTCTTATAACAAGTGAATGAATTTTTTTGCAAAAAGTCAATAATTATTATTTTAATTAAAAGTACTTGCGGGCAAATTTTAACTGGCACCCTGGCAAAAATAGGTTCTCCTATTTATATTTAAACATAAAAAATAGATTTGGATCCTATACGTTATGAACGTAGTGATCTTGCAGCCGGATCTTAGTCTATTATTACGTGGATCTCATATGTTTGTAAACATGATTTATCATTATTATTAATTGAAGCATTACAAATATAGGATTATTAATATAATAATATATTACACGTCAGTGATGTGCGTCGTAACTCGTAATGAATGGGTACCACGCGATTCAGTGTTATCTATCATAACACGCGCGCGACCTTCCTGATCCATAGGAGATGGTAATCTTTGACTATTTTTGTTTGAACGATTTTAATCATCGCATACAGATACGCCTTTACTTTTTAGATTTTAATAAAAATAATTAGTATTATTGATATAGTACAGCAAATTTATGAAATTTTCTTTGTGTGACTAACACAAAAAGCTGTCAAAATACTCAAAAAAGAAAATTTCATAAATTTGCTGTACTATATCAATAATACTAATTTTTTTTTATTAAAATCGTATTATTATTTTTTAATTCCATTAATGAGATAGATAGCAGTACTTTTAGTACTTTTAAATTAGTTACGTTTAGATATTTTATGATAAAGAATTGGTCTGGATTGTATTTATGTTATAAGAAAATCTATAAGGGAAATACAATTTTCCTTGCGAGCATCGAATCCGCGACTAACCATGTTTAAGGCAGGTACAACTACATTAGTCATAATTGATTTAAATGCGCATTTCATAAAGTTGCGTAAGCATTTTATTTTATTGGTTTTTATTTGTTCAAATGCGGTTGTGTCTAGAAGAGTGACTTTATAGTTATTCTGAGCTCTTAATTATGTATTGTGGAAACAAAATATATTTAAATAGTTTCTTATAAGAACTTCAATCGTTAAAGGATAAAATTAAAGGTGAAGTTTATATGATATATACGCTGTATGAAATAAGAAGAAACATATTTGATTAATTTAACAGACTGCATAAATGTCACACTGATAAAAGACACCAGATTTCAGTACTATTGGAGTTGGAGTGTTGGAATTGTTGGATTAGATGTTAAACATTGAATAGACTAACATTACTAAAACAAATTAAATTAACAAAATGATGATAAGAAAACTGAACACGTCGCAAAGCTGTATAGCTAGATACACTTGCCTTTCCAGAACGAAATAAAAGACAAAAATAATTGTCGAATTAAGATGTCTATATTATAAGGTGTTACCAAAAGTCACCTAATATAAAAATACACGACCACACAGTGGTGACTGCGACGTGTGGCGCCATGGCGTAAATAACGGGATATCCGTCACTGACACAGTTTCGAACGATAACGACAGATAACACGCTAAAGTAATTATGGTGGTGTTGTCAGGATGTAAATGTAATTTCATTTAATAATAGCTTATATACAAGCCTATAAATTGAGAAATTAGACCCAGTATCCGCCATAAAAGGATGACTAGAGACGATACATGTTACGCATATAACCAATTAGATATTGTTAATATCATATTTATCTGATTAGTTTCAATGGAGACTCCTTTCTGGCAACTCCAGCATTCAGCAGTCTCTTATGATCATTGTCACCTTTTGGTGGATAAAGGCGTTTTTATTTTGAAATATAAAGCTTCAAAATATTAATATTATAATAATTGTGACCATGTAATGTTATTATTACTTATTAAATTTAAAAATTGTACTATTATACATCCTCTATCAATCAAGAATAGACAGAAAAGAAATAGAAAGAAAAAATACTGCATGTATCGTTATTACTATTAATAGTTTTTCAACCACCAAATACTGTTGACTTATTAAATCTCATTTCAAACAAAGAATTTAAACCTCTTTTTATATACCTCTTGTCAATTTTATATTTAAACATTGAAATGTTGAACAAAACCATTTGATGATAACCTATCCTTTTTTATATGACCTATGGAGGTTAAAGATCTGATGTGTTTTTTTTAATCTACACAATGTTGTATCTATTATAGCTTACAAAATTCTTTATTTGAATTTATTACTCACCATATTTGGACATTGCATTAAAATCGTATTATCATATGTCGATACTATTACTCTTTCTTTCATTAGCATTATAATTTAGCTTTCTTTTATAGCAAACCAATTTATTAACAACATACAAAACAAAGATTACTATAATTAGTATCTGTAATCAGATGTTAAAAGAGATTGAAACAATGTTGCAATACCTAATAACATATTGTGCACATGTTCATTGCCCATTGTACATGTCTAGATAATTAAAAATAAAATATAGGTGTCTTTCTTAATCTAACTTTCACCGTCTACTCACCCGTCAGTAGTCACTGAGTTCACAGATATAGCCTCGGGGAATGTCATCTGGTGATGGGGCTCCACTGTTTCTTTTTCCTCTGGTATTTCTTGGATATCCTGAGGGATATCAGAAGGTTCAACTGGCTCTGCCTCTCCCATGTTTGAAGATTTCTGAGAAACATTGTGGAGGCCAGAGAGGTCGTGGTTAGTATTACCATCCTCAGTTTGAAGCGCTTCCGATACCACCAATATGAAAAGAGCACAACTGGAATAGAAACAATAATATTATTAACAAAAAAAAGTGCAAGTGCTGAAAGAAAAATGAGTTACTTTGATTACCTGGAAAGCACTGAGATAGTCAGTAAAGACGTGTAAATAATGTACAGCCCACCCTTCATCGTAATATTAATGAAAAATCCACAGTCCAGTTCATTTTGTGCGTAAAATTAAAACATATTCACAGCGTTTGTAAACGAGTATTAAAAATTCACAGATAACTAAAACCACACTTATTACGTACACATGCAATTCATATTTATCAATTTATTTATAATGTAAAAAAAACAGCTGTAAACTCGAGACATTAAAAATTTGCGACAAGAAAAGAGCCCACGAACATTTTCATTGAATCTATTAAATTTGACAGTTACGAAATTCCAAGTATTTTACGGTTGAATGATCAATGTCTCGCATTCAGTCATTGGGTAAAATCATCGAAAGTAATCGATTATTTTAGTTTCACCAATCGAAATAAAACATTTAACACAAAAACTTTTTTATCATTGGCTATTTTTCAAATGATTGAATACGTTTCTTTATACGCAGTTGTTATTTTAAACATTTTCGAAGGAACTTAGTAAACGCATATTTTAATCAAAAAACATATAAATAAATTAAATACTGATACTGTTATTAATAAGAATAATTATATGTGTATGTCAAAGGGAGCAAAGGATATATCATGTACAATATTTTCAGAAAAAGCCTAAAACTCATGGGTTATTAAAAAAATGTTTTGTACAACCTTTAGTTCTATTTCGTACCGGGCGGTAGAGGAAGTTATCTTTTCTTATCTGTATTTTTAACTGCCAATTGCCAAAGCTAAAATCTTGTTGCCGCATCGACATCAACAGTCATATTGAGATTTACATTCTGATTAAGATTTAATATTTAAAAATGGAGGCACTATATGCAATTCCATTTACTGTTCTTGAGATACCAAACATCAAAATCAAAAAACCATCATGGTTGCAGCCTCCTTCAGCAATGACAACGTTTTCTTTAGTATTATTCTCGTATTTCTTAGTGACTGGAGGTTAGTAAATTCTAATAGTTAGCTATCTGAATTTATACGTGGATTCCAATAAGTAATCAAATGTTTTTCCTATAGGTATCATATACGATGTGATTGTTGAACCACCAAGTGTTGGGTCTACAACTGATGAACACGGCCACAGCAGGCCGGTCGCCTTTATGCCAAATAGAGTAAACGGCCAGTATATCATGGAAGGACTGGCTTCTAGCTTCCTATTCTCGTTAGGAGGGCTTGGCTTCATCATACTTGATCGTACGCACAATCCTACCACCCCAAAGTTAAATCGAATTTTGTTAATATCTGTAGCATTTTTGTGTATACTTGTCTCATTCTTTACAACCTGGATATTCATGAGAATGAAGCTACCAGGCTACTTGCAAAACTAATCTATTAATTATTTGTTTATGACTAAGTTTAAAATATATTTTTACACTGATCAAAAGTTTTATTTAATGCATTTATAATTGGTAAGTAATAATATATTACTAATGTTTTAAATATTATGCCTTCTAAAAAAACAATAAAATCAAAATTATATCTTATGTGATTTTTATTTGTTCCAAATATTAAGCTGACGATGAATCTAAACTTCATCACAATAAAATGAAAAATCTATAATTTCAAAAATATATATAATGAGAAAGGATAGACTCATATACAGTAGAGTAACAGCCCGTGAATGTCCCACTGCTGAGCTAAGGCCTCTTCTCAAAAGAGAAGAAGAGCCCTTAGAAGGCTTGTGTACGTATAATGTGCTTAATGTAAATTTAAAAATTAAAGAAATAAAAGAATCAAGATATGTTTAAAATTTATTGATTACATAAACACTAAATAAATTAAAAATCTTATTAAATATTTGGCAGTTTTGATCAAGTACGAGTTAATAAATCATTTTAAATACATCACAACACAAATATTGAGAAGATCATAAACATTTATATATTTATCTAAAAAGAATAATTAAACTAAGGAAGACATTAACATGTTTATGAGAACATCAATTTCTTTAAATATTTTTAATAAAGTTATTACAATTTTCGAAAGTGTGAGATACATTGTTGATTATTATTATTATTCTATGTTTCTACTTATTATTACTTCTATTCATATAAATTGAGTGGAGTTTCTTCACAGTCTTATCCTGAAGGAGCTGAAAAAAATTTGATCAGTTAATTTATTTGGAGACAAGCCGTAACATACAATAGCTCAATAATAAATGGTTAAAAACTTTCATTTTATAATGGATGCATTTATGTGTATGTATCACCATGCAGAAAGACAATAACCGATTTGGGGATATAATTATTAGAAATTTCAGGAAGTACGGTGGACATCTTCCATTAGTCTACAGCCACTACAGTACCAAATCTGCCCTTGTATAATATATATATTTCCTTGTAAAGATATAAAATTTACATTATAAGCATAATATAATTTATGCAATTACTGATGTGCTTATGTATATACATACAGTCTAGATTATCTATGGTAAATTTCAATACAATTGGTTTGTTGGTTTAGTCATGATGAGGTAACAGACCAACATTATTAGTATAAAAAAAAGAAAAATATGGGGTTAATTATTGTCCTATACTTACTGGCAAAAATCTGAACTTTTATCAATGATATGTTCAAACTCCGCAAATGACAATGCACCGTCATCATCGAGATCTGCTTCTTCCAAAACATTTTGTACTAACTGTTGTATCTCAGAATCACTGAGCTTCAGCTCTGGACCACATAAGCGTTCTATCACTTCCCTAAGGTCAGAAACACCTATCATATCATCACCATCAAAGTCTGAAAGATAAATTACAATGCTTGTAAAACTGTTTTAAGTAAAGTGTATTTAATTAATATAGAATAAATATAATTGATTCTTATTTATTCATAGAAATATCTAAATTTTATGTCTATCACAAATTATATTATTCAAATAATAAATAAGCAATTTAAGGGAACTGTATATTGTACTAACCGAATATCCTAAAGGCATGTTCAGCTTTGACAGCCTTTGGTGCATTGTCGCTGAAAACAGACATCATGTCGAGAAAGTCTTCAAATGTACAGTCTCCATCATTGCTCGAGCTGAAAACCTTACAGATCCTATCTCTAAATGGATTTACCCTCAACTCTGGGTACTGTAAGATTTTCGCCATTGGCAGCTTAGCATTCTTGTTGTGCCCTACTTTTTCTGGAGCTAAGGCTTTGAACTTCTGGTGGGCGCTAAAAATAAATACATATATTTCATTCTATATTTCAGATATATTGAAGATTAATATTTAAAATAAACTAAAACCATTAAAACATAATTTTAATTCATTATTTGATAATTACTTACTAAAGCACTTCTTTCTTGGTGAAATAAGTCAGATCCTGAAAAGATGTTTGCAGAATATTAGGTCATTTTTATACCTCAAATATAAATAGTAGTTAAGACTAATCAGAGTAATCAAATATTTTACTTACTTCATAATCCTGCAATTCTTCCTCTGTGAATTGACTTTTGCCTTGACCCATATCCAACAAAGGTAGATTATTTGTGCTTATTTTTTACAATTAAGATTAACTATTTTATAATAATATTATGATTCTAAACATAACACACCTTAGTTTGACTCGCGTTTGTTGATATCATAGGTAATTAGGTATTCATGTCAGTTGCTATACGTCAAATATTGTCAGTCATTGTCAAATTTAGGTCCCGTTCTAAGCACGGTCTTGTACGACCGTGGTTCTCAGTATGGAGAGTTAAGTAGAGGTAAGGAGAATCATCTCATATGGTAGAAAACTTAAAAAAATATCCAGCTGTAAGCTATAAATAACAGTTTAAAAACCTTCCAGAATGGTGCTAGTGTAGACAAAGGGTATGGTTAATGGTATGAATGTAGCAATTGTAAACGAATTGAAATATGCCGAGTTAAAAAAATTAATATTATTGTCTACTAAAGTAGTTACTTATTGAAAATTACAACTACTTGCGAAGTACAATGTAGTATATATAACCTTAAAGAATTATTGATTTTATTTTAGAAACTGTGAATAGTACGTTTATTTTTTTATATTTGGCGTTTCCTTTAAAATTTACCCGGATGCTAATGTGGCGCCACCCTAATTTAATGCATTTTGGCGGACACTTTTTCATGCAGACAGATAATTTTCCATACATCTACCCTCCATAGATCAAGTTAATTTGTAATAACTTAGAATTAATTATGTAACCAATCTATAAGTTTTTGAGTAAGAGATGGTGTATTTTAAAACGCTGGAGGGCATCATAATATTATTTCGATTGAATTCGAAACTGTAGCTGATGCTAACTCTATCCTTACTCGGTTACTCCATATTATAAAATGTTACCTATTTATAAGTACCTATTGGTATAGACGTACCTACCTTAAACTGAACGCCATTTCGTATTATTGCATTGTGCATTATTAATTGTTATAATCATTGTTATATACTTTATTAAAGTAGGTAACTAGATAGAAAGATTAGACAGTTTATGCTGTAGTCTTTAACATAATATAATACTATGCCAGAGGCCATAAGCTGATTAGTTACTAGGTAACACACACAACATATACAGGGAGCCATCGCGTCGTTTATCTTGATGAAGAAATGGGTATATGTCTTTTAGTCGTTACAGCACCATATAAGCAACAACAGCAAACGACAAGCAACAACTTTTGTTATACGACTTTTGATAATTTGTTAATTTTTATTTTCATACAAAAATAAATATTAATTTAATTTCCCGCTTGAACGTTTATAAATCTACGCGTCGCGTCGTATTTTCGTATATGAATGGAATATAGACCTACAAATGACAAGACAATAGGACAAAAACTTTTAAAATCATTTTTTTTCATGTATTGAGTTATGTCCGAAGTCGTAGAACAAAAGTTGTTGCTTATGCTGTTTTGTTTTTTAATAATTGACTCCCTGCTTTCTGCAGGGGGTCCGCAGCACCTCCTCCGACATGGTGGTCGGAGACCTTATTTTCCGGGTTTCTATTTTCGCTTAGGAGGGATTTTGTTAGGAGTTACTTCTTTTTTTGGTTTCCATTGTATTGCTCTGTAGTGTGCCTTTTCCTTGCTTTCCAGCTTATGTCTTACTTCAATATTTATTTCCTTTTATGTACTGTTTCTTCTCTATTATATAAAATTCTTATTAATGTTGTATCCATTTTGTTCAAGTTTAACCTTCATATTCCTGTTTCTATTTCGATTTGAATTGACATTGTTTCCTTTTTTTGCCTTATTTTTGAATTTTTATAATTGATATTTCATATTGGTTCTGTTTTATTGTTCTTTAATTTATGTACTATTTAATTCATTTGTAATATTATAATTGTTTTTTATATTTATATTCCTATTTGTTTAATTTTTTAATTTGAATTTGGCTTGGTGCCTTTAGTTTTCGTGTCTGTTCCAGTTCCCAGCAATTCTTGTAAATACGAAATATTATTCTCATAATATGTGTAATACATAGAGTTGTCTGGGCTACGGGGGTGTCCCCCCTCGGATTGGTCCAGGTGTTACTTGTTTTTTTTTTTATTGCAAAGGAGGGCGGACGAGCATGTGGGCCACCTGATGGTAAGTGGTCACCAATGCCCATAGACATTGGCATTGTAAGAGATGTTAACCATCGCTTACATTGCCAATGCGCCACCAACCTTGGGAACTAAGATGTTATGTCCCTTGTGCCTGTAATTACACTTGTTTGTGTATTTGGCCTTTGTGTGTTACTTTAAGATTTTCCAGAGGATAGGGGAAACCTGCATTATTATATGGCTCTCACAGGTGTTCGTCGCCCTTTTTTTATATTTTATCGCAATTCTTTGATCCTCTGAGGGGATGTCCTTTAAGAGGTGTTTGTTCTTTCCTTTGACAGCATTCAAGACATCCTCGTCGGTGTTAAATGAAAGGACATTTTTTAATATTATCAGAGGATCTTTGTTGGTCTTCTTCTCCACCTTCAGCTTGGCCTCTTTCAACTTAAAGGTGATCCTCTGTAGCTCATCCCTATCGGATCGGATCGGATCACCTTTTGGTCCCTGGCCTTTCTACCCTGAATCCGGATGTTTTCGCATCTACTGCCGTCCGGATTTTGGTTATCACATCGTCAGAGGTATCAATTACCTCCTCCGATGAGACAACCACCGAGTGGACAGGCTGGCTCCTCGCCTTCAGACTTGTTGATTCGGCCGGTGTGGATTTTGGTGGTTGGTCCAGTTTTGTACTCTTATTTTTGATACACTCTTTTATGTCCTGCAGCTGTTTCTTTATATCTATTATCTATGTGCTGGGCACGTTGTCCTCCAACTCCATCACTCCTCTTATTTCGTTAAATTGTAGCACCATTTCGTAGAGGGCCCCCAAATTGTTAATTACGGTTTCCTTACTGGTAGTCTTTATGTTCCCGGACTGTTCCAGTTGTAGCTTAGTTTCCTGGAACAGTTCGTTCGCTCTTTTGGGGAGCGAAGCTACCTCTTTCCCCTGTATATACTGTCTGATACTTTCGAGAGAGGCCCGGCTGGATCTCTTATGGACTTCCCAATATGGGGTATATCTTTCTATATTGTATTAGGTACTGTAGATGGACCTATCGTTATACTATTAGTCACAATAAATTTAATATATAAAATTATATAATGTCGAATTCAAATATTCCAAATTATGTAATTAAAATGGTCATTAAAATAATGAATTAAATAAGAATTGAACATTAAAAGAATAAATATGGTTAAAAGTTTAAATTAAAGTAATGTATAAATATAAATAAGTCAACTGCTTAAAATTTGGGAATGTATAGTTACCACAGAGTCAATAAATTATGCCTAGTTCCGGGGTATGTACAGGTACCCCAGTCTTGTTATTAAACTAACTTACAACTAAACATAAAAAAATTTAAAACTTAGTCTATATATATTTCACTTAAAATTATCCGGAAAGTCCACCTTCTATCAGGCCCCCTTTGGAATCAGGGAGAGGTCGGGAAAAAATTCCGATCATAAAAATTTTCGTGAAAATTTCCTTCCTCACCTTTTTTCGGTTTTTCACGAAAATCTCTGAAACGGCACAGCCGATAGGTCACAAGAGGTCTCGTTCGATTCGGGACGGCGGCCCACGGGTTCTCGTGAAAAATCGGGATCGTTGGGAGTACGGAACCCGGAAAATTATCGGAAAAACAAAAAAAAAACAGGAAAAACCTGTCAAGACGGATTGTTAGAAAGTCGAAAATGATTCCGTTCGGTTTGTAATGGTCAAATTAGTCGGTAACTACTTCTAAACTAACGAAATCGGTCAATATTTGAAAATTTGTATGTTCTGCTTAATATGCTAGCTATCTAGTCCTGCGAGGTTGCTGGGTCATTAAAAATAACCCTGTATAAATGTATAGGGTTTGTAAACGTCGTGACAGGGCATAAAAAAATGTTTCGACCAAGATCTATTGGCATTTGGCGGCAAGAGAAAAGATAGCGATCTTATGCTGTCATGCTACTCTCGTGTGTGACGTGTATACTACTAGTTAATGTATATTATTTTATTAACAAGAGAAATATATTTATTTTATTACCATAACTAATAGTGACTACTATCCCCGTTAGTTGTGCCCACATCGTCCATGTCTTACGCCGATAATGTTTTTAACTAGATTATTGATGATTTTGAACTTGTACTCCCGTTTTTAAATAAACTATTTAATATATAATCAAAATAAAGCACATTGACAGCGGTTATTTTCTTTTTAATTTCAATAATTAGACATTTAAATTTTCTTCCTTAAAGGGAAATTTGTCAGTATCTAAAAATAATATACAATGATCAATATCTGGTGATTTGTATCCATTTAAAGGCAATTGCTTATTGTTACCTACTGTTTTGTATTCTCGAAGCAAATATTGATCCCCTTTTGTACGGCCCTCCGGGTATTAATTCGCAAACCGCTGGATATTTGTCTTGGCACGCTGTAGTCTTCCACATTCGGTTCCGTGTGAGCAAAACGCAAGTAATGTTAGACTTTCTCTTAGGATGACCAGGAGCCCAAGCGCGATACGTAATACAATCTAAAGCATCACCTGCAGTAATCTTCAAATTAAGTTATATACAAATTTTACACTTTTAATAAGGTTTATTATATTTGACACATGCAGGTTTCCTCAAGATGTTTTCCTCCACCGTCATACACGAGATGAATTATAATCATAAATTAAGCACATGAAATTCAGTGGTGCTTGCTCGGATTTGAACCCACGATCATCGGTTAATATTCATGCTTTCTTACCACTGGGCCATCTCGGCTTTTTTGAAAGATAAAGGAGGATATTTTAGTCGTTTACATAATATGACAATGGTAGTGGTCATCATTATCGATCCATCCCCTGACCGACTTCGATAACGGTGACCATTCCCAGTGGTTTGAATTCAACATATTGGGAGACTTATAAGCAAGAAGCAACGAGGCAAGTGATAATATCTATCTAAATTAAAATAACATGGCACATGTTTGCGTAATCCAATATGCATTATGTAAGCAAAGTTTTATTTTTTAATAATTATACATAAATACATACCATTCGTTTTGTAAAATATTTTATCGGTGTCTCTTTTCATTCCAATATAAGCTGAATCGACACTCGCGGTAGCCAGTACTTGTGCAAGTACCTCGGTTCTCTGTTCGCTGGTCACGTCAGCTAGCACTGCACTGATATTCCGACACTGCGCCTGCGCTTCGGTGTAGTTTACTTTTTTTGGTAAAAGCAGGAACATTCCTGTTGCCGGCACGCAGGTAGATATCACATTAGCTAGAAAGTATATATATTTTATCAATAATTAACGTAACATGTAAATATATAGGTATTTAATATTTATATGTATCTCTGTTTACTTCACGTCACACAAATAGTTTTAATCAGGTACTTAATTTTTTTTTTCTTAAATTATTAATGATAATATTTTTACTTACGTAAAGGTTTCGCATAAATGCTATAATAGTCATAATTTGAGTCATTGCTCAATGATAATCCACCGTCCACCTCTGCACATTTGAGTACTTCACAGGAATATTCTAGAGGTTTACTGCTGTTGAAGTATTCTTGGGGGCTAAAGTTAAAAGATAGACCTCTCTTCTCGATGCCAAGTCGTTTACAGCTTTTAAGTGAAGTGAAGTTTGCCTTAGCCGCAATACCGAGCTTGGACCGGTGACATTTCTCGATCAAATGATATCTTGGAGTGGCAGATGGTGATTCGTTGGAACAATCCCTGATAGCGAATACGTCGATTAAAAGGGATATAATGATTATGACAGTGTAGAACATGACCACTTATGTAGGGTATTAGTCTTATATTATGGTGATCCTGCAAAATAATGCAAATTCATGTATTAGATGAAAACCATTTTTTAATGAAAAAAAAAACTAAATATATGACTTCACGGTCGTCACTTCAGTTGGCTCCAAACCCGACTCGGTAGTTCATCTTAAGCAATAGCCACCTGTGGAGGTAGAAAATCTGAGTGTGTAGTTACTCTAATAGTCTGATTTCTAATGCGACAGCAATCTGACGTGACAGGGAGAGAGAGAGAGAAAGAGATACGGCACAGAGCCAAGTGATTAACGTGATTTCCGAGTTACGGGCCTTTAACATTGATAAGCTAATTGCGGCTTCTACTGAGAAATTCTCAGATAGATGGATAGAAAAATCTACTAACTTGTTTTGATCAGACCTTGGGAGAAAATGATTAATTTTTTTCAAAGTGCGGTGTTGGAAACAGTCTGCTTCACTCTGTAGGCAATTCTAACAATGTCGCAGTTGTTACAGTTATTTATACCTACCGATAATTGGTACAATTATTTTTGAAATGTTGCTTATTAAGTTGTCAACGAAGTTATTACCAGTAATAATAAAATTATTTTTTTGTCTGTTAAATGTACTAACAATATCATTGATAAAAACTTGGGTCACTTTTGTAGTGGGGTTACTAAATAGGCTGTAATATAGACGTAAGCAAATAAATAATCTCTAGGTGTATATTTAATTATGTTCTATAAATTATATCAACAGATGTGAATCAATGAAACTTGTAGCTGCTTGTTGTAAAATTGTAAAAGGTAATCCAATGACACCTTTTTTAACAATCAAAAATCATTGACTGGAACAAAATTAAGTTAGAAAATGATTTCGAAAACCGTCAAAAATCTAGACGGTAATTTTCAAACAATTGTCATTTATTTGGAAATGTCACTTTATTCCCGAAACTTTGTGAAAATAATTATTACATAATTATACAGTTTAGTAAGTATTTATTTATATAAAAAATGGGATGTTTTTACTCCAGACGCATAGTCGAGGTGAGCTTATTATTTTATTATTTTACAATGTTTTCAAGGAGTGGTAATTTTAAAATCTTCGAAGACTGAACCAAACCAACTCAAAGAAAATGTTCCAGTAAAGTAGAGTATATTTGTTTTACAGGAAGATGTGATATACGATATGACACCGATACGGCATCTACCAGTGATCTTTGTAAACGGGGTGCCTGGTGCCGGCAACCAGACTGTCGCACAAACTATTTCGAACATAACTGGTTACACGATGATAAGACCAGGTGAATTGCTGAGAACGGAAGCAGAGAAAGACACAGCAAGGGGACGCTTAATCGCGGATAAGTTGCAGGCTCAAGAAGATATTCCTGAGGTGAGAAACTAATTTATGAAACTCTTAAATTATTATAACATACCTTAATTTTAAGATTAATGTTCCTATGAGACAACTTTGTAGTGTCATAGATTAGGTAGGTAACCTACGGTTCAATGAGGCATGTTATCGATGATTATCTGTAGTCATGGAAAAAATAATTTATATACAGGTTGTAACAAAATTTGTCTCCGACCCGTGAAGTGATTATTAGGTATCGTGAGTCGGTTCTATTTATGTAATAATTTTTAAAATTTTACCCCGAAAAAAAATTAATTTGACTAAATAACGACAATAATATTGCAACACAGGCGCGGGCGCCAGCGCTCGATAGCTCTTACCTATCGGGTAGGTCGGACACGAGGTCATGACCTCAGTTGTCCATGAAATTTTCGTCATTTACAATTGAAAATGACAATTTTTTTTTTATGAGTAATTATTTTGCATAATATTTTTTTTTTTACATAAATAGAACCGACTCACGCTACCTAATAACCAGTTCACGGGTCGGACACGAATTGTTTTACACTCTGTATAGTTCAAATGTAGTTTTATCTAAAATTTAAAATTAACTTTATTTCCTTTTAAAGATTTTTTTTAAAACTGAATAGTGTGCCATATTTGCCTTATATCATTTCACCTTCGAAGCCTGTCTAGGTAGGTACCAGCCACTCATTATATATTCTACCACCAAGCAGCAAGATTAAGCTTACAACAGATAAGGGACATAACATCTTATTCCCAAGGTTGGTGGCGCGTGGCGATCTAAGCGATGGTTAACATCTCTTACAATTCTAGTGTCTATGAGAGTTGGTGACCACTTACCATCAGATGGTCCATATGCTCGTCTGCCTACCTATTCTATAAAAAAAGCAATAATATTGAATATCATACTAAAATTTCTTATACAGTTAGGTATATAGTTTATACTGATATATTGAATTGCACTTAGTTAATAGTAGGAGTTTTGTGCAAGTCTGCTGGGTCGGTATTTATCAGTTACTCTACCGCTAAACAGAAATACTTGCTAGTGAGCTAGTGTTACTTCAGGTACAAGAGACATAACATCTTGTTTTCCGTAGTTGGCGACATTGGCGTTATAAATAATAATCAATATTTGTTATATTATAGTGTCAATGTCTATGGGTGGTAATTGGGAAACGCTTCCTATCAGGTGCATTATCTTTTCAATTTAGAAAACGCCAGAAGCTCTATAATTTATAATGTTGGTATTATTATAGCAAATAACGGTTGACATGATCAAAGAAACGATGTTAATGAACCAAGATGCGAAAGGTTTCATTCTGGTGGGATTCCCCAAGAACCACAGAATGTCAAATATATTCAATCGGCAAGTAAAGTGGCCAGAGAAGGTCGTGGCTCTGGAGGTCGACAACGAGGTATCATACTATTTATTTTAATTACGTTTTATCTGCAACCCGCTTTAAAGGGTATTTTTTCTTCAAATTATTGAGAAAATATTTGTGAAAAGAGTTGTGTCGGGTCTGGTGATATTAATGTTTTGATCGTTCGTTAGTTCGTAAAATGAAATCGGTTGAGCCTGTGACATTTATTGGAGCAATATTATTATTCTACATTTTTGATAATAAATAATGTAGGGTAACCTTGGGCTTGGGTATATAATTAAGTAAGAAAATACACATACATATGCTTAAACATTTATCTTAAGATCAAAATAGCGAAAGGTTATCGTTATCAGAACCTTAATCTAAGCAAGATTGATTGTTATGAATATATATTCAGCGGTTTATATAGTATGCTTATGTATTTATAAAGGATATAAACATATCCCCTTTGATCTATGTTACTGGATTACATTTAAAAACATCGTTAAATAATTAACGTATCTAGTTATTACGTATTATTTGCAGTTTTAATATTAAAACCACTTAATCTAACATGTCAGGTGGCAGCAACGAGATTACAAAACAAATTGTCAGAGCTCGGTCGACCCGAGGCTGAGATCAACGCAGCGAGACAGATCGTAAGGGAGGCTGCGAACAAAGTAAAAAATGTCCATAAGCGGTTTGGTGGACATGTTGTTACGGTATATATTTATGCTTAATCTATGCTAATATATAAAGCGAAGAGTTTGTTTGTTTGATCCGGCTAATCTCAGGAACTACTGGTTCGAATTAAAAAAATATTTTTGTGTTGTATAGACCTTTTATCGAGGAACCTTCTAGGCTGATTTTTATTCATTATATTTTTACTAACTTTACGCGGGTGAAACCGCGAGGCACAGCTATTCCGTAATAAAACTCGCTAATTGTGACAGTTTACGTACTTACGTCAGAAAATAAATGCCTTGTATTTATTACGTATAGTCTTATATAGTTCATTGACCTCTTTTATTATATTTGATAGAGTTAAAACTGTCTAGTTTTACTCACGACTTCGTTAGATAAATCTTATAATAGCTTAAACCAAAGTATCTATTCGCATCTTTGTCCGTAATATATTGTTTTTAGAAGCAAGTTTCTTTAGCAATTCGATTCATCAAAAAATATGCCACATGCAGACTGCTATTTTACGATTTACTATTGTATGTATAGGCGACAGTTTCATAAAATATAAGGATATTTTGTGGTATAATACTTAGCTTAAAATGGTTGTTTCCAAAGTTTCAGCCAAAAGCGTTTCTTTTCATTCAGGTAACGTTCTTATAACAAGCATTCTTCACAGTTGGATAGCAGCGGAAACCCCAAAATCCTGGCTTCCACCTTAAAGGAGATATTATCTGATACAATTGAAAAGTGTAAAAAACAAGAATCAAAACTACCGAGTGCTGCGTCAGCTCCTACAGTTGCCCCCAAGTCCCCAACGCCCAAGCCCCCAACACCTAATGCACCAATAGCCAATACACCAATAGTCAATGCACCAATTCTTCAATCTGAAATCACAGATGAAGCGACATGATTTTTTAGTATAACGTTAATTGTGATGTATTTTAAATTTTGTTATAATAAATGTTACTTTTTTGTAGATTTTGTTTTTCTAAGGAGTTTTTTTAGATATGTAAGCTAATTATAAAAATGTAACAATGATTATTGATGATTATACCATTATTATAGATAGTTAAAATGCCCTCAAGAATGTTTACATAATACGGTAACATTAAAAAAAGCTATAGTGTTTTTATCACAATTAAAACGAAAGAAATGAACAGCAGCTGAATAGATTAACTCCTTTGTCCGAAAATTATGACGTAGGCTATACGTACTGGCCGTAATGAATTCCTTTTTTTCCAAATTTCAAATAATCAAAAATCGCCTCACCGTGACAAGTGACATACGTCGTTGTCAATTGTCACAAAAACGCATCGATTTTCAAAACAAGAAAAGCGGTTAGTGCATTTTAAGCAACCACACGAATCGGGTCATCAACGTTGAATTTGAGGGTTCCACGATTGACCTGAAAGAAATCGCCACGCTGGGTAAATCAGTCATAAAAGTCATGAAGATCAAATTACGTTAGTATTTTCATTAATTAGTTCACATATTTTTTTAAATTAAATCTTATATAATAGTTATATTTATTTTTGAATAAAAATCGTTACAATGTTTTAGATTACATAACATTGTGTTATTTATATTCATCACCAAATTATACAACAATTTGAAGGTATCCTGGGTTCTTGAAGACATTTTAATATCGAAATATTTTTATTATTATATGGAGTATATAAATATTATCTTCTTCGAAAAAAAAGTTATGTGTTATATTTTTAACTATAGTTACTGGGTTTCTAAAAAAAGGCTTAAATAATATTACAGTTATTACGAAATACAATATTAAGTAACTTTATTGGTGATATGATCAAACCTTGGAAAAAGGAACAGACTATAAATACCAATATACTAAAACACACTGAAAATAGACTAATTCCACAGACAATAAATAAAGCTCCTATTCATTATATTAATGGAATCATTAAATAGTGTAGCAGATACATATATTGTATACGATTAAACGTGAGAGAACTAGGTTGAACAGTTAAATTACCTAAATGGCATTTATCTTCTTTATATTAGAAATAAAAACTCTTTATAGCGAGAGACCGTTTTCCATCAACGTCTTCAACAGAAGACAACGAGAGTGGCAATGACTGGGAGCCCGAGGTGCGGCCGATGATGCAGCCTCGCTTTCACCCACCGCAGGCTATAATCGTTGGCTCCGTGCGCAAGCGACGCGGTAACCTACCCAAGAACTCTGTGAGGATTCTCAAGAGATGGCTCTACGATCACAGATACAATGCGTACCCGAGCGACGCCGAGAAACTGGCGTTAAGTCAGGAAGCTAATCTTACAGTTTTACAGGTATCAAATATAATGATCGTATTTATTATCTAGAAAATCTACTGAAGCAACAAAAATCGAAATCTCCTTTTCACTCATACCTTTACATACCTATGTATAATGATTAAAATGTTATTTACTGGCACAAAATGTAGACTTGTAAGTTATGGCACAGTACATATATTTATTTAATAACCTTTTATATGTATTACACATATTTATGTTTGTATGTAGAAATAATGTAGAGCTTGGTATCGATTCTACGAGCAAATTGTCACTTGAATTGTAATCTTTGCTGTTGAACTGTTTTCCTATTGTACTAACTATATTTTCCTATTGTACTAACTATATTTTTGCGGTTCATTATATCATTATAAATTGGTAGAAATGACCCTTCAGTTAAGTGCACAGTCTTTGTATAGCGCTGTATTCAAGTCTAATCGGTTATGTTGCTCATTTATATTATTTTAATTATACGTAACAATAAAAAAATACAGGTCTGCAATTGGTTTATCAACGCTCGGCGGCGGATTTTACCAGAGATGATACGGAGAGAAGGTCATGATCCACTTCAGTACACAATATCACGTCGTGGTCGAAAGCAGCCGGGGCTTGGTGTGGGAGTTGGTATGGGGGTTGGACCAATGGTTGGCTTAGCATCAGCATCAACATCGGGAATGGGCATGATACCAAACAACGTGACTGTGGCTGGATGGGAGGGAGTGGAAGTTCAGGTACGAAATGAAATAATTGAAACGAATCCTGGGAGAATTACGCGTTATTGGGAAATAATCATTTACCTTTAATTTTACTTGATCGATATGTAATCTCGGCTACACCGAACAATTTCATTCCGGAATTCGCCTCAAGAGACATATTAATAATCTTGTCAATGTGAAAACCTATATAATATAAAATATAAGAATGATAATGATGATATATAAGAACGATATTAATTTGCAATCATCTTATTAAAATAATTTTATTGATTTCAAATCAAAAATCAAATCAAATTCGTTTATTTGGTATCACAATTTGTAACAATATTGCCAGGGGTCCTCGCACTAGGCTTAATGAAATATATTTATCTAAAGTTTACCAGCATATAATACGAATCGGTACGACAAATTCAAATATTTTGCTATAGGTTTTAGTATAAATGATATAACAGATTCGATTAGCTGAAACATACTTGATTAAGATCAAAAACTAAATAAAATTCAAGAAAATTGTTCTTTGCGTGAAGGTTACGTCTTAAAATTAAATTTCCAACAGAATGTTGTCGATCACAGTCGTGGTCACGATTACGGGGACGGCTTGCTGGTGTACCAAGAGCGGGACGATCTCGGCGAGGCTGAGGAGGGTTACTCGAGCGCCATCAGTGAGGAGGAAGTCAAGTACGATCCCTCAGTCTGGCAGTCTGTCATCCGTTACGGTCCCGGAGACCACGACATGCATACAGACAATAGAGGGTATAGTATACATTTTTTTTCTTCTAATTTCACATGTTAGACAGACGAGTAAACAGGTTTCATCAGATGGTGAAGGTCGATTTACTACAGCTATAAAATTGTTAGGAGTGTTACATTTTGAACGCGCCATGGTAACCATGGGATCTGGAATGTGATTATATCGAATCATTAACTCGTGTGTCCGCCAATGAAGTATTCAGTATTAAATAATGGGGTCTGCCGTCAAGTAGCAATCACTTTATAGCTCTGTTGCCTTTGAAAGAGTAGATATAGCACAGAGGCGGCGTTAGGCGTGGCCGACATGAACAATCGCCCACGGCCTCGCGGTCTGGGCTCATGCTCCTCGGAGGCGTATGCATTGCTTAAAAGCCGCGAATAGCGAAGCTCAACTGGTGCACTTGCCTTCTATTGGGAGAAAAGTGAAAAGCAGTGGCCTTCCAAAATGTATCTCGCTCATATAAAATGCAGGTCTTGCGCCCCCACTGAGTGAGCATGTGTAAAAACAGCCACAAAGTGTACAAACTTTACATTCTTTACCCCCTAGTCCCCACTAAATAATAATAAACAGTAAGTAGTAATATATAATGTATAATATTGTATATAAAATAATCTTAATTATTTTTATAAAGTTTTTGAATATTTTCTAAAAAATTTACATCAGTCATTACTTTGAACAGATCCGTAGTGACCATGGGCACTGACGGTTGCGAAGTGGTGACAGGAGATATTGATTCCTGGCAACCGCAGATGGCTCAGTTGGCAGCTCGTCAGGTGAGCCCACCACCACCAGTCGCGGTCGAACTGGAGGTCGCCACCACCGATATGTGGTGTCACACTTAGAACGCCGTGAAAGCTATAAATATGTCGGTTCTTATGCCTTTGTGTAAATATTGTGTTTGGACGCAGGCCGATGTTCGTTTTGTTGGTTTTAAAATAGCAGTAGTGATTGCTATTGCATAATATCTCCCCCTTCTTATTACTAAAAGGTTCACTTAATTGCCAAATTTAAAACATGTATTTTCATATTTACAAGTGCTGTAAATATTAAACAATAAACCTAAATCTCGTACTCGTAGATCAAATATTAATAATTTACGACGTTTTCGGAAATCTCACGGCAGAAATATTTGTACAATAAATTTCTGTGACATTATATTTATAAGAACTATAGTGTTTTGCTTAAACAAATTCTGGAATAAAACGATAATGGAAGAAATAAATAGAAATAAAGTTTGTTTAAAAGGCGACGTCGGTGTTAAAGCATAAGACGTCGAAACCGTTGTAAAGACTAATTAAGTATTTGTAAATTGTTTACGAATAAGATAATTTTAGTTATTTACCAAAAGGATGATGTTTAGTTTTTTTTTTCAAAATAAATATTTTGATAAATATTTCGCGTTTTATTCTATGAGTAGTTAAATGTTTTAACGCCGGCATCACCTGGAACCA
Organism: Nymphalis c-album; assembly: GCA_963151315.1. NCBI lineage: Eukaryota > Metazoa > Arthropoda > Insecta > Lepidoptera > Nymphalidae > Nymphalis > Nymphalis c-album. The sequence goes on along the minus strand of OY720590.1, from coordinate 12,938,286 downwards.
ATCTACAATCACTTCATATATATGTTTTTACGAGTACGTCCATGAATTCTTTTGGGTCACCAAACTGTTCGAAAATTTGGAAAACTGCTCTAAGCTTTGATATTTGCAAAGGGCCTGTTTTAAGGGCTTTGTAAATTGTCAATAGTGTAAAAATGGGCTTCAGGTGGTGCCACGTGACGAGGGGGAGGATAAATTCAAGTGTCTGTATTTGTTGGTGGAGACGGCGGTCGCCGTGCGACAGCGGGAAAAGGAACAAGAAGAAATATTACCGTTGTAGTTTATATTTAATTTATAGTTGTTATTATTTTTAGCTAATTCGCTTTGATGTAAGTTATGTCGAAATACACTTAAGACGTTTTGGGACGTCTACGCTCACCAGATATGGTCCACAGTCCGTGATGGACTGGCCACGTCAAAATCACGTTGTCTAATAAATAACTTAAGTGAAACCGAACTTGCTAGTAATAATAATATTATTATAAAGTTTTAGACTGTTCATATATATAATACTACGATATTTTCAATATAAGTTACAAGCCGTTCAAAAAAAATGAGTAAGACGGAGAACAATACAAAACCAATATTCTACGGAACAGAAAGGCCAAAGTTGCGTTTTTGCGTTAGTGTTTTAAATAATTTATAAAAAAAATTATTTTTCATTATTTGCTAACCTGCAATATTTGTTCAAAATCATGACACTGACTTTCAGCTCTCAGCTTTATACAGTAATTTGCTACGTTTATGCAAATTACTCACTGATTGGAAATTGCACTATTCTTAATATTTATATTTTAATGCATTTAATTAAACTTGTGATGACGCTATCGCATGCTTGAGTATATTTTGTAGATTTTCTTATATATTGCTTAGAAAAAGGTAATCCTTGTTGTTTTTAGCAAATGATATTTTCTAAATGACTGGAACTAAAAATAGCAGAAGCAAGAAGGACATCAGTTCAAGAGGAAGAAATAAACAAATGATACAGCATAGTTGTTATACAATTTTTAAAGCGATCTAGGTTTAACAGGCAGGTGTAATATGTAATAGATTTTTTTCTGTAGACGTACAATATTGTCTTTGATGGTTCAGCTCTATATGATACTTTAAAAATCTAAGCTTCTGTATACATGTTCAGTCTGCCTTTTTAACTTTATATTTTCATAAGCAAACAGTGTTTAACACCCCTTTTGTAAAAGAAAAAAATCTATCTATCAATCTCCTTGGTGGAAGAGCTTTGTGCAAGCTCGTCTGGGCAGGTACCACCCACTCATCAGATATTGTACCGCAAAATTACAGTACTTCGTATTGTTGTGTTCCGGTTTGATGGGTGAGTGAGCCAGTGTTATTACAGGCACAAGGGGCATAACATCTTAGTTCCCAAGGTTGGTGGCGCATTGGTGATGTTAGCGATGGTTTACATCTCTTACAATGCCAATGTCTATGGGCATTGGTGACCACTTACCATCATGCCCATATGTTCGTCCGTCTACCTATTTTATAAAAAAAAATTAAATCGCAGTTCTATGGCTCACATGTTCTACATAATATGTTTCTCATAATGCTTGTAGAGTTGTCAAACTGTACAAGTAATAAGATCGCCTACATGTGCTCATTATATCAAAAAATTTGCTCCCCTAAGGGATATCGTCAGTTTTTCAATTTTGTAGCGTTAATTAAGAAGATTTAGGTATTTTTAAGTTGTCTCTTTAGAAGTAAGACTAGCTCTGTATAATTTAAGTCTAGTTGATCTTTGTTAATTAAAATCGTACTTTCAAATAAAATCTTACTTTTATTGCATAACATGGTGATCCTTGAAGTAAGTTTAAATAACTATTTACGTAAAAATAAGGATAAGTATCAACCACTAAATATTCAAATTTATAAGTACATATAATAAAAATGTAATTTATCGCTTTCTCTACATGGAAGATATATGAGTAAAACTATTAACGAGAGGCCTTTATCAACGCATTAGAACCCAAAACAATGATAATTAGAATTTTTGTCTGTTTGTCTGTGCGTTTGTGCGCGTTAATTTTAGGAAAAACTAAGCTAATTAGGGTGTGGTTTCACTACTGTATTCTGACGTATTTCACTTAAAAAATAGTGTTTGTTTTATTTCAATCACTTTAAAATCAATAAAATAACTGTTCAGTTGAATTGGCTGAAACTTTAGCTGCCTATAAATGATGATGTTAAAAATGGACAGTTTCAGAGGTTTAGATTCTTCCAATGTTTGTTGAGATCATATATTTATGATCAATGTATTTAAATAAAAATAATGATGTACATATATTGCATGTATCATATATAATTATTGTTATTTAAATATTTACAATACCCAATCTAAAGGTGACGATTAAATCTATAAAGAAATCTTTATATACATCAGTAACAAAGGTACATGAGTGTTGTTAACTGATGTTAATTTTATTTCCTTTTGATTAAACTATTTTAGAGACGTAACATACAAATGTAATAAAACGAAACATTTTAAAAATTAAATAATTTAATAAATAACCAAATAAAAGTATAATTGATCAACAGGCCATAAAATTAATTAGTACATTATATACAATTTATCTAAGAGTTATCACTTGACCAGCGGGTCCAAGATCTGAACGACCTGGTTGAAGATCGCGTCGACGCTGTCCTCCGCGTTTATCTGGAAAATATACAAATATATTATATAGTCCCGGTTATATGTGAGGAAAAATCATATTTTGGATAGGATTTGCGTAAAATCCTTTCTTAGTGAGCGCCTGTCTACGTTGGGGAAGGAGTAACTGTAACAAATCGAGCGGTTAGTTTAGGAATTACGACTAGTCACGGTTGAATGCGCAAGCGATCGCTGGTTTTTTAGTGGGTATTCCGATGACCGGGGTGCACTTGGTGCCCTGGAGATACGGTGAGTCCCACATACCCTCCCACTGTTCCCGTGGAAGAAACGCGTCATGCATTTTTCCAGCGTAAAAAAAGCAATAAGGATTTTTCCAGCGTAAAAGAAGGAGATCTCGTGATGAGTGGTATTTCGTTAATGTATATAGATTTAAGCCATACAATTAAATACATAAACGAATAAAGGCGTTGTCGCATTTTTAAAATTTGTTGGATAATAAATATTTTAAGTCACGTCATGGTATCTCATAGTACCACCTCATATTTTTAAACTTTAAGAACTATAAATACAATGTATTAATGGATACATAAACAAGTAATTAACTTAAAAACTGCCAATTACTTAAAAACACTTTTTTGTTTCATGACACCTTATGTCCTCCACTTATGTTATAAATTTTTATATTACATAAATAAAAAAAATATATTTGGAATGAAGTATATAACAGAATAAGTATTTTTAGACAGAAGTTACCATTTCTTACCCAATAAGGTGTGTGAAGTAATTTTATTTCGGCATATTTCTAAATACAATGTAAATGCCCTACACCTGGGAAAATGGTTTTCTGGTAACGGAAAACACTTGGAGCTTGGAGCACTATAATTCCCTACTTTTGGATATTAACGTGACATAATAGTGTCGGTTTCAAGCAGTTCTCATTTCTGCTACCCGTCCTAAAAACTTGACAACCCGAACATTTTTTTGTGACAAAAGTCGAATCGACGAACGATATTGTAGTTTTATTTGTGGAAATATTATTCTTTATAATTGTACATTTTTTAAAATATGATGCTATTAGGTCATATAATCATTAAAAAGTACTTTAGTCTATTGTTCCATCCAATACAATGTCTTTTACTTGTGTCCGATGAAATTCTGTACTAATAACACGAAAACAGTGAATGATTAAATAAAGAAGTCGAAATACATATAACAATAATATAGATGCAATGGTCTTACCCTTTTAAGTTTGTCAGGGTACTGCGCGAGCACCTGGTCGTTGTTGTCGAGGAAGGTCTTGAGGCGCAGCTTGATGGTGTCCTCGTTGTCGTCGGAGCGGCCCGAGCTGGCGGCGCGGCCCAGCAGGCGCTTCGTCAGCGTCTCGGACGACGCTTCGAAGTAGATTATCACCTGCACGTTATATTACACGCTCGTAAATATCGGAAGATTTAAATTCTTTCAAATATACCATAATGTAAAAACATGCCGCTGTCATGTAAACATCTTAATCTTATCTTTCTTTCATTATTTCTACATAGTATTAAGCATGTAAGTTTCCCACTGCTGGGCTAAAGCTTCCTTTCCCTTTGATAAGGTTTGTCTATTCCAGTATGCAGATTTTCATCAGGCACATACATACGTACGACATCAATTATAGAAAGACAAGAATATAAAGATGAGTTTTACCCGGTTTCTATAACCAACATGGCACTTCTTCATAATAGTTTCAATTATAAGACACTTACAGTAGCTGGCGCAATGGTCTTCTCAAAGGCAATTCCTTGTGACTTCTCGCGTGGGTAGCCATCGACAAGAAAACCTTTGGATTCGCCGGCTTTCGCCAACATTGCTTCTTTCAGCAAGTCCAGAACGAGATCGTTGGGGACCAACTCACCTAGAATTATTATAAACTTTTTATAGGCCGTGGGTTCAAAACCCAGGTTCTCAGAATCTATGGCCTTATGCGGGATCTATAGGAAAAATACAAATTCTTACTATTTAATTAAGAATACTATAAAAAGTAAATCATTTTTAATAAATGCAACTTAACAACTTTTACCTTCTGATTTAGTATAACACTTGAAAAATCATCAAAGCCAGGTTTATGGTGTAAATAAAAAACAATTTCTTATACATTCGACTTCTAAGCTACCTTAGGGAAAATATAATAACCTAAGCAATTGCACGTATTGACAACCACAACGTCAGTAAAACGGTCATAGTTTCTTAGGTTATAAATGCCAATTTTACAATGGATTACCCCTTTCCATGATGGCAGATAGGCACTTCGCTCTCTCGGAACCACTCTTCACTTCGGCGCGCAGGAGGTCGCCCGTCGAGAGGTGAGTGAAACCATACTTGGCGATTATTTTCTCGCATTGCGTGCCTTTGCCCGATCCAGGACCTCCCAGAATCCACACAATTGGTGTCTTGCTCGGGTCAATTGGTGCCTAGAAGTGAACAAATTTTTATTTTTACGATCGCGACCAAAAGATTTTTTATTGCGATCGCCTAAGCCCAAAAAGATTTAACTTATTAATAATAATTAACTTATTAAGTCAGTCAATGTCGAGGATGGCTTGTACCTAATTGAGTCAATATTTAAGTAAATCTGATAAAGTTCACCATTATAATATCTATTATACGGCTTTGAAGAACAAAATTACAATTAGACAATGTGTTATTATAATACATTTATATACTTGATAAGACGAAGCAATGTCAGATGTTTCCATTGTATGTGTGCTATTACTTTATCCTAGCTGTGATGAGTGATCTGTGTTTTATTTTTAGATCAACGCCCTCGTCTTATTGCTACAGTACCCTTCTGTATTTGTTCTACTGTTAAACCACATGCAAGTATGATTTCAAAGCGTTTATTTACTATCGATTTGCGCTTGTAAAATTTGTGATTGCTTTAATTAATTGGTCAGCATATGCTGTAAAGATTAAAAATGTCAAATTATTGGTAATAATAGTAAAGATAATAGTGGCTACCATTTTTAAACCAAATACCGTATAACCTCATTGTAAGCACAAAGTTTTATGTATGTGCAATTTTAATTGTTCCCTTCTTATTTGATAAGGAAAAAAAATGGCGCAGGATTGGCAACAAAAGGTTGCTTATTTGATAAAATTACGCTGTCTTCTAGAGTCGAGACAGTAAGACAGAATTAACGTTTCAAGTTTGCTTATTTAATTTGTGTTCATTCGTGACATCTTGTGATTAGGAAAGTATCGTCAATTCGTATGTACAATGCACATTGTACGTAATATGCAATATATTCCATTAAAATTTTCACAACTATTTTTTATTATATATATTCTAAAGGAAACTTTTTCATCATCAAAAAACGAATTATAGAGAATTATTATTTACGAATATAATTTAATATTTTATTAGAAATTCCCAACAAAATACTGTACCGTGCGCTGATACGCTTTGCATTTTGGTGACATACACTGAAGTGGACACGCTGGTATTTTCTCTATAACTGGCTGTTCACACGGAAAGCATGGCTTGTCGTCCATGTTCAAGTAAACGCGATTTAATTTATATTATATTCATAAATAATGTAATGGGGGTGATCGTTGGTAAATATTTGTACTATGAAAATCTTAGTTTATTTTGACGTGTATTCTATTGACGTAAATATATTATATTTAAAAAAAGTTCCAATACCGTGGTTATTACTTTAGTTATTTTATTCGACAATTTTTTTATTTATTTTCTTATGTATAAAACTTGTTATATTAATACATAAACTCCTACATATATAATACGTAACAAAGGTTCTTTATTAACAGAACAAAAGCTTTCAGTTTTCGTTCTTTCTCTTTCTGATATTACGTTTTATTTTAGTTCTCTTTCATCTGAGTCTTACAATCTAAAATTTTATTTCAATATATCATATATTCACCCTGTTATATATTAATATTTGTGTAATTTATTTCAATATTATATTGAGTTCTTATGTATTTCTGATTTGCCTAATGTCGCCTACAAGTCAATGGATTATACTGTCTGTTTATAAATGTAAATATGTAAGCACGATAAAATAACCTATTTAAATCCAAATTATACGAAATACTCCAAAATATGGATAATACGCGTAAGTAAAAAACGATTATTGGGGAAAAAATGTTTTACTAGTAAATAACTCCTTTTGTACCCAAACAAAAATATTAATTTAACAATTCTTTACTATAGGTAGGTTACCTTTACCAAGCTAAATATACTATTCAATGTGGAACTATTTACGTAAGCAATTCATATAAAAATATCGTCCAAACTTTTCGTCTTGAATATTCCGACCTTCGAAAAGGTCGTCTGATGTAAACTAAGGTTAAATCGATAAAATATTCGAGTCCTAAATTCGCAATCGTTTAAATAGAACGAACGAGTACTCGAATACGATTTGGATCTAATTCAATTGCATAATAATAAATTTCATTATCACTCTCAATGAAATGTTTGCAATTAGTGAATGTAAAAATTTTGATGATTCATTTGCTAAATACTTTGTACGACTACGACTAAGTGTATTGAGTTATGCTCATTTTAATAATAAACTCGGTGGTAGGGCTTTGTGCAAGCTTGTTTGGGTAGGTACCAACCACTTATCAGATATTCTACCGCAAAACAGCAGTACATAAGTTTTGTTGTGTTCCGGTTTGAAGGGTGAATGAGCCAATGTAATTAAACGCACAAGGGACAACATCTTAGTTCCCAAGGTTGGTGGCGCATTGACGATGTAAGCGATGGTTAACATTTCTTACAATGCCATTGTCTATGGGCGTTGGTGACCGCTTGCCATCAGGTGGCCCATATTCTCGTCCGCCTACATATACAATAAAAAAAAACACGATCAATTTCATTATTTATATAAGATTAATGTTCTACTGCTGTGCTAAGGTCGTAGACCTTATTCTCTCACGTTGCTTCGGATGACTACACATATGGCACAACTTGTTCCGATTCGTGCTATCCTAGCTAAGGTGTTTCTCACTTTCACAAATAACGACATGAAAACAATTTAATGGGCCTTGATCACATTTGAAAACGCAATTTAGTTTAAGATTAATATATTCCATCATCTGTCATCACGGCTTTAACAAAAATGTTAAAGATTCTCTACATAGACGAAATAGTTGGCGAGATTTTAGTTTTGTATTATATTATTATCTATAATTGTAACATTGACTACGTCGTTGTACGTTTCTATTGTATATTTAGAACAATCTCTGACAGTAACGACTCGAGGCTGTCTATTTCAGTGATAAGCCATTGACAGTGACCGTCGTGTGGTCGTCTAGGAGTAGCTGCAATTGCTTCATTTTCAACTTCATTAATACGAGTCAGATAATTACGCAAAAAACCAAAAATAGCTTACATAGTTATTCTTCATACAGCATTTATGTATTTAAGCTAATTGACATAAAAAAATATATTCAAGTACATCGTTACTTTGGCAGAGCGTTTTTTTATAATTAGAATTTTCTTTATATATTTTTACGTATTCTTTTTTCGAACTTAATTTGATTATTTCCGCGTATTTTCGAGAGGTAAATTACGATTGCTTTTTGTTCGTATTCTTTCAATTTGCATATTGTAAGTACGAATGAGCAGAAACCTTGTTGGCACGTGTGCGAAGGTTTGTTATAACGTTTTTTAAAACGAAATAGCGCGTATATCGTATCGGATAACTGTTTATAAATAATGTTACTTAAAAAAGTAAAAACCGCTCAATGCACGTAGAAACTTAATGTTCAATAACAATAATACTGAGATGGTACCACCAAGAAGTATCTATGTATAATTAAGAAACTAAAATAAAAAAAAATATTGGTTGCCTGTAAAGTCGGTATACGGGCGAAAGTTTTACGTGACAACGACTTTGAGTGGTAAAATAATTTTAATGTGAATATTCATTCGTATAGTAGGAAGAAGGATGAAATAATAGTAACAATTTAAAACATTTATTTATACAAAGAATTATATTTAAAACATTAATTTATACAAAGAATCTCGCACTGAATTTCATATTAACAAAATTTTATTTTTTATGTCTGTCTCTCTCGCTCTTAGGCGGGCTAACCATGCCCGAGTGGAAGGGACGCGTGCCTCTCACTCGCTCTCATTGTGAGCGCATAACGTGAGCGGAGCGTAACGCAGTTTCTTGAAGTGTCACCCGGCAAACCAATTTATAAGACGTTGTCACGTCAAAAAAAAAAAAAACCTTATATTCGAATAAATTTCGAATAATTAAAAAAGTATTGTATAATGCATATCGGTGGTTCTGACGTTAGTGACTTATAAATTGACTAATTAAAAAAATATATATTATTTTTGTACAAGGACATCAAACAAAGCTCTTAATATTTATTTTAGGATCACTATTTTATGTTCGAAACAAAAATATGCACATAACGTAATATTTTATTCAATATTTTTCGTCACGTCAATCAATTTTGTCATTTTGACATTAATGGAGTATTGGCGGTAAATGTGTCTCACCACAGATAATATTGTATATTCCGTAAATATTTAAATATTCTTATATAAATTAGTTACTAACTTTAAATGTTTATAAATTTGTATGGGTCGTTGTTTTTGAGAAAATAGCAATTAGCCTCAATTTTCAGCCGTGATACTATAAAATAGAATTCAGCAGTGCCGGCAACACATTTCCTTACATTTTTAATGGGCACGAAGTCCGCACGCTTTTTATAAGTTAACCTTATGATTTTTCGTCGCCACAAAGTATTTTTTATAATTTGTCTGGAATGATTCAACATTATTTATTTTACATTAAAATTCTTTAGTTTTAGATAATATTTAAATATAACTAAATTAATATTAGGTATCTACTTATTATAATAACTCGTGACATAATGTAGCTTTAATACAATTAAAATTGAAAATCCTTTAATCTAGTTTTTACAAGCACATTTAAATCTTCATTGAGATTAATAAATCGCAACGCTATCACTGATCCATAAGGTAGAATCAGTTAAATCCCCACTTTTCTAGAAATAAAAAAAAATCTTAAACATTAACATATTCTCTATGGCTACTTTACACACTTTAGTGATTTTATCGTAGTAATGATATTAGACGAATTGAGATTTAGAATTTATTTTTAATTCTTAAACTCTAAATTACTAATATTAATTAATATAGCCATTTTAATCATTTCAATGATTTATTTTTTTAAATATCATATTTTTTAATATATTGAGTCTTATAACCCACATAATAAACAATATATATACTTAATATATATATTAAGAGTATACCTATAACAAATTAAATATTATCGTGCAATCTTCTATGTCGAAAACTAAAACTTGACTTGGCATAGACAAGCTCCGAAAAGATCTCGCTTTTCCGGACTAATGTCTTAGCCGAGGTGCGATTTCACAAAAGGCACTCAGAGATTACGTCATTTCATAAGCATAGAAAATAGGCTTAGCCTACGAATATTTGGATATTCATAGGCTAAGCCTATTTTCTATGCTTTGCGACGCGGTAAAGCCCATAAAGCCAACAATTCACAGATTATTTTTTATTGTTAATAGTTAGGTGGACGAGCATATGGGCCACCTGATGATAAGTGGTCACCAACGCCCATAGACAATTGTAAGAAATGGAACCACCAACCTTGGGAACTAAGATGTCTCTTGATTACACTGTAAGATGCCCGTAATTACACTGTCTCACTCACCCTACAGACCAAAACACTACAATAAACTTTAAAGTACTGCTTCTTTGCGGTAGAATATCTGATCCAGACGAACTTGCACATAGCTCTACCACCGATCAGATCTCAATGGTTTAATGGTTGTTCGCATGAGATAAATAGATTAATTTATATACCTTTAAATTTATGTTGGACTTCAAATTATGGTTCTCTATCTGCAGCCATGTGGCGATCAGAAGCACAAGTACATATAAATATTTACATTTAATAACTTTCTCTTCAATGTTACTGGTTTTCATTTAACTAAAACAAACGGGTAGGCACTGTTATGCATGTGTTTAACTTTTGTGTTTGTGTGTATATTTAATTTTATTTATCTTTTCAATTTGGTCGTATTATAATTCATATGTTGTGAATTGCTAAGTATTCGTATGTATTATGTAAAATGAAGTATACTTACGTCTGGTTACTTTACTCATTAAATAAATAAGGGATGGTAGAATTGTCTACGAGGAAAGAGTAAGCTTCGTCCTCTTCTTTCAAATGTCAAATTACTGATGTTAGAAAGAAAGGAATCTGTACGTAATTATACTTGTATATTTTTAAGACTTTCTATAAAAAAAAAATTGCTATTATATTGTTAATTTATTTAACATAGATTTTTCTACGATTGATAGGTAACCTGGATAATTTTACACTAGGAATTGTAAATGAGATTTGGGGAGATTGACGTAGTTGCCAGCATCACACTCGGCCGTGACTTGTGTATTTAGTAAATATTTGAAAGCTCTATACAGGATAAGTAAATAATATGGGCTTATGTACTGAAATACTAACAATTATATTATTTTGTCAACAGCGTAAAATAAATCTTTATAAATAAATATATATATATAAGAAATGCAAGCAAGCTGACCTCATAGCTTATGTTTTGTGGTGACCCATATATACATTCCTGTAAGATATTATAAACTTTGTCTAACAATGTCAATGAGGCGCTGCTGAAAGGATCTAACAGTGTTTTTTTTTATTACGATTCACTCGGGCACCGCACTAGCTTAACTAAAACTATTTGAGATCAAGGGAATAAATTGCACGTGGTGGTAGTATGCATTTAGGGCGTTGGTAGTATTTTTATTTGAATATAATAATTAAAATGTTTATACAATATAGAAGATAGTAGCGTTATATTTTCTTACTGATTGCCTTAATTTTACCAACGGTTCAGAAAGTAGTACCGAGAGTACTAGAATTGGAGAAGAAAACTCAAAAGGTCAGAATAAAGGGCTAAAAATACACGCACACTGAAAATATTGTAAGTAATACCAAAAATATCGAATTTTAACACTTCGTTTTAATATCTATAAATTTATTAAAACAAAGAATATTCTATTTGAACTATTTAAAAGCGAACCTTATTATTTTCATAATACATACGATTTTAAAGTAACAAAACCGATGGACCTCATTTCATCGTTATCGTCGTCATGAACTTTAAAAACACACAAACAAATCGGTTAAGACACATCAAAATAATACTTTGATGTTAAATTTACACACGTGGAAGCTCGCAAGTCCAACGCCAGCTGGCAAGCTCGTGCGGTGGCATACTGGATTGTTTTGGAAAAATCCGAGCTTATATACGCAGGGCATTTTGCGTCAATCCGTTCGTTTATTTTCAAGACGTAGAATAATAAAGTATCAAAATAAAATAAACGTCCGATTTAACCGTTTCATTCGATGATTTGGTAAGGTTAGACGAATGTTATAAGGCAATATTTAATATTAATATATAACAATATCGGCGATCGGCGAGATGGCCTAGTGGTAAGACCGCGTGAATCTTAACCGATGATCGTGGGTTCAAACCCGGGCGAGCACCGCTGAATTTCATGTGCTTAATTTGTGATTATAATTCATCTCGTGCTTAACGGTGAAGGAAAACATCGTGAGGAAACCTGCATGTGTCAAATTTCACTGAAATTCTGTCACATGTGTATTCCACCAACCCGCACTGGAGCAGCGTGGTGGAATAAGCTCCAAACCTTCTCATCAAAACGAGGAGAAGAGGCCTTAGCCCAGCAGTGGGACATTCACAGGCTGTTATTATTATCGGCCATTTGATCCCAAACTAAGCAGCTAGTACTATGGAAATCAGTCAAGTGGTATACTACTTTTCTTTTGTAAATACATACATATACAGACTCAGGACAATCAGATATGTTCATGCACACGAATGCCTGTCCTGGGTGGGGATCGAACCCACGAACTGTGGCGCGAAAGGCAAGCAACTACCAACCACGCCAACCGGCTCGTCATATTAAAGTCAATATTTTATTATTGTTAACCATGATATCTGTAACATATAAATTACATGTTTTTCTCTATGTTACGAGCATATTTCATTCGCTATAAAAAGTTCAATTACATTTTGGTAAAATATGTATTATAACAACTGAAACAACGTCTAGTTCTACGCATGATGATATGTAAGTACCTAGTTTTTCAATCTTACGTCGCTCGAGTCGTTTGGAAATTTATTTTTTGAAGTTCAGAGAGCATTGATCGGTATTGAGCCAAGAATAAAACGAACCGATACGAACCGAACGAATAAAAACTAAACCTTTTAGGTTATTGACTAATGTTTATTTTTTTTAAATAAATAGCAATCATAACTCGTTATATAAAAGTTATTGGTTTTCGAACGATGATGATTCACAGTTGAAAAGTGCTTATTTATAAGTACTAAAAATTTCCGAACTCATTTTAATTAGGATTGCTTATTTTAGTAGGTAGTTGGGCTTGGTGGTTTTTTTTATCTAACGTCCCTAGGGCCTAGCAAACTAGGCCGAAACTGATTAAATTGCAAATTAAACTAACACACGAAAGAGTACATGACAAAGATAAACTAAACGTTTAACATTAAACTGTTTCTCAATCATGTAAAGTATTTTTAATTTCATGTTTATGTTTTTGTGTAATAGATAAACAGACAGACAGACTGATTGAATGGTAGACAACATTTCCAAACATTAGCTCAGATGAAACGTTACATAAATAAACATTATTACATTTTGATGTTAGCTCTACGTAGAGCAATAACTCTATAACGCTATGTTATATACTCTTTAAATTTTATTATACCAGAAGTTTAGTTGTTGAAATACGACCGTACACTAGCTTCTCTAAGCCGAGTTGGCCCAGTGGCTACAACGCGTGAATCTTAACCGATGATCGTGGGTTCAAACCCGGGCAGACACCACTGAATTTTCAAGTGCTTAATTTTTATTTATAATTCATCTTATGCTTGACGGTGAAGGAAAACATCGTGAGGAAACCTGCATGCAGCATTCACAGGCTCTTACTTTACTAGCTTCTCTTATTCTACTGGATTTCATAATAATAAGCCTAAGAGCGCTCTCATAAAACTCGTAGACTCTGATGTCTCGGAAACGGTAAGAGTTACGTCTGTTATATGTATAGAATTGTATAGTTATATAAATATATACTAGTTATATAATACTATTATGTATTAATTATAGTTAATTTATTGCTATACAGTTTCGTTATTAAATTACTGAAAAAATACCGTCACTGGACGACCAGCAGATGAGAAGCATTGAAATTGATTATTGGTTATAGAGATAATTTGTAATTAAAGTAAACCAATTAATTAATATGGAGTAAAATAAATAAAAACTTACGGCCTTACTTATAAAAACATTGTTTAGCGGGTGATTTTTTAGTTGAATAATGTTGTGTCACTTTTTTACGTCAAATCAATAAGGACAGAACGAAATAAGTCAGTGTTTTACTGAACAGTAGCAAAGCAACCAGACAACTGATATACTAGTTTTCTTTTGTAAATCCATACTTATATATATCTGTGCACCCATGTTTCACCCGCGGATAATAAATAAATATATAATGAATAAAAATCAGCCTAGAACCTTCCCGATAAAAGGACTATACAACATAAAAAGAATTTTTAAATTCGAACCAGTAGTTCCTGATATTAGCCGGATCAAACAAACAAACTCTTCAGCTTTATATATTAGTATAGTTTACACCGACTCAGGTCAAACAGATAACTTAATGCAGACAAATGCCTGTCCTGGGTAGGAATCGAACCTACGACTTGCAGCGCGAAAGGCAAGTATCTACCAACCACGCCAACCGGCTCATAAATTGCAGAAAAAATACACCAAAGGCACAGACATGTCAGTGGAGATGCAAGTACAAGTAAAAAAGATTTGGTCCTCTGGAGTCTGGACGTTAGTATAGTATAGTTAGCATTCAGTTACCATGAGATAGATAAAAAAACATTTAATTACATGAAAACTCAATGGTGCTTCCTTTATATTGTACCCGCGACAGTTCATTAATTTTCACATTTATGATCTATGATGATGATATGATTATGGCCATCACGGCTCTCCGTAATAGTATTCGATGTTTTTCTGTTTACGGCGTTTGAATTAAAAATAGCGAAATATGCTGTAACTTGTTATGTAGATTTTTATCGCGAATTATAATCCTTATCAGAATGCATTTGTAGATATGACGTTAATATTAATCTAATGAAGAATAATCACAGATTTCTTTTATCTTTTTTTAAACGAATTATGAATAATATGTTTTGTTTTTAATGGAATTTTTATGATTTTTTTATAGTATAGGTAGGCGGACGATCATATGGGTCACCTGATGGTAAGTGTTCACCAACGACATAGACATTGACATTGTAAGTGAACCATCGCTTACATCACCATTGCGCCACCAACCTTGGGAACTATGATGTTATGTCCCTTGTGCCTGTAATTACACAGCCTCACTGACCCTTTAAACCGAAACACAATAATACCAAATACTGCTGTTTTGCGGTAGAATATCTGATGAGTGGGTGGTACCTACCCAGACGAGCTTGCACATAGCTCTACCACCAAGTAATAGATTATATTCATTCAATTAACTTCATAATACGATTCTAGTAATTACTAAACTACTTTAAATAATTTAATTATTATATCATTTTTAATAATAGCATGGATCGTTCCCGGATTTTTTTTTTATATAACTGTGTGTATATATTGTTTTAACTTTTCCAAATAAAGATTGGTTCACGATATCAATATTTCGAATTATTTTCATGTTAAGAAAAAATTAAATTAATTATTAACAAAATTATTAAGACCATATCATCAAAACATATCTACAAGAATTTAGAGTATTAAAACAAACAAATGATAGTGCACAAGTTGTAACAATTTTCCCACTTGTACCGATAACCGATTTGTAGCGTGAAGTGCGAGGCTTTTGTTTAAAATCGATAACGTTAGCTATTTATTTTAAGCGACTTTTATAAAAGAGCACAAGCATCATCTTAACCGTAGATAATATGGGGACTCTATTATTATCTTACCCATGACGTAACATTCCAACCGAAAAATATTTTTCCCTCCCTATTTCAACCGTACTGAACATATATACCACAGCAATTTAAAATGTTTTATGTAATACCACACTCGATTAATGATTTAATAATTGTAAGTTTAAGTTATAAAATGTAATAACATACCATTTTTTAAATGTAACGCGATCCTAGTTCCAAAATAAATAACACTACGTCCGACTACCGCGAGCTCTGCGGGGCAACTGCGGTTTGATTTGAGCGGTCAAGGCCATGGAAATTGTGCCAAAGACTCCTAAGCCACCTGACAGCGCGGGAAAGCTTCAGGCGAAATGGCGGGAAGTGTGACACCTATTGGATTACAGATTCGGTACTCATATTATTACATAGATAAAATACTGATATTTATAATTTCATTATTATAAACTATAGATTAATGTTGCTTTATCATTTTTAGATTGTTATATGAAATCTTTATTTTTATGAATATGGTAATTTTATTGAAAATTTTTTTTTGTCAAAAAACTCATCCTTTTTAGATTTAATTACGTATAGGTTATATTTTATTCAGGTCAATTGGCAGCAATTTGGTATGCAACTGAAAAGTATCAGAGACTGACCTTTAAATTTTTCTGACTATATGATTTTTGCTTAAACCTTAATATTAATTATCTATATAAAACATTGTTTTAAAATAAGCTTGGTTTTAATTTTTTTATTACCGTAATGAAACTTAAGCAATATAAGTAAAAAGAATACACATATATTTCCTAAAGGGTACATCAAATACCATCATGAAAGCGTGGTCCTTGTCCTGAATGCAAGATAATGAATACAGTTATTTGATAAGGTAAAATGGCTTACAATCAAAGATGATTAAGTTTATTGATTCTCCATTCGTTGAATGGTACCTGGTACAGTGTATCGGCATTGTTGTCGCTGTAATGGGAGATGGTAAGAGTACCATGGTTAACATTGAGGTTTTAATTGGTGACATTTAAATAGATTGTATGTTTAATGTTATACTTGAAATCTACTATATCCAGACTATTGTGTATGAAATAAATTTGAAACTCGTTGCGCGATCCATCATATGCCATACTGTAATCTTAATTATTTTAATTTATTTCTTGGTGATTATAAATCACACGAATAGCTTTCAGGCCAAAATCACAATTATATTAATATCGGTTGCAATACCGCAGCAGACCCGTCGGTCCTGGGTTCAAATCCCAGGTCGGGCCAATAAAAAGTTATTGGGTTTTTCTGTCGAAAAAATTCTCACTAGTAGCCATTGGAAGATGAAAGTGTGTACACTCCCGTGCCTCGGAAAGCACATAAAGCCGATGTCCTGTGCCTGAACTCCTTCCGGTCGTGTCGAAATACCGTACCATCGAATTATAAGAGCTAGTGAAGAGAGAGTGCACCTGTGTTTGTGCACACACTTGTGCACTATAATATCTCCTGCACAGTTGGCTCATCCCTCTTGAGATTAGCCGCCGAAGCCGAAATCGGTTTGGAGGACATTATTATTATTATTATTAGGTTGAGTCAATAAGGTGTAGCTTTGTATACAACCGTTCTTATACATCGTTCGTTCACATAGTCCTATATTTAATCAGTCTTAAGTATAAAATCAGGAGACTATTTTTTTATTTCGCTGGAAAAACGTATTTATGCGTTTCCCCCACATGGAGTGGGGGGAGGGTATGTGGAGCCGGTGCTGAATACCCACTAAAAACCAGCGTACCTTTATCGTCTTTGGTGGAGTGGCACGGGATCATGAAATCAGAAGACCAAGACACACACACACAGAGCCTTTTAGTGCTGATGACAATCTAGTACCTATATTATAAATTTTGGTATAAATATAAGTTTTTTTTAAAAAGTTTCTATTAAAACCAATTTTTAAGGGATATGGATACAAAAATAAAAACAAAATGATAACGATAAAAAAGTGCGCATTTATTGAATGTTTTCTAAACATATTACAAACTACAAACACTATGTATTTCCTTCTAAATTCCATACATTTGCAATATGCTCGTGATGTGACATCGTGTTCGATATTTAATGTTATGAGAATAAAAAAAAACAATCTTCCAATTGCCAGTCACAAAAAAAGTACTCAATAATGTAAACTATAAAAAAGACTGTTAAGCATGATTTATTCATTACATGAACAAAAATATTTTTAATTAAAAAAAAAATTATACACAAAAAAATCGTAGTTGCAACACTTGTGACGTCACTCACTATTAGTTTTTTTTATACATAGTCTTAGCTAAGCTAATCTCAATAGTATGTAGAAGGCACTTACATAGCTTAACATGTGATTTCGATAATCTTTACATCAAGTTACTGAAAATTTCTTCACTTTATAGAGCGTCCAAAAGCTGCGAGGTTACGTTTTAGCTTCTGTAAAACCACTGTTTATAGTCTGATGTAGCATTTCTGTTTGTCTGTACCTAGGGCTGAGGTACTCAACCTGCGGAACGCCGGGCTTTTGTGGTTGGCCCTTTTGATGTACTTTATTTTGAACTATTTTAAATTTAAAAGGTTTTTTTTAACACTACATTTTTGAATCAAACGGCTGCTTGTGACTGCAGTGTTTGAAACGTAACGAAATGCTAAAAAAAATATACATGATAAATCTTTGCGGTCCTCGACACCATGACTACGTGTTTATGGCGTACAAAGAATAGGTTGAGTATCGCTGCTCTAGGCTGAATCTTTGTTTGATCCTAATATATTCAGAGTTTCAGACAGTTAGTGGCTAAGCAAACGCTCCAATATACTGACATAGAAACATTGACAGTGACATTGACAAAAAATACATACACACGGCAGTGTTGATATCTTACAAAAGTATAAAAATTAAATTATAGAAATAAATGACAAGCACGACTTTCTTTAGCCCTCCCACATTGGATAAAACAAAATTGAATAATTTTCATCTTACTTCCTCTTCCCAGCTTTGAACGCTCCCTAAGACACGTTATATTCTTATAAATATTAAATTTTGCTATAATAATATTTATATATAATATCTTTTTTACAAACACAAGAAGTATATATTAAAATCTCATACTATGTCTATGGAAAAGTACCATGTCAGTTTTGAACGCTCCCTAAGACACGTTATATTCTTATAAATATTAAATTTTGCTATTACAATATTTATATATAAGAACTTTTTTACAAACACAAGAAGTATATATTTAAATCTCATACTATATCTATGGAAAAGTACATAATTATATGCCTCATAGTGACAGCCATCTTTTAAAATCAAAGTTTAATTAGATATTTATGATATTATACAAATAAAGAAATAAACAACTAATTCCTTGTCATAAACATACATGCATATTTAATAGTTATGATGAAGTAAAATAACAGCCTGTGAATGTCCCACTGCTGAGCTAAGGCCTCTCCTCCTTTTTTGAGAAGTTTTTATTAAGTTAATAGTTAAGGTTAATAGTTTTGATAATAACGGTAAAATATTATAACAACATTAACATCATTATCTTTCTATATAACGGTTAATGTGCTTTATTTTTAATAAAACCTTATTTTGCGTATTTTTACATATGCAACTCGTATCGAACGTCAATGTCATAAAATAGATAAAACATCCACTTACTCTTTTAATAAAATTTAATACACATTAGTTTCTAATAAATATATTATTTTTCTTTATAAAATTAAATTTTATCATAAATTTTGTAATTAAGTTATCTGGGGACGAATTCTACTAAACTTTAACAATTACGATACGTTCTCGATTCGATTTCGATTCAACTTTAACGATTCTATATTTATTCGTATCGTTACCGAACCGATATGATGTTAACATATACCGTTATGGCAAAAACAACATTAATTGTTAACTTGTATGCTAATAGTCGATAACTTACTTAAAGAATAGGAAAATATGTTAGTATTTTGTTAGTAGAATTATTGTTATCAATTTGTTAGTAGAATTTCCCTCTGTCTGTTATATCCAGCCGTAACATCTACTGAATGACGCCTACAAGAGTTGTAACTTGTAAGTTTAAATAAATGGAACCATGAGTAGGTATAGGAATGACTGCCAAACACTAGACTAATATTGTGTTGTCTATTTCGATCAACAATACTACTAGATAACGCGTCACGAACAAAACCAATACTCAAATGTGGCACCGACCATAAAAAGAAAGAAAACGATGTAAAGGTTTAATAATTTTTAACCTAAACTATGCCTTGTTCCCGAGCAATATAGTGCGGTTTAGATTGTATTGACATCCACTTACGATCTTACGCCATGAATGACAGAAAGACATAGGAAATGTACAATAACGGTTGTTCCATATTCAACCTTATTTCCTCAGCAATAAGTTATGATTGGACCATACTAATTTGACATAACCTCACAAACGTCATTGTGTTCTTACTTTTCGGGCCGTTTTTGAAGCGCTTACCGCTAATCTAGTACATTATTGAACGAAGGTTGTCTATGTCGTTATTTTAAATGCGGATAGAGTATAATGATAAATTATTTATTTTAATTATATCACTAAACAATCAACTTAGCGGCTGTTTCGTTAAGCACTGATGCCTCTCATTCTGTCATTATTGATTTGACACTTGTATGAAGAAGACAGCATTAACTAATCACCCGCTAAACCAACGTTAAGGTCATAAATTTAAAAATGTTAGTGCTTAAATTTTTTAAATAATACATATAGATGTATCGCAGATATGTCTGTGGCAAGATGAAGAGCACAGATAATGTATCCATGAGATAAATGCAGCTTAAATGTTGTCAAATATTTTATTGTAATTAGTTAAAAATACTGATCGATAACTACATAATATATTAAAGGTACGCTACTTTTAAAAATACGATTGAAATTATTTTGAAAGCGATTACAATTAAATATGAACTTTTGCTTAAATACTAATAAATGTGCCAAATAAAATGCGAGTTGTTATCTAACGACTAGTAAATCTATGTCTAAGTTGGCCCCTGTTTTGTGTTATTCTACGTGATACTAATTAGTAGTATAACATAAATCTAAATTTCTACAAATTTATAATGCACATATAATATGTACATATTTTTTCATTTATTCCTAGCACTAAAATGGTCCTCATCAGCCGGTTTTGGTCTTAAATGTCAAATGACTGACATTATATATTTTTTTAAAACTACAATATTAGTTATCATAAACAATTGGTGTTTACTGTGCGATTTTTTTTTATTTTTTTTTTACAATTTAATTTTGTTTCAAATTTAAGTTTGTGCATATTTTTTTTAGTTTAAACGCTTTAAATTGTTCGATAATTAATTTACAAATATTTTATTCTATCTAACTTCTAAATTTATTACTAATAAATATTAATTTTAAACTTTATAACTATATGAATTTAAATTCGTCCAATTGTGTACTTACTTTAAATTTGAAATCCCACTTTTTTATGAATAAGTAATTAAAATTATGTAAGCAAGTTTAATTTCATATAAATTTTTAAAAGTCCTATTCAATTTTTATTGACAGTTGTGCAAAAAGTTATTAACATTAAATTTAATTAATAAATAAATTATTACATTTTAATAGATAATTAATTGTTTACATTTGTAACTGTATTTATTGCAGATTTTTTATTAAGCTCCTATAGCTCAGGTTTATGTCTAGGTCGGGAATAATTCGCAATTAAAAAAAAGCAAGATATCTGAATTAATTCATTTCAATTCGTATCAGCTGTCAAAGTATACCTAATGTTAATAAATAACATAATAGTTTATATATTCTAGCAAAGTTTTAAAAAAACATTCGTAACGTATTTTTGTTATAAATACGCTGCAATATATTTTAAACAATAAATTTCATCCTGTCATTTAAATTTACTAAAAGTAATTGTGCTAGGGCACTGACTGTGTGCTTGTAAGAATATTTGTATTTTTAGTTTATATGTTATCTGTGGCGTAAGCACTACTGAGTACTGAATACGATCGACAACGACTATCAATAAACTCGGATACCGCATTTTACTTAATATTCGTGTATTTATTATTATGAAATTATATTAATATTTAATTATGATTACTAAGAATTAATTAAAGTACTATATTATCCAAAACTACTTCAAACTCTTCGGCACGTTATAATTCATCGTTCACGAGACGATCGATCGATGCGTTTACATGTTACTTAATATCTATATGTGTGTGCTCATAGTGATTTCTCCAGAACTCTGCTCATAGAGTCTCCTCACTTGGTCCTGCGTCATTTGCGAGACTGTGGGTATCTTGGTAACGTTGTTGATCATTGGCTTTACCTATAAGCAGTTTAAGGATTACTATAAAATCAACAGTATTATAATGAGAGGTTTTACTCGCAAAACTCTTACAGTTATCGACAGTTCACTTGGTGGTCGACTTTTGCTCAAGGCCGTCTTGAGCCGTCAAGACCACTCATCACATATTCAACCGCTAAATAGCAATACTTAGTATTGTTGTGATCCGGTTGGAAGGGGAAGTGAGCCAGTGTGACTACAGTCACACGGGACATAAAATCTTATTTCAAAGTTGGTGGCGCATTGGTGATGTGAGAAATCGATAAGATCTATCACGGCGCCAATGTCGGTGGTCGTCTAAATAGTGGCGTCTTTAAAAACCATTTGATTTACTAGTGTATAATACAAACCTTATTATTAGCCATGCCAATGAACCCGTTACCGACTGTCCCGTTTGGCAGTGCTCCGTTTTGTACTGACCCGTTCCGAGCGGCTCCGTTGGCGATTCCCGCCCCGATACGGGACACTGCATGCGCGAATTGGTGTATCGTTGTCCCATCTGATAATAATGCAATGTAAATATAATTTTAAAACGTAACAACAGCCACTGAACATAAACACACAGTAATGCTTCTTGTTGTGTTCGCATTAGAATACATGAGTCAGTTTTTTAGCAGGAACAAAATAGAAAAAACGTATAAAATGACAATTTACAATCAGGTCTGACTGTCATTTTTTGTCTGCATTCCAAAAATAATCTTAAAAACATGAATAATAACAGTTGTGAAAATAAAATTTGTTTAGAAAAATAATACATCGTACATACCAGAAACGTTACCGTTCTGTGGCAGGTGTGTCTGTGTGTTCTGTTGTGGTATCGCTGCGATTGCTTCAGCCTTCTCCATCTCCTCCACCAACACCCTCGTGAACTCGAGTTGGACGTCGGACGCGTCTGTATCGCCATCCACCTGTCAGATCATAAACCTTGAAGGTTTCATGGATTCATAGGATAAAAAACATTTTCTAAACGAGGACTAGACTCACGATCACGAGTCGATGCTGTTGGTCCAAGTTCTTTAGCATCGGCAAGCTCTGTTCCCTAAACACTTCGAGACGTCGTCTGAAGGCAGCCACTGAGTCATCACGTCGGCCACGACCCAGTTGGAGTTTCGAACAATCCAGGAGCACCATACGCGGAGTCACATTGAACTGAAACAAAATTTATATTGAATAATATATAGTTAAGTTTCTGTCATAAAAATTGCCTGGTACAGGTATATATAGCAGGGCCCCCATTTTTTACCCCCCGCTTTTAACTTGCTGTATATCCTGTGCTTTGATCATTTGATGATGAATAAATATATAAATATAGTATATTCAGTTATCTTTTAAATTGTACAAGTTCGCATGACTAAGTCAACACATTTAAAATATATACATATAGCAGATTTCTCCATATAATATCTCCTAAAACAAATTAGTCATGAAGTACATATACGATCATGATTATAACATAGAGTCGACGTCACACACCTCTCTCTCATACGATTGCATCTGCTCCAAGTCTCGGGGATATCCATCTAGGACGATGCCATGTCCACTGCGTGCGGCGTCTCTTACAGCGGCTGTCACCATCTTGGTGATCAAGTCCCCAGGGACTAGTTCCCCAGCACTGACTGCTGTGCGAGCGATATTGCCATCCGATGCCGGTCCTCCGCCAGCCTCGGCTATCGCCCGGAGACGTTGTCCCAAGCTATTGGAGAGACAAACATTTTAAGGTTATTTTTAATTTGTATATTATCTTAAGTATATATATATATATATATTTATAGATATATATATATATATTGCGATAACTACATTTAACAAAAAGTTATTAAATGATGATAATGATGTATGTTTAAACAAAGTATATTTTTGCTTGCGATGTTTTTCTTTTTAATGTTTTTTCCTTCGTACATAAGAAAACTTTGTTAATATATCAAGCAACGCGGAAGAAGTCGCGGGTCTCAGCTATAAATGAATAAGTATGTATCAATAATTGTGATAATATATCTTAATACTGTGAAAAAAACAAAACAAAGTAGATAAATCTTTATATATTATTGCTATTATGATCAATAAGTTGATATTTAATATTAAATAAAAAACTATTTACCTGAAATGCGTCCAACCGTTTCGTTGAGATACAGCTCGTTCGCACAAAGTAGCTTTGTTACTGCCGGGACCACCCACCACCCACAATGTTGGTGGTGTTGTCGTTACACCGTGGACACTTATCACTTCGGCCTGTTATTTGATATTTGATTAATAATATTAAAATAAAGCGTAATAATTTTAATGATAGAAAAATCACCAAATGTTTGCTGAGACAAAATATATCTTCGAGACAGTCTCGTGTTCGGATGATCATTATTGTTTAATCAATAATAAAAATAATACCTTAGGACTAAGAACTCTTTGGGTGTTGCCATTGACTGGTAAAACTTTAGGAACAGATGCGATCGGCAATTGAGCAGCCGATATTGGCATCACGGGCACTGGAGCGGCAGGCACTATTGGCATTTGTGTTGCTGGCAATGAATCCTCTTCAATGTCTACGTCTTGGGCCCTTAGTGGGTCATCTTCATGAATCCTCGCAGGTGCTGGTTCAACGCCAACTATTTCACCTGGTATAGCTGGAAAAACATATTTCAAAAATATATAATTATGACAATTGTTAAGTCATGTCGCAAAATTCCATTTAGAATTACCGTAATTTCTATTTCAGGTTTGTTAGGCAATAATCATTTTATTAGATTTGTCGTCAAATTATGATAATGACATTGAAATTTCTAAGATAATATATAATAATACCTGCACAAAAATTTTACAAAAACACTATAATATTGGTATAAAATACCTCGAGCACCAACACCAACTCCATTCATGCCTTGTTCTTCTACCGCACCGAGAATTTGCAGAACTGCAGCTCGAAAATCTTTGTACACCTCTTCAGGATTTCTTTCGCCATTGACCTGTAAAATTTACAATTTTAAGATCGTTTGTCGAGTGTTTTGTTGGCAATTTTCTATAATTTATTTCAAATATTAATTACCGTTAACAGCCAAAATATGTAACTTATAGTATCCCTAATTTCATTATTTATTACATTCCAATATTAGGAATATTATTTCGGAAAATTAAATAATATACCTACGGCCGAATACTGAAACGTCATTCAAATATGATTAGGACTCAATTGCTTGGAATGTCATTATTTTTCAAAATTTAGTATGCGAAATTTGAAATTCGAAGACGTTTCAAATATTTAAGCCCCCTTCATATTTGAAAGACGTTTCAGTATTCGGCCATTAGTATATTTCTAGACTCGACGGATTACCATACACGTAATGAGAATCACACTTTTCCTAATCCAACGAAATATTATTCGCTAGATCGTGGTCCTTAGACTGTAGTCAAACATAACGATTTCAACATTTTTTCCGTATGATATGAATATGCCGAACCTAAAAGACTTACGAACAAAAAGTTCATAATTTTCTGGGTGTAAATAATAATAATTAGCAAGAGAATAAAGAATGATAAAAATAAGTCCAACATATGTTATCCTTTTCTACCCAACATTATTGAGAACATTTCGAAGTGTGATTAGTAAAATATTCAGAAGTTACTCATATTGAGTTTCGATGATGGAAATACTAATAATTTATTTTTCGTTCAATTTTCCAATTCATGGGACACAAAACGTTTTCTTCGTAATATCAAAAGTCGTAGAAACGGGGCCAATGTAATTAATGGTTTAATGTATTTTTAGTCGCATTTTTGAGGTGGATAAATGATAAGTTTTTTCTATTTTTAACCGACTTTGAAAAAGAATGATTCTTAATTTGGTTGCATTTTTTTAACATTTAGTTCTTAATTTATTAAATAACAAAGATATTTCGACTCATCAAACAGCCTGGTGTTTTATATAGTAAAACCTAAGATTTACTTTGTAAGAGAGATGTTTAATCGCATCTTTCGACGTCATTGTGCACACAGTTCCTCACATTGCCTCACTTACCGTTCCAACCGGAATACAAAAATACTAAGTATTGCTAATGCGGTCAAATATGTGATCAGTGCGTGGTACCTACACAGATGCACTTGCACACAGCCTTACCACGAAGTAATACTTGTAAGTTATCAAACAAAAATTAAGGCAATACCTAAATAATCTCCTTATCGACCCTTTTCGTACTTTATGTAAGCTTGATATAAATAAATCAAAACCATGATTTATGTTGTTTCGGGAACCTATTTTTATGAGCAACACAAACGCAATTAATTGAATCAAAAGTAACATTTATGAATACACATACAAACACAGTTTTATTGAATAAAGAGTAACATTTACACCAATTTAATTGTATGCGATGGAAAGTTCAATTAGCATGCGCATGTAATTTCAAACGCATAAAAAAATCATTGCAGTCATGAGTAATTTGACTTGATAGATTAGTACAATTATAAAAAGTAATTCAATAGCTACCATTGGTGCTGTCTACGAATCGAAAGGCTACGACGTAGCTATAAAGGACAGCAGAGCTAGAGAAGCAATCGCTTTGTCACCAGGTAGAAAGACGCGCAAAAGTTAAAATTCCAGGGATACATAAGCCTTGTTTGTTTTTTTTATCATTAGACCAGCGTTTGACCGTTGACTTGCCAGATATAAAGCATTGACACGAAGCGTCTAGGATGTAGCATGTCTAGCTTGCCTAGAAGATAATTGCTTACTCCGGATTTGATACCGACGTTGTTTGATTTTAATAAATGTGGTAATTATTATTCATATGGTATTAGCTGGAATTGTGCAGTGAAAGCGACGACTAAAGAGCATTGAAAGATAATCGCGCTCTACCCTGACCGACGACCAGGGCCGGGTGTATGAAGATAACAAATAGTTATATGAAGTCAATTAGACACTATTCTACTGTAGCATTTAGTACTTTTACAGAAATGGCGGGTTATATTCGCCTCGTGGATGTCTTTTACCATTGCTTATAAATATATCGATCGAAATTAAATACATATAAAAATATCGTGGCATTGACAATAAATCTACTTATAAAAAAAAAACTATTTGTTTTATTTTTTATTTTAATCATTTATCATCAATCTCCAGAGAGCACGGACTCTCTCTTTGTTTAATTTAGGTAGATTTTTATTGCCCACAACAATTTCATCTCAATAACTCAAATACAAAAACAAAAAAATATATATGTTTGTTTCATAGCACAACAATATTTCTGGAGATATCAATTTTTTTAATTTTTACAAAATACTTAAGTACAGACAGAGCCGTGTTCCACTATACGTATAGCACAACACATTTGTCCTCATAGATACAACGATAAAGTTTTCATTAGAAGTTCTAGTGGAGGTCTCTGGCCGCGCCTACTGCCACGTGTACAGACACGGTCATTTATTACTGAACTAAATACGATATTAGCCGCTGTTATTAAATTTTCACCGTTAACTTCGGACACCTGCATAGTCGCACGTCCTCGGATAACTTTCTAGCTTATGTTATATAACGTTTCATACTATATAGTTTGAAATAATACAATATTATTCTGATAAAAAATAATGTGAGTCAAATTACTTATTTCTAAAATAAGCCGTAGAAGTAGCATAGGGACTTATAACTCATTTTTAATACAAAAGAAAACAGACTGTAAAGGAACCACTTTCGGCAAAGATATCCTTTATAATTATATACATATAAGGTTTTTTTTTATTGCATAGGAAGGTGGACGAGCGTATGGGCCACCTGATGGTAAGTGGTCACCAACGCCCATAGACATTGGCATCGTAAGAAATGTTAACCATCGCTTACATCGCCAATGCGCCGCCAACCTTGGGAACGAAGATGTTATGTCCCTTGTGCACAACACAACAGTACCAAATACTGCTGTTTTGCGGTAGAATATCTGATGAGTGGGTGGTACCTACCCAGACTTGTTTAAGCCCTTTTTTAAGATTTAGTACAATCTAGCCCTACCACCAAGTAACTTAGAGCTATTCCACTACTTAGCTTGGGCTACGCATACCGCGTAGTCTCGGATTTACGCTTCGGCCTTAAAATCTAGGCAAGCCAAAGTCCATACCGCCAAAAATAATATTATAATTTTACTCTATCTACTTTGGAATAGGGGGACACAAAAGTGCCTAGGAGCCTTGGATCTTTTAATGTGTAATGCTTGGGATGCGGTTACCTGTACATAGAATTGCCCAATAATTTTGTATTTTTTGTAATGTCCTATGACATTTTAATTACGAATATCTTAACATCGTATAAATAAATATCATAGCGTAATTAAATCTATGATAATATCTGTGGATGTGACTTGTTCACCGGGCATTATCACATTAATGAATACGGGACATTATTACAATAATGAATACAACCTAAATCATTAATAAAAAATAACAAGTACCTGAAAAACCTATGAAAACGTTGTATTTAAAACAATTTCTTTACCTATATATATATAATGACTGCTAAAAGCATTTAAAACGAACATAGCTTTCACATAATTATGTTACTCATAAGTTGATACAATAAAAAAAAACAAACTTGAATAACATGAACGCATCGATTTTACTGAATCATCGAGCGTTGTGTACATATTTTATTCTACGAATAAAACTTTATCGATGTTCGATCACACAAGTCATTTTATTATCATACTAATTTTCGGCCGAGGTTTCACATGTGCAATTATTTGTATAAGTATTTTTTATATATAATTTAGGAGGGCTGTTAGTTAGTAACCTTGTGTACTTCTTTTTTTTTTATGTAAGAGGCAAACGAGCAGGAGGCTCACCTGATGGAAAGTGACTACCACCGCCCATGGACACCTGCAACATCCGAGGACTTGCAGGTGCGTTGCCGGCCCTGGAGGAAAGAGTACGCTCTTGAAGGTTTTTAAGTCATATCGGTTCGGAAAAGTCGCCGGCGAAAGCTGGTTCCACAGAGTGATTGTGCGAGGCAGGAAATGCCTTAAGAAACGCACTGTTGTGGATTTCCAGACATCGAGGTGATGGGGATGGAATTTGGAGTTCTGGCGCGATGTCCGTTGGTGAAATTCAGCTGCCGGGACTAATCCAAACAACTCCTCAGAACTCTCCCCGTGATATATGCGATAGAGGATGCAGAGTGATCCAACATCTCTACGCAAAGCCAAAGGATCAAGCCGGTCGGTAATACCGACGTCGTCGACAATTCGAACTGCTCTACGTTGAATGCAATATCCAAGACCAATATCTAATGTATTATTGGACATTCTCCGTTAACTATAATATCTAAAATGTTATACTGGCGCCTGTTTACATATTCTCCCACTATGTTTAAGCCGGAACACTATTATACATAGCAATTTATCAATTACATACATCAAATCGTTTATATCAAATTATACTTACGTTTGTAAAAACTATTAAAATCAATCAATTATTATTGTTTTTATTCTTAAACACGGTCTTTCTTTCAAACATTTTTTATGAATATTATCTCTCTTTCTAACACAATTGATGTGACAATCAAAAGAAGAAGACACAACTAACAACAATATTTTTTTACACAAATACCGACACTCCCCCCCCCAAACAACAATTACCTTACGTTTAAAGCCGTTAATATCCATGGTCGAGTAGAAGTCGCAATTATAATTTATTATATATATGTACTTAATAATTAATACTTTATATTTTAATAATTATTCAAATTCAAATTTCAAATATCTTTATTCAATATTGAAGTGTTACACTTCCTTATTGATTGTCATAAACCTATACCGGTTCGGAAATAAAAACGTCAGACCTGAGAAGAACCGGCGAAAGAAACTCAGCGGGGATTTTTTTTTTCAGCTCATTATTTTCATCAACTCAACAACTACCTCGTAATGATGAAGTTGCATGGGAGTCCACAGGTGGTTTCATTGTCTACGGCGGACGATCTGAAATTCTATCGTCAACGTTTATGGCCATAGTATTGACTTTACCTATGTTTCATAGCTTTTCTATTGAAAGGGATTGATAGATATGTTATAAACATATGTGCTTAGGGTTACTCGGTAGTACCGTACTGTACTGTACTATTTTTAAAATAAAACTACCAAATATGTACTACAGGTCAGATAGCTTTAGACAAAGCCTTAAGTACTCACAGAAATAACTGTAACGCGATTTAAATGACAATTATCGTCATCTATAAACGAAAAAAATGAAACAAACATTCGATAAACTGTGAATTGATCTTGAACAATATGTATAGTTCTATACATATATGGTCCATATACGTGGAAATTAGGAATGCATGATGAATATGGAAGTAAAATATATATCTACATTTTACAGCAATGGTTCATTCAGTACCAAGTACTACATTATTGGCGTTGAAATACCTAACAGCCCAAGCTACATCGAAGTTCGAAGGGCAAAGATGTTACTTTCCGAAACATCCGACATGCCGATCATTTGTCGATAAATGTTGTTAGTGACACGGGTATTGTAAAGATGCAATTAAAATTAAGGAACAGAAGAGGATGGAAGTAAACATTTTAGTAATAATAATAAAAAATATACCTATGCGACTGTGAAAAATTAATCATAATTAACAGTCAGTAGTAAAGTTACATATATAACATGCTACTTGAAACCAAATAAAATTATTGGTTCAAACATGAACCAACTTTGGTATATTGGACGCAGTCGATTGTGACGTATGTACCTATATACATATATACGTACATAAATGAGTTCTCCTTGACTCAAGACGAACTTGACATCGAAACATCGATATTTTCTGAGCAAAGTTCTGAAAGCAAGTATTTGCTTAGTAAAATATGTATGCGGCGGTCTGGTTATTGTCGATACTTGGACGGTAATTGATGGGATTTGGACGATAATTTCCAATGTTTAGTTTTAATTGTAACTAAATATTCTAGCAATGTTGTACGATGTTTGTGAAGAAAAGAGAAATATTTTGAATTGTTTTTAATGTTAAATATATTGAGTATTCAGTAACAGCCTGTGAATGTTCACTGCTGGGCTAAGGCCTCCTTTCCTGTTTGGAGAAGGACGGTTTGGAGCTTATTCCAACACGCTGCTCCAATGCGGGTTGGTGGAATACACATGTGGCAGAATTTCAGTGGAATTAGATACATGCAGGTTCCCTCACGATGTTTTCCTTCACCGTCAAGCACGAGATGATTTATAATGACAAATTGACAAATTTTGCACATGAAATCAGCGGTGCTTGCCCGGGTTTGAACCCACGATCATATAAATGCTTACTGTTTTGTAAAGTCAACATGTATAGAAAATAAACCTTAGACTTGAGAAAAATTAAGAAAAACTAAATTAAAAATGCCTGACAATCAAAAACAAACTAAACTAACATGTCACGTTTCGGTGTGAATATAGTGGAAGTGCCATTTAACTTATAAATATGATAGGTAGACTAATATGGTAGGTACCAAAAATTCTCAGTAGCATCTGGAAGTCTGGAAGTCGTTAAGCCGTTGGTCCTGCGCCTGAACTCTTTCCGATCGTGACGGATTGCCGTCCCATCGGAATATGAGAGCTAAGAAAAAGAGAGTGCACCTGTGTCTGCTATACTATAATATCTCCTGCGCAGTTGGCTAATCTCTCTTGAGGTTGACCGCCGTGGCCGAAATCGGTCTGGAGGACCTTACTTTACTATGATAGGTACCTTTATAATGTAACTACCTATACTTTAACCTTAATCATTACTTTAAGCATTCTTATACAATACAAAAAATAATAATGTTACTATTCAAGAAAATTGTAGTAAGCACTCAAATCGTCGTTTTACGAATATTAAGGAAACTATAGAGTTTCCTTCCAATTCCTCTCGGTAGAATCTCGGTGGTAACTCATTCATAACCACATGTAAAAGTACTTGAATTTTTTTTTTATTTGATTCGATTTAAGTAACTATATTATATGAAAAAGGACTGACAAGAAACTGAGACAACACTAATTACATAACATCCATAAAATATTTACACTTATCATACTTATATATCATTCATGATTATTGATAAAAATAACCTTAGCAATGACCTATTTATTAAAATTTTCATTATGTTTTTGTTTTTTTTTTTCAATTCGACGAACCGGTTGGCGTGGTTAGTAGATACTTGCCTTTCACGCCGCGGGTCGTGGGTTCGATTTCCACCCAGGACAGATATTTTTGTGCATAAACATGTCTGTTTGTCATGAGTCTGGGTGTAATTATCTATATAAGTATGTATTTACAAAAAGAAAAGTAGTATATGTAGTATTTGAGTTGTCTGGTTTTCATAGTACAAGCTCTGCTTACTATAGGATCAGATGGCCGTGTGTGAATAATGTCTCAGTATATTATATTAAATTACATACATACATATTTTATTAATGTGACAAATGCGCTCCGTTTTCGTAGCAACTTGACAGAGACTGGTGCGAATAATCCCTTGCGTGTGTCATGACCATAATCCTTAGCAATGCATTGGCTAAGAGACTTATCCAAGATATCTAACAATGTGAATGTTTAGGAGCATCAGGTATTTAAAGTTCATTAATAACAATAATAATAATAATTTATTTACTCCCAAAAAAATAGAGAATCATATACACAGTTAGTAGTATTATCTATTCCTATGGTTTTACATTGCCAACTCTGGTGGTGGACCTCTGACCCCGAAACTAATATAAATTGTAATATCAGGGTCAGCGATTCCTCGACAATTAATTGCACACTAGATTAGAGAGGGAATGCAGTTCATTATCGACATTAGCTTCTCGTGATAAAATTTTCAATGATCATAACATCGTCATAGTAAAAAAAAGAGAATTATTCCATCAATTGATGTAACCAATAAATATCATTTACACTTTATAGACTGGTATTATTTCTGCCATCTTAGTCTTTTATTTATCATTTAAAATTTCTTTGCAAATTGAGTTTAAATACTTTAACTCGCTAAAATCTGTGAACAATTCATAGCACTGACCACTTATCTAATTTGGCCCATTTGCTCGTTCGGCTACATTTACTTGGTGGTAGAGCTTTCTGCAAGCTCGTCTAGGTAGGTACCACCCACACATCAGATATTCTACCGCAAAACAGCAGTACTTGCTATTGTTGTGTTCCGGTTTGAAGGGTGAGTGTGCCAGTGTAATTACAGTCTATCATTTTAGTTCTCTTAGATGGTTTAACATCTCTTACAATGCCAATGTCTATGGGCATTGGTGACCATTTACCATCAGGTGGCCCATACGGTCGTCCGCCTTCCTATGCAATAAAAAAAAATAACAAAAATAAGCACATTAACTACCAAAATTTAATTCACACGGATCAATACCAGATGCAATAGTTTAGTAAAAAATACTATTGTTACATAATATTTGGCAAATACATACACACATTTCTATTTACATAGATCCAATTCATATTAAACCGAAATAAAGTGTAAAATGAAAAGGGAAAAATAAAAAGTGGCCCATGAGGGGATCGAACCCGCGACCTTCGCGTTATTAGCACGACGCTCTAACCAACTGAGCTAATGGGCCGGTTGAAATAACCGCTGAAAAATAAAACTATCATGTACAACGAGGCCATAAAAACTATATCACCATTGAAATATATGTATATCTTTTATATGTTTATAAAAACATTAATTTTTGATTGCGCTATGGTAGGTACAAATTTTTAGTATTGCATTTGATTCAAAAACGAGATTTTATAACAAACAAATACCTAAGCCTAAGAATTTGTGTGAGTATGTGTGAACGTGGCTTAAAATAGATCCTTTTTTCACACTGGAAAAACGCGTTACGCGTATGGTATTCGACGGTGTTCAAGGCGCCGAGTGTGCCCAGAATCGGAATACCCATTGAAAAAAACCAAAGGTACCTTTTCCGTCTAGCTGGCGTATTCGAAACCGTTTACTACTAAAAAAACACTGAATGTATTATTCTATCATTCTGACGCGATATCCGGTGGGGAAATGCAGCGGCCAGGATTAATCAAAACAATTCCTCAGAGCGATCCCCGTGATAGATGCGATAGAAGATGCAGAGTGATCTAACATCTCTACGCAGATCAAATGAATCAAGCCGGGTTAAAATTAAAAAATGATTTACTTGGTGGTAGAGCTTCGTGCGAGCTCTTCTGGGTACGTACTACCCACTCATCAGAGATTCTACCGCAAAACAGCAGTACTTGCTATTGTTGTGTTCCGGTTTGAAGGGTGAGTGAGACAGTGTAATTATAAGCACAAGGGACATCTTAGTTCCCAAGGTTGGTAGCGCGTTGGCGATGTAAGCGATGGTTAATATTTCTTACAATGCCAACGTCTATGGGCGTTGGTGACTTACCATCGGGCCCATATGCTCGTCCGCTAACAAAACAAAAGAAAACCACAGATAAACAAACATAGAGTCGTTCAATGTTATTCTGCCAAACAAAAAACAAAACTGGGGTGTAATTCACAAACGCAAATTACGACGGCGATCGTCGTTTACGAGACACTGACATTGTACGTGACCGTAATATGACATGGCGATCGATACTAAACGTGACCATGTTTTATTGATGGCTATTGATCTGTCACAATACGTATTTGTGATGTCACGGCTATTGGTCTCAGCCTCATTGTCTCACGAACTTGTAGCAATTATCCATACAAACTTCCATCCCCAATATCTTCATCCTAAGGGAAGAATAATTGAAACGATGTAACATCTGGATCTTCTTAAGCATACTAACTTCGAAAAATGACGATAATACAAATTTTTCAGCATTTCATTCCCTACTGAACTGATGTTAAAGGAAGACTCTTAAAACTGCTCAACACTTATCTACATACTACATAAGAATCTTCTTAACAAAATATGCTTCTAGATTGGTGAAGTGAAGTGCGTAGTATGTCAGTCAGTTTAAAAATTAAGTAAATCTGAATTGTTTTAAAGTGAAAATGATCTGCTCACTATGATGATGAGAGTGACATTTGAGTTTTATTTATAATATAATAATATCTTGGGACATTATTCACACACGGCCATCTGATACCAAACTAAGCAGAGCTTGTACTATGGAAACCAGACAACTGTTATACTTACATATACTATTTATCTTTTGTAAATACATACGTATATAAATAAATACACCCAGACAAACAGACATGTTCATGCGCACAAATGTCTGCCCTGGGTGGGAATCGAACCCACGACCTGCGGCGTGAAAAGCAAGTATTTTACCAACTACGCCAATCGGTCCGTCTGGTTTGACTGCAACGTTTCAATTTAATTACGTGTGTGAAATGCTCGTTTCATTATAAGAGGATTTGAACGTTTTGGTATAATTACTCTAATACATATTGGATAATTTTGAGTTTAGTTCAGTGCATTTCAACTCAACTTTACTTAAATTTTTTTAGACATATACCTGGGGGTAAATGTTGCCATGGAAGATAGATATATTATTATTTTATACGATTAGACATATTATGTTATAATTATAAGTTACTTATGTATCATTAATTATATATAAGTAACTGTAACTATTCTTATTTTTTAGATCTATTTAGAATTTCAATAAGTTGGCTGAAAGCGATCCCATGTTGGTATAAGTTCAAACGTTTGAACATTTCCATTTTGAAACAACAACAACAGTATTTAATTCATAAAGTATATGTCATGATAAAGTACAAAACGAAGGATGTAAATATCTCAATACAGGGCATACGTCATATTCAAGATTTAGAAGATTTTACTCCGCCGAGCCGCTACAATGCGGAATTTGTAAAAGCGACATGTGACTGATTTTCAAGTGGCATTTGAAGAATTTCTCAAGATTTTTTACTGCGTCCGAGCAAGAGAGTCGAATGTCCAACACCTATTAAGGATATAAAAAACTCTATGGTACTTGGTTTTAATTGTACCCGCAATCTTTTGTTAATATTCACAAGTAATTGTAAATTAAATCAATGTAAATATGTAACAACTTCCAAGCCATTCTTTAATTTTCCAAAAGATTTTATCCAAGCATTTAAGAATCAGTTTTGCAGCGGCAAATTAAAATGTGAATATTTTATAAACAATTGCAAGTTTACACGTAGCCCTGTTTATATTTGAAAGTAAAACAATAA
Source organism: Nymphalis c-album (assembly GCA_963151315.1). NCBI lineage: Eukaryota > Metazoa > Arthropoda > Insecta > Lepidoptera > Nymphalidae > Nymphalis > Nymphalis c-album. Next base: position 12,902,064 of record OY720590.1, on the reverse strand, counting down.
TTTAACATACAAATATAATGAACGGAAGGCTCTGAACCAGCCATTTTCGTATAAAATATGCAAATGTAACTGCCGGTGACGGACATTTTCTTTAATACACCTCCCGCTATTACAGTTATGACGACTCGCTAGTGTAGATAACGGTTAAATGTTTGCTTTATGTAATGACTACTTGTTACTCACGCAGTTTGTAATACTTTACCCAAAAGCACGGTAAAGCAAGGTGTAATTAAGGTAATTATAGGCACAAGGGACATAGCATCTTAGTTCCCAAAGTTTGTGGTGCATTGGCAATGTTTTTTTTAAGTAATGTACAATGCTACTGTCAGGTGGACCATATACTCGTCCGCCCAACTATGCTATAAAAAATCTACCTCTCTAAGGAAGTCTGTTTTAAGTTATATAATATGTATGTAAGCGTGTTTTGTTAGTAATTTTCGCCAACTGTAGGAAGGCTATTGTAATACCTGGTGTGCTACTTGGTGATACTTGGTGTTATGATACTTCTCACTAATGACATCGTACTTAATATTGTTTTGTTCCAGTTCGAAAGCTGTGTGAGCCAATGTAATTACAGCCTAACGGACATAATTTCTTACATTCAAAAGATGGTGGTGTATTGGCGTATCAGAAATCGTTAATATTTATTACGGGCACTAACTATCGGGTTATCGGTTTAAAAATTATCGATTATATCGCTTCACTGTTTGATATAAACACATATAGCAGAGGAACATTTATTGTGCTAGCAACTTCATATAACATAACAAACGAATTCAATATATTACTTGAATAAGTTATCTATTATGTCTTCGTTCGGGTAACCTGTATAACACATAACATTGGGTATATACATTTTTATTGACATTTATACATTTTTTAAACTTGAAATTATACAATAGCATTTGTCAATGTCTATGTCTTAGTTACATTTCAAATCGATTAATTATTTATTATTTCTGTTTAAAAAAACAAAGCGTCTCATGATTATATATATCTGAATATTTACTCATTCAGATAAAAGGTTAATTTATTACTGTTATAAAAATATATAATACATCGATAAAAAATATTATGAGATAATATTTTCGACGGATTAATATAATAATTTATAATACTATTTAACGATAAAAAATACTTTTTAACGTCATGTGCGGAGCAGACACTTTTTATAGGAACAGAAGGACAAAAGACACTTGATGATGTCATCAATCGCTTTTTTATATTGGACAGCAAATGATTCCACTCAACCTGATGGTAAGTGGTAGTAGAGTCCAAGTTTCAACCTATTAAACATCCTGACCGCTAATATATCACACTTCTCCTCCTTGAAAAGAAAATTTGGAGCATCTTCAAACAATATGTTCTAGTGCGGATTCTTAAATACATATGTGCAAAAATTCATCCAACTGCATAAATTGGCGATGTTTATTTTCAAAATTGCACCTTTTTTTTCGTGGTGAAATCCATCATGAATACCATCCATATGGGATGTAGCTTAATGGAGGGTTATGTCGGACTCCTACCGACTAAAACCACCACGGTACCCTTCCCGTCTTAAGGGGAGCGCCACGGGATCGCTTGCGCATGCTACCGTGACGCTCCGAGACAAAATTGCACCTTAGCTTAGCACCTGTTCAATCATAAACAAATGAATCGCGTGAAAACTTAGCGGTGTTCGGATTGCAACCTGGTCAATCTTCGTTTAAGCCGTTCTAACCTATTGACCAGCTCGGGTTATCTTTGTTTATATACAGATTGAAATATAATTCTCGTGATAATTACTCCCGTACTTGGAGAAATCATGAATATGTAACCTGATATGTCTCCGGGCTACTATTAAGAGTTCGTTGACTGAGAAAACCCAAGTTAAAGATTGTGTTGGTGATTTCTTCGACCCGGAAGTATGAACCCTGGATGTCCCAAAGTATAAGATAACTATGAAAGCAAAGTTCGTTTTAAAATTTAGACTTTGTACAACTCTTTGTACAGTTATCGAAGGCATTTCATGTTAGAAGATTTAATTACATTCAAGACACTTGCTTCATCAGCTAAAAAAGGATCTTTGAAAATCAACATTAAGGGGGGATAGGAAAAGTAACTTGGATTAAATATGACTTCTATGAAGTAAGGACGGGCAGCTAGTATTAAAAAGAAAATACTGTTTAAATACAAGGTTAAAAATATATGCCGTATTCATCCCCACAGTTTTCATTGGAATAGGATAGGTTTTCCATTTTACCCAAGCTAACAACCGGCCCATTAGCTCAGTTGGTTAGAGCGTCGTGCTAATAACGCGAAGGTCGCGGGTTCGATCCCCTCATGGGCCAAAAATACTTTTTAAACCATATTACAGTGAAATATAAATATCAGAAGAAAAAGAAGAATGATAGCAAATACTTGATATCTATGATTTTGTTTTTTATTTACTTTTAATATGCAATACATAAAGACATATGTTAGTTGGTGTTACACAAGTAAATAACAGTATTGGTAAAGAGCATTTTATTAGATAGACCTACTTAGTAATGCTACGGTTTATCGTAGCATTGACGTCACACATTATTGTAGCTTGCTACGTAGTTGTAATGATTTGTGATATATTTTATTAATCATGGACACTATATTTGTTGTAATTTTTTTATTATATACATATATATTTATTTAATTATGAATAAGTCGTTAAAGAAGTTATGTCATATTTTGAATAATTTTGAGATAAATCAGTAGACATTTACCATAATAAATTAAGTCATTGTTAATGATTATACATTACACATTGATGTTTTCAAATGTATAAAAGGAGTGGCCCATGAGGGGATCGAACCCGCGACCTTCGCGTTATTAGCACGACGCTCTAACCAACTGAGCTAATGGGCCGATATCGTATCATGTTAAAATAAAGATTACATACTTGAACATTTCTTAATTTTTTTATTTCATCTTTATATTAATATAAAAAATAATTAAAACGGACAGAGTAATGGGCCACCTGATGACTAGTGATCACCATCGCCCATAGACGTCGACACTATAAGTATTATTAACTATTAGATCGCCACCAAGAAGGAACTAATATGTTATGTTCCTCGTGCTTGTAACTACACTGGCACACTAGCCGTTAAAACCGGAACACAACAATACTAGGTTGTGCTTTTTAGGGGTAAAATGTATGATGAGTTGCTTGCCCAGGCTTGTACAAGGGCCACAAGACCTTACCTTTAAATGGACGTGGAAATGTATTGTTAATTAATTTTAAGCACGTAAAGAAATCAGTGTTACTAACGGCCGAATTCCGCATGCTAAATTTTAAATTAACGGCGTCACAAATAATTAAGTTGCACTTAATATTTGAATGGAGTTTCAGTATTCGGCCGTAAGTTGTTTAAAATGAACAAAAAATAATAAATGTTTGAGTTGTTCCTCATAACTTGGCTTGAAATATTTTTGAGAAAACCTAGTCATAGACGAAATAAAAACAATGTTAGTACAGGTACAATAATATATTAAAAGGCAAATATTTTAAATATACTCAAGTAAAAGAAAATCAAATGCTCTTAGGTTAAACATACACATAATATGCAGAATTAAAAGTTAATTTTGATATGGAACATGAAAAAATGTTTTACATAAGTTACAATAATTTATTTATAGTGATTAAGTTACGCAGTTTCTTTACTTTACTTTTATTATTTAATTGACTTTTACTTGTTAAGTTCTTACTTTCGGATGTTAAGTGTAATAATGTGTTTACGGTGGTAATTTCCAGCCAGTTGCGTTCGCTTTTAAATAATTTTGCATACTCTGTGCAATGTGCATATATTATTCTACATTATATGTTCTTTTAGTACTTTCTTGTGTAATAAACGCTAGCCAACCAAAATAAATGAAGTAATATTGTGATTAACATTAATTCTATATTTTGTTGTATTTCAAGTCACCCTACCAATTCGATTCTGAAAATTCGATACTGTAGGCCTCGATCAACACTACTATTAGATAACGCGTCACGAACAAAAGCCATACTCGAATGTGGGACCGACCATATAATGAAGAAAACGATGTAAAGGTTTAATAATTTCAACCTAAACTATGCCTTGTTCCCGAGCAATAAAGTGCGGCTTAGATGGTATTTATTTATTTATTTATTTATTTATGGTCCACAAAACAGATTATAACTAAAGACACATTTAATATATAAGTAAACATTATAAGCAAGCTAAGTTATAACCCAACAACTATGTGAACACAGATTGTAGACGAAATATTTCACTTATAAAAATCAAATAACATCAGCACTTAAGAATACATTGTACACTTTACAAAAAACGTTTACAATAAATGAAAAGAAAAAATTATACAGAAAAATATGAACAAGTTATGACAATGAAAAATAAAATGAAATTATGAAATGTTGAAATGAGGAACTAAATAATGAATAAGAAAATAGATTTAATCACTATTATTTGTTGTTAATTGAAAATATTGAAACCAATTGTTTTCTAAATAGATTTAGGTTATTGTTGAAAATGTCAATACCATCATCCGCGTCTTTTTCGAGAAAAATTTTGTTATATGTGCGACACATACGACCGATAGGATTATGATATGATATGTTGTTATTGTATGCGTCCAGGGTAAATATTCTAGGGTGTCGGAATTTAAAGTTAGTGTTTATGTTGATGGATCTTAAAAGCAAGGGTGAATCAATAACACCGTGTATTATTTTATGCAAATATACTAAGTTATTGCAGTCACGACGCATTTCTAGTGTTTGCAATTTAAAATGACTAAGCCTGTCATTGTAGCATTCGAGTTTACGTCCGTACTGATAGCGAAAACTGAGCAATCGTAAAAACCTTTTCTGTACGGCTTCTACCTTTTCACAGTGAGTGGCATAGTTAGGTGACCATATAACATTATTACTACATTATTACTACAACACACTGGTATTGACATTCACTTACGATCTTACGCCATGAATGACAGAAAGACATAGGAAATGTACAAAAACGGTTGTTCCATATTCAACCTTATTTCCTTAGCAGTAAGTTATGATTGGACCATACTAATTTGAAATAACCTCACAAAACGTCATTGTGTTATTACTTTTCGGGCCGCTTTTGAAGCGCTTACCGGTAATCTAGTACATTATTGATCGAAGACTGTAGGGCTAAGATTAACTTTGATAAGATGTTAACGGAAGTCTGTTTTATCATTGGATCATTTTAATTACAATCAATGCAAATACTTATATCTACGAAAGGTCCCTGACGGACATTTTTTTTTAAGAAAGCAAGGTTAATCATTGACGCGGAATTGAAATGGGTTACTTTTTCTATAAGCTTTATTAACGCGTAGCAATGACGGGGATATATAAATTAATAATAAATAGTTCTATCCCTCTAGTTATTACTCAAGTCATTTTTAAACAAAAATCGTTTAAAAAGTAATATGGCCCATGAGGGGATCGAACCCGCGACCTTCGCGTTATTAGCACGACGCTCTAACCAACTGAGCTAATGGGCCGGTTGGATGAACTGCTGAAAAACAAAACCACATACGCTGTACATTAAAGTCATCTTATTTTATTTATCAGAATTCTATTATATAATATATTTACTATATTTATTAAGTAATAACATTTCGGTTTCATTGTACAATCTTATTAGTAGATAAATATTAAGCATTCCGTATGTCCAAGGTAATATTTATTATGGAAATTGTCGTTAAAATATGCAAACAACATGAAATAATTGGTGAATATTATATTTTAAATGTATATAAGTTATTATATACCCTATTATTGCTATAAGGCAAGACGTGGCTATGTAAACATAATGTGTGCGAATGCATAGTAGGCAGAATCCTACAATAAATGCCAAGTAATTTTACGTGTAGAATTTAACAGTTTCATTATGTATTTATTGTAAATATGTTGTCTATGTAGTTATATACAACACGTCAGATGGAGGATTTAATAAAAAAAAAAAATAAACTATAAATTCAAATAAACACGTCAATATTCTACCGCTGGAACAAGACAATACAAAGTACTGCAGTTTTGCAGTGGGTGGCCTACCTACCAACCTACCCAGACGAGTTTGCATCAAGCAGAGATTCATGAGAAAGGTTCTATAAAAGTTAGCTGAAATATCAAACATCAAAATTGAGGAAAAACCTACCGATTAGGAACTTTACTAACGTGCGCCGCGTAAATCAATTCGATAAATTAGAATGATATTTATTACCATATAAACTTTAAATATAGACCCTCATACTGCTCCTGAAGACGAGTAGCTACTTCAATATAACTTTATGTCTGAATTGCTATTAAATTGCTGTCGGTTGATTTTATGACAGTAACTACTAACTACATTTAAAAATGTTTGTAAAATCATACAAAGTAGTATTTGTATCATTGGTATTATAAAGTAATAAATAAATACATTGTAGGACATACATGTACATACATGTAGTAAATACGTTTGTATATAATATGTAATGGAATGGATCAATTTTAAGTTACAAAATATCACGATCATCTAGTAAATATACATACAATATTGCACCGTTGATTTAGTGGCTAGATATAAGACTGCAGTTCCCGAGGTCCTAAGTTCAAGCCAAGTCAAGGCAATCAAAAGTTATTAGGTATTTTTGTCGAATATTTCCAGTAGCAAACGAGTCTGGAAGTTTTAACCCCGTGCCTCGGGAAGTAAGTAAAGCCGTTGGTCCTGCGACCGAACACTTTCCGATCATGTCGGATTGCCGCCCCATCGTATTATGAGAGGGATTATTTGCGTAAACGCTTGTGCACTATAATATGTCTTGTGCACGTAGCTTATCTGTATCGAGATTGGCCGCCGTGACCGAAATCGGTCAGGAGGACACCATATAATAAAAAAAACACAAAGGATTCTCTTAAAAAACGATATCTTCTTATACTCTAATCACTTACCGCTATGAGCATGTTGCTCTGATCAAAGTAATCGGCGACTGGCATTACGTTCTTGTAGAAATTGCTTAGTTCCATCCGCGCCAGACTGAGCACGACGTGCCCCAGCCGTGCGCCGTACTCGATCTGTCGCTCGAGCACCCGTTGTCTCCAGCTCACGAGCACCACGCCACTTATCGTCTGGATCTAAGGATATTATAAACAAAATTAAAGCGCTGAATACATCATTCTCTATTTAACTACGTTATTAAGATTTTTTTTAAAACATTGGGCAAATATTTTAAGGCCGAGCACGATCGAGTTAATTGCAAGTGCGTTAAAAATGTCGTTGATAGTGTATTGGAAATAAAAGTTATTTTTTGCACTGTATATATTATACTCATCACCTTTTTGTTAGATATGAAAAATAATAGGTAGGTGAACTATATATAATTTTCGTCATATGTTACCAATGTACAAATGTTGGGTAAAGTATTTTTTTTTTTTTATAGCATAGGAAGGTGGACGAGCATATGGGCCACCTGATGGTAAGTGGTCACCAATGCCCATAGACATTGGCGTTGTAAGAGATGTTAACCATCGCTCACATCGCCAATGCGCCACCAACCTTGGGAACTAATATATTATGTCCCTGTACCTGTAATTACACTGGCTCACTCACCCTTCAAACCGGAACACAACAGTACCAAGTACTGCTGTTTTGCGGTAGAATAACACAGTAGCACAGTAATAAACACTGCGGCACAAAATACGGTTAGAATCCCAGCATCCAATTATAAGCAAAATGAAGCACGTGGAAAAACAGTGATGCTTGCCTGGCTTCGAACCCGTTATCATCGGTTAAGATTCACGCGTTATAACCAATGGGCCGTTTCGGCTTTGTCACAGGATCCAATAGCAAACAAATTGTCATACGTTTGTCAAATAAAACTGTGCAGTAAAATATAGTAGCTCGAATTCACAACTAGTAAATTGATAACAATTAGACTTAGTTGCAATCCAATACAATGATGCTACAGTTCGATTGCCGGTTTACATGTGAGAAGTTTCTAGAACAATAGGTGACCCAACGTCTGTTTTAATCAGACATGTCATGCGAGTTAGCGTATTAGCTCGATCGCGTGTGTAATTAATATATTTACTAATGCGATCGAGATATTATCGGTGACGGAAACACTTGTTTTGTCATGAAGGTTGTTTATGTGCTCTAATTCACATTAACGTACATTGCTGGATCTTAACATGAATTCGACGACTTTCAGTACATACAGTGCTATGTACCGAAAATAAATATATAATTATTACTTCTATTTCAGTACCGTAATTCATTTGTGAGGTAATTTAAACGGGATCTTACAATAGGATCCCAAAAAGTGTTCACGGTACCACTTTTGTTTAGGGTAAATAAAAAAAAAGATTATGCTAGAAATATGCTAAGCCATTAAAAAATACTAATTTATTTATTTAATATCTTTGATTAGATACAGATAGCCGTATAAGCAAATTATGACAAATAACAAAAGTAGAAAAATACCGTTTCTGGTTTTCCATAGGTCAGAGTATTTTCTTTACCGAAAAAAATATATTCAATAAGTCCCTACTTAAAAGTGTTGTGATTCTACATGTAAGTAAAATAATTTATACCTTCTCCTGACCCGCAGTCAGTTAATACAACCTTTATTCGATCGCTTAATACTACGGCACCAATCAATTCCACGAGTCAACCATTACTTGTGGTCCCCGTGGACCGGTCCCGATACAATTACATTAGACGACATGTATATAGCTGTTATTACATAAAACGTATAAGTAGCTTTTTTAATAAAATTAAACAGACTTGGACTATAGACTTATTATATTTTAGCGATATAAATCAACGCTTTACAATTAAAATGAAAACCATAGACTATTTGAATCGATATTTTGCTAAATTAATTATAGATTCTGTCCAAGAGGGAACCGACAACAGTCATTTATTTATTGCGATAGTTGAACCATCAACTTTTCACTCATCATCACCATTTCAGCCTGAAAACGTCCACTGCTGGACAAAGGCCTCCCCCAAGGATTTTCACAGTAGCCGATCTTGCGCTACCCGCATCCAACGGCCTCCCGCGATCCTTGGGACATCGTCGGTCCACCTTGCCTGTCCACGCTGCGTTTTCCGGTTCGTGGTCGCCACTCGAGATAGCAATTCTTCAACTTTTCACTAACCACTTAAAATTAACAACTAAAACAGATACTTTTACAAAGTGAAACGGCTTTAAAGGTGTAAACATTATTTAACGTAAAAAAAAATAAAAAAAAAACAATAAATATATGAACCAAATATCATCCATGTAAAATTTAAAAATTAAATCTTAGCTACCGATCCAACAAAATTAATTGAATCGTAAAAAAAATAAGATTATAATAATATTATTGAATAACAAATAATAAAACCAAAACAAGGATGGTACTATAAGTAGTACTCATGGATGGCTTGAGATCAACGCCATGAGATCGATTAATGAGATCTGTCATCATATACAATTAAATTTATCAATATGAAATTCAAGGTTTTTTTTATCAATTAATAACTGTTTACGGTATCACCTCTCCCGTGGCTCGTTGCGTGATGCTGCATCGCATACGATGCTGTCCTGACGGCAATAGGCAAAATAGACAAAAACTCAAAAATTAATAAAATCAAAAAATAACTATATACATTATGAAAAAATTCATAAAGAAAGAAATATGCTTCGGTTAAAAGTGACACAATACACAAAACAATTAAATGAAATGAGGAATGGTTATGAGGCTGATGTAAATGCTCTCCAGGCTGAGATCTCATCGTTACAGACATCTTTAAAAAATATGTCAAAAAAATATGAGATATCTCAAAAAGAAATATCTGGTCATATTGCTGCCATGGACGACCTACTAGATTTAAGTAAGTACAACTCAGAGCGCTTTGACTCACTAATAAAAAATTATGCATGTGAATGTCAAGGCCCTCCTAAATCAGTGGATTGTTCAAGGCTGAGTACCAATCCAGTGTGCTCGTCTCAGTCTGCAGCCCATGACAGCCTCATATCCAATAAAACACAACATGTTCCTTACATTAATCACACCAAAATATATAGTGATGAAATGGGAAGAAACATGGGTGTCTTTATTAACAATATGTGTAAGGGACAATTAGTAACTAATTTTTGTATGCCTGGTGCTAGTTATTCACAGGTAATTAATAGTATTCTGAATAGTACTCATTGTCCTTCTACCTCATTGATTATTCTTATTGGGAGAAGGGGAAATGTAAACAAAAAAGCTTTGGAAAATTATTATTCACAATTATTACAATTAAATGTAAGAAAAATTATATTGTTTACATTTCCTTATATTAAAGACATGCCACAAGAAAACTGTAACAGATACAAATTAAATAACTTGTTACATATCATGACAAATACCAATTATGTAACAAGAAATAATTGTAAAGATATAAATATAAACCTAATTGACATAAATAATATTATTACATTTAAATCTTCTTATATATTGACATATGATAGGTATCACCTATCACTTTTTTATAAAAGACAGATAACAAGTTTGTTATCATATTTTATTTTTAATAAATCAACCAATTTTTTGGTTGACCAGACCACTGCTTCTATTGAGCAGTGTAATAATAATTATAATTTGACATCCAGCAATTTGGAATACGTTCCAAATAATTTAAATTAAATAATAAGACAATAGAGGTAGTCTCTGGCAATAATTATAATATATTAAATGAAAAATTTAATGATGACAAAATAGTTCCCGTTAAAGCCAATAAAAACATTAAAAAATTAAATAATAGAAATCAAATTAAAATTGTAAGCCTGGTGCACCAAAATATCCAAGGAATGCTAGGGAAAGTACTAGAAATTGAATTATTTTTGAACTGTAACAATATTGATATACTATGCTTAACTGAACATTGGCTTTTAAAATATCAAATTATGTTTAACTTTAATGGGCACCAGGTGGCTAGTTTGTTCAGTAGAAAAAAAGCTATATGCGGTGGCTCCTTAATACTTCTCAATAGAAAATTGAAATTTAAAGAACGTAAAGATATTGTGAGCCTTTCTATTGAGCAAACTATAGAAATAGCCTGTGCTGAGCTTGAGCGTGTCATTGTTGTATGCGTATACAGGCCCCCCAGTGGATTATATGAATGTTTTGAAAAAATATTGGATGATGTATTAATGAAATTGTCTGGATCTAATAAAGAAATTATTGTTTGTGGTGATTTTAATATAAATTTATTAGATAACTCAGCCACAACTATTAGATTCAGATCATTGTTAAATTCATATAATCTAGTAAATTTATTTTTTAAACCAACTAGAATTACAGAGTCCACAGCAACCTGTATAGATAATATATTCACAAGTCTTATTCCACAAAATAAAGCTATTATTAATAAATTAAGCTCAGATCACTGTGGACAAATAGCATCATTTAATTTTGATTTAAAAGAAATAAACAAATCACAGAAGATAGTGTTTGTTCCTTTGACCACAAGCCGTATAGAGAAGTTTAGAGGTGATATTGTGGCGAGCCTCCCTTTTTTAACTTTTAATGAGAATCCTAATGTTTTATATAACACTTTGTTTAAGTTAATTAGAAACAAATTCAACGCCATATTCACTTCTAAAACAGTTAATAAACAAACCTTCTCGGCATTCAGTGACTGGGCGACCATTGGAATTCATAAAAGTAGGCAAAGAATGTACGAGCTTTACTATGAAAGAACGTACAATCACAGTGCTTCTTTCGCTAATTATGTAAAAAACTATTCTAAATTGTTTAAAAAAGTATGTTCTTTGGCAAAATCATTACATATTAAAAATAAAATAAAAAATGCACATGATAAAATAAAAATGACATGGAACATTATTAATTGTGAAACTGGTAGAACTAATTTCCGCAGCTCCGAAATGTCTGTTATTAGTAACAATAAAGTGATTTGTAACGATCGGGAGGTTGCTTCTGTTTTTGAAAAATTCTTTACTGACATACCAGTTCTAACAACAAAGTCGCTCATTTCGTCTCCAATTGTTGCTGAGTCATTGATTAAAGAAAATGTAAGAGAATGTACTGTTAACTTTAATTTCTCTTGTATAAGCATTAATGATATATTAAAAACATTTAAGACTTTAGAGATTAAGAAAACAGCTGACTTATGGGGTTTATCTGTAAAGGTGATAAATTCAATTATTGATGTAATTGCGCCCCACCTTGTAATAATATTTAATAAATGTGTTCAGAGTGGTGTATTTCCTGACCTGATGAAACATAGCAAGGTAATTCCTATATTTAAATCTGGTAGTTCTTCAGACCCCAATAACTTCAGGCCAATTTCAGTACTACCAACCCTCAGCAAAATATTTGAAAAAATTATTTTAAATCAATTGCTTGCTCACTTTAACAGACACAATCTGCTTCATAGAAAACAATTTGGATTCACAAGGGGTCGTTCAACAACTGATGCTGGCATTGAACTAATTAAGAATATCTATGAAGCATGGGAGGAGTCGCAGGACGCTTTAGGGATTTTCTGTGACTTATCCAAAGCATTTGATTGTGTTCAACATGAAACTCTGGTCAGGAAATTGAATCACTATGGAATCAGAGAAGGTGCGCTCGAGCTTTTGAATTCTTATCTTAAGAATAGAATTCAGAAGGTCGACGTTAATGGAAAAAGATCTCCTGGGGTTTCAGTTGGTGTGGGGGTCCCTCAGGGATCAATACTCGGTCCCTTTCTATTCTTGATTTACATAAACGACCTGCCCTATCTTGTAGGTAATAAACATGACATAGTATTGTTTGCTGATGATACCTCTTTGGTTTTTAAAATTAAAAGAAAACAAGTACAGTATGACGATGTAAACAATGCTATCTCTGATATAGTACATTGGTTTAGTGTTAATAATCTTATGTTAAATAATAAAAAAACAAAAGTTGTAAAATTTAGCGCACCAAATGTAAAAAATGTAAAAGCTAATGTACATATCAATGGGGAGTCGATGGATCCAGTTGAGTCCGCTGTATTTCTTGGCATTACTGTTGATGCCAAGTTGCAGTGGGCCCCCCATATTGACGGATTGGCGAATAGACTAAGCTCAGCGGCTTTTGCAGTTAAAAAAATAAGATTTTTTACCGATATCGATACGGCCCGTCTCGTATATTTTAGTTATTTTCACAGTATCATGTCTTACGGCATTATGCTGTGGGGTAATGCGGCCGCTATCAATACGATATTTGTATTGCAGAAGAGGGCTATTCGCGCAATCTATAACCTAGGAGCTAGAGAATCCCTAAGACAGAAATTTAAAGAAATTAAAATATTAACTGTTGCTTCTCAATACATACTATGTAATGTTATGTATGTACGGAAACACATTAATGATTTTGTGAGAAAATGTGATACTCATAACATTGGTACAAGGAACAAACACAAATTAATTACTCCCGTTACTCGACTTCATAGAGTCAGTAACTCTTTTGTGGGGCAATGTGTACGTTTATACAACAGGATCCCAGAAAGCGTTCAAAATGTTTCAGTTACTAAATTTAAAAAAATTGTAAAGGAACGCTTGTGTGCTAAAGGTTATTATACAATTAATGAATTTATGGATGATAGCACACCATGGGAATGAGACGATCGCCGCATGGCTATTTCCTTTTGTTTTTTTTTTTGTAAAAGACAAAAACAGACAAAAAACAAAAAAAAAAAAAAAAAAACAAAAACAAAAACATCAACCCGCTGAGTTTCTTTCGCCGGTTCTTCTCAGGGCTGGGTGTTTCTTTTCCGAACCGGTAGTAGTTTCTAGTTTGACAATCAATAAGTAAGTGTAATACTTCAATATTGAATAAAGTATTTGAATTTGAATTTGAATTTGAGACTAGCCATTTGCGCGGGACGTATTATAGTGACAAAGCGTGTGTGGATACACAGATGCACTCTCTGTTCCCGGACTTCTAAATCCGACGGGACGGCAAATCCGACACGACCGAAGAGTTCAAGCACGAAAATGAAGAAGCACGGGAATGCACTCATTCACTGACTCAGTCACAGCACTCACTGCTGCAGAGATTTTTTGACTAGTCCAACGAGGCGGAATAAACTGCCAGGTTGCACATACCCTTTATATAAGCCAAATTTATCTGATTTATATATTTATTTATTTATCTTTTTTTTATTACGACTGCTTTCTAGATTATTATTATAAACAAACTGATAAACAAAAGACAAACTCTTCAACTATTTAGACATTCTTACTTATACTATAAATGCGAATGCGTGTTTGTTTGTTACGCTCTCATGTGGTAACTACTCAACCGATCACTATGAAATTTTGTACGAACGATGTAAGGAGTACAAATTAGTAAAGAGGGTATTTAACACCTCCCCTTTCCTAATGCAACGGTGAAGCTCGGGTGAGAAAAGAAATATGTGAGTATATATTTTAAGATATTTGCTATACTACCTGGTATTTACACCACCGGTACAGATTTGGTACCTAGATTTACTCGTCGGTAAAACTTTGTGTATGCTCGTCTGTGTAGGTACTAGGCACCACCCACTTACCAGATATTCTACCGAAAAGAGCTGTACTTTGTATTGTTGTGTTACGGTTTGTAAAGTGAGTGAGTCAGTGTAATTACAGGCACAAGGGTCATAACATCTTAGTTCCCAATGTTGGTGGTGCATTAAATGAACCCTATATTTATTCTTTCATATTTTTTTGCATAATAATATAAAATTGTTTATCCAGACACTTTAACTTTCAATAATAATCATGATGAAATAAAAAAACCTTCTCGCAAAATTCGACCTTATTAATATTAGGTCGATAATCTACAATCGATTGTCCCTATTAATGATTAATATCAATTCGGTATAATGTGCCCTTAACGTAGACGGATGTGTTACATTGATGATTCTCCACGTCCTTGACACACTAGCCACAAAATTTCGTTAAATGAACCCGAATCCATTAACAATGTAAAAACCGTGGGAATGTTTCAAAGAAATTACGCGTGGTTAATATAAATTGGGGTGTTTACTAATACAAAGATGGACTTTTATGACATCCATGACAGTAGGCACTGTATGAACGCTATTTCGTTATATGACGTGACCTTGGTCTACTGCCATTTCACTACTGAACGCCGCGTAAAATAACTTCGTCCCACAATCAACTTCTGTGACGAATTTGAGAGTACAGCATTGTAATAGATATTTTGATCTCTATTAAATCGTCTCCGAAAAAAATACAGTTCGAGGTTTTCTCTAACTCGTTCTTCTTTGACATGCTGAATCCGAACTTGCGCTTGACTTTGAGTATAGTTTCGTAGTAAACATTTTTACTCTTTTCCGTATTTTTGCCAAAAACGCCATAAAGCTAAACGGATTGTCTGGACTACTATGGTCACATTGCTAGGACTCCAGTATCATGTTAAGATGCAACGATTGGTTTAATTTTATGATTTACAAAATACAAGAATATATATATAAACACAATGTAAGACTTTAATAAAATATAATGCTTTTTACTTAGTTATTTATTAAATATTTTATTTTAAGGCATGAAATAGGATGAAATGAATCAAATGAATGAAATAGGATGTTAAAATATATAATTGCTTGCAGCAATTTAGTATTCCTAGCTACCTGTCACGTCTTCGGGATATTTTACGGGTAAAAATCATAATAACAACTTACTTTGGAATTATTTTGGATACGATTTGCGTTATATCTGTTCTTAGTGTTTAAATCGCGAAGTAACTATGCTAAATTTTCAGAGAAACTTATATATAGATTAACCTTATAATACAATACTTTAGTATCGTGATTGACTGCCTCGTTGGTCTAGTGGCTTGATATAAGGCCGCAGACTCGGTTGTCCTGGGTTCAATTCCCAGGTCGGGTCAATAAATAGTTATTGGGGGTTTCTGTCAGAAAATTCTCAGTAGCAGCCCGGAGTCTGGAAGTTGGAAGTGTGTACACTCCTATGCGTCGGAAAGCACGTTAAGCCGTTGGTCCTGCGCCTGAACTCTTTCCGATCGTGTCGGATTGCCGTCCCATCGGATTATGAAAGTTAAGGAAAAGAGAGTGCACCTGTGTTTGCGCACACACTTGTGCACTATAATATCTCCTGCGCAGTTGGCTAATCTCTCTGGAGATTGGCCGCCGTGGCCGATATCGGTCTGGAGGACCTCATAGTGATTGATTTATTGTATATGCAATACATTACTTTAATATGTTTTGTATTTCATATAGCTCGAGATTAATTGTTAATGATGAAATACTTTAAAAAATAAACAAAAATATCCTGGGACATTATTCACACCCGGCCATCTGATCCCAAACTAACAAGAGCTTGTCCTATGGAAACCAGACAACTGATATACTACATATATTAATTTTCTTTTTGTAAATACATACTTATATAGATAATCACACCCAGACTCAGGACAAACAGACATGTTCATAAAAACAAATGTCAGTCCTGAGTGGGAATCGAACCCACGACCTGTGGCGCGACAAAGTATCTACCAACCACGTCAACGGTTCGTCAACCGGCTCGTCGTCTGTATATTCTAAATAGTGAAAATATGTACTGAGTCATTAACCATCCAAATAGTGTACGCTTTGAAATCTACATGTCGAAGGTGTTTGATCGACAATGAGTCATGTTTGTTCGAGTTCGTTTAGCTTTGTCACATTGTTATATTTTGTTCAAAATAATTCTGACTATTGTGGTTCGTCATGTGGTGGAGCTTAATAAGATCCAAGAAATTCTTGTGAAAGTTGAATATTTTTTTACGTACACCGTACTCATAGCTGGTCCTTAGAATTCTTTAACATAAAAATATAGTTGTGTTTTTGTACAAGCCCGCCTTAGTAGGTACTACGTACTCATCACATATTCTTCCGCTAAACAGCAAAACTTAGCCAGAAACATTTCAGGTACAAGGAACATAAAATCTTAGTTTCTAAAGTTGGTGCGAATTTGGGATGTAAGGAATGGTTGATATTTCTCACAACGGCAATGTCTAATTATGATGACCATTTATCATCAGTGAGAAACTTGCCTGTATTATATAGAAAAGTCCAATACCGAAGACCTCTTGAACCGAAAACTTCTTAATCTTTAACCTTATTGGTCACAGACCAACAGGAAAGCATTTATATAATTTTTAGTCTATGGTAACAAATAACAATGAATTATTTTAATCGTATCTATAATTAAAGGTATTCTTCTGTACCCTACCTAAAAGCCTTAGTTATTAAATCTAATCAATGATAAGGGTCGTAATTAAAAACAAATTCATAATCGTTTTCATGTTTTTAACTTTGTTCTACGTTATCAGACATGTTTTCAAACCGTTTTTAAATTAAACTCGTGAACATTTTTAAAGGTAATTGATTTATTTTTTAATTATAGGGTTTGTGATTTATAATAAATTGAAACAGTAGTCAATTAATATTTTTTTATAAACATTTTTGAATTTTAAAGACTTCATTAAATCTCAAGTCAAGTCACAGTTTAGGAACATAGATTCTAATGAGAAGAAGCGACATGAAGCTCATTAGTTCTCGTTATGTACCATCAATAAAATATGTGCGAAAGAATTTACGATCCACGAAACATTACAACTGTATAACTCCGTATGGCTACGGATACTTCCTCCACAGGAAAACTAGAGAACTTTTTAGTGGCTCGAAACGAGATTTTTATCCTAAAACCGGTTTTACTGGTTGTAAGGCTTTGTGCAAGCTCGTCTGGGTCGGTACCACTCACTCGTCAGATATTCTACCGCAAAACAGTACCTGGTATTGTTGTGTTCCGGTTTTAGGGATGAGTGAGTCAATGTAATTACAGGCACAAGGGACATAGCATATTAGTTCCTAAACTTAGTGGCGCATTGTCGATGTAAGCGATAATTAACATTTATTATAATGCCAATGTCTTTGGGCGTTGGTCACGTACCATTAGGTGGCCCATATGCAAATCTGCCTATCTATACTATAAAAAACCCATCGCAATCACTGGAACAAGCCAACACCCAGAGCAACAAGACTTCGACCAATAAAACAATACTTATAAATAATTCCACATATTAAGCTTGTTTATTTACCTTAGACAACATTGCTTATTGATCAAAGAATAATGAAGGTTTTTCAAAAGAGTTTTCAAATCAAATTGAAATCGCGTTAGTTCGTAATAATTAATATACGTCTTACCTTGTCAGAATATTCGGCAACGTCCCTCATAGATCTTGGATACCCGGACACGAGATAGGTCTTGGCCGTGGGCGCCATCTTCATCTCCAGCATTAGTACTTCCGTCACCGTTTTACTCGATAGCGTTCCGAAATCTTGCATATCTGTGAAACAATCTGTATTAATATTACTTATAAAAATAGTTTCGAGGAGAAGTTGAGAGGAAAATTTCCTATAATAAATACTATATATATATCTATCCACTATAAATACCCACTCATCAGATGTTCTACCGCAAAACAGTACTACTTTGTATTGTTGTGTTACGGTTTGAAGAGTGAGTGAGCCAGTGTAATTATAGACATATTAAATTTTGATCTAAATATTAAACCAATTTCACTATAAAGATTAAATAGAGAGTAAAAGTTTTGCACAGAAATTCAAACTGTCTAGCATCCTGAGTATTGTTTCAAAACTACGCCCAAATAGACCCTTTTTAATATGTTTTATCTTAAAGGTTTCTCTAGTTGCACACGAAGGAGTATCACTTTGAAAAATATAAATATATAGTCAGTCGTTCAGCAAGCGAGCAAATTAAGAATGCACATTCAACCTAAAATTATTACAAAGCTCGTGAAAGAAAGTCAAAGAAATCATAAATTATTCTAGTAAATAATAGAACAAAGACAGAAAACTGACAATTGTATGAAACAGATGTCGATTCACACGGGTGAGACGCTACGCGCATTTTCGATTACGTGAATTATTGAAGATCCTATGGTGCTATTAAATTTATTGTTTTTTTTACAAATATTGGTCAAGGACGATCAAAAAGAATTGATCAACTTTTGTTTTTTTTTAAAATTATTTTTTAAAAAGTAAACACCTCTCTCGTATTGGGGAGATGGAGATCTTTTGATTTCCAAATCCTGAACGAATTCTGATCCACGCTGTACCGCATAGTGCGTGTACAATCACAGGCACACACAACACACTCTAGTGTGTTGTGCGCGCGAAAACACAAATGCGCCAAACAAAAAATGTACCTACTATTATTTATATTAAAGTATTTAAAGAAAAATCTTGTTGTTATTAATATTAATTTTAATACTATTAATAATTAAATACTAACCCGTTATAATATTCCGAGAAAATTATGGGATACCGCCTAAGGTCTGATTCAATATTAATTATTTATTAATGTCGCAACAGTTGCGATCGAATCGTTAGATTATTCAGATATAGGTATAATAGGTATTCGTTGACGTCAATAATGTGAGAATAACTGGCTGTTACACCGCTCAATGTAAATTAAAAAAAAAAATATTAAAAAAAAAAAATCATACTAATAGAAAGTCTTATAACTCTGTTACCTATCAGACGAGTTGCTATCATGTTAAAACGGATATTGGTATAAATCTTTAAAACAAAAATAAACTACTTCTGCTGTCAATGTGCCACCAACTATAGGATATAAGATTTTATCCCTTGTTTTTATATTCGGTGGCTCCCTCTATTCTTTGACATGAATAATACACTCTATTGCAAATCAAGATAGGACAATTATAGTAAATAAATTATATAACACGTGTAGTTACAAAAGGCGGCCATATTTCTAACGAGCGATTCTTCCAGACATTTCGCACGGATTCTTAGGGCAGAGGTGTTGGTCTATTGACGGTATAGGTTTTACAATAAATATATAAACACGCATATACATACATATATAGATATATAATATTATAGAATTATTATTTTGACTGTCTTGTTGGTCTGGGTACATGTCAGGCCCTGCGGCCGGGCCCTGCTCCGGGTCTGCACCCGGAGGGCCTTTTATTTTCTAAGCGAGCACAATCCGTCGTTGATTCGGCGGCGAAAATAAAAAAAATGTATATATATATTTATACTTTTTGACGATACGATTCGTACCATATAACCCATATGGCATATATATTAATATCTGTGTATTCAAAATAATAACATTTTGAATTTGTCGATTGGATAAAGAAGACTAAGAAAATGTTTTTCTTCACGCGGAACTAATCGACACCTACGATTGGTATCCCTACACTGTAATACCAATCGAAGAAGGAGTAAAGATAAAAAACACCTTAGATTTATATATCCCATAGTAACAGCCTATGAATGTCCCTCTGCTGAGCTAAGGCCTCTTCTCCTGTTTTTTTGAGGAGAAGGTTTGGAACTTATTCCACCACGCTGCTCCAATGCGGGTTGGTGGAATACACATGTGGCAGAATTTCAGTGAAATTTGACACATTGAACCACGCTGTTCATTTAATCTAGTTATAACCACTTTAACTTAACATCCAAAGTGCTGATTACAACTTCGCGGATATTAAAAACGTAATAATCTCGCGAACCCATAATGAATATCATAGACATCGAATTGACCAATGATATCGCGTCAATTCGATATCATAGTTGTTTATTTGTCTTTAATCATCTTGTGGTTGGACTAGTCTATATAGAAGACATTCGAAAACACAGGTCTCCTAAGCTCTATGAATTATACATAGAAAATTGCCTTTTATATTTACAAACGCTTCAGTAACCATTAGTCCTATCTCAAACACTAAAGAAAATAAACTTTAAACTCTAAGCTTTAAATAATTAGAGTGAAAAGTATACCAAGAACATTGAAAGTAAATATTGCCAAGGACATTAGTGATTAATGGTGAACAAACAAATAGTCTTTAATGGGTACAATGAGTTCGAACGTTATTTACCGTTTCCAATTGCATATTGCTGGAGCAAGTCTGTCATGTTTATGTGCACCACGCCACGGCGCTCCTGCATTAGGTTGTCACAGTGAGTCACCTTACCACTTCCCGGCCCCCCTGCAAACATACCTGGTTGGATAAACATGTGAATACTGCTCTCGACAACAAAACGTGATGTTGAACGGAATACTTCCTTTTACGATTAAGTTTTTTATACATACAGGATGCTAGTTGACAAGAAGTCGAATATGTAATACCCTGTATAGTTACTTGATTTCCGGTTTACTAAATGAAAATTGTAATGTTACCAGAATTCAACCTGTATTTTAAACTTGTCTATCTATTACTAATGTTGACTACGTTTTTAATTTTTGGTGACAACTTATTAATAATATAAATGCCAGAATTTTATATGGATTTTTACTCATTTCATCTAAAAATTCTGTAGGTCATTGTAAGAAAATTACCCAAGACAAATATAACAGGAACACTGGGCGGCTCGAACTTGACGTGGCTCGAGTTTTGCATCGGGAAGGGAACGCCGGACGGTGTTGACGGCCACGCGCTCTCACGGCGACTGCGCTCGTCTCCCGTCTCGAAATCTTCATTATTTTGTTCTATACAATGATTTACCGACTTATAAAAGTTTTTATAATCTAATAAAAAAATGTTCGTATATAGGTAAAACAAATATTTAATCTGTGATCTCAATGCTGAGTAAAACCTTATCAATAAGATTTAGTGTTTAGGACAATTTGGAAAATGAAAAAAAACCTAAACAAATACAAGTAAGTATGTAGCATACTTCATTTAAGAGATACTTTTCTACTCCTGTGATGTCAATTCTCAAGGCTCAAATATCAATTTTTAGTACGTCCATAATAGTACGTAGTAACTTAAAAATGTGTAACTATTTTCGCTTCGTTGTTTGGCTATTCATATTTTATATTCTTATTTAAATTGTATGTGTTTTTTTTAAACAAATATAAATGTGGCGCCCAATGTGGGATTAAACTTACCAGTGTCTAAACAGATGCCCATATTCCATCAAGATAAATATTTTAAAAATTCTCTTAAAATATTAAGAGTCTTTGTAAAGCTTAAGCTTATGTTGGCACTTTATGATAATAATGTATCAAAAACAGTTCAGTATGTGGACAGTGGTCACACGTATTTAATTGTTCATCGATTGAAGGACGCGACCTTCGTATCGGCCATCAAAAACATCTAAACATAAAAATCTTTAATTCAAAATAAAACAAAATAAACGACGAATTATCATCTTCGTTTTTTTTTAACTGATAAAATTCCTTTTAGTTATTCGAAAGTTGTGTCTGCGGGAGAGCATTTTTGCCGGCGATTTGAATTGGGAGGGCATCGCGGGCCGACCGCTCTGGTACAATTTTACCGCGCGACTAAACAACTTCTACGAGCTTCTTCGTGTTTAACACCTTCTGTTATACCTGTCTCTCTTACACTTAATCAAACCGGACCGTTAAAGAGAGATAGCGTAGACATTGAATTATTAAATCGACGCCTCCCTGAATGAATGCGTGTACAATTACAGTAAAAATGCAAGGCCCTTGCAAGAAAATGACTAATGGGATATTTGCTTTGGGTCATAAGACGATTAAGGTCACTTACTACATTTTTCAGCAAGAAACAGGGCATACATCATTTATTCAAACGTTATATTTACGATAATTGATATGTTTAAAGAACTTTACCAATTTCTCAGAAGCAAATAACCTAATATGGTCGAGTCGTGTAATTATTATAAACCTATACTTATAGTTCTAGTAATATTTAAAGACATATAATACAGTATCGATGGCTGGAAAGACTTTAAAATTTATGTTTCAATATTTATGTTAGACGTTCCAGTATTGAGCATATTGAAACGTAACGTTATGTCAGAATTAATATATATGGTACAAAATCCATATCATTTAATTTGTTTTACAATGATACTGTTTATTAAATACTCTTTCGGTGACGAAAATGACATTAGATAAGAATCTGCCATTTACATATACACGATCTTCAGTGGAGTAAAGCGGCCAAGATGTGCCATCACGTTGATAGACCACAATATCGGAAGGCCCTGAGAAAGGCCCTGTGAGCTGTCGCGTCGGCGATCAGAGTATCGCCTGAGACGTAGACGGAGTTGTCGTCTCGTCCCTCCAACGGTCTAACCGTTTGAGGCTTCAAAGACAGGGCGTGACCTAGTCCCGTGGACGCGAGAAGTGGGGAGCTCGCATGACCAGTTTCAGGCGGCCACCATCGAGAAGTGCGGGAGGGCGAGATGAGCTGTCGCCCCCTGATAAGTGCTAAGCCAACCTACGAGCGGTACACAGCGCGGGAAAGGCTGCGGATACGTTATACCGCAGATGATGATGCAGTACTTCCAAGGTATCCTTTGAAAGAAAACAAAAGGTAATAAAAAACACACACACATAGGGGTTAGTAAATTATAAATGTAAAATAATAGCTCGATTTAATGTCTAATAGCCGGTTTCTATATTTAACAAATCGTTATTGTACGTCAATACTTGATGGTTTTTGAGTTAACGTTTGTATTCACTTATCGTTGACAATGCATTTCGTTATAATAATACGTACACATTAAAAACATAACTTAGTAAAATAAGTTACCGTCTCGCGCAAACTAAAATAAACAAGGAAAAATACTATAGACCAGTTTATAAATAAATGAAAAAAAAATTACAAAAAAGACATACAACTACGAAATTATTTATAGATGGTTAAAAAGCGTGAGTCACGTAAATATATAATTTTATGTGTAATGTATTAACATGATGTGTTATTGGTGAAAAAGTAAAAAAAAAAGAAACATAGTTGCTAGCTGTAATGCATTACAGCTTGTGTAATATAAAAGAGATACAGCCGTTTCAATAAAACAAGTTATACCTACTCGTAAATTAGGTACATGACTACTTAATAATACGTTTAGGAAACTAATTATTCTATATGAAGACCTATGGATAAATCGTCAATTCCAAAGAAGTATTCGCCTTCCCTCGAACATTTCACCAGTGAAATAACAACCAAATTATGATACACTACTTTGATGCGTGTATTCTTGAAATATTATGATTATTATGGTCAATGTCGCATATCACTATCTGTGCTATACTTCCTTGTACCACACTTTAGTAAACCAGTAAGTACAAGGGATTGTTTTCAAGGGCTTTCCTCTTCGGGTTTCGTTTTAATCCAGGTCTGCATTTAGTATTGAGTAAAGTCTTTCTTCATGCATGCATTCGTTCCTGTATGCGCTCTTATCCTTATTGGTAGAGCTTTGTGCAAGCTTGTCCGGGTAGGAACCACCCACTCATCAGATAATCAACCGCAAAACAGCAGTACTTGGTATTGTTGTATTCCGGTTTGAAGGATGAGTGAGCCAGTGTAATTACAGGCACAAGGGACATAACATCGCAATTCCCAAGGTTGGTGGCACATTGGCGATGTAAGCGATGGTTAACATAAGAGATGTCAATGCCAATGTCTATGGGCGTTGGTGACCACTTACCATCAGATCACCTATATGCTTGTTCGCCTACCTATTCTATAAAAAGAAAACTTTATCGAGCATTGCTTCATCTGTCTTCACCCCTCTATAGTCTCTTGGATGTGCTTCATTAGGGAATAGACTATCGCCATATTTTTATACAAATAAGTTAACGAAAAGCTCAACCGATGGTCAGTTTTTTTTGCTGAAAGAACTCGATCTAAAAGCTGCTTCGAAATGACCTAGAGCACCGTAATATGCTTCTTTTCCTCCAAGTGTCCCAAAAAATAATTTAGGCAATAAACTAAAATGTAAATTGTTTTTTCTTTCCATATGAAAATATATCAACCATATTGTCGCTTCTAAATTCATATTAACTATTTAGTTTACATTAATTTAGAGGTTCTTCACAGGTCCTTCACAGGTCAAATCAATTATCCCCCACGAGGGGCGGGTATCACCGTCACGGTGATACCGTTTTATATAAAGTTTTAGTAGTAAAAGATTCTGGACGGAAGATGGAGCTTCGGGCCACACTGTCCAACTGGGCCCGAAGCTTATCAACGCTGCTGCTGCCTTGGGCCGCCTCCTACCCAACGTGGGAGGGCCGCAACCACCATGCCGGCGCTTATACGCCGGTGTGGTGCGCTCCATGGCGCTGTACGGTGCACCCATTTGGGTGAACGCTCTCACCGCTCAGAACAAGGCCCTTCTGCGGAGATCGCAGAGCATCATAGCGGTGAGGGCTATACGTGGTTACCGTACGGGGTCATGGACGGCGGCTACACTTCTTGCGGGCGATCCGCCTTGGGAACTCCAAGCGGAGGTACTCGCAGAAGTGTACCGGTTTCGAGTGGAAGCCAGAGCGAGCGGCGGCCGTCCAGGATCCGTGGAGGTGGGACGAATCAGGGCTCTAGCCCAGCAAGTCCTGATACGTAAATGGGAGGAGGACCTGAGGTCCTGGTCACGGTAGCATGCGCAAGCGATCCCGTGGCGCCCCTTGACCAGACGGAGAGGATACCGCTGGTTTTTAGTGGGTATTCCGGTGCCTTCAGTGCCGGCGAGCCCCAAGTTGCGGTTGCAAAAGCCGTTTTTCCAGCGAAAAAAAAAAAAAAGGTCAAATCAATTATGACAGAAAGTGCAAAATATATTTTAAACTGTTTAGTTTAGTAGCCGATAAAGCGATGTTTATAAGGAAGGCCGTTATTTTATATCATTTCGACGTAATATTGGTAATGTAGAATATAGTGTTTTTAAATACTTATAAAATATTACATGTACGCCACGGGTACATAATCTTGTATTTATTCAGATAGTGTAAATCGAGTTTTATGTTAGACTGGGTCATAACATCTTAGTTCCTAAACATAGAAAGAGATGCCAATGTGTGGTGGTGGTGGACATTTACCATCAGGTGATTTTCCTGCCTATTTTATATAAAAAATAACTGTACCGACCGACGAAGGGCTTAATAAAATTCAATATATATAAAAACTTATTATTTATTAACTTCGATCGCAATATAACTGGATGTGCGGAGATTCTATATATATAATACATACAACTAACTAACATTTAACAAATAAGTACATAATTAACTACTTATATGTATATAATAAAAACAGTTTTATGTAAGTAATACAGTCCTACCATTGTTAAATTATTAACCATAAACAATTGTATAATAATGGTAAAATGTTAATAAAAAACCTTATAAATGTCAATATTTATAAAGAAATAATAATATAATATTGATGCGTTCAGAAATGCTTTTTAGGTCATACATGAAATAAAAATAATAAAAATCAGAGAAGTTATGTGTGTAAGCGAGACAAATATATGTTTGCCATAACTTTTATACGTTATACTCTTTTACTTTAAAATTTAGGCCGTTTACTATTTCACGCATGTCTGATTGGATCAGATAAGTCACAGAGTTAATAAATAATTTAATATCAGTAGCAAATAAATATTATATACCGACACAAAAATTAATATGTAAATTAGTATAAAACAATACCGCTTTATAAAAAATAGATTAGTCAATTGTTAAAAATATTAAAAACAGTAACTGCAAAATAAGATGTAAAATTCAAATTTTAAACGTTTTAAATAACGAACACAATTTCGCAGAATGTTTTAATTATACTATAGCTCGGTCACAGGCCTTACAATCTTAAGTCGGGTTTCGTCTGTTCTATCAAACAAAAGCAAACAGTCTGCATTGTCTATGTTTATGCCCGTTAATTAATCTATGGTTAAGCGGTAAATGTTGCCATCCCTTTCTAATGTTAAGCGTAAACAAAAGATAACATACTTATTTATCTAGAAACCTAGGCCATGAAACCATGGAATGAATAAACAGACACATTTAACAATGTAAGTTAAAAAAAATACCTAACGTAGTAAAGAAGACATTGAAAACAAATTTATCTATAATGATATATTGTCATTGTTTCGAATATTTTTACTTTATTAAAAAAAAACTTCATATTTGTTTACAATTCATGTTGCCGTGTATTCCATACTTTGAACGGTTTTTTTATTATTAATTCTGAATGTATTTATTTTATTTATTTATACTGATTACATACTTATATATAACAAAATATATGATATTATGTGCATTTATATATTGTGATGTTAATTTATTCTCTTATATATTTTTATATTATAAACAAATATTAAATAGTATCATTCTAGATCACTATCAGAACTCTTAAAACATAATATACAAAATATAATGAAAATAATAATAATATATATAATGGAAGATCTTTCATTAGTCTAGTAAATGCAAAAATATACAAATCAAGATATACAATTAACTACTTATTGCTAATATAATATAACAACCACTAATCGAGACGATAACAAGATTTTTATACAACATACTAATTATAAATTACAATGTTTTTTTTTTAAGAAATAAAAATATCAATGCATCTCTCTCTGAAGTTGAATTTAAAAAAAAGACATTTAGTAATTTCTGCCTGTTATTATAATAGAAGCTAATGTTAATAATTAATTGCAAACAAATGTTACAATTTATTATTGAAGGAAAATGTATTAAGTGAAATATGCAGGAAAAAACGCCTTAATAGGTGAAGTATTAAGTAGATTGCGACTCTCTTGTATGATTAGCGAAAGATTTAAATGTCTAAAATCACTTAGAAAAAGATACACTGATTATAAAGTATAAAGAAATGACAAGAAAATAAGATATATGTAAGTAAATTAAGTCACATAGGCCGACACTTAAATATATCCAATATGTAAAAAATATATATTAGATATACTTTATCTGAAGTAAAAACAGTTCTATAAATTATTTTTATTAAATGTTTCATTTTCATGATGATGAAACCATCGATACATCAAGCATTCCTCGGTAAACAACTTAAAAGTACACAAACCAGAACATTTAATAACAATAATGTTATGAACACATACGGCTCTTTGAGTATTCTATATAAATCTACATTGTCTTTTGTGATACACAAATAATGGGTTTACTTCCATAGAATTGATTCAATTAATTTATTTAATGAACAAAGTGACTAAAGGTTAGTAATACTAACATTAGATTAATAACTAAACCAACTTTTCTTTAAAAAAAAAATCTACTCATATTGTAATTTGTGTGATTTTTAATAGATCAAATTAATATATCATAATATATTAACATTGATTCTCATACTGTTTGTTTTAT
This sequence comes from Nymphalis c-album, assembly GCA_963151315.1. Lineage (NCBI taxonomy): Eukaryota > Metazoa > Arthropoda > Insecta > Lepidoptera > Nymphalidae > Nymphalis > Nymphalis c-album. Next base: position 12,873,855 of record OY720590.1, on the reverse strand, counting down.
TTTTTAATACGACAAGATATTAGTAAAATATGTCAATATGCTATTACATACTTCGAAATAAACTATATATCTCTATAATATATATTATAAAAATGATGAACCAACTTTATTGGCATGTTACAATAAAGTCAGTTACAAAAAAATTGTGAATGCTTTTTTATGTAATTCTAAACCATTTTTTATATATTGCATTTTTTAATTATATTATATGTTGCATTCATATCAAATATAAACCCCACGTAATGTCTTTTAACATCCCTGTTATAATCAAAATATACAAAAAAAAACATTTGGTTCTTTAACAAAAGTTAATTAAATAACTAGTCAATAAATAAGATTCTTAGACTAAAAATGGAATGTTTATCTAACACATACAAATTCTAATACGACTACTGCACAAGGAAAAATCAACTACATTACCTAGTGTTAAAGTATCATTTTGGTCGTATCTTCTCGTAGAAGAAAATTTGCGCAACGCTGTTCGTTTCTCTCAGTAATATCTTCTTCTTGATAAATTTGAAATGTTCCAATGCGAACTCGTATAGTTCATTCTCCATTTTCCAAATCGTCGACTGTTGGATTTTCTCTATCGTTCTTTGTGATGGGTCGATTTTTGAGCTCGTTTGCCTTAAATGCGATTTGTTACTATTAAGATAATGTTCCGTAGCCCCTTTGAATAAACGCGGCAAACTCGCTTCGAGCACAGATATGAAGTCCAACATTTCCTCAGTAACTCCCACTACTAGGTAGTGGTTCACGAGGTTGTGTTTAGCTTGCTGTAACGCCCATAAATTACCAGGTTTCCTGAAACAATTAAATTACAATTGCTGTAGATATTTTTGTTATAATATACATATATATATAATGGTCAACATGACACTCATGGTCATTGTCGTATCCTTATAGATAATTATATTGACTTAAAACTAAATTAATTAAAAGTTAAAACAAATATGTTAATTACCAGCAGTCAGCTGCATGTCCACAAAAGAATGGCACTTGAAGCCACATGTTATTGGGGTCACAGTCGGGCTGACCCTTTTCCACACACTCGTCAAATGTCTGCAAATAAAAGTATTTTGTGAATAAAATTATCAATACTATATGGTGGTGCTTTAATTAGATTTAAAAATAAGAAATGAATCGCTTATAATCTAGTTCTATAATAATTTATTAAACTTATTAAAACTATTTTGTGTTATATAAATTCTAATAAGTTCAAGATGTTTAAAATTCTATTTAAATAAATTTTTCATATAACTGATATCTGGAAGTTGCTTAAATAAAATACTTAGTCAAGTTATTAAATTTATATTAATTTCATTTCTCCACACACTCATCAAATGTTTAATACATACCATTTTATCACCATGTTTTTTCCGAACTAGATGAGGACGAAAATTATCTCCATGTCTTAGAAAATAGTAATATGAAACAAGTCTATCTAATGGTTTTCTAATTAGATTAATAAATATTGGTTTCGAAGATGTACCCAACCTGTAACAAAACAAAAGTTTTTGTATTAGAAAAGGAGTAAACATAACTGTCAACAAAAATGAAATTGTGTAAAAGCAATTTAGAATGTTTCAAGCTTATTGGTGAAAATAAATATGGCAAGAGTATTATAAAGCATTTAAAATACTATCATCATTTGATGGCTGGAATGCCAATACAACATGATTTTTAATGCTGTATTACATTACAAAAAGCAAATTGGATTTCTTGTGTGAACCTTCCGCACAATCTTCTGCACAAACATTACCTCTTCATTTTCAAAAAAAAAAACAGCAGATGAGCGAGTATAATTATTTATTTTTCCTTACAAACAAGATCACCAAAGAAGGAACATAAAAATATGTCTATCATAATGCAATATGTACTGAACTTGCTTCATTAATATACATTACAATGTTATAAATAATTCATTTAAAATAAAATATCTAATAATTATAAAGTAAGGAACTAACTGCTGCATAGTTTAATGATTATTGCATAAATAATGTTTGTATAATAAGTTCAAAGGTTAGTATTTCGCAGATAATATAGTTCTAATCATTTCAGTCTAATTGGCCAATCCCAATCTAAAAATGAGCTAGTAATTTAACAAAGTATTGAATAAAAACTCCACCTTTATCTCACACTGTCTAGTCTAGGGGAAAGACTGATAGTTGTCAGCAGTTCTTATTATAGAGACTCACCTCTCAAAGTTAAGGAATGCCATATGGCCATGATAAAGAGCCGGCTTCATCTCTCGCCATTTAGTCACATTCTGAGCAAACTTGTACTGATTGCTAAGGGACATTACATGCATGTTTGCAGTTATATTAATATGCAGTACTTTAAAATGATTCTTCTTACACAAATCGTAAGCTACACCAACAAAACTCGTAGATCCCGTTTTAGGCACTCTATTGTATATTACAACTAAATCATCGTCATCTTTTGGAGGGTCTCTTGGAAAAAATTGACGTGATTCTGAATGTGACTGCACTAGTTTGTACTCTGAAAGGAAAATAACATTATTAAGACGCCGATTTCTCCATAAACATGCTACGATTAATTCTTTTTTTCATACTGACCTAGTTTGCGATAAGCTTCCTCTAAGCGTGCTATTTCTGATTGAAAATATAGTACTACAATAACAATGACACAGAGACTTGAAAATAGCCATAATTTATGAACATTCAACATATCGTCACAAAAACATACGGTACTACAACACTGTCTACTCTACACTGATAATAGTAGTACTGACATAATTTAAATATGAGTTCATTATAAATATAAACATTCCCACTACTTGGGACACCCACACTAGAAAATAACGTAGTAGTTTTGTAGTGAAATCAGTTCGAGTCAATCGCCATGACCATGTTTGTTGACAACGTCAGATTTTATTTGTCACTGTCACTGTAAGCTATTGTACTGACATTTACGTTTAGTATCTCCTAGTCCTAGTCCTAAAGTCCTAACTTTATATTTTGTAACAAACTCAGTTCTAAATATTTTAATTATAACTGAGCTTTATTATGATTAATTGTACACATACCGAGGACTGTAAGCGCATGATTGTATGTTATTTAGCACAAGTGAGTAGACATTTCAAATTTTCCAACTATTTCCAACCGATGACCGTGGGTTCAAACCCGGGCAAGTGATTATAATTCATCTTGTGCTTGTACGGTGAAGGACATCGTGAGGAAACCTGCATGTATTAAATTTCACTGAAATTCTCACATGTGTATGCACGTGGTCCACCAACCCGCACTCGAGCCGCGTGGTGGAATAAGATTCAAAAATTCTCCTCAAAAGAGAGAAGATGCCTTAGCTCAGCAGTGGGATATTCACAGGCTATTAATGTACTGTACTATATAATTACATATTTAGTTTAGGAAAAGTTAATACAGTTTAAAAAATATATTTGTTTTACATGCATTACCTTGTTAGTAATATAAAGCATTGTTGTTGATATTCGAAGAGATTTGAATATTCAATTTGAAATGGTTTTTGCTTAACTTCGTCATATCCAGTTTATATGTTTTTAATTCTAAGATTTAATGAATGTAGCTTATTAAGTTGTTATTGGAGATCTTAATCTATCCATATTCGTCTCATACAAACAAATATCCATACAAACAATCCATAGCAAACATATCATATAATACGAGTTTGAAAAAATGAATAGAGTAAGCCGCAGTTCCGAGCAAATAAATAAATAATAGTAGTTCACGCTTCAAAATAATCAATACGAGACGGTGGGTGCTTTAATTAGATTTAGGCATTACAAATTTATCGCTACAGAGTGATTTAATAATAAATTTATTTAACTTATCAAAATATATTTCAAATTATATAAATTGTAATACATATATTTAAGATTATTAACATTCTATGTGAGAAGTATTTAACTAAATATTAATTTTGTTGGATTTATTTTTTTATAAACAGTAAATGATATTATGTTAAATTATAAGAAACAATATTCTAAAGTAACTTAAATAAAATGCTTAACGAAGTAAGTATTTTTAGATTAATTTAATCAGTAATAAATGACTAAATTACAATTGGATATTGAAATTATAATATATCTGTACACTTAATTATTTTCGATTGAAGTGATGTAGTCCAAAAGAAGTTTAGACAGTTTATAAAAATCTTGCTTATTCATCGGAATCACCCTTGATTGAATCATTACTATCTAAACATTGAATGAAACTGTTTTAAATCCCAAGGTAATTCTATTACCTACTCGACAGAATGTAATAACAGTTAGTTTTCGACGTGTCTTCATCGAGAACGCGTGAACACCGCTCGCGCAAAAAATAGCATCGGTCTATATAATCTGCGTGATCGGCCACTGACATTAATTTTCGCGCCAAAATATGGGTCATTGCGCGCCCTATTTAATTACGGAGATAAAAAGTTTTAATATTTATTAAATCGATTCGGAGTGATGTAATACGTGATGTCATTAATTTGGTATTTACATTTTTTTATGTTTAAAAGTTGACTGCTTCCATTTTTTATTTCACATAACTTATATTTACAATAACTAGCTACATGTCATATCTTATTCAGGCTTGATAAATAAAACGCTTTGGTTGAAAAAATAATTGAAATTTATGGTTAAAAATGTCGTGCTACATAGCAAGCAAAATCAAACATAAAAAAAAAAAAAAAAAATCCTTGATTCTACCATCTTTAATACAAAGTTGACTAGTAATTTTGATATGTAGTTACCGTCCGTATATTATGTTTTAACGCTCGTATCCTGTTTCCGATCGTTAAACACTTAAATGCGTACAAAACGTTCGCTTGTCCCCTCTTAAAAAAAGTAAGAAAAATTTCAATACAGCTAAATATTGTTGAACTTGCTACTTAATTCTACCCGGATCCAAATTGAAATACCTAAATATTTAAAAAACACAATCTTTCCAATTTGAAACCAATAATAATAAAAAATCTTTAAAATAAAATAATAATAAAAAGTTTTAATTTTTATTTTACAATAAATTCATACGAATACATACTACATAATATGTAGTATACGTACATACATACATTTAGAAATAGCTCGTTAATATGAGACCGGAAGGCAACGATAACATGTGTACTTCAAGTAGTGTCACCCCTAGTTTAAGGGATATGAGAAACGACACGACCGAAATAGAGCTTCATAATCATTCATTATACCATCCCTCAACGTTAGAAAATTGATTGTGTCTCTGTCGAACGCCATTTGTTCAAGTACAATAGATAAGAAAGGAAGTAATAACGTGACGATATAAGGTCCTATATCTTTCTGTTTCTCTTTAATGGGAGTACAGTTCGGACGACGTATGCCCAACAGTAGCACATTCAGTTCTTAGTTTAACTTTTATATCTCTTAAATATTATTATTATTATATTCACGCGTGTCCCGTCCAGGCGTTATTTGATCGTGTTTTTGAAAAATCGCTTCTTATTTGAATAGAATTTGTGTTAATTTTAAAAGAAACATTTTTTATAAATCTAATAACTCAAGCCAGATCAGTTGCACGCAATCATCATCAGTTGCAGGATGTAACAATGTAATGTAAAGCGATTACTCCGTTTTACATTCTTTTACTTTGTATATATCTAATGACTAATTTAATTAATAAATAGAATTGCTAGTATGCACAATGTTAAACAAAAAAGGAACTTTCAACAATGTCATCTGCTGAAAAGAGTCCTCAATCCGGCACCACATCTCAAACAAAACTTAATTATTTGGATACTGTCGAGCCAATATAATCATTATAATTTGGTCATATTTCAAATTTTCTATATATACATATACCAAATTTTCTATATATACATATACATAACATGATAAATAGTGTCTATCATGTAGCACTACATTGACAGCGTGGAAATGCATTTTTAACCGACTTCAAAAAAAGGAGGAGGTTATCAATTCGTCTGTATGTTTTTTTTTGTGTTTGTTACCTCATAACTTTCGACTGGGTGAATCGATTTTGATGATTTTTTTTTATTTGAAAGCTGGTGCTTCCCATGTGGTCCCATTTATTGCTAGGTATATTAAAGGTAACACTTTCATATACCTAGAAATAATAATACGGAAATCCTTTAAAAACAAACAAAAACTTACACATTACAAATTGACTTTTATTCGCCTCGTTAACTTGCGCGTGCGACACAAGCACATCTCACCTATAACTATGTATGTAGTTATAAAATCACCTTGGCTGACATCGACTCCAAAAATAACAATAATTGTAACTACATTACCAACCACACAACACAATCGGTACCTAAATATTGATGAGTAGAAAATAGTAAGTTAATTATCAAATTATAGAAGCAATTATTTTTTTACTTTTTAGTGCATATTAATTTGTTTTTCCATTGAAGTCGGTTTTTGTTTTGTTAAAATTTTTGTTTATCAGATAATCCTTTTGTATACGGAGTACATATAAAATATATATCCTAAGCTAAGACTATTGTACCTAATAATCGTTTCTTCAGTTATTTAAAAGTAAAGTTACATAAAGTGCTAACGAAGCATCGATCACATTATAACAAAAAAAACAATCTACAAATATTGTCTCAAAAAAAAGTCATATGAGAATCCTAAGGTAGTCTTTACTATTAGAACTTAACAGCAAAACAGTTGATCTTTAATTTTAAACTAATCGTATTCACTGAAAGTCATCTGTCTATCCGTCCATTATCTTCCCCGTACAAAAGTTACCACATGCAAATGAAATAAATGGCTATGGGTGGGTATCGTTGAATCAGTCGACCCCAGACGGCCGTTACGATAGCACGGTTATTTTTAAATACATTCAGATTTGTTTATTAACGAGACGCGATTTAACAATGTTAACGTAAACAAAAATTCAGAGCGATAGTTTATAAATATAAATTTGTAAATTTCAACAGATAAAATTTAACTTTAAATTTTCTCTTGAATAAAATTATTTGTATCATATTTTTCATATCATCTCAAATCGTTACCATAAAACTTATAAATATAATACAATTCGTTACGAGCGCGTTCATAAATAAATAATAAATAATTAAAAATTAAAAATAAATAATGGAAGTGGATCGTATCTTTTATATTTTCGGAAGCTTTTCGCGGAAGAGACAGGAGAGAAGAAAATCTTCAGAGCCAACTTCAATTAGCGCTGGTAATAGTCCACTTAAATGTAAGGGTACAAGACCTTCAAGCCAGAATGTATCGATAGCTGCTAGAACATCAGCGTATGAGAAAATCAAGCTTAAGGATTGGGAATGTGGGATATGTAAACGGGAGTTAGTGGAGCCAAGACTTCTAGGCTGTCTTCATAGCTTCTGCACGAGGTGTCTCCAAGGGTTGCACCATGAAGGCGAAGCTGAGGTCTGGGAAGATATCGACGGAGGTAAATATTAGTTTCCTATTTGTTTGTAGGCTTCGTAAAAAAGACTGACTTTTGTGTGTTTACTTGATGTCTCCAACGATTTGGAATCAATCGAATGGTATTTATTATATTATTCTCTATGTAATTAATATACATAAATATTAAAAAAATAACATCAATAATAGTACGTAAGTAGAAATCTAAGGGACTTTTTACGTGTTGGGTGTAATCTGTAGTGTATCTTTGCCAATTGTGTACCGATTTCAGTAAATCTGATCATTTTGATTGTATACGTAAGTATCCAGAAACAACTGATTATATATATACATGTAAGTATGTTATATAGGTAGGTACTTTTGAAATTAAAATCTTTATCTATACTTATATATAAAGCAGAAGAGTTTGTTTTTTTAATCCGGCTAATCTCAGGAACTACTGGTTCGAATTTAAAAATTCTCATTGTGTTGTATAGTCCTTTTATTGAGGAAGGTTCTAGGCTAATTTTTTTCATTATATTTTTTTGATTATACGCGGGAGAAACCGCGTGGCACAGCCAGTTATTCATATTTCATAATAATATTTATTTATTTACATACATTATTAACAAATAATATTATTTACTACGAAAGTTTAAGGTATTGCAATAATTTACGCGCGCACACTTGCGTTGTATTCAAACTATACCTAAGTACATTGAATTTCATACAATCTGTTATTTATGCATACGTTTGGAAACTCTGTTCAGTTCTTACCATCCACTCACAGTCGCAAGCAAAAATATTTCTCATTAAATGGACTATTTTACGCAGAAAAAAAACATGTAAATCGAAGGTGTAAATCCTTAGATGAATGCTTTATAATATAAACTAGCTCTACTCTCTGCGAATTCACGTAAAACATTGATTATACTTGCCAATCCAAACGGACTTTGTAACACAAAGGGATTATTCAAATCGGAGCAATAGTTCCTAAGATTAGCGCGTTCAACAAAACAAACAATCCAACTTTAAATAAATCACTAAAATCCGCAATAGCAATCTAGTAATCTCTATCGGGACTGACCGAATATCATCTAGAACAGGAATCCAAAATGTCCAGAGGCAGATTGTCAAATAGGCCACCTGATGGTAAGTGGTGATGCCCACCAGCGTACGCCCTGGCACTATAAGAATACAATAACTTCGCCAATACACCACCAACCATGGGAACTTAGATGCTATGTCTCCCTTGCCTATATTACAGGCTCATTCACTGTCCAAGCCGGAACCTAACAACATTAACTATTGCCGTTTAGCGGTGAAGTTTGTGATGAGTGTGTGGTACCTACTCAGACGGGCTTGCAACACCACCACCAAGAAAAAAACCTAATAATAAAGACATACAAGCAAATCAAATGAAAGTAAATCTAAATTATAGATAAGAATCAAAAATCCCACCGGCGGAGGTATGGTTTCAATATAGACTCTCAATATTTTAAGAAGCATACTCGTAAAATATGATTATATGAGTTTTTGATAGAATTTTAAACAACAGATCATCAAAAAGCTATAAAATTAAATTTATATCACGTCAATAAATACGAGAGTGACTTGTCTGTTCGTTCAACATCTGGCATAGTTATAAAAAGTTAAGTATCCGTTAATAGGTCAATTACAATGTGTGGTAACGTTAGCTATTATGTAAAGATTTGATTGTTAAAAATACCGATTCGATATTTTTAAATGGTATTATAAAACAGCCGAGATGGCCCAGTGGTAAGACCGCGTGAATCTTAACCGATGATCGTGGGTTCAAACCCGGGCAAGCACCGCTGAATTTCATGTGCTTAATTTGTGATTATAATTCATCTCGTGCTTAACGGTGAAGGAAAACATCGTGAGGAAACCTGCATGTGTCAAATTTCACTGAAATTCTGTCACATGTGTATTCCACCAACCCGCATTGGAGCAGCGTGGTGGAATAAGCTCCAACCCTTCTCCTCAAAAAGAGGAGAAGAGGCCTTAGCCCAGCAGTGGGACATTAACAGGCTGTTATTATTATAAATATAACACTTTGCTTAAACTGTTTAGTTAATAATCAACTGTGAACATTTCATTGTTATTAAATTTACCTCTTCTCAGTATCGCACGGGTTGATTATGGATTTACATAAGGCGTTATATTTAATATCTCTTATCTTTTTTGAGCCCTTTGAGGACCTCCTTCATCGTACGCCTCAACCTCACCCAAGAAACGCATAAAGATACAAACATACAAACATTCATTTTTATTTATATAGAAGTTAGAAGAAGATCTGATGTTTTCCGTTTGTTGCGTTGCTGATGAACGATTTAGCGCACTACAAAAAATCTGGATTACTTACCTATTAAATAAATGCAGCGCCGGCCCCGTGGTAGAGCGAAAGGAGCGATCGCTCTAGGCGCCAGGTATATAAGCGTCATTTGATTTTTATACATCTAATCCTCGCCCCAACGCCCGGTGACGCTGTAAAGGCCAGTAGGGCCAACAGCATACACTCATTCAGGAAAAAAATTTTATACATGTAGTAATTATTATATTATGTATAACATTAACTATATGTAAAGTGAAAGCGTCGACCAAAGGGCGCCCTAAGACAATCTCACTCTACCTGATCAAGGACCAGCGCGGGCGCTGTATAAATGTAGGCTGTTAATATTGTTCCCTTGCTCCGTTAAGACCAGGAAAATAAAAACTTATTTAATTAATTCAAAATATATAAAGAAGCCTCATAAGAGCATGTCTGTGACCTACCTGTAATGGGATTATTTCAGACTCGTTTAACACAGCTGCTAGGGCACATAAATTGGTCAGGGTGATCATGATTTGCGAACATTCTAGAAGCTTTGTAGCACTAATAATTCATTTGGACTAGTCTGTATCAGAGTAAATAACAATATAATATTAGTGCTAACGTAACGCAAGATTATGTTATGACAATGTCTCATTGTAACCATTGCAGTATTTTGTAGTTTGTAGTTTATAAATGAGTTTCAGAGTGATTGCGTATAAGAATGACTCACTGCAGAAATTATATTAACTTGAAAACTGAACTTTTTCAATTTTGTCATGACCAAATTGACAGCAAATGTAGTGCACATTTGCTGGTACGATTGCATACGTACCTTAACTACTTACTCACAAGGGAGATATCTAAATAAATACAATATGTTTGTTTGTTATTTTTATGTTTACTTTATATGACACAAAAAAATTTGAGTCAAATAAAATTACGAAAGAAATAACGTTAAAAAACGACTGTCACCTTAACGATCTAATGTATAAACGGCGAGCCGGGTGGCACGAATATATTTAGAATACATTAAACGTGTTCCGGGCATCAATGGGAAGATAAATACGAGACTAATCTATAATCACCTTCAAACAATATAAAAACTTCAATTATTTTCTATGATAACATTGTTTATGATGTTTTTTTACGATTTATTTCTAAATTTGAATATTCGAATGTTTATACCTATTTTGGTTTTTCTGTCAGAAAATTCTCAGTAGCAACCCGCAGTCTGGAAGTTGGAAGAGTGTACACTCCCGTGCCTCGGAAAGCAAAAGCCTGCTCTCTTTCCTGAGCTCTTTCCGGTCGTGTCGGATTGCCGTCCCATCGGATTATGAGAGCTAAGGAAAAGAGAGTGCACCTGTGTTTGCGCACACACTTGTGCACTATAATATCTCCTGCGCAGTTGGCTAGTCTCTCTTGAGATTGGCCGCTGTGGCCGAAATCGGTCTGGAGGACCTTATGATGATAATGGTATCCTACTAACTGCAATAAGTATTTTCGAAATATTTTAAACAACAATTTTAACCGTACCTTTTGTCGAATGCAAAATTACAATTTAAGAAAATAATAATAAATACATAACCAAATTAATTTAGATATATAGTAACATGTAACAGCCTGTTAATATCCCACTGAGGTTTGGAACCACCACTAAGGTTTGCAACATATTCCACCATGCTGTTCCAATGGGGGTTGTTGGAATAAGCATGCGGCTGAATTTTTATGAAATTAGACACATGTAGGTTCCCTCACGATGTTTTTCCTTCACCGTCAAGCACGAGATGAATTATAACATCTGTTGCGAATAGTGCTTTCCGGATTTGAACTCACGATAATCGGTTAACATTCACGCGTTCTAACCACTAGGCCATCTCAGATTTAAAGTTATATTATACTTATCTATATTTAATCAGCTAAAGGCGGTTAATATTTCTATATAAATAAAAAATACTAGTAATAATCGTTATGATATTAAACAGAGACTCATGTTTATTTAATTCCGAGAAACACAATACACGATCAAAGAAAATTTTGATTGATTTGATTCAAAGATAAACAACGGTGTTTGTTTAAGTAAATTTCTGTATGGTGTTTAGGTTTAAAATATCTGATGAGCGAACGCTTTATTCGAAAATTGAAAGATAAGTAGCTTATTATAAAAATAAAAACTGTTTACTCAAAGTCAAGATCATCAGTTGAATCAAAGCAAGATTCTTTGTAATACCCTTAAAATAATACTTTCTAATATATCACGATCCATTAATGATTTTATTTATTTCATAAGATTATTGTTCTATAATTGTTAATAAATAATAACTTTATATGTTGTCGCACAATTTTACTAGATTCCGATAAATCAACTTACTTCGCACTTCGCTCCTAGTCTAGGGTGAACTATATTAATCCACTTACAAATTACAGTGATAATTATGTCTATTAAGTCACAGTGATAGTTTTCAAGGGAGACTAGAAAACTGTGCAGGCTCAATAGTACAAATGTTTTTTTTTTATTGTATAGGATGGCAGACTAGCATATGGGCCACCTGATGGTAAATGGCCACCAACGCCCATAAATAATGGCATTGTAAGAAATGTTAACCATCGCTTACATCGCCAATGCGCCACCAACCTTGGGAACTAAGAAGTTTTGTCCCTTGTGCCTGTAATTACACTGGCTCACTCACCCTTCATACCGAAACACAGCAATACAAAGTACTGCTGTTTTGCGGCAGAATATCTGATGAGTGGGTGGTACCTACCCAGACGAGCTTGCACAAAGCTCTAACACCAACTAGTGTATCTGCGCAAACACAAGAGCACTCCTCCTTTATTTTCATAATTTCTTGGGACGATAAATCCGAGACGAACGGTGAGTGATCAGGAATTACACTAAGATAAAACTATAAAAATCCTTACTGTATTAGTAGTTAATAATTGATTATTAATATAAAAAAATTGGGAGCCTTAAAATTATAACATTCTTTTAATTGCAATAGCTTAAACAACTAAATCACAGCTGTTAATATGTCTAATTGTGTTCCGTGAGTCAACCTTACGAGGTCGTTTTATTTAAAGACTCGCATCGGATGTAGCGAGTACCTAAGTAACACTACATTTCCGTTAGCAAAATTGTAATTGCTAAAATGTATTTTTATGCAGGAGTATATTGTATTTTGAGATTTTCGATCGTTTAAACCTTTTTGTACTGCAGAAAAGGGCTATTCGTGCAATTTATAACCTAAAGATTCATTAAGATTTAAATAAATTAACATGATGACTGTCGCTTCTCAATATATGTATGTACGCAAAAACATTAAAGATTTTCCCAGAAATTGTGACTTACATACTGTCAACACTAGGTACAAGTATAAACTTACAACTACCGTTAGCAGATTACACAGGGATAGTAAGTCTTTTATGGGACAATGTATACGCTTTTACAACAGGATCCCAGAAAGCGTCCAAAAATATTCAATTGTGAAATTTAAAAGGATTGTTAAGGAACGCTTGTGTGTTAAAGGATATTATACAATCAATGATTTTTTGGATGATTGCACGCCTTGGGAATGAAACGATCGCATCCAGACTGTTTCAGATAAAGAAGAATATTATTATTGTATTGTTATTGTGTAAATCTATAATTGTAGAAAATGAGCTAAAAAAAATCCCGCTGTGTTTCTTTCGCCGGTTCTTCTCAGGTCTGAGGTGTTTATTTCCGAACCGGTGGTAGATTTATGTCAATCAATAAGCAATCAAACCCAAATTCCTTTTCTAGATACTTTGTATTGTATGATAGAATATTCAATAAAAAACAGTATATTTTTGAATCTATTATTTAATAGAATTTTTTTCATCACAACACCATGTATGTACTTGCATTTCAAGAGTACGAAACCTGTTTCATTTTTCATAATATATTTCTAAAATTTAAACTGTGATTTTGAGTATCTTGTAAAGGTTGGAGATTGATGGGCTTAAAACATTTAAAAAAAGTAGATATAATTATTTTTTAATACTGATCTTACATAAAAAAATATTTATGTATGAAAAGCTACTGACAGATAACTGAAAAGGAATACATAATCAATATATTTTTTCTTGGTTCTTGGCAGGTTCCGTTTACCATGATCCAGGCGGATCCGGTGGCGGGTCAGCAGGTTCTGGTTACGAAAGTGATGTTCACCACTCCGATTCAGAAACAAGCCTTGAAAAACTTCACAGATGTGGAATAATTACTAGAAAGGTAATAGTAGTATAGTATTTTTTTTTTCAGCTAATTTCCGTCCACTTCTGGACGAAAACCTCCCCCAAAGAACGTCAACCATCCCGATCTTGGGCAGCCCGCATCCATATCCACCTCGCCACAGTATTTTATGATCTGTGGCAATTATTAATTTAAAGAGTCAGTGATCTCGTCTCATTTCTTACTCGCGTTTTAAAAAACTTTATGTTTTAGTCCAGTCTCGAAGTAAATCATGTTAGTATTATATACTTATTACGTTATATCTCATAATAAATATTCCTAATATTTTACGATCCAGTTTTTAGGTGACTAGAAAATGTAGTTCACAAACAAGAAATATTAAAAACAAACATAATTAAATTTAGAACATATATTATATATATCGGAATTCATATTAAAATAAAACCTCCTTCCGCATTTAATTACTTGAGATGAGAACCTTGTCTCTTCTATGAAGGCTTAAAGGCACAAGGAGTTAATGGATGGCAGAATTTCATATAAAATCAGACGTCGTGCCAGTGCCAATTCTTTCCAGAACACGAAATGAGATAAACTCAATAATGCATTATCCATTTTTAGATATCAGGAAGAAGTTGTCATTTCGTTCTGTGTCCGATATGTGGTTATGAAACTCAACTGCCCCTGGGCGGAGTGTCTGCTCTACCGCTCAACTATGTGCTGCTGAGGAAGATGGCGAACCAAGAGAGTGGCAACTCAGTGTTATGTGACCTTTGCTGCACTGATAATAAGGTACATTATTTACTCAGAAGATAAGTTAATTTTGATTTGTCGTATTCTTGGAGTTTTATGTATTTAGCTGTAATTATCGAAAGCTTCTCTAGGAAATTAGTATTGTCATGTTTAAGTATGTCTTTATACCACACAAATAAACGTTTAATAATACTTTAAATAACAGTACAAAAATGTGGGACGGTAAGACTTTTATTGAATATTTAAAAACATACACATTCACTAATGACAGTTTGTTTTTAAAGAATTGGTATTACATTCCATTGTCATGTTTTTACTCATCTATTTATAAACTAAAACGTGACAACTGACAAACACTGGAAGCTCGAAATACCGAAGCACACGTGCGTGCAACTCATGCGCAGCTTATTACTTTCCGAACCACGAGCGATTTCAGAAAAATGCCGTTTACAATGTTACGCCACATTGGCAGCTACAATTTCATCTATTTGTAATTTAATTTTAAAGACAAATATATTTGCTTGTTTATTTTTATTGATCTTTTACATTTCTAATTTTGTACTTTATTAGTACAGCTTGATTTAACTTAATATGGAGGTGTATGTATAAGTGCTCATTACTATGTTATAGTGCTTTAATCTAGTCGGTTTGAACTTTGAACTAACCAACTGTTACATATTTCCAATAGTTCGGTCAATAATTTATCAGTAGCTGTGCTAAGTTTGTAGTGTAGTTCACTGTGTTACAGTCCCCAACAACATATAAAGCATGAAAAGCTATTCCTTTACCGGATATATTTCGTTCATGGGTGTCGTACTGATGAGATGGGACCCTTTGTCCTACCCTATCCTAGGTGAAAGAAAAATGCAGTAATACGTAGCGATGCGGAGATATCAATTAGTCCTTGTGTGTATTTGTGGTCAACGTTCCGGAGTGCGAACTTGTTTCCAACGCGACGATACATATTGCTGTGTGACATTGAAAAATCTAAATATATAAATAACATTTTTTGTCTTCTTTGTTTACGAAGTTTTTGTAGAGCTAAACTTACCCATGTATTATGGTTAAAATATGTATTGAGATCGCCGCGTTTGTCCCTTACAGAGGACTACGGAATAGGAATACTAATTGTCGAATGCATTTTGTAGTATTCTGACGCTCACCTTAGCAAGGAGTGAGGGTGAGTGAATACCTATGTCTATGTATACCTCCCGAGCATTTTGCAAGTCTTTCTTGAGAATATCGTTAATAGAGGTCAGCATCGAACAACATCACTAAGCATCTTTCTTACCTTAGTAAACTTCTGGCTAGTATTTACTAAATTTATTCCACATTGTGTAATCAAATCGTTCAAATAAATGGCTCATTTTTATAGGCAGAGAATCGTTGTACTCACTGCCTGGTGAGTGTGTGTATGTCGTGTGGAGATACACACACGAAACAAAAGGGAAACGCGACCCATCTTCTGCAGCCACTCGGACCAATCCTAAGGTTCTGCGGCCAACATCCCAAGGCGGAGCTGAGCGTATACTGCGCTACTTGTCAACAGGTATAATTATTGTTTATATTTCAATTGAATGTACATTATTATTATTATAAGCATATAGGTTCGTATTTAAGATTTATGCATTATGTTTAATATGTCTTTATTCCATTTATTTAGCGTCAGCGCAATTTGGCTGTCTCTTTCATTCATTTTTATTCTTAATTCTAACGAAATAAATCCTAAAAAAATAAAATTAATTGTGTTATTGTGTAGATGTAAGTAATTATCAACATGTAAAGTACCATCTACTTCAGGTCATATGTAGGGACTGCTGCCTGATATCGCACAGCGGGCACGCCGTCGCGAGCGCGGCCCGCGCGGCGGCCGAGCGCGCGAGTGCGCTGCGCGACGCGTGCGAGCGCGCCAGGCACGTGCCGGGGAACGTCGAGCGGGCCAACAGGATCCTGGAAGTGCAGGCCGCGGAGGTCGATGTGAGAACCGTTCCGGTGACCGAATCATCGAAACCGACCTTACTTCAGTTCATTTCATCGCTTATGATTTTCTTATTAAAAATAATAAATAGATCTCGAATTTTCGATCGTTTCAATCGGTTCGCTCGCGGGCTCGACAGGAACAAGCGTCGCGAGTGGAGAACGAGATCCGCGCGTGGTCGGAGGAGTACCGGCGCGCGGTGGAGGCGCACGCGCGCGCGCTGGGCGGCGCCGCCGTGCGGGCGCGTGCGCTGCAGCGCCGCCGCGCGCGACACCGCGCCGCGCTGCTGCAGCGCCGCGCCGCGCACGCCGCGCACGCCGTGCGCTTCGCCGAGGAGGTGCGCCCCGCGGCCGCAGCGGACTCGCCGGACCCTCTACGGGCGCCGCCATTGATGATTACCGCGCTTTTCCAGCTACTCTCCGAAGGGAAGGAGGACGAGCTGCTCTCGTTGAGCGGGCCGGTCCTGCGGCGTCTGGAGCGCCTCACGGAGCTGCAGCCGCTGTCGGAGCCCCAGCGCTGCGAGCTGCGCTTCGCTCCCGGGGCGCCCGCCGCCGACCGGCCGACCCTCGTGGGCAGATTGTTTACGCTAGCCGCGGATCCCGATCGATGCGTGCTGGAGACGGAAGGTATAATTATACCGTATAATACGAAAATTAAACTCAGTAGTCAGTGTTTTAAATCTTTAAGAAATTATAAATAGGTGACATTATCGAAATGTACGGCCTTTCGACAGCCCCAAAACAAATACACATACATACATAATTGTCAATTTCTCTTTTATGTACTTTTTTATCTGATTTAATTTCATGTAAATTAAAGTGAGGATTTTTTTTTGGTAATGCTGACCAGGATTACAAGATCTACAAGTGAATATCCAACATACGGTGATATTACACCTCCAGGATAGAAGTGGAGAAAAAATTTGGTACAGTGGGGAGAATGTAAGCATCCAATTCATATACTAGAAGACACATATCGGATGTACGATATCCAAATCAGTTAAGCAGTTTCTAAGACTTGCCCGTACAAACGCACAGACAAACAGACAAAAACTCTAACAATCATGACTTATATATTGTAAATATTACATATTAATTAATTTTGATACATTTGCAAGAAATAATTTTTAACACCTCTTAATATTCTCTGCTCTCCTGGTTCATTGGACAATTAAATTTATAGCTACACTTTTTAAAATATTTTAAAGCGCTGAAGTTGTTTTGTCAAAAGCTTCTCAACACTTATCCCGATACCTCCACGAGGTATAGAACCTATCGAAAATATTATTCGTATTCGACAGTGCATTTTTGGTATTGTTCAATTCCGATTTGAAGGTTAGGTTAGCAAGCCAATTTTACAAAAAGGACATAAATAACATCTCATTTTAGTTTCCAGGGTAAACCATAAAGAAATACAAATAGAAATTCTAAATTATTACTTTAGGCGAAAAATTAACCAGCCCTCCCAGCCACCAGTACAGGCAAAATAATATATATATCCAGGGTCGGTATTAATGATCACGGGCGCGGAGCCATGTAGGTACCTAAATAGATTTCAAAAAAGATGGCCCATTACACAGAACGCAAACAAACAATAACAGAATGGTGGAATATCTTAACCAAAGATTGAGGATTTAAGTTTGTTATAGTTAATTCGATGGTCGGTCGTGGAAGTGATCAGTCTCGTGCTACGCTCGCAGGTGGCGGGCTACTTCCGGCGCCGCGACTCGAGCGCGCGGCCGGCGGCGCTGCGCGTGCGCGCGCGGCCCGACGGCGCGTGCGCGCTGCAGCTCGCCGCGCCCGCGCCCGGGCACTACCTGCTCGCCGTCACCGTCGACAGCCAGCCCATCAAGGTACACGGGGACATTACCATGTGCTCCTCCGGACCGATCTCGAGAGAGATTAACCATATGCGCAGGACATATTATTATAGTGCACAAGTGTGTGCGCAAATACAGGTTCACTCTCTATTCCTTTTACTCTCATAATCCGATGGGATGACAATCCGACACGACCGGAAAGAGTTCAGGCGCAGGACCGACGGCTTTACGTGCTTTCCGAAGCACGGGAGTGTACACACTACCAATTTCCAGACTCCAGGAGACTGAGAAATTTCGACAGAAAATTTTAGTAACATTTTATTGGCCCGACCTGGGAATTGAACTCAGGACCACCTTGTCAGCGGCCTTACAAGTAGCCACTACCGAGGCAATCAACATTACTATACCGACTCGTCGAGATTATTCCATGCCGTCACGGACGACGATAGAATTTCCCTGAATTATTTTATTTGTATGGAATTAAAACTTTGTACTAAATACTTACGCGTACTAAATTTATTGCTCTGAGTGTTTTTTTTATTGTTAATATAATTACATTTATTATTATAAATGTAATAAAATAACTTCTCGATCGCTTTCGCCCTCCGTCCGCAGGGCAGTCCGTTCTCGTGCAGCGCGCGCGCGTGCGCGGCGCACACGGGGCGGTTCCACTGCTGCGCCTTCTGCTCGTCGGGGGGCCGCCGGGACGCCGTGTGCGCCTGCGGGGCCTCCATGGGCGCCGGGTACAAGGGTGAGGGACTAGGCTAAGCTCGACCTACTGTTTTTCTTTCTTTCAATCTTGATTTTTCCGCTAAAAATTTTTTTCTCTTTTATTCGGGATCGACTTCAGAGCAAAGGAAAGACTGCACGTAAAAAAAAACTGCAGTGAGCTCATTCGTAATCGATGGCTAGAGGTGATTGATATATAAAGGTGTTGATATTCATGTTAATGTGTTGATATCAACAAATAAATACTTATCTCGTAGATCTAGTGACTCGGAAGCTACGTATGTTAGATCCCGGGGTCCGCATAGTCTCGGATCGAGCTAGTGAAGTTCTCGGGTTCTTTATTGTCAATGAATCTGAAACTGTGAGAGTGCACTGTTGACGGACACTAGTAGGCAGTTTGCGTGTCGCACTTGTCGCAGGCTGCGGGCACGGGCACGCGGGCTGGCCGGGCGCGCGGCACTGGTCGTGCTGCGGCAGCACCGCGCGCGCGCCGCCCTGCCGCCCCCCCGCACGCACCCCCTGCCGCACGCCCGCCCCGCTCTACCAGTTCTCGCTCTGATGACGATACCGCCGGACCCGACCACTAATATATACTGTGAACGGAGCGTGCTGTTTTATTTCATTCTTACACCCATACCAAGTTTACTAATTACTACAAGAAATTTGTTCTGCTAAGAATTAAATTTATTAACCATATTATATAGTAAATCGATACCTAAGCAGCCACAATAAAATACGTAGCTGAAATAAAAAAATAATTTAAAAACAATGTTCGAATTTATTTCAAATTAGAATGCGTATTTAATACTGGCTAGAGTAAAGATCGAAATGTTTCATTCTACTTTGAATTCCAAATTCAATTTTTTTTTAAATTTAATTGTCATTTATTTCAATGAATCAGCTGTTTAATAGATTTCCCGCCCATCGATATTTATTTGATATATATTTACAAAACATGCGCGTTTTGTTTTTTTGTTGTTAATGTTTTTTTTTGAACATATACGACACATACCTAATGTTAACGACGTTTATTGACTCTGCAACTTAAGTGAACTCGCTTCTGTTCTGGAAATTGTGACCCAACCATGATTCCCGTCATTAGTGACGGAGAGTCGATAACAATGAATTTGAAAGCCAGTTTGAAATAATTCATTAAAATCCACGGCGAAATCAGCAGCAGACTTCAACGTAAGTATAAAACGACACTGACGTCTCATTCACTGGGTGGTAGTACTTGGCAAGCCCGTCTGGTTAAGTACCATCAGCAGATCGGTGGTGCGTTGATAATGTATTTACAATTACTATATTTCTTACAACGCCAATGTCTATGGGCGATAGTGATGATTTACCATCTGATGGCCAGTTTGCTCGACTGCACTCCACTATTTTATGTAAAAATATCTCTATACATAAAACTTTAAATATAAAAAAGTTCCAAATGCGGTTAGGCCAGTACGCAATACCGGTCATAATGAAAATCAAAGGTCAAAGTCCAAAAGTGGACATCATCCAGCTGATATCATAAGGATCTAATATTAAAGTGATAATTTGAATGTTCAGAAATAAAAACACCTCGATACACATAGATAGTTTTATTAGAAACATAATTTTCATAAATCTTTTTAAAAATATACAAAATGGCTGAATTTTCGAATTTCGACTCTTACCTTATATGTGGGTTTTATTATTGTTTTCATTTTCAACTTATTTATCTAATTCTTTTAGATTACCGTTAATTATATGTAATTAAATCCATTTAAATATAGAACATCATGAAGTATTTATAGAAAGTGCTATTTACCTTCTAAATATTAAATTAATATATTATATTACTATAATAGATACATATTCATAATAATGTCATAATAATTATATTAGAAAGATTTAGTGAACTATTATATAATACATAAATTGAGCCTTAGGAATAAGAAAGAAAACTTTTACAGAACTTGTGTTCTAACAATTCCGTACACGAATTCGAAATTAATTATCGAGACAAAAAAACGTGGTTACATCATTAAATTAATTAATAAACGTTGATTTAATAAATAAAAATCTTAATTTACAATAAACATTACGTAGCATTCATCTGACAGTTTGTTGACACATCTGTGACGATAATATGTCAACGACAAAATTAATCACGGTCTTGTATACGGAGGCCCTAGCCAAGTTGACATTCTACAATTGTAAACGCTAATAGAAAACTGAAAATTGTATGTAAATGACCACGTGACTTTTCGTTGAGAGATGTCATTCACATACATTTGTTTAGTTTTCTATTAGCGTCTACGATTGTAGAATGTCAACTTGGCTAGGGCTCCAGGTCTATCAACGGAGCCCAATTTCAGTGGTGAGAGATTGGTGCGATTGTGATATAACTTTTAATTCGCGACAACGCCCGCTGTACGTCGTTGCTATCGGTATATGCGGTCACGTGCCGGTTGAGTGACATATATTTTTCATTCCCCAAGTATTGTGATATTATTTTAATCATTGTTATATCGTTTTGTATAATTTTGGACAAATTTTATAATTTTATCTTCCATGTACAATAATTTTTTGAGTGATTACTGAGTAGAAACCACGGTACATTAAGCTGACGTACCCGCACTAGTAACTGTTGTTGATAGACCTATGTATAAGACCGCGAACAAATACACAAATTATAAATTTCTATATCTTACTAGTGTAATTAATAAATAATAAAAAGTTACGGTGAAAACACCAAAAGGGATCTTACATATTGACCAAGCCCTATTAACATGGCCGACATAAAGTTACAAATTAAAAAAACACTGGTTGTCTGTAAAGTCCGTTTACGGACGATAATTTTACGTGATAACGTCATAAGAAAACATTAATGAATACTCGAACGCATCGGCCGAAGGAGTGGAAGAGAGATAGATGCGTCACAAGCCAAACGCGTAGGCCGATCGTGCCTCTCTATCGCTTGTTCTGCGCTCTCGCTTGCACGCTCGAACAATGAGTCATGATTTAAAAAAAAGTATACAATTTATAATTTGTGTATTCCACATGTGTTAACATTTTAAAATAACAAAAACATTGACAATAAACAAAGATTTATAGCTTACATATTGTTTTTTTTTTGTCGAAATTTTACTAAATTATCACAGACAAATATCACACCAGCAAAGAAATTTATTTTTTTAATACCTACTTGTAATTAGTAAAAAATGAAACTTTTTTTTTTCTTACTTGGTCACACTATTCTAAATCAATACGCGTTAAATATGAGAAGAAACATTCTATATTTAAAAACAAACTATCCTAATGTTGATCATTTGGAATATTCCAGTCTATTGTACCTAACGGTAAATTTCCCTTAAAAATACTATAAATTATAAACAACAATAACAATAAATTTAGGAGGATTAAGATTTAATAAAAATAAATGTAATCGTCACTTATCTCTAAATTTAGTTATTTAAAATAGAATTTGTACAAATAAAATGAAGTCAGTACGAACGGTTAAAATGTTCTAAAAATATATTTTCATACTGTTTTGTAGTTATTTTTTATAGAAATTCAAGATTATTATTTTTATTTGTACAAAATCTATTTAATTGTATACCGATTAAAGAATTATCATATTAACTAGGCCTATACAGGATGTAACTAAAAACACTGTCCGACCCGTGTAGTAGTTATTAGGTATCGTGAGTCGGTTCTATCTATGTAATAATTTTTTAATAAAGTGACCCTTATTTTTTATTAAATAACGAAAGTTGACCATGAAAATTTACGTCATTTACAATTGGAAATTACAATTCATATTTTTATGAGTAATTTATTTGCATAATATTTTTAAAATGTTTACATAAATAGAACCGACTCACGATACCTAATAACAACTTCACGGGTCGGACTGGGTTTCTGTTACACCCTGTACTATCATCCAACTTCCAAACTATATGTGTTTAGTGTTTCTAATATTAGTCTGGTTCTATGATGAAGATTACCGACGGCTACATGTCTAGTTCGATAGATCAACGGTCGTGTGGATCAAGCTTTACATTAACCAAAATACATACAGACTATCGTATTGTTAACTTAATTTAAATATGTATTTTATTGTAATTTATTGTGAAAGTTTTAAATAACTTAAAATAGTATAAAATAACATAAACTTAAATCGAAACTTAAACATTAATTATACAAGAACAAACCGTTTATTTATATAAAGATCGTTGAACATTAATAGGAAGAGCTTTCATTATTACTTATTTCACATATATTTATTAGAACGAAGTTCTTTTACGCGACTTACAGTAGAAATGGCAGTGACCCAAGGTCACATCATATAACGAAATAGCGTTCATACTGTGCCTACCAAATACTACAAAATGCGATGCGTTGGGCGTTCGAATTTAGGTCGATAAAGAAGGTCGAGGTGCTTTGTGGTGTGACAAAAATACATTAATATAATCAATTAAATCTACATTTTACAACTTCGTTCTTTACGGGGATCCCCCGACCGCAAAAATTTTTACTTATACATATATTTAGATATATTTTAATTAGACAACACGTACTAATGTAGCAATGAAAGTTTTAAACAAAGGAAGACATTTAGATAGAAATATTATGTACTATAAAATTATTTCCTAACCTTAAAAGTTATAATTATTTATTGCTTTTATTATAGCAGAAATTTTAATTATCATAATATGAAAATCACTCACTTAGCATACTCGAACAACATACAATTCGCTTGTATTTTAAAATATATAGGCTTTAATAATTATTGTAACTAATAATTCTAAATTACGTGGAACCTATTCCAATAGTAGGACCAAAGCGTAATAAACAAGTATGACCTTGAGTGACGTAATTGATCGAGATCTAAATAATCTGTGGTATTCAAAGAAAATTGTTTTGAATATCAGCTAAGTTATTATCGAAACTAAAGTTGGAAGTAGTAAAGATAACAAAAGTAGTTAAATAGGAATAGCGTTGTATCTATACTAATATATAAAGCTGTACCGTAAATACCGAGTTTGTTTGTTTGATCCGGCTAATCTCAGGAACTACTGGTTCGAATAAAAAAAAAAGTGTTGTATAGTCCTTTTATCGAGGAAGGTTCTACGCTGATTTTTATTCATTATATTTTTATAAATTATACGCGGGTGAAACCGCGTGGCACAGCTAGTTATAAATATATAATATCAAGATTGATGAAATGAAATGTCTAAAATAAATTAATATATAAGTTTTGTACTCAAACTGCCATGGAAACATTGTAGAGAATGAAAAAATGAGTATTTAGCGACACGCGATTTTCAACCCTGATTATTTATACATTAAGTCTAAATTGTTAGCTGCGAAACGAAACTGCATTATTACGCTTATAATAAAATAACAATACATGCCTATGAACTGGAGCTGATTGCACCTTTTGAAGTGAAACTTCTTTAGAATCGTTGTGATTTCAAACCGGATGCAACGGAGAAAACAACAGGTAAGAGACACAAATACAAAAATGTGTAGGATGAAGCCAGCAAAGAATGAGACAGAAATATACATACTATTTTATATTATTTCTTTTGTCGATTTACTGAAGTTTCACTTCCATCGTGTGTGAATCGCAGACACACGTTTTTTTTTGTAATTGTTATGTACTGTATTAAAAATAATTTAAACAGTTAAATGTCGTAAGTCAAAATTTACAACTTATTAATTACCTAAAAATCCAAAGCTGTTCGCTCTTTCACACGATAATAGACGTTATAATCAAATGCAGTGCAATATATATTCGCGTGCTTACTGCCAGAATCACGTCATTTGATATATAGGGGTATGATTAGGAGGGAAATAGTTCCTTGAGGACTTCCGATACAAGAGATATTCGATCGAGACACGGTCGACATGCGTTTGGAGGACGCTCTGCAAAGCTCTTCTGTATTCGATTTTAAGAAATCGTTAACGTTTAAAACCGACTCACTACCGTATTACACGACTGAACTTTTGCAGTCGAAGTCGCGTATAACTTTGTTTCGTGATATGTCACGATGGGGGGGGGGGCGCCTCACAGGCCGAGCGCGGGCACGGGCGCGTACGACACGGGGCTCGGCGCGCACGCCTGCCGCACGCTCATCTCCCACGCGTCCAGCAGCTGGCCCACCGAGCAGCTCTTCGGCAACCTACACGAGAGGAGGTGTCAGTATCGGATGCGGTCACACTGATTAAACAATCGGTCGCGTTCGGTGCGAGTTCGTCGTGCTCCGATGTTCGAAAAAGTTCCTCGTTTATCACCCTCATAATAGAACCGGATGGATAGTAGGAACGATCGTACATAAATGATTGCATTAATATTAGAATATAAAGCGTAGTACACGGTCGCACGCGTACCTGGCGCAGCGCGCGTCCATGGCGCGCTCGACGCGCGCGAGGAAGCAGTCGGCGGCGGGCGGCGCCACGCTGCGCACGCGCAGGCGGGCGGGCGCGGCGGCCGGGTAGTCGCGCGGCACGGCCACGTGCACGGCCGGCACGCACGGCAGGCGCACGTCGTCCAGCTGCGCGATCAGCGAGATGGCGCCGCCGCCGCCCGACAGCTGCATCGTCTCCAGCGACACCTGCGCACTCGCTCGCTCACTGCTGTGCTCGTTTGCACTCGGATAATACCAGAGACGTGATCATATTTTGTTACCTTGAACCGTGAATCTAATCTAGCGATTTCACCCTGTAGGACGTCTGGAATTTCCAGGGTGGGTTCGTCCAGTTTTGGCATTTTCTGAGGTGGCGGTGGAAGATTCCTGCGATCGTTTGCGACAGTTTTAAAGAATTCTACATTTTACAATACAATGCCGAAAGCTTTTTACGGGACACTTTTGAATTCTTTCACATCATTCTGACAATAAATCGTTTCATAATAAGATATATGTTTGTATATTGTGTTCAATAAAGAAAGAATTATTAAATATAGATATGTATATTACTTGATCTCAGGTCCATTGAGTGCGTCGAGCGTGGAACCGAAAGTGCGTTTAAGGCTGTGATTGGCGAGCGGCGACTGAAGACAATTGTTCACGACCTCCAGAAGCGGGTTAAAGATTTGTTCCTGGAGACAATTATTTCATTAGTGGAGTTATTGCAATAATTTTTAACATATTGATGTATAATATTATAGCATTACATCTCCTTGTAAGAAAATTGATTGATGAAAATAAAATATGAGAAGGTTCTCCAAATATGCCTGTAATTACATTGAGTCACTCATCCTTCTAACCGGAACAAAACAATACTAAGTATTGCTGATGATCAGTAAAATGTGTGATGAGTGAGTGCTACCTACCTACCCTGACATGTTTTTCAAAGATCTACCAGCTACCACGAAGTAAGGTTAAGTTTTACCAATTAGATTATGTCAGTTCTAAAATTATTATTTTTTATAAAAAGGATTTTTTTTCTGTCATACTTTCCCAGCAGACGGCAGTCCCAGACCGACGCCCTCGCTTCGCTTGAAATCCAGCTTCTCCAGCACCACCTCGCATTTGATCAATGTCTCCAGCGGCATTCTCTTGTTCGGATTCGACAAAATGTCTAGAAGGTTCTTCATTTTTGTCAACTTTTCAACATCTGCCAGAAGAAGAATAATTACTTGCGTGCTAATAATTAAGTAATTGTACCAAAATTTTAGATGCAAGCAGATGAAGTAGCTCTTTTCAACTGCGCTGAACGCACGAAGCATATAATTAAGGAAATGAAATTTAGAATAGTTCTTGGGTATTCGGTCGTAGAAATGGACGCGGTCCTTGCGAGAACCGCCAAGGCGCTAGTATTAAATAATGAACAGTGTAAGAAGCTCACTCTCGCCCTCGTTGACCATGCGCATGACCATCCGGCGCAGCGGCTCGATGTACTTGGACAGCTGGCGCACCTTCTCGCGGTAGGCGGCGTCCTCGCCCCCCGGCGACGCCACCCCCGCGCCCCCCGCGCCCGCGCCCGCCGGCGTGTTCAGCGACGACGACGACGGCGACGGAGACGCCACCATGCCCATGTTCACGCTGGAAGCACATCGCGCGACTCTGTACTGACCTAACCTGCTCTGTTCTTAACGAGGAGTTTGTGGTAGAAGAGCCAACCCACATCGGAACTGAAATACGCCACCATTTTGCGTCGATTGATACGAATTTACCAAAAATGATTTCGCTTTGCATAAAATTCCGCTACTCGATTTTTCGATTGAAATATGTTAGAAGGCAACCCCCTAAGTATAAAACCGAGTTTTTGTCATCCCAGGCCGCGAGCGTTAGCCGCCATCTTGGAAAACGTCTTTTCACAAATATCTCGGAAACGGTAAAATTTACATTAAAAATAGCAGAAACCTTTTTTGTACAGAATAAATTTCCTTCCTATCTTTTTTATTTGAAACTTTTTTCTCTACTGTTAATATTCTCCAAGATGGGCTTTGGTGACCACTTACCATCAGGTGGCCCATATGCTCGTCCATCTACTTATTCAATTAAAAAAAGAAGGATGCAGCCTACTGTTTCATACCTCATAACTCCCCCCTACAAAAACGCGATAACGATATTATATATTCAAGAAAAAATTTAACATGATATATGCATATCAAAATTTCTTACCGTTGTTGTGGCTGGTGGTGTGCAAGGTGATGACTGGCGGAGGGCGACGGGCTACCACCGCCGCAAGCACCCATACCACCTAGACCAGATAGGGGGGACGACAATGCGCCGCTTAATACTCCTCCTCCTATACACAATTTATATATAGTCACTGATAATTATCATAACTTATATAATTATGTCACATGATTAGATTCGATTTACGTTCATTATTTTACTGTACGTACCACATTTGCTCAGTATTTAAGTTTTTGTTGATAAACATATTACTTTTTATCTCCTTGTAATTTCAAAGAAGTTTTTAACAAAAAGAGTATATAAGCTCAAAAGTACTAAATACTAACAACACCAAAAAAAAAAAAAATAACATACAGACGAATTGATAACCTCCTCCTTTTTTTGAAGTCGGTTAAAAATGGCAAATATCATATTATACTAACACATTCTCTGTAGGGGTTATAGGTGAGTGGGTACTACCCACTGGGTTGTCTGGGCATTCCAGTTTCAATGATGAATAGGCTAGTGTTAATACCACAACAAACATAACATCTTAGACAACTCAACTGACAGTAACTTGCCAATGTGAAAGTGGTTTCTATTTTATTAGTATCAAATTTTGATACATTTATTGTCCAACCCACAATGGTGCATGACATTGAATAAATTTAGATTCGAAAAAAAATGTCTACTCACCCATCGATACAGGGCTTGGACCTGGCATGGGTGATGAAGCAGATGGCGATGGACTTTGCCTCAAGAACTGATTGTGAGGTGGTGCTCTCGGAGCATAACCAGCTCCCATCACAACCTCCTTGCCCTGTCCACGATGCATCTGTTGCAGCATGTTGATGTTAACTAGCTGATTGTTACCCATGCCACCCACTGTAATGGTATATATGGTAAAATTTATAAGGGCATATATTATTATGTATACTAAAATGATAATTTCAAATCATTTAACTACATAATTAAGAGAATATTCTAAGATAAGATGGGTATGATTTAGTTAAGAATAAGACTTTACCTATACTGTACCTGCTAAAGTCAAGTCATATATCAAATTTTATTTGTATACTATTCAATCTTTTCATTAATATTACACTTAGCCAATATATAGTGTTTTTATTGGTTATATAACTACTATAAAAATATAAATTATATTTATATTTTTCAATACTTACCCATTTGGTTATGAATTTGACCTTGCATTTGATTAGGGGCCATTTGTGCTCCCATGCCACCAACAACTTGATTGCATTGCATCTGCCCCACCATTGTATTAACCCCTTGCATTGGCACTTGCATGGTGTTCGACATAGACATGTTTGGTATCATTTGTCCCTGCATTCCTGATGCATTTAATTGATTCTGTAGCTGACTCCCCATTGTATTCCCCATGCCCATTCCGCCCCCCATATTACCACCCATTTGTCCTTGATTAGTCACCATTCCAAGTTTATTTTGCAATTGCATATTGATTTGTGGTCTCTGATTTAATGTTTGGAGTAAGTTTGTT
This sequence comes from Nymphalis c-album, assembly GCA_963151315.1. Lineage (NCBI taxonomy): Eukaryota > Metazoa > Arthropoda > Insecta > Lepidoptera > Nymphalidae > Nymphalis > Nymphalis c-album. Next base: position 12,844,549 of record OY720590.1, on the reverse strand, counting down.
GCTGTTTGAGCTTGGGGGCCCTGAGATACAATGGGGCCTTGTTGGCTCATTTGCCCCTGCATTCCTGCCATGCCCGGGTTGGGGCCTAAAACTCCCTGTTGCATCTGTCCTTGCCCCATGGTCATCATTTGGTTCCTTGTACCTTGAGAGGCCATGTTTTGTAGTGCATTTATTGGGTCTGTTGCCATTCCAGGTTGGTTGTTAGGGCCTTGGGGTGGTTGGCCTTGCTGATTTTGTACTTGGTTACTGGGACCTGGTTGATTTTGATTCGGTCCTTGCATGTTTGGAGCTCCTTGATTTGGTTTTGATTGTGCTAAGAGTATAGTATAAAATTATAATATTTATGCTTTAACTATTTACTTATACTATATAAAATACCATTAATAGATTTTGGGTATGGTTTAGTATCCAGCCGCACAAGGAGGAGGGAGGTAAAGGGGGAAGGGGTAGGGCCTTTCTCCTGATACCATTTCCATCTTGAGGAAATGCTCCGTTCTTCAGATATTGGCAAAAACAAATCTTATAATTCTGATCATAAAATTAAGTTGTTTGTCAACAATTTCCAAAGTCAGTCAGCACCTGCAGCACTACAGGATGTGCAGCACCTTTTTCATAACAAAGGTGGGTGCTATATCTATCGCAAATGGGAACAGGAAGGAACCTGCATCTTCTTTTGATGTTTAAAACACAATTCCTCAATTAAATATAAAAAACAAACTATACTTACACATCTCCCTCACATGCAATATAAGTTTTGCAACCATATTCATATATTCCTCACGGTTCTTAGCTTTCATAAAAACGTGATTCTCCATTTCATTACTGTTCCTTGCTACCTGCATTCCTGACTTCTGAATAACCTCTTCACTAGAAAAAATAGTGCAATTTATTAGAATCCAATGACTTGGATTGAAGTAAACATGAGTTCTATTGATAAACAACTATCAACGGAACATTAAAATTTAGTAAACATCTCAGGCGATATACTTATTAATGCTTCTATGGAATGTAACAAAATTTGTAATGTAAAGTTATTGAGTGTGTATATATTATAACATTAATGATGGTGTGAGTTTCTAGTAACAATAAGATTTAATAGTAAAATTTAACTTACATCTTTGATACAACAGTTTGTCTTACGCTCTGGGTTCTCCAGCTATTTTCATCCGAACCCATTCCATTAAATTTTATGCTCTCCATGATTGTAAGGTACCTCGTTACTCACAAATAAATAACAGAACTTATCAAATAAGAAACTGGTAATATTTTTATAATAACGCAACAATCACGAAAGCGACGCACAATATTGGATTAGACGATTAGTTATTTGTCAATGTCATATGAGTATGAGGTATGAAACAGACTGTATATGAAACTATGAACGAACTTGTCAGTACTCAGTAGTGTTGCATATGTAACATATTTTCCATTTTTGTTTCCCGTAGTTATGAAAAAGTATCTTTTTTGAATAAGAATGTTTAAAATAATATATTATGCGTTGTAAACAATGTTTTCAGGTACGTCGATAATGTAATAAGGAAGGTACTAGGTAATGTATTGTATTGAGTTAACAGTATATTATAACATTGGTAGTATTGTAATAAATGTCAAGCTGAAGTTCAAGTTCAACAACAAACAAAAAAATATTAACGTTTGGTTTGGGCTTAGACGATTTCCAATTTGTATTTTGATTTTCGTGGTTACTCTTCTGGCGTAATAGTTTTAACCCAATCAAATAATTTGTTGACGATTATGTCTACTTCCACAGTTTTGCGTGTAAAACGGCGACTCGAAGATAATCCTCAAGATGCTTTAGTACTTTTGTGCAAAAGAAAGAAAACAAATATCGAAGAGATTTCTCCTTCGCTATTTGTTTTTAGAGGTAGTGTGGAAAATCAGGTAGGTTCGATCTATATTACTTACTTGCAAAAAACAATTATTACCTGCAGATAATTGAAAATATGCTTCGTTATAGAGACCACATGGACTTATTAGATTGACAGAATGTGTGTTTTTATAGGAATCAACACACGTAAAGAATATTGTCCCAAATAACGTAACATTCAAAACATCTAGTAATGTTAGTGATATAATTAAGAAAATACGTAAAGAAAGAAAAGATGTTGCTGCTGAGAATCGGTATGAAATTGTCAATTGCAGCAGAGGATTAAAAGACGAGACTGACGAAGATAACTACGATTTAGTTGATTTACAAAAAAGGGATGTACAGGAAAATGAGAAATACATGTACGATCTATACACCTCTGCTAAAGAAGATTTCGATATTTCAATGTTGGATAATCTAGTAAGGTAAAAATTTTCTTTCAAAATTAAGGCTATCCATGCATCAGCTCTGGAACATAATGTTACCAGTTTTTATTTGTTTTAATAAATATATAAAATTATATATGACCAAATAATCCTATATAAAAAATATTGATATTGAATAACATATTCTCTATTTTATTTGAAACACAATCTCTATCCATCAAATCTATAATGTGGTAAGAACGCGTGAATGTTAACTGATGGTAGTGGGTTCCAACCTGGGCAAGCACCACTGAATTTCATGTCTCACAATATCAATCATCAATCATGAGATGAATTGATGGTGTAAGAAAATATCGTGAAGAAACCTGCATGTGTCAAATTTCACTGAAATTCTGTCACATGTGTATTCCACCAACCCGCATTGGAGCAGTGTGGCGGAATAAGCTCCAAACCTTCGCCTCAAAAGAGGAGATGATGCCTTAGCCCAGCAGTGGAACATTTACAGACTGTTTCTCTTACAAATATATTATGGCTCATGTCTATTGGACTAGGATATTTAAACTGGTTGACATATTGATATAATATTTTGAAGAACATTTTGAACAACCCTACCAAATGTTTGTTTTCTTTGTTTTAAATTAAAATCCAAAGATTTGTTTAGTCTTTTTTTTTCTAATGAAAAGTATTTTCTGTTAAAAATAAATATTTTTTTTATTTTTTTTTTTATTTTAGTATTGAAGATTATGAGACCAATTTGATATTTGGATCATATAGAGACAATGGTTTAGCAGAATCAGATGAAGAAAATAGTGAGGATTCAAATGCCGAGAATGACTGGCGCAATGATTATCCAGATTCCGAACCTAGCAGTATTGACGAAGAGGATATGATTCAAGCTGTACAAAATTGTAACTTAGGTAATTTAAAGATGTAGTTTCCAAAAAGCCTTTCCTAGAGGACACTTACATTATATTGTATATATATAGTAACTATGACTACTACTAAACTTATGTTCCAAATTTCAGCTTCCTGTACTCAGTAGTTTTGTGTGTGTATTGATTGTCAGTCAGGATAAACAATTTTGAAAATATTTGCACTACAAAGAGTTATTGAAATTCTATAACTTTATTTCTTTGATCAACAATATTACTAGATAAGTGGCACCAACCATAAAATTAAGAAAACGATGTAATATTTAATAATTTCATATAAAACTATGCCTTGTTCTTTCTTAGCAATAAAGTGCTGTTTAGATTGTATTGACACTCACTTACGATCTTACGCCATGAATGACAGAAAGACAATGTACAATAATAGTTGTTCCATATTCAACCTTATGACCTAAGCAATAAGTTATAATTGGACCATACTAATTTGAAATAACATCACAAACGTCATTGTGTTCTTACTTTTCGGGCCGTTATAATCTAGTACATTATTGATTGAAGCTTTATTGATACAAGACTACACTTAGCAACTTATATACATTTTAAATATAGAATTAGCCAATGACATGTATCGTGTCAAAGTTGTCTTTCTTTACTCCTCTTGTGATTGGCCATAAACTATAATACCAAACGTTTCCTAATCATTATTGCAGAAGATGAATTGTCAAGCGACACAGGTGAGGACAAGATGTTATATGATGAGCCACCGGACTTATTTAATGAAGATGTTAAGCGTTATGGTGCTGCTTATGCCAAATATAAAGCTAAAGTTCTAGCAGAACAGGGTGATCTTTCCGACAGTAGGAATTTCGTACACAGCACTGTCGTGGAGGAAACACCAGGATATAAAGATGACAGCGATGAAGGATTCTATTATGGTCAGGAAGAAGATTCCGAGCAGTTCAGGGAACAATATGCAGATGATTCATCAGACCCGGACTGACATTGATTTAGAACTTGTTACTGATTCATAAGATAATTTTTTAAATATATAAATTTTAAACACAATATGTGGTGTTTTTCTTTAATCTATTAACCAACCTTATAGAATATAATATGTTAAAACGATCTTACATTTATGTTTTGAAATAAAAACATTTTTTAGCTAACAAATATGGAACTAATTTAGGAAAACTTTTTGTCGTTAATTATTTTTATTTCTAGTATTAATGGTATATACATCGCTTTATCATGTAACAATTAGTATAGGTACACTAATAGGGCCATTCATTTATTACGTAAGACGATTTATTGGAGGAGCTGGAGGGTCTTGATAGTTCTTACGTAAGACCATAAATAAAACGAAGTTTCGTTTCGTTCATTTTTATTAGGGTTCCGTACCTCAAAAGGAAAAAACGAAACCCTTATAGGATCACTTTTTTGTCCGTCCGTCTGTCAAGACACTTTATCTCGGGAACGCGTGGAGGTATCGAGTTGAAATTAAAACGATATACTCAAGTCTACATTCTCTTGAAGTTCTGAAAAAAAATCAATCTTCTAAGTTAACGTAAAAAAAAGATACGGCCGTTTATGCCTCAAAAAACGTGTCGAAACATAACACTAAATGCCACAAAAAAAAGACATCCAACCAAGATATATGGCCATCCGCTTGATGTTCCGCCAAATTATTGTAGCATAATAACAATACCTATAATATAGGTATATCACTACATATTATAAAACAAAGTGCCCCGCGTTTCCTGTCTGTCTGTATGAATGCGATAAACTAATAAACTACTGAACGGATTTTCATACAGTTTTCGCCAATGGATAAAGTGATTCAAGAGGAAGGTTTACGTGTATAATTCATTATGGTTTTCTGTAAATTTGTTGAAATATGACGACAATTGTTGTAGAACGAGCCGATTGGGAGCTTTCATCGAAAACGCTGTAAAATCCCTTAGAATTATAACAAAAAAATGCATGGTGTAATTGTTCCCCTTTCATAGATCTACAAAAAAGTCCGCGATAGCCTATACCTACTATGTTTAAAAAATGGTTACCTACATAATAAAGCTATAAAAACAGATATGATATTAATCCTTATCAAATTAAATACGTTAGTTACTTTAATACAATACTACGACAGTTTTTTTTAGGAATATTTACTCTGCAACTCGGGCGAAGCCGGGGAGGGTCGCTAGTATGTATTATAATATTAATTTAACTTTCGAATTTCCGATTAAAACAAATAAAAATTGAAAACGCCATATTTTCGCGTATCCATAGTAAATATCATAGATTAATTATTCAAGATGTCGACCAATGATATTGTGTCAATTGATATCGATGACCAATGATATAATTATTTAACCTTCTTTACTTATAACCTATTTTCACTTTATATAACCTACTTTCTTTATTTATAATTCGGTGTCAAATTTGTTTATTTGGGTAAATTCCTGTTGTGGTTGGAATAGGCTATACCTAATGATATGTTTATTCCATATGTAATAAGGTGGCAAGTATTTGGTTTACCAATAAAATTAAAACTAAATTTTCCAACGTTAATTTAGTCTCAAAATTTACTACATAATATATTTATACACATTTTTGGGAACATTTTTTTGACGTTGCTTTTTTATAGGAAATTGTTACCGTGTTACTTATATGTTTACTTGGTGGTAGAGCTTTGTGCAAGCTCGTCTGGGTAGGTACCACCCACTCATCAGATATTCTGCCGCAAAACAGCAGTACTTTGTATTGCTGTGTTCCGGTTTGAAGGGTGAGTGAGCCAGTGTAATTACAGGCACAAGGGACATAACATCTTAGTTCCCAAGGTTGGTGGCACATTGGCGATGTAAGCGATGGTTAACATTTCTTACAATGCCATTGTCTATGGGCGTTGGTGTCCACTTACCATCAGGTGGCCCATATGCTCGTCCGCCTTCATATACAATAAAAAAAAAAAAAAAAAATGTAAATAAATAAAATAAATAAATAAATGTAGGTATGTGAGTCGTGAAGTGTTAAACTTTTTTTTTAATTACGCAATTGATTAGGTCCGGGAAGTAATAAATAAAGGCAGTCTTAATATGTGATAAATAATAATTTATTGTCTGGCGTATTTTACAATATCATTGTACGCGTTTTTAGCGCGTTACTATGTATTATCATTTTAATAACATTATATAATGGTTACATTATCGTGGCATATTATTTCAACATTAATATTTGGCCGATGTTACTAGGCGTATCGACATTAAAAATTTATTGAAATGTAATTTGATTAACGATTACTTTATTGACATGATTTCTGATAACTTTAGCCGTAATATTATTCGAGAATATCATACATTTAAAACTATTTTTTTAAAACACTGATTATGGCACGACACATCAGATGCTATGTTGCTTTAATTGTATAATGTCATGACACGTTTACGTAGTACCGTTTAAGTCGTAGACAAAGTAGCTATATTTAAAAAAAAAGTTTTTCTTTAAGAATAAAGTTTTAGTGGTAAAAGAAAAATATATAATATATTAAAATAAATGTAAAAATAAATATTATAATATCTCTAGTCCACCTGTACTGTTTTGTCAACGACTTAACAACGAATAATTACGTCACGAACGAACTGATTGGTTACGTCCGAAAATCAACAATGCGGCCATTTATCCGAAAGTTGGAAAATTCGAGACTTATTCCAATTTAAAGACAAACACAATATGAATACACAAATTTAATATGTATATCTACGGAATAAGTCTTTTATTTACTTAATGCTATTACTATAATTAGTGAGATACCTATAAATGCAAATTACAATAATCTAGCGATGCTTTGGCATTGACAAAACATGGTATTTTGCGTGAACTTCTTACTAAAAGAGAGGTAATCTCTTTATAATTACCTACCTACTATTAGAATGACGTTTATAGTGTTATTACATGTTTTCTTCCATTTAAATATTTATTATATATTACTAGCCAGTGTTGTACAAACTAGAAGATACGTTGCAATAATAAAAAATACTATAATTCACCTCTTTAATAAGTAGTAAACAAAAAAATACAATTTGTAAATTAAATTTAAGTTGCAAAACCGATGGAAGATGTATGCTTGTGCAATTGCAATGAACTTTCAGCAATATTGACACTGAGTTGAATGCCGGGACACACACCCTAAGGTGTTTGATAACATTTATCTTATTTTGATAGTAAACATTAAATAACATTGCATCATGGTTTCCAAAAACTATAGCAGAAAAACATTATGCTAGGCTTTTTAATGATTCTAAGGGATATTATATTTAAAAAATATATATAATTATGGTAAAATAAAACTATTATTTTTGTCTAAAACCGTTACAATTGATAAAAAAGGTGAATTATAGTTTTAGTTTAAAGATACTATTTGAATTTGAATCAAGGGACCAGTTAGGTACAAACGCGGAAGAGCGTTAATTACATTTTTTTATACTTAATGACACTACATGGAACTATTATTGTAAAATCGATCCTAAGATTTTTCTTTGTAATAATTCTAAATTTCGAGTTGTTTAAGTTTGATATTAAAATACTGAATGTATTTGTAGTTTTTTGGAATGTAGGTACATACTTAAATAATTTCAAGCTAGTATGTATGTACATATGTAGTGTCATTAATTAGGGGAAGTAATGTAAAAACCACTGGTTAATACAAATGGAATGAGCATTCTATTGCTTATTAAGCAAATTTTGGATAAAGTTGATCTAAGGTTATATTAATAATAAACAAAATTAACAACAAAGAAAGAACAATCACTTAGAAACAAATGGTAATAAAATTTAGTTATAATGCGATAATATCTTTACAAATATTTACAATTTGGTATTTTAACGTATACTAATACAATGACGAAGAGGTTAACCTTTTAACTAGTAATGAATTTACATAACAAGATAATTATAACAAACCTAAACGTGGGCTCTATGTACATTAGCCGAGATTGCATTCATTCATTCACTCAATGAAAATAATTAAACGTCAAAACATTAATTTGGCCTTGATATGCAATACAAGTGGCTTATATATCGAATTAAATTTTATATATTTTTATAAATTATTGCACATTTTTTTTTTTTATAATTCAGGAAACGAGTGGTTATACAATTTTATTAATAACAATTGGAAGCAATGTAAGCCAAGGGAGGATATTTAGAAAAAACGTATTGGCTTATTTGAAGATCGTTCATAATGAATTTAAAGAATCCTGTAGTTAACTGTATTATGACCGGTGGAATATCTTTAAACCATTTCATACCACGGGCGCATCGTTGACCCTCGCCGGGACATTATTATTGGCAGCAGCGTCTTGATTGGCGGCGGTGCAGTAAAACTGTTTGTGCGCTTTGTACGTGTTCACGTACTTGAAAGATATGTTGCAGGATTTGCAGAAGTTGGGAGTATCTTCATCTGTTTCAGGTTCTTTCTTAATATCAGCGGGAGGAATTGGAGATGTTTGCTCTTCCGGTTCTGGGTCTTCGGTGGCGTGAACGAGACGCGCGTGTCTCACGAGATTTCCACGGTATGATGACGTGTAGGCACAGGACCCACATCGGTAGACTCGCTCGCCCACCGCTGGGTTTGGAGATGTTGTCTCCCGATTATCTTCTTCCTGTATACAAGAGATGTAGTTCTCCTCCTGAAATCGAAAATAAAAATACTTTATTATAATACTTGAAGATACATAACTATACAACATGTACACTAATATAAGAAATGGGAAAATGATTGTCTATCGTTGACGCTTTTAAGGCTATACTGCTGCATCGATTTTAATGAAATGATTCAAACCCCAAGGCTAGACAAATACTGTTTTTTATAACTCGTGCCCCACGCAGGCGTAAATGAGTTTATGTATGTATCTATATATTATAAAAGTATAATATCAGTAATGCGTAGCTATAATTTAATTAGTTTTGTTATATTTAAATATTTATATAGGTACTCACATGAAGGTCAGCCGGCTTGTCCCGGAAATGCATGCGTATATGAGTACGCATACCACGTAGCGTGTTTCCTCTGTATCGGCAGATCGTGCAGCGGAACGCTTTGACTCCGGCGTGTGATTCCAAATGGCGTTGCGCTGCTGCTGTCGTTGGAGATACTACTTCGCAACACGGACATTTCCGTCCACCATCTGATCCTGAAGCTGGTCGCGGCACTTCAGGAATGCTTCGAGGCGATCGAGTCTCTCTTTTTGTACAGTAATATGATTGGTGAGTGGTCAAATTATCTAGGGAACTAAAGTGTATTCCACACGCCAAGCAGATAAGTTGGCGGTACTGTGGTGGAGGACCAGGCTCCGGTGGCGCTGGACTAGCTCGTTCTTCCCCTCCACCAGCGGAGCAGTAATGACGTTTATGTATACGATAGTTTTCAAATTTGCAGAATACTATATTGCACTCTTTACATTTTGATACTCCTTGCTTAACCAATACCTGTGGTGACGACACGGGTAATTCTGTCGCTAGTCGTAAAGCCAAGGCAGGAGGTAAAATCGGAGGAGGGACAACCGGTGTAAATTTTTCTTCTGGAGGAGAAGGTACACTTGGTGGTTTAGGAGTGGGTCCTCTTGAATTACGTCGGCGTCTCTTAGGTGAATTTTCTCCACTTGGTGAAGAAGATCTTCTCGATGGAGATGGAGTACCAGGAGATCCTGGTAACGAGGGAGCGCAAACTATTTGTTCCGGGGTCGTAGAACGCATCCGGTTCTCCTTTTCGTGTTCATCAGTCGTAACACATTCCGGAGATCGACGAACGCTCAGATCTAAAGGTGTGGCCCCATCTCGAGATGGCTCTCGTGGTCTATTAGCCGATTTCAAAACCTCAGGTTCTTTTACTTCTGGAGTCATATTCGGCAACGCTCGACTAATAGGTTGAAATGTTCCATTTGGTAATAAAAAGCATGGTGTATCCGGATCTGGTAATGTAGTACCGGGAAGTGTACTAGCACTCCTTAAAATTGAATATGGAACTATGAGAATCGGATTTGTTGGCAAAGCTAATGCATATTGGTTTTGAGCAGGCGGAGTTGCACCAGGAGACGGTGGCGCGGAGCCTGATGTTGCAGATCCCGCCCGAGCCGCTGCCAATGCTTGTTTGACAACTTGTCTGGTATTACAGTAATGAGCTTTATGGGCTCGGTATGTTTTAACTGAGCTAAAATGAATATCACAATCTACACAATATCGATCTTGAGCTGGTGGACCTTCTACAGTTTCGCCATTTGATGTAGGAGGTGGTACTGGAGTCCCACTGCTTACCGGTGACGAGGAATGCATTCTCATATGCCGATTTAAACTGACTTTTTTATCAGCGCTGTACGAACAATATGTGCACGCATATTGTTTGCCGAGCGGTCGCGGCGTTTTGGAGTCGCCGCTTGACTCATCTCCCGCTGCATCTATCGGTGTTTCTGTACCATCGGGTTTCGTTCTGCGTTTTGAACAATAGTGTTCTTGATGAGCTTGGAGCGTACTTAGAGAAGAATAGCGTATCCCACAAGGCTTGCACATGTAGCCGGGCGGAGTCACGGCGGCTGTGGGAAACAGCGCCGGAAAGTTAGCCGCCGAAAGAGCTAAGCCGTAATCTCTCGCTTGCTGTGCTGGAGCAGGCGGTGGAGACGGCGAGGGTGGCTCATGCTTTAGTGCCGTTGCTTGAGGTGCAAGCGCTGGGTCGGTAGCGAGACTTGCGTTAAGGCGTAGGCGGGGCGGAGACGCGGTAGCGGATCCCTCGGAAGTAGGTGAAGCTCCACCACTCGAAGCAGCTCGCTCTCCACCCGAGCTCGGCGTGCGCGGTTCTCCTGGCATTGCCTCGCTCTCGTTTCCCCATTCCTCGTCCTCACCTGTAAATTAAAGTTAAACCTTTTATGTTCATTCTGTAATTATCAATGCGCAAATGGAAGTCAGAATAGTTCGTTTAAATAAAAGAAATCGACAATATCGGTTCCTATTAGTGTTGTTAATAGTGGAGCGATGCTAAGTCGGCAGCGGTTTTCTCGCGATAGTCGTCACTCGTCACGTTTCACTCGCTATCTGTCGACGTCAGACAGATCAGGACTTTGGTCGAGGCATACATTAGTGCTCCTAATTGAGACGTGCTCGCGGTATGTAAATGTTCCGTGTGGGTGGGGTATAGGGTATTGAATTATGTGAGCAATGCAATGTTTTACAAACATTTCCGTGCATTAAGGAAATAAAATCTCCGATCCGTCAGTAGGAACCGGTCGCACGACCCTCGTCCGTCAACATTGCGCGTGAGTATGCTTTCGACCATCGAACAAACAGAATAAAAAGTTAAGGGACCTTGTTGTAATTGGATCTGATTTCCAGAAAACGCTCGCTCACCTTCCTTTTTGAGCGACAAAGATCTCGACCGGGCGAGGAATTAACCTATCTTTCGCGCAGCGATCTCAACTCAAAACGCCAATTAATGAGAGGCTCAACTTCATTCTCCTGCCCCTGTGAAGATCATTATATGGGCACGACAGTGAGATGGACGCGACGATTGGCGCGCACACCGACCGCCATCTCGCGGTAACGAATGCAGCTTGAATCGGATTGCGTTCGGGTCACGCTATCCTAGTCACAGCGCAATTCGATTGGCTGTTACGATTCTGCAGTGACGCGCGATTGGTTTGGTTCTTACTCGGTTTATCTGGCAGCTTAATGTCGGCGTCATACCGAATGCGAGCTATCGCAGTTCGTTAGTTGCGTTCAAGCTCCCGTTTTTCCTTAAGTAAGTTATAACTTGTGATTGTTGAGAAAGGTTGAATGTTCAATCAGATAGATGGCGTGACTTGGTGTCGTTTAAACAACTCCGCAAAACCGAATGTCGATTCGTTAAATGATATTCATCAGCATCCTTTTGTCTTTATAAACACGTCAAATAATGTGGTTAAAATGGCTTTTGTATCAGAGACAGGCATGCAATTCGCATAACTATTTTGTTTGAAGCGTCAAGTACCCGCATTGCTTTTAATAAAGCAGAGACTAGAGGCTAAAGCGATATCGGTTTACAGCGTTTGAATAACAAACGCCAACGGTAGAAAACTTAGTCAATGTGTTTGTTGCGGATTCAGTATAAGAGATACAAAATAATTATGAAATGGAAATGAAACAAGACATAAAAACGTTTGGTGAAACAATTTTATTCCGTTCAAAAAAATCTCACACATCAAACGCGTTTACAAGCACCATTAAACGACCATTCAGAATTTTATAACTGGTACAAACACCGAACACGTGCCTACATGTTAAAAAAAAAAAACAAAAGCCGCCATCTTGTCCTTACATTTATCAGATCGGAGATCAGGGTCCAATTAAAATAGTCGTGCATCGAGGCAGTCACAATCGACGCGATACGGATCTTTCACTGTGACGCCGGTGACCGATCACCTAGAATACGTTATCTGATATCACTACCTGTGATTTAAAAAAAAAACCACACAAATTGAAATTAAATCATCGACTGATAATTTTTATAAATGACAACAAATCTGCCATTTTTAATTATTAAAACCTCTCAAAGAAATATCGAAGCCTATACAATATAACTGTTTCTTTTATTGATATCAATTCCAAGCTACTAACCTTAAGAGGCAACATTTAAATCCGCGTCCTGCAAAAAGGCAGCGTCGAAAGCTTGTACAATTTTAAAGGTACAGCAAATTGATCGCGTAAACCGATAGTAATGGCTTTTAATGCCAGCATCGATCTGCGATACACACGAGCCAAGCAGATTGTGTTAATGTTACTCTCAACTGCTAATTTATTAAGTTAAATCGTTATATATTATACACGTTTGTTGCACGTAAACTATAAATGATACAGAAAATCAAAAACATAAATAAATATAAAATGCAAATGGTGAAATACAAGATATGTTTCCGATTTACCTAAAAGCGAAATAAATAAAATATTAAAAAATAAAAAGCAAAGACATCCGTCAATGTCATCAGTGTGGTAGGCATAACTTTAATTAAAAAAAACGTTGGTAGAGCATTAACTTAATTGTTGCCGATCTTGAAATTAATATTTTTTTAATTTTTTGTAGATTTTATTTACTCGTATAAATCATTCCGCCTTACAAAGCGTTGCAAGTTTCCTTCGTTCAGTTTCATTTAATCTTAAAAAGTTGTCTATTATTTAAAAATAAATGATTGTCAATGATTTGGGTTTAGCAACTTATCGATTTTAAATAGATAACGTTCCATTTATCATAGAGACAGTTAACATTTTATCCGTTAAGACATCACGTGTGGGTTGAAAATGAAATATTATGATTCATTTACGTATGTAAATAAGCCTGTTATAAGGTACATAATATATATACTATTCAAGACAAAATGCAGAAAATTGTGTATAATTTATTGTCTTTAAAAAAGAACAAATTGTAAAAATGAATCGCTCAATTGCTAAATTTTGATATTGCCGATCCATCGATCGTCTAGCTCTAATTCCAAGACGTGCTAAAACATATTGCTCGAATATTGGTAACGTTAATCTACGCAGTGAAATTAAATAAATGAAAATAATTCTCGCCGAACACCCCCCCCCCCCCATTGTTCGCAAAATATAATGTGTATACATCAAAAAGGTTTGATTAGATTTCGAAAATAGAATAGTTTAATTATTTTAAGACATAAAATTAGCTCAAATGTTTGTAAAATATCAAAACATAAAAAAATATAAGTTGCAACAAATAGTATTTACTCAAAATTAGAACCAATAAAAACAGTTTTCTTAATGTGGAGTCAACCTTTTAGCTTTGATTTGTAAATCAAAATATTAAAGAGGCTTACATTTAAAAAGTTTTTTCTCTTTATCTCTGAAGTTACTGAGAAATAAGTAGGTGTATAAAACATTACTTCAGCTGAATGTCACCACGTATTGTGATAAAAACTTGTCTATCATCCTCGGTGATCTCTGCAAGTGTCTGCGGGACGGACGTCGTGCGTCACGATCGGACGGGTATTTGCATATCGCGGGTTCGATTCCGCTATCGAGTTACGCTATTTGTAAGCTGTATTTTAATGGTTTGGATTCGAAGTTCGATCGAATGGTTTGTAGTGTGGTAGGTTGATATTAAAATTGTATTATTTTGCTTAAATTATACTTTATACGATGAAAACATTTACCTTTATATATTATGTATCCCTTAAGGCAATAAAGCTACGAAGTTCTTATCATACATAGCTATGATCAAAACGAACAACTTTTAATTATAAGTACTTATTATAATCATTTAGACATAAATAAGCAACCATTTTTTTAAAATAGATATACACAAAATGTCCAAGGAATTATAAATTAAATTTTCATATTTTTTTCCTAAGATAATAAAATAAATAATTTGATGAAACAAAGAATTTGATACACACAAAACAAAAAATTCTTTTTAAATCAAGAATCATAATCTTAACTAAACTTCAATTAGAAATTCACTGTATATCCTATATAGGATATATTGTGAATTTCATACAAGTATTTGAAACATTTGATTTATTTACTGTACTTAATACTTATAGAACAGTCTAAAATGTTCGAAAATATTACCAGTGAAAAAAAATGAATAATTATTATAAATCAAATAATCCTGGTACCAATTGAATAATTCTAACTAAAATAGTTAAAATTATTCAATTGGTACCAGGAATTAAAATAAATTTCGAAATTGTTATCAGTGAAAAAATACTTCTAATTACTATCGTTGTAAGTACTTTTGATAGTGCTGTTTAATAGTAGGTTGGCAATGCCTTATCAGTCAACATAAGAACAAGAAAGGCGCAGACGTGACAGCTCGCAAAAACATCGGCCACGAAGGTAGATAAACACCATAGCTCTATAAATCTAGTCTTCAACGGTATATTATTATAGCTACCTTTAAATTATTTTATTTAGATAAATAATAATACTTTAGATTCGAGACGACTTATGAAATTTTATTTGAAAATATATTTTACGCTAACTAACAGTCCGTAAATGCCCCACTAATGGGCATACTGGGGCACGTTTCCTGCTTAGGAAAAATTCATGGGTGTTTATACACCTGGCTTTAGGTAGGTAAATATTTCATATTAAGCATGTGAAACTTTATTAGTAAAAAATTAAAATTTCGTCCAGAAAATTATAATCGCTTTAGATCAGTTCACAAATAAAATTAACCGTTTCTGTTATTAATATTGCTGCTATTAACAAATCCGGTTTCAATTTCGTTATTGATGGAAACGATTCATATCATACGGGAGTTTTAGTTCTCAACGTCACAGAGCGGACGTGTTGAAATCACATCGACTCTTTTCGATAAAGAATCTGAAAATTCGTAACCGGATAAGTTAATAGTCGACTAACTGTCAGATAATTGTCAAATTAAACATTAGTATTAAATATGCATTAATTAGTGATTATGATTATGCACAGACTATACTTGTCCAGAGATTAAGGATTTTTTTTTTAATAGATTTTTAATTGATAATATTATAAGATTGGTGATTAGTAACGATTGAATTATATTTTAGATTTTTTTTCTTCATTCTGACTAAGGTGAAAATTCACCCTCCAATCCAATAATTAAGTAAAACCTTAAATAAATACAAATAACATTTAAAAATAGTTATTATACAAGTCGTGACCGCGTGGAATGGTGGCAAGAATGCTAGCAGCATTTCCCCTTTGAATCGCAATTCCGATTCTCTGGGCGAAAAATGAACCAGCCCTCCTGTCACCAGTGGAGGCAATAAGGCGGGGAGTAATATTTTGGATGAAATTTTTTGGCACTATTACTCCAAGGTCCAAGTAAATGATGAAAAATAATCGTACATACTTGGTGAATAGTAAAAAAATTACCTACTGAATTCCTTGGCGTTTTGTTTCGGAACGATCTACATTCCAAACCGGTGGTAACTTTAGACACATTTAATATAATATGATATTGTATTTCACTTTTTGCATAAATAGATAGATCTATTTTGATACTGTTTTATGATAGTTAGTTTTATAAGAACACCAGGTCTTATTTTTTTATTGCATAGGAAGGCGGACGAGCGTATGGGCCACCCGATGGTAAGTGGTCACCAACTCCCATAGACATTGGCATTGTAAGAGATGATTACCATCACTTATATCACCAATGCGCCACCAACCTTGAGAACGAAGATGTTATGCCCCTTGTGCCTGGAATTACACTGGCTCACTCACCCTTCAAACCGGAACAAAACAATACCAAGTACTGCTGTTTTGCGGTAGAATATCTTATGAGTGGGTGGTAGGTACCTACCCAGATGAGCTTGCTCAAAGCTCAACAACCAAGAGGTTAAGACATACTCTTAAATGTCAGTTATACTTTTACAGAAATGTGAACTTATAGGCTTATCTAAATTACTAATCGAAGTAATTGACTTCATAAGTCGATTTAATTTCTACGACAAACTTTCGTATGATATTATTAAGACATCGTAAAGATACAAAGTTGTTGAAGAAATAATATATATGTAAGTAATACGTTATTTGACGATTAATTTCACAATTGTAAGTACAAAGCGTTCGTACAAAGTTATAAAGAAGGAAATAAATGCTGAAAGCAATTATTATTTTTACAACTAACTCTTTTAAGCCACAATTATTTATTCATACATTATAAAAAAATGAGGGTGTAACCGTATTCCAGTTTTCTCGAATTGACCTAATTACATATGGCGTTTCATTTTTTAAAAACCACACTGTTATATAAAATTTTAATTATGTATTATTATTCGTTCGCCTGTCTTCCGTTTTGCAAGAATAGCAAGTGTTATTTATTAAATCTTATAATCCATTTATATTTTTTTATTTTATTTATTTTAATGGTAACACTAATAACCCATATACATTTGAGCTGAAACGTTCAAACTAGCCCTTTTCTTAACGAGTGTTAGTAATCGCGCATAAAATCTACATAGCATGATTGATGTAATGCATGTTAATATTCATAAAGTGTTGCCACATGTAATTTTTGTGGATGTGTGAAGAAAATCATTTTGTAACTCGTAACACTCAGTATTATAGTTTTTAAGCGAATATGATAATTAAATATTGTTGTTAAATTTTATTATTACATTTTTTTTCAGTCTTTTGCCGTCAACTGCTGGACGAAAGCCTCCCCACAGAACACGAACCACCCCGATCTGGGCAGCCCGCATCCATCCCGTACCTGCCATCATTTTTAAATCGTCGGTCCATTTCGTCACACTACATTTGCCTAAGCGTCGTCTCCATTCTAGCACGTGTGCTCATGAGACATGACCAGCCCACTTCTGCTAATTCTACATGCGATGTCGGTGACTACTTCTCTGGCAAATGTCCTCATTTCGGATTCTATCTGCCAGAGAAACCCAAAGCATAATAAATTATATAATAAAAAATTATAAAGAAATAGACGTAAGCTTATTATGTATTTATTTCTCACAATAAAAATTACATTTGAGAATGCATTAAAAAACATTGTATCAATAATATCAGACATAGACTTTATTAAGATCTGTGGCATCATGTGTCTATTACAGTTTAGTTAATTTCGTTAATGTTTTACGTATCATTGGTTTTTTTTACAAATTGCAAATAATACCACATCCAAGTTCGAAATGAGTTTACCTCATTCCGTTTCGTATTTCCATTGCGTTGTAATTAAAAAACAAAAATCCTTAGGCACATGTGAGATTTACGATAAGAATGGTTGAAACTTTTTCCTAATGGATTCAAATCCGTGGTTGTAATAAATTATACATTTTATTTACATTATTTTTCTCTAGACTTGTGTTTGTATTGTAATAATTCATTTGAATATATTTCGTAAAAAATATTAAGGACTTACTTCACCAAGACGATTGAAAAACGAAGTTTACTAGTGGTAAGCTCGTCTGGGTACGTATCACCCACTCGTCAGATATTCTACCGCAAAACAGAAGTACCTGGTATTATTGTGTTCCGGTTTGAAGGGTGAGTATCAATACAGTACTAAGTGCTTATTTCAAAGCTTCATATTGAATAAATCGCTTAATGAGATTGATTAATCATATAATAAATTAATATGAATAATAATTATTCAGTATGAAATTTATTTGGGCAGGTATAACCCACTCATCAAATATTCTACCACCATCAGTAATACTAGTATTCGTTTTTCCGGTTTGAAGGTTGAGTAAGTCAGTGCAACTAGAAAAAGGTGCAAGGGGCATAACAACTTAGTTCCCAAGGCTGTTTGCGCATTGGCGAAGTAAGTGGTGATTATTACTAACAATGCCAAAATCTATGGGGGGCGGTGACCACTTACTATCAGGTGGTCCACTTGCCTGTCGACAATAATACATAAAAAATTACTTTTACTCTTACATCTCGTACAGGTGGTAACTTTACATTTAATTTAACTTGTATACTTACAATTCAAAAATGTGAGGTCTGTGAGGATCTTTGTAATTGAATAAAGTATATATTATTTTTAATTGGATTAACATTATAACAATTAGTAACACTAAGGTAAATAATAAATAGTTCCTTACACTATACCTATGACATAAAATTATCATAACATATTGAATTAAGCTGCAAAAAATGTCACCCACGTAAAGCAAATAATTTAGCTGAAATAGTATTAAAGCAGTGCACAATTTGTATGCAAAATAAATTTCCTGAAAGTCCACAGCGGTCATGCGATCAGCGATCACACAATCACATAACCCTCATATTCTCTAAAAGTGTACTCCGATAGGCGAGGCTCTATTACCGAGGCGCGCCGTAACTCAGAAACAAGCAAACACGGCAGTCGGCCATTTGCATATCTATCGACTTTTTTAATCTATGCAAAACGCGACGATACGCCCGCGCCGCTCACGAGCCCCCGCACTTAAAAAACACATGCGATTTCATTATTACATGTGGCAACGTTTGATTAATAACACAAAATTCACAAGCTACTACGTATTACATTTTAATCGCAACAAATTCGACAATAAAATAAAATTAAAGATGCAACGATATCGATATGATCGCGATAAACGGTAAAAGTTGCGTACACGCAACGCTGGAGGCGTCAAAAGTGGGCGGGGCTTATGACGTACGACGTGACGGAATCCGCGCCCAATCGAATCGGATCTCGATTTTAATTATACGAATCGGGAACATCGAGTCGAGTCTATCGAATATTAATATTTTGATGGCGAGCGCGCCGATAGCGTGCGTCTTTGATTCGTTCGTACGAAATTCGCGTGCGTTAAATGCGTAATTCGTCAGACGCGACATTCCGCGAACGCGATCGGAGATAACGTTCCACAAAAGATCGCCGATAGTTAACTGGGAAAAATGAAACAAGACATTACCTATTCCTACCGAACTTTCTGTTACTGTAGCTGCGTACTTATTTATTAAGTTCTGTCATCGTTTTGAACGTCACCTTGACGAACAAAAAGCGATACTCGAATCTCGAATGCATGGCGGACCTTTAATCGTAAGATTAAAAAAAAAGTCCTAATTGCACTTACAATTGATTTGAAATACCTTCATAATATAAAATTGTGCTATTTTCAACTTATTTATTATATTTGTACGTGTATTTTGTAATTTTAAAATTTGTGACGAATCTTTTAAGCATTTCGTTTTTGTTTATTCGTCCTTTATAGGAATTAATAAGCAAATATTAAAAATATGTGTATTTTGTTAATTTTTATTTACTTAATAAATTAAATTACTGAGTATTTTTTGAATTAGTTATTTTATGATTGGATTAAAAAAAAATAAAGAACAAAAACAATATTTATTAAAACAATATATCATATATTGTTTAAATTTAGTTAATTATCTGTGTCGTTTCTTAAATTGTTTGTATTAATAAATTATTATTTATACAATTATATACATATAAATAGACATTAAAACGATGACTACTCTATCGATTTTACCATAATTTACGTCTTCTATCAATTATCGAAATCTTTCAATCGATAAATACTTTCAAATTAAGCGTGTAAAGCTATGAGGTTGCTATAGTGATTTATAAAACGCTACATCAGCAAGAACAGAACGGTCACGTCAAACGATCTCCTTTGTTACAACACTATCTCGATAAAGGATAGCATCTTGAGTGCACGCCTACGACACGAAAATAATTAACTCGGCTCACCGTCAAACATCGTGTTCGACATCGGCTACTCCCATACCAATTACTACCGACAATCGATCGACTAAGGAAAAAAAACGGCCCAACACTATTCCCGACTGGTTTAAAAAAAGAACAAATCATGTGAACGTGTTAACGAGGCTTTGATGGATCGGACTTCAATCTAATACGACGGGCTAAATCCGACGCATTGTTTTGCTGTAAAACTTATTTAAACAGTTCGCTTTTTGTTTTTTTATTTGCACTAATTCCATTCCCAGAGCTATAAAATTGTAATTATTCACGCATAAATTGTGTCGTTAAATTTTATGTTATTTGTAGGTAATATTTGGTCAAAAACCGAATTCAAGTTTGACTTGTATGGGTCGATTGTTAACGATACATTAATACGAATAGTTTTTATCGAACTTTATTACTCGACACCCTTCATAACACGACGGAGCTTATTGCGAGCTCCACATCGGACGACAATAACAGATCCAGCTGATATCGAGAGTAAAAGAACTCTCGAAACCATGAATAAATCACTAAGTTGCCTGACATTTATCGACATCGAGTTTTTTGCAATCGATGTAGGTATTTATTTTTAATAAATTCGAATTTAATCGCCGGCTGGACGCTATCGCGAAAATTGCTAGCGCTGGCCGAGAGATGGCGCTGATAGCGTGAACGGCTTCACAATGTAATTTGTATAATTAAAGAAAATCGCTCGGATTGCGATCGAAATCGGACACGATTTAATCGAGATGACGCGATACGTGCATTAATTTTGACGGTAAAAATTAATATCGCAGCGGGAGATTGTAGCTTGGAATTTTTACCGGTAGACGACATAAAAACTTAATTTGACGATAGTATTTTATTACATGTAATTAATAATTGGAATGATACATTCAGAAATATTATATTGTAATAACAATCAATTAACATCTTTTATTTTTTTATTTTATCGATAAGTATCAGTAGTTTTAAAACGTATAATAGCAAATTAAGAATGTTTTATTTAATATGGTGCTTTGAAAATATAAAAGAATAATAATTATGCTTTTGTTGAATACGAGTTCGTAGTGATGTGACTGAGGGATAAACATCGAATCGTAAAAAAGTTGTCGAGTACCGATTGTAGCGAGCAAAGTTCGAGATTTGAAAATTAGCATTTTTGTCGTATAACTCTGCGGCGGTGTCTCGGTAAGCGCCCGATACCGGGGCAGCCGGGCCCGTTTTTTTCACCGTTTTTTAACCGGATTGGACTTTAAAATATTTCTCTATCCGCTGCCAAAGTCTTTTAGTGTTCGGAAAAAGAACACTGAAATATTAGCTTTTAATTTTATTGTTAACCATTACCATTGCATTTCACTAATTACGTTTCAAGCGTTCGGATACTCTGACTGCTATAAACATATATGTTTAGTTTATTTATTTTAAGAAAAACAAAAACAATGATAATATTTTAAAAGATATATACAAGCGCGTGAACTGAACGCAACCTAACTTATACCCAATACTCACATCGTCCGAGATTCGACATCATAGATAATGCTATCAACACACGTAATTGACTTTAATCCAATCAAAAATAGCAAAAAAATCTTGGAGCTCTAAAAATCGTTGACCCTTTATCTTCAATGGCAGCTCGCTCATTGGACGAGAGCCGAATTTATGTCGTCGAGTAATCCGAACCCATTTGTATAGATAATTTTTATTATTGCCATCTCTCTGGAGCCGGCCGCGGACGATAACCGCCGGGGAAAGAGTTCGTAATGACGATTTAAATAAGGAAGATGTATTCCTTTCGGCTGTCGATAAGTTTGAAAGAATTTGTGGTTGGAATTCGATTTTTAAAAAACGGGCTAGGGCTGTGTGGTTGTAATTTATCGGTTCACTATAAATTATCTGGATAAATGGCAAAATTATCAGGATGATCGAGTTTGGTATTTTTTTATGTAATTAGTAGGTAATCAAAAGAGTATTTTTTTCAAGAGAACGAAACGTTTTTTATTTAAAAAAAATATAACAATTATCTTAAGAACTTTATTTTTTATTCGCTTGTGTTATCTCTGCCAGGCAACATTCGACAATCTTATAAATAGGTTTTACTTGTTTCCTATGACACTATAATCTTTTTTACATAAATTTAAACTGGACTGCACATTTCGACCGGAGCCATAAATATTATATGATAATGTTAATGACATGAGTCTGCCTCCATTTATTAAAAATAGATTTATTTAATATGTTAATTACTTGTTCGTAACAAATTAAAATTACGGTATTTTAATTTCGTAATGATATAAAGACGAATGCTTTTACGATAAGACTGTATTCAAATACAGATAGTCAACATGTTTATATTCAATTCGTCATGATAAATTTTCTTAGATATTTGTTAACGACATTAAGTATATTTTTATTATCAACCGTAAAATTAAAAATGTTTCCTAAGAGAATATCGGACGAAAACATCTCTCTTAGTCACACTGGTGTGTTTTCATCGCATACAATGTAGAGCTACCCCCACACATCGACTTTAACATTTAAATAAATATGTCCATGAGCAACCCTACATAGACAATAAACTATGCGTGTAAACTATTTTTAACATGGCCACACTGAGTTTATCTGCCCCCGCTCTTATGGCGCGTTATCTGCGCGAGTGCATTAGTCCTCGATAACGCAACGATAAAACAGATCGGCCGGCGCCACGCTCGATTCCGATTGCTCTCTCGATATAAAAGAAAAAGAATCGATACTCCGCGATAATGATGTCATGCCACGCTGTCGCAGTTAAGTGTCTTAATTGTGAATTCCTATGTAATGTACCCTCTGTGATAAGCATTGATCTGAAGAGTGTTTATTATTAATTTATTACTAAAATAGTTGTTAATGCTGCGATACGTGCAATAAGTAAAACGTTTGGTCTTATAAAATGTTTAGTTTGAATTATTGTTCTGTAGTTGCTATTTCTAAACAGTTATACGTGATATGCCAAAATGGCGGTCTAATTTCCCGCCAAAATTAAGAGCCCGCATCGTACGTCGTTTTTCATCAACCTCGTTTGGTAGCTTTATTTATCATGTTTCCCTCAAAATTTCCTTTATATCGTGTTCATTATGTTGACACCGAAAGACTGAAAATTTTGTCTATTCGGCAGAATAGTGTGATAGCTGGCGCTAATGATCATGGTCGCCATTTTGTTTTGAAAATGTAATGTTTTGTTCGCGACGTGTAATGTCATGGGGTAGGGTTCACTGACTGTTAATGTGTCCAATGTTTAACCGAAGTTTTTGTATCGTTTGAACAAAGGTCCTGCTAATTTACTAGTAAACAGATAATTTCCTGTTTTGGGCTATACAACTAAGTAGATACTTTTTGTTTTAGAATATTTATTATCAAAATTTAGTAAGTATATGTAAACACTTTGCTACTGCTGTTTTTTGTCCTTATTGTATTAAACTATGTTATTTCACGAAAGTAAATCTTGGAAGCCATTTTTTATGTATTAAATTTGATTTTAAATAGTTAGTTATATTGTTAAGAATCGTATAAAGTGATGGTGGTCGTGAAATAAACACACAACATAGATTAGATATTGAGACAGTTTTAGTAAAAAATAACATGAAATTAAGAAAAAAAAAACAATCTACGTCTTATGACACGAATGAAAAGACAATGTGTGTAGGAACATCAAAAAAAGGAGTCAGCCGAGATCAGACGAAGCGAGCCGAACATCGGCGCACAGTGGGCCGATCCCAGCTATCGGCATCTCGGCTTGTTCTCACATCATTACCCGCGCCGACGGCTACAAATTTACATCCAACACAATGGCTATCCGCCATCGAGGCATCATTAAGGTGATTCCGAAAGCGCCACCGCCTTCACCCGACGAAAAGGCTTAACCTCACGTGCTCCCGAACAAATTCCAACTTTAGCTACCAACAATATGATACCATATCCTTTCAAAACCTTACGGCGCTTACACTATAACTGGTATGTCACGGCCATGACTGAATGTCATATAAGTATTCTACGTGTATCCGATTATGAACATAGTTGTTTTGATGATAAGGTCGGAAACTCAATGCATAGCTAGGGAATGTTAAGGAAAGGATCAGTCTGCGCCAGTGCAGGCTATCGCGGATTACAATGGAACTTATAATAGGCGATCGTGGAAATTTGCGACGAAAAAATTGTTTAACGAACGCAAATCGGTTAGTGACGTTATTTAAACTTCCGCCAATTAAACGGGCGTCACTGTATATACGATATTTATTTTTGTTCTTGAAAGCTGATATAGCCCGATGAATAGAAGATAATTTAAGAGAAGATCGGCCATTTTAAGATGAGATACGTGCACTTAGTTTTTACGTGCATATCTTTCCTTTATATGTCCATCTTCTCATAAAATACTGCCTCATGTGTGTACAATAACTGCTCACTGCGGTATGTCTTCGTAGCATTTAGTTGCAGCCACCTTAAGAGGAGAGAAGCCTTTGGCAGTGGAACAATTACGAACTTTTTATGTATAATTGTTTATTAGGATGTGTTATGCGAACAATGCAATTTTATTTGAACACATATATTTTTACGCATTCGGAGCGTTTGTTTGCGTCTAAGAATAGTTAAAATTTGCAGCGATCGTATAAGGCAAGCCATACATCCCGCTTATGGTTGAATTCAAAACTGATCACACGCGGACTGTGTGCACTTTGCATACAATGCACTTCGTTATAGTGACGCTCGGACGCGCTGCGCTGACGCAGATGACGTTAGATCACATCTCATCTCCTACATGCAAAACCACAAGACGGGACACTCAAAATTCGAATATCGAAATATTTATAAATACATTTACATCTTTCAAAAATTTCATGATGTTTTATTTAGAAATATGAAGTATAAAATATATATATGCTCTTTTCTATGCTCATATGTTATAGGTACTCTACAAATAGTATGAAATATGGTGATGATGAGGATGATGATGCTATCCTCCTGACCGATTAGCCAACTGCGCAGGACATAGTGCCCAAGTATATGATTAAACACATCTGTGTTTGGATTATGAGTGAATAGAGTGCAGATGCACTCTCTAGTCACTCTCATAATAGTGGTCCCATGGCGATATGAAGGACAAGAGTTCAGAGCAGAGAATCGCAGGGCCGACGGCTTTACGAGGCACGGGAATGTGCATACTTTCGACTTCCAGACTATGTGTTACTAATATTTTGGCAGAAACCCAATAAGTATATACAAAAATAATAATATATACTTCAGTTGGTGGTAGAGCTTTGTGCAAGCTCGTCTGGGTAGGTACCACCCACTCATCAGATATTCTACCGCAAAACAACAGTACTTGGTACTGTTGTTCCGGTTTGAAGGGTGAGTGAGCCAGTGTAATTACAGGCACAAATGACATAATATATTAGTTTCCAAGGTTGGTGGCGCATTTTCGATGTAAGCGATGTTTAACATATCTTACAATACCATTGTCTATGGGCGTTGGTGACCACTTACCTTCAGGTGGCCCATACGCTCGTCCACCTTCCTATGCTACAAAAAAATATATAACGTCATACGTCAAATATAGTGAGGATTTTCTAATATTTTATAATTGGCAAATGTTGAATGTCAATCATTTCTCATTGCAAGGCAATAATAAATGTATATTTAATTTCGCAATATAAACCAACTATAGTAATAATTCCCGCTGACACGACTTCCCACGTGTTCAAACGAAATCATAGTATTGAAATGTGATTCAAATCGCTCGACGCGTCTCGATTGACGTCCGGATGCGTTGACGTGAATGTCAATCTGTTCGTGTCATTGTTTCAAATGCAAGTTTTTTTTTATCAAATGACAAAAGATTGCGATGATTTTTTTTTATGTCTCGGTATATCTATATATAGTATAGTAAAATTGTTACAAAACGAAGTCTGAAGACGTGCAAATATTTTTAGTGATTGATTGTATAAATAAAGGTGGAAATAGCTGACATGTTCCTTGATATAGATTTCTCAACCAAAATATTTTCCTTATTTGTACGGGTTATCCCTATATAATTATATGCATATTGTATATACGTTATGTTTTTTATATGAATTCGATTATTAATTTTTTAAATATCTCTGCTCAGTATATTCTTAGGACAAAAATTTGTCCCTAAAATAATAGTTTATAAACTTTTTCACCGTATCTCTGGTATTTTAATACTATATGAAAGTTTCAATAAGTGACGTTTTGAAAGTATAATATAAATAAGGTCGGAGTGAGTTCGTTGTTTGTGATTTTCATACCCTAACATCCAATAGTATATTATATAATTACATATTTGCACGATTAACAAATTAGCAGGAGCACGGTAATTGTTGATTATTTATGAACGATTTCTAGCACGGCAGTCGTTCTCAAAAGAGATTACCCACTGTACAAGGCATATTATGCGACGGCATCCAACAGGTTCCGAGCTCCGAGTTGTTGATTTACCTCGTCAGAAAAATACCCAGTAATAATAATATTCAAAAATATTTTTTAAACGAATCCACATGGATAAGTTAGTCTAAAATAACAGCGATAATATCAATAGTTAATTAAATACACAATATAAAATCGGTCCAAACATACATACGTAATAGGTTGATTGTTTAAAAGTGAAATTAATCGAACAATACCGGTCGAAAACAATCGTATTCGATTACATCTCGATCAGATCCGACATCGATCGAACAAACAATAACAAGGCGATGACGAAAACCGAAACAATTGCCCGTATTCGGATACAGATAAGTGAATACACGGGGCAAAAATAAGGAGATAATGTCGATCGCATCTGTAAACAATGGTAGTGGTATCCGCGCTCTCATTAACTACATTCTCAGAACAGGAGTATTATCACACGAGAATGAATCCGAACTGAGATCAAGACTCATCAAGCGGTGTACAATCGAATATATATAGAGTGACAGGTTCACGCATGGTACTACATACGGTTCTTTTCTGGATTTAGGATAAGCATACTATGTGTAGCTTTACACAAGTACGTTAATGTACGTACGTACGCATATATTATATAAAAGTTGAGGATATATTATATGAGATTGCATGTCTCAAAACTTATTTTTTCAATACCATCTAAAAAAATAAAATGGTTGAGAGGCGAAAACGGTACTGAACTGTTTTCTATTTGCTTATTTATAAAATTATGTAGAATATTGTAAACGATTAAAAATTAGATAAAAATGGATTTAATTAGATTTAGGTTATGTTGAGCCCTTACTATTATACTTAATCATTGCTCTGTCGCTAAATCTATGAATGGTAGTCAGATTATAATGTGAAAACACGTTGGAAACTATTTTTTTATTCATATATATACAATAAGATTGACACTGTATAGGTTGTTTATCTGAGCATCTACTTTGTGTAAAATTAAACTGAAGTCGATATTATACCATATATATTGTTCATATTATTTATTTATTTTTATTTTATGTTCATAGGTCTACAAAACAAAATGACAATCAATGAAAACATATGATTACATTTCTCTTGATGTAGACACGACATGCGCTTATAAATTAGCTTCTATTACAATTTATTTTATTTATTAAATATTTTTTAATAAGTTAATGAAATAGTTTTTTTAATAAAAAATTTAATGAGGCTATATATATATTATACTGTGCTAATGCTTAATGATGGGCATAAGACGCGTCCACCGTGCTAAGACGTAGACTCACTAATATAATATTGATAAATGAAAAAGTTCCAATATTGTTGATGCAATGAATATTAAAGATACATTTTTAATTAACGTCTCGAATTTCTAGACGAAGTGTGAACACTGCCTTTAGGACTAAGATTGAAGATAGTATTCGATTGTGCAATTTTGTGAGAATCGATAGATTCAAATAATTTGTAAACGATAAACTCATGGCCTATGCTGTTCCCACGTAATTGGATGTTTGTTTGGAAGCACAAAGGGATCGTGCGACAAAACGCTATTCTTACAACGCATTAATATCTTACAACAAAGCCTTATATATTAAATGATTAAATAATTATTTACTGTAACAATATGGACATTTTTTTTAAATATAATGTATTAGTTAGTGTAAATTTATGTTCAAATAAATTCACGGTTTGATTACATTATTTTCAAGCTATTTAATAAAAGGAAGGTTTCATTGTCATTGTGTACATAATGTGATGTTTGCATGAGCTTAATAATTTTCATTAATGCTAATAAATGAGTTCTAACCTGCCTAGTGATAAGAAAAAAATAATCCTTTACATGCTGGTATTAATCAGTCAGCCGCTCGCAATGATACCGCCACCTAATCGTGCCTGTGCATTGCTGGTCTTCAATGAATTAGAAGGATCTTTCCTTGACGGTTCTTAAATCATATTGGTTCGTTAAAACTGCCGTCTATAGTTGGTTCGACAGAGTTGTTGTTCGAGATGTCTTTGCGCTATTGTGAATTTCCAGACATCGTAGTTGTATGGATGGAATTTACAATTCTGACGCGATGTCCAGTAGTGAAAACGGCCGGGGATTAATTCTAACAATTTCTCAGAGCCCGTGAAATATACCAGTGACCAAACATCTCTACGCAGATGCAAAGCATCGATCCGGTCGGAAAGAGCTTAATCACTAGAATCGAAAGGCAATACTTCAAATACATAATATTTAAAAAAAATATTCCAAATTTAAAATCTTGTTCTTACTAAATGTTATTATAAACATAAAATATTTTTATAAAAATCGAATATTATTTTCAAACACAATCTACGTCTGCGAGTGAATGCGAGTTGCATCAACGATATTGCCAGTTTTATCACATCGTCGACCCTGGCCCGAGTGGACTGACTCAGACGCGTTGGCACTCGAGCGATACAAATTAACACTAATAGAATTTATTTCTATTTGTGAACAGATAAATCAATCGAGGCTTGTGAGGACGAGAAATGCTTTAAGCTGCACCTTGACTGTTCAGTTCGAGCTATGGCAACATTTTGTTTCGAACGTGATTAAAAACAGCCTAGTATGGCTTATTTAAAATGATGCTTATGTATTTGTATCCGCTTTGAAGGGTGACTTGGGTTGTGTAATTAGAATTACAATGTCGAACTCGATCGTAAAATATCAGAATGTATTTCAATAATTATGTTTTTGACGTGACAACGTCTACTAAGAATGCTGGCTGCATGCAAGAAAAATTGTCCCGTTACGCTCATTGTCCCGTTACACTGGTTGTACGCTTGCGCCGCATCTATCTCTCTTTCACTCGATTGCAGTCATTTCATCAATGTTTTGTTATGACGTTCTCACGTTAAACTATCGTCCGTAAACCGACTTTACAGACAACCATTTTTTTAAACATTCAAACATGGATATGGATACGAGCATTAACTTTTGCTAAATATGGAATAAGTCTATCTATTGAATTAATGAATTTGTTTTATGTAATTTTTTTTAAGTATTCATTTTCGTAAATTTACATAGTTATTTGAGTTTTACGATTATTAAAACCGAGATGGCCCAGTGGTAAGAACGCGTGAATCTTAACCAATGACCCTGGGTTCAAACCCGGGCAAGCACCACTGAAGTCCATGTGCTTAATTTCTTATTATAATTCATCTCGTGCTTGACGGTGTAGGAAAACATATCGAGGAAACCTGCATGTGTCAAATTTCACTGAAATTCTGCCACATGTGTATTCCACCAACCCGCATTGGAGTAGTGCGGTGGAATAAGCTCCAAACTTACCTCTCAAAAAGAGAAGAGGCCTTAGCCCAGCTGTGGGACATTCACAGATGGATACTGATCTTTGAAAAAATTACGTCATATTTAATTAACAACTAAAATATACTATGAAGTATGTACACATGAAACATATATACCTATAATTGTCGAACCTGTTCGAAGCGATAAAGTTAAACCTAAGTAACTTGTCAGTTAAATCCATCGCAGTAAACCTGTAAAGGGAGCGTCTACAAATGGCTACAAATCAGCTTGGCTGGGCATTCGTGTAGTGCATCTTAGCACGCGTCGGAGCGGCGATTGTTGGTAAATAGATTCGACTTTGCGACGCACTTACGGACCGTAACCGTTGTATAACGATTCGTTTCATGATTAATAATTTTGTTTTTTTGAAGTGAAACTTCTTTAGAATCGTTGTGATTTCAAACCGGATGCAACGGAAAAAACGACAGGTAAGAGACACAAATACAAAAATGTGTAGGATGAAGCCAGCAAAGAATGAGACAGAAATATACATACTATTGAAGTGAAAACTTCTTTAGCATCGTTGTGATTTGAAAGTCGATGAAACGAAAAAAGCGATAGTAAAAAGAAACAGACACATAAATTCATAAGATTTAACGTGGGAGAAAATGAGATAGGAAGCATTATACAGTTGAAGCCAACATTTTTGAAGGTTTCACTTCTACCACGTGTGAATTGCACATTGTTTTTTTGTTTTTTATTATCCACCAATCCACACTATAGCAGCACTGTAGCTTGAATTGAGTTCTTAGGTTATTGAATACAGTTTGTGGTATATTTTTTTAGTTGAAAATTTTATGATAAGTGATGGTACCGTTAATAGATAATGCTTACAATGGTTGTAATGCAATTTATACATTTCAAAAGATCAATGTATTTTTTTGTAATTTGCAAGTTTATTAAAAAGTAAAATAATTATGATATGTAAATATTTTTAATATTTAAAATAAAAATTCAATAATCTCTAATCTGTATTTGTTTTATGTTTAATTTAACAAGTTGAAAAGGTATACGGAAAATTAGTAAGTTTTAAATGTCGGATATGACAATGGACACGAGACCTCGTGTTAAAGATTGAATCTTGTACACTGGAGAGTAATCTTAGATTTACAATTAACTATAAAATTATTAATCTGTCACTTAGATACACGTTGAAAATATAAGATAACATATGATTTATGACCTCACTCGTGGGTTGCAGTACTTGTACTTTTAAAATAATTATAACATATTTGTCAACATACAAAGTAAATAAAAATCCTATACGATAATACATTCAAATCATACAACACGACCTAAATTAACGACGAGAATTTATTGGAAAAAATTAAAAAAAAAAAAGCTAGTTCGTAAAAGGAACACACATCATCCTTGTACGGGCGTAGATAAATGTGACAGATGGCATTACTGTAGTACTCGAACTGTCCTCGCTTTCGATTCGCGAGTCGCGAATTCGCGATCGGTCCCGCGATACGCCGCGAATGACAATAACCGGACAGGCCACCGATGTCGCCGCAGATACCGATGTGTGGTCACCCTTACTTTTTACTCGATTATAGATTGTATTGTGTTATGAATCGATATTTATTTCGGTTGTCTTGTAAACGTGTTTTTATGCGCATTTTCTGTATTATGCTTAATATCGTGTCGCCGGCTCTGCTTTGTCGATTAATGGTGCATTCTCAAAGGCTATTGAGAATTTAAAACGCGTTCTCGGGTCGTTAAGGATGTGTGTTCCGGACGTTTGCGGAGTTCGCTCTTTGCATAAAATATACCTGGGGTACTTCGTTCGATGAGTGCCACTCATGACTGGACTTACCTGAAAAGAAAATAAAATTTCGTTATGTTACAAATAAAGATTTCGTAAGTAGTATTTAATGTGTTCTAATATCTATGTATTGAGTCAACATGACTAATGAATAGAAACATATGGTCAATAGTAATAAATAAATCGATAATACTCGTAGATTGCAATTCATATCGAACTATGTATATTTTATAAATTATTATAATTGATTAGTTTTGTATCACAATTGGTTATGATGTATTATTTTCATTCTGCATCAGTTAATATCGTTATAGATATTGTACTAAAATATTTCCAAAAAAATATTCAAAATTACATTGACAACAAGAAGCTCGCAGGTGACACAATTTTGGCTCATAACAACGCATTTTATATGCATGATTACGAATTTATATCACATGGATTATAGTCCCTATTACAAGCGACATAAGATATACGGTTTCGTCGTCAGATGTGTGTGTCAGATCTTTATCTTACGTGACACGCACACCACGCCCTTCTGCTACGCGCTTGTCAACGCCCGGCATACAAAATATGATTTTTTCATATCTATATCTAATAAAAATCAATGTATATTTAAATACGCTACAAGTATTTTCAATCATCATGTTAAAGGATTTAATTTAAAGTTACCACCCGGTTTGAAAAGTTGATGCTATCGGCTAGAAACTTAGTATGTAGTTTCACTCTCTTCAAATGAAATTACGTAGTCTACAATTAACTATAAGTAAGTAATTAAGGTTCTATATCCTGCATGGAAAAACAACTAACTAGAGGGTTATTTTACTCAAAGAATCGGTCAGCGCGTCTGAGTAGGTACCACCCACTCATCAGATATTCTACCGCAAAACAGCAGTATTAGGTATTGTTGTGTTCCGGTTTGAAGGGTGAGTGAGCCAGTGTAATTACAGGCACTAGGGACATAACATCTTAGTTCCAAAGGTTGGTGGCGTATTATCGATGTAACCGATGGTTAACATATCTTACAATGCCAATGTCTATTGTTAGTGACCACTTACCATCAGGTGGCCCATATGTTCGTCCGCTATATAAAAAAACATGAATTTAACCCTTGGAAGAAGCAATCACAAAATTGTTTAACTGATCACTCTCTAAGCTATATTTATGTAAAGCTCTGTATGTATGTCTAAAATATGAGTTACCAAAATCGTTATCAAATGTCTATAATATTTCCAAAACTTACAAATGATAGTTCGCTTCGTACCATGTATATGGTAATGACAGGAAATACCTCAAGTTCATCACGCAATATCTTGTTTTCACTTCCTCATTGTATAATATCATATTTTGACATTAAAATATTTTCTTTGACTTAGCATACGAATATATAACTACGTTTGATAAATACAAACGTTGTGTAATATCAAAGAGAGTCTTCTATATAAATAATTTCTTGAATAATATAAGTTGGATCTGAGGATAAAAATGTGGATTTTTTAAAAAAGATTGCATTTAATATTCCTCTAATTCTCGATGATGAAGAAAAACTTCAGTATTTCATACATGGTTGTATATCTGTCTGTATGCCTATATATCTATATATCCTACAACTTTTATTATTTACTAGCTGTGCTTCGCGCTTTTACCCGCGTATAATTAATAAAAATATAATGAACAAAAATGAGCCTAAAACCTTCCTCGATAAAAGGACTATACAACATAAAAATATTTTTTCAATTTATACCAGTAGTTCCTGAGATTAGCCGGATCAAACAAACAAACTCTTCAGCTTTATATATTAGTATAGATTTATTAAACTATTTATTGAATACCACATTATTTTATATACAAAAATAATTAAAGCACGATAAGATGAGCAAAAGCGCACAACTCTAGCATCTGAGTAGGTACTCTTAATGTATTACGGAAATCGTCTTCATTACTTTCATGATAAAGTATTTTTTTTAAATAATTATAATAGATAAAGCCGTGTCCAAAAGTATTCCTAAATTCACATGAGGGTAAGCCGGGTAGATTTTGTTATATCTATGTGTCTGTCAAAGGTGCCTCAAAAAGTGCGTACGAACACGCTACGCTTAGCGTGACATCCACTGATAAGAGATAAAGGAAAGCCCACTGTCACGCTAATTTGACGTAAGCTGTCTTTTATGAAAATATAGATTAAATAAAATATAAATGCATTAAATCCTGGTTATTATACGTTAAAAAGGAGTTTTTAATAATGTCATATTCTATCATAATTCTGTTAAACTAATCGTGTTTTTGAAGGCATCCTGTCAGACTTGTAATGTGATAATATTATCGATAAAATTAATTTAAGTCAGTCACCTGTTTCCGTACCATAGCTACTGATTTCTGTTGGACTTTATCAATTAAAAATTTCAATAGGAAGAAATTACGATATTTAAGCTGGATGCATAATGACATATTTAATTACCGCTACGAACAATTTAAGTTAATTACAGTTAATTAGGTTTATTCGTATGTTTTTCTTGATTAGTCAATGTTGGTAGAATCTGGAGAGCTACTCTGCGAGTACTCACCGCAGACTAGGATTATAAAATTTCAAAAGTAATTGACGTAATTATAAAATGTATAGGATCAAGTTAGTGTATCGCCGTAGGTCAACTTTAAACATATCATGAATGAGATACAAAGAGAGCATACTTTTAGAATAGTACAGTAGAGAGTAGCAAGCTATTCATTATAAGCAGAAGTACTACAGATAAAGAAAAATCTACACCACTCTGTAAGACTAAAGAAAGTGATAGTATACTTGCCGACAACTTATTATAATACAACGTCCCTCGACTCGTCTGTTTGTCCATCTGAACGAGACAAATCTAACACCACCGATCGGATTATCATACGGTTTTCACAATGGTCACCTAAGCCAATCTAGTTATATGTATTCCAATACAAACGTTATATAAGTTATTCAACACTAGCGAGCTTGGGACGGGTAGCTATTTAAAATAGAATTATATCATGTAAGCGTTAAATTAATAATTGTTTGTTTCAGAATGACATGGTTTTTTTTTCACTGGCAATATTTCGAGCGTCACACACCCTGGCCCGCCTTGATATGTCGTGTGGAATGATTGCACTCTTAATTACGAACAAGCATTATGTTATACATAAATTATCGCGCGTTCTGATGTTATGATATGAGTTTTTGTTTTTTTTTAAAATTTTTGGTAGTTATTTTTAGTTTATTCATCTTGTAAATTAGGAACGCAATTATAATGAGAAGTTGTAATAATTTTGGTGTAACGAATACAAAAATAATTTGAAATCAAATTATTTGTACAGGTTATCTAACTGAAGCGCTTTATGATGTTTTGTTTTAAATATTGATTAGGTTTTATGCGCATATACCGCAATTTTTTTTTCGAAATGTGGCAAAGAATTTATATTTCAGAAATAAGATTAGCAATTATCTGATGATAAATAACCAGAGTCATTATATATTTTTTTAATTTATTCTAGTAAGGCAGATGAGCAGCTTGTCTACCTAATGATAAGTGGTCATATTCGGCAAGAGACATTGACTTCATAAGAACTACCTTTGGTTCTAACATCTGCTTTGTGCGTGTAATTACACTGGCTCACTCACTCATTGCTGTCTGGCGGTAGAACTAATAGAACGTGGGTGGTAACCACCCAGATTGCCATTTAAAGCAAGACTAATCTTATTACTGATTTTGCGTAACCATTAATGGAATTTAAGTTATGCCCTCTATGACTGTAATCAATTCTATGAGGAAACCCAAGTGACCATAGACAAACGAAATATCTATTACAAAAGAGATTTTAATATATTCAACTAAAGTCAGTTACGACGTGGGTGCCGCTGATAGTGATCTAGGCATTGTCAACGTGCCTAGGTCCTTCGTATTCTGTTAATAGAATCCGGTATCGAATCTTGTACCTTGTTGCTTGTCGTGTCAGGATTTATTGTGAACCATCGATCTTGCATCTCGGGATATCCATTTGTTTTAAAAAAAAAAATCAAAAGGCTATTGGTTGAAATTAAGATTTGTTATTTCTTTGTACAGGTCTTAGTAACCATTATACATTTGATATAATATTATTTATGCATTATAATGTAGATAAAAAAATCCAATATGACGACATAAGCCGTCACCTCTAATTTTATTATAACTCTATAATCTTTGTCACTTCTTAGAATCTGTAACATTTTATTCCTCATTAAAATCGCGAATAACTAAGTTTTTTGAATAAATCTTTTAAGGTTACGTTTTCTGCGGATGTTGCTGTCAAATAGTAAGACATCCCATGCTAATAAACGATAAATAGAGGAAACACTTTGATGATTATTTATCAAGTAAATAATGTAAATACATATTTTATCATACAAGTGTCTTGCCGTCGTAGCTGTCGGAATGGAGTTTATTAATTAAAACGAGAATTTACTGACACATACTAAACACAACTATAACTATAATGCATGTCAAATAAAGTATTTTTGAAGTGAATACTTATTTAGCGGCGTTGTGCTCTTTTTTGTTATGGGTAAAAAATGTGAAACTCGCGTCAGGTTACGTGACCCTCATTGCAAATTCATAAGACGGATCCTGAAGTGATGATAAATTGACACCTGGATCGGTTAGAAATATAAGCCTTTCCTTGGAAACTGAGATGTTATGTCCCTTGTGCCTGTAGCTACAGTGTCACACTCACCATTCAAACCGGAACACGACAATATGTATTGCTGCTTGATGATAGAATATGGTACATACTCAGGCGGACTTGTCTCTCCCCCCACCTAGTAAGTATTCCACAATAGAAACACAAATCAACTAAATTATTATTATATTACCATCGAAGAATAAATCTGAATTATAATAGTAAAGCGCAACAATAAAAATCTATGTAGACGATTATATACACCTGTGTCTGTTCCGTTTCCTTTCTCCCGATTAGATGTAATGCGAACTCTATCGGGATATAGAGTAGACTCGATTCGATCGGCCATTGAACGATAGAGGATTTATGTATCGTTATCTGTGCTCGTCTTAATTTACTGCTAAGGGTGGCGTTACACGTTTCATATCACGGAAACAGATTATTAAAATTTGTCATATTGGATTATTTTAGTTGATGCTTATTTGTTTTTATTTTTTTAATTGTATGAATTTAGTTTTAATAATTTATTAGTTTTAGGATAAATCAATAAATCGACTAATATAATTATATTTTGTGTAATTTTCAATATTTAAAATGTAATATTTTTTGAAGATATACAAGAAAAAATAAAAATATTATTATAACTGGTAACACACAACCTTGGAACTGCCGAAAATTACTTTAATCAAAAATTACCAATTTTTGATTGTGATAAATAAAATAAAAATGGTTAATTTTCGATTTACGGCTTGAAAGAATTCAAGAGTACACTTGAGAACGGAACACTAAACATTTATTACGAGCAGATAGTTGTAATGTTTGTTATCGTAACACGTGTAACCAGATGCGGAGATATTGATTACACATTTAATAGACACACACCGAAAGCCATGACGCAGTGGTTAAAAGACGTGAATCTTAACCGAAGATCACGGGTTCAAAGACTGAGCGGAAGAAACTTAAATTTTCAATTGCTTAATTTGTGTTTATCACTTGCTCAACGGCGAAGGAAAATATCGTAAGGAAACCTGCATATCGGCTGTAATTCACGCGTTTATCCTTAACCCAGCTTAGTAGTAAGTAACAGCCTGTGAATATCCCACTACTGGGCTAAGGTCTCCTCTCCTCTTTTAAGGAGAAGGTTTTAGAGTTTATTCCATCACGCTGCTCCAATGGCACCCCCATGACAGAATTTCAGTGAAATCAGACACATGCAGTTTTCTTCACGATGTTTTCCTTCACCGTCAAGCACGAGATGAATTATAATCACAAATTAGGCACATGAAATCAGCGGTGCTCGCCCGGGTTTGAACCCACGATCATCGGTTAAGAGTCACGCGTTCGACGATAATCTTTAATCATAAATTCAAAATATAATACTAATTTCATTATGTACATCATTTAGTATCTATTTATAGTAAGAAGACAGACTAATGATTGTGTCATGAGAGGTCAACTATGTTTTATGTTAGTGACAACTATTAAACATCCCTTATATTGCAAATATCTTGCGAAACTTATTATGTGTTTTTTTTTTAATTTTATGATGTAAATTAAAAAGGTATTTTTTTTTCTTTTTCCTTTGGTGCATCTTATGTTTTATTAATATTAATGCCTGCATTTTTATTACCAGACAGCATCGCAATCTACGTTTTTATTAGTGGGATCCTGAATTCCTCTGGCCTGGAGGGTATTCGGATAGTCTTATCGTAATCCGCTTTTTCTCTATTATGGATCGCCACTTTTAGGTTGTAATCCAGTATTTTCTTGGTAGCCGTCATTTGTGCCTTTTTCACCAACGCATCGTATGTTCCCAACGCGTCTTACAACTCTGGATCACTTGGTTAGGAAATAATTCTGCTGCTTTATTTTGTCTTTAACTTTCTTATGTTGTAGATCGGAACACAAATGTATACGACAGTTCTGATGTTTGGCGATGGAATCACTAATGAAGAGTTGGTGTAAGAAACCTGACTAACGCACCGTACGTTACAAACCACAATATAATATTGCAATAACAACAAATTAAAACAAATAAATAAATGCCACATTTTACAAAACTTTAAAAACAAATATATTATGTTAATTTTATATCTTTCGTTATCACGAGCAATATGAATATCGTCGTCCATTGTATGAGATAAAAGCTTTTAAAACATTTGCATATAATATTATCAAACTAGCTGTGCCCCGAGGTTTCACCCGCGTATAATTAATAAAAATACAATAAATAAGCCTAGAACCTAAAGAACATTAAAGGACACCAAAATAAATTTAAAATTCGAACCAGTAGTTCCTGAGATTAGCCGGATCAAACAAACAAACTCTTCAGCTTTATATATTAGTATAGATACAATTTGACGGCAACCGAGAGTTTGCGGCAGTGTGACTAAAAGACTTCCAGTCTTTACTATGTGACGACATATTGCAGTGTTTATACATTATGGAGTAAAAGCTTTTTTATAAAGAATAACCAACTTTGATCACGTGTCAACTTGATCTTTTTGACTTATCACGTGTAATTCCTTTGAGCACTATCTGAATAATATTAGAATATGTTTTATAGCAACTCTCCGATATGTACCTCAAACATTTATATTTAAAAAGTATTGGCTATTCTTTTGTATAGTGCTACACAAGCTCCAGTTTGTTTTGAAAAGTATGTGTAAAATAACCTATTAGTATGTTATGTTCAAATGTTATAATTGCATTTTAATATTGTAATAAAAGGACTTGTTTTTATAAAAAACAGGGTTCCGAGTCTGAAGATAAATAATAAAATTATTCGATAAAATAAAATAAAAAAATTCGAATCAATCGAAATATGATATTTTTTAAAGATTATGTACATTCTGATATCCTTTTAGCTGCTTTAAAATAATTTCTGACATAAGTATAAACTAATAATAATAAAATTATTACACAATGACATTTACGTTATTATTAATAAGACTATTTTTTATATATTCGGTCAGCGATATTAGGGACAAAACATTTTTAAACATACCTATTGTATATTTTGCGTTCCATTCTAAAAGCATCCATGATTTGGCTTTGGTTATCAATTTTATGATTTTAAAACATTTTAGTAACAGATTAAAAATAAAGAAGATCTTGATTATTTTTAGATACATTAGAGTTAATCATTGCATACATTTTTGATGGGGCTCCGTTTTTATTTAAGTTTTTGTTCTTGAAATGAAACGAAATTAATCAATTGTAGAAATATCTGTTGGTACGTAACCTAACCTAAAGTTATAACAGTAATTTTTTTTTTAATTATTAATGTTGGCAATAGAAGTAGAGATAATGCCTAAAGCTTTAAATATTTTTATGATACGCATTAAAGTATAAGAAATATAAACGGAATACACAAGTATGCGTGGGTCTATCCACTGATCTCGTATAGGCCCAAGATATCCGCAGTTGAATTATCTGTTGGGTGGGCGACGGTGCCTACGTATGACTGAAAGGTCCCAGGGTCAACTTGGAGACAAGCTTGTATGAGATATTCTGAATATTTATGAAAACTTTTTTTTTAAATTATCATATAAATAAATTCCGATTCAAGTAAAATATACTACATGCATAGTGTGTGACCATAAGAGCTACGTAATCATATAATATTCATAAGTATATCAGTGTCCTAAATAAGTTATTGTTTAGTCATCAATTTCACATGCGATCAATTCGACCGCTCATATTACGGCGGGAAAACAACCTACCAGTAACAGTAGTCC
This sequence comes from Nymphalis c-album, assembly GCA_963151315.1. Classification (NCBI taxonomy): domain Eukaryota; kingdom Metazoa; phylum Arthropoda; class Insecta; order Lepidoptera; family Nymphalidae; genus Nymphalis; species Nymphalis c-album. The sequence goes on along the minus strand of OY720590.1, from coordinate 12,804,231 downwards.
CGTTGAGGCTAGCTTCGGACGTAAAGCAGCTTTTCTTGCTTTGTAATAAACATGCACAATAAATAAATGACGATTTAGATAAAAGAAATTGAACGCCAAAAATTTTTATCAATTCTAATATGTTTAGTGACCGATCTTTCTAGAAAGTACCACCCACCATTTATTTTTTCTATAGCTAAGCAATAATACTTTGCCATTACATCCTAACTAATGTTATAAATGCGAATGTCAGTTTGTTTGTTACTCATTCATGCTTAAGCTACTGAACCGATTTTAAATAAAAACGTGTGCAATTCAATGTGTGCAAAAATTTTGGCTTCAACTGTATAATTCTTCCTACCTCATTTTCATCCACGTTAAATCTTATGATTTTTTGTGTCTGTCTCTTTTTACTGTCGCTTTTTCGATTCATCGACATTCAAATCACAACGAGTTTTCACTTCAAAATTCTTTCACCAAGAGCTACGTTATCAGCGAGCAACATAGGCTACATTTCCACCGCGTATTCCAAGGAAACGGGAACTACTTGGGTAAAACCGCGGGCAAAACGCTAGTAATATCGCACCGTTTGACGGAATAATTAATATGTAGCTCAGATGGCTTTCAACCCAAAAAAATATCATAGAAGGGTAATTAAGATGCTTGATAAATAAAACCCACGGCACACATGCGATTTCTATTCGCTTCGTCGTGTTGTGTGTGGGAGGATTTATAATTATTGTTGTTTATCTTGATGTTTGAAAGGTTCGTGTCAAAAGTTCAATAGCAAATCGAATATGTGGTGTCGTAATGAGTAGTAGGGTTGGGATGCTACGATTACGTTCGATATATTGCGCAATAGTTATGTGCATAGCTAATGTATTGTGATTGGATGATTTGAACTGGCATTTAATTATTTGATTTCATTTTCATAAATAATTTATGAATAAAGTGGAGGTGAAATGGGATTAATTATGTATTTAAATGTAGGACATATTACAATTAGGTAAATTTTTTTAATATATGAATTGTTTCATTTATAAGTATTGGTAATTAGCCCACGATTTCGATTTTACTTTTGCAACCCACCCAGGACATACATTTGTGTGCACGAACATATCTGTTTGTCCTGAGTCTGGATGTAATTATCTATATAAGTATGTATTTACAAAGAAAAGTAGTAGTATAATATGTAGTACATCAGTAGTCTGGTTTCCATAGTACGAGCTCTGCTTAGTTTGGGATCAGATGAGATGAATATGAACAGATGAAATTATAAACAACGAAAACGTTTATGGAAAATTTCATGATGAACGCTTTAGTTAAAACTAAGTTTATTTGTATTTCCGGAATGTTGTATGTGCATTACAATAATCCTAGTAAGTTGCTCACAGTATCTACATCGCACCGGTGATCGTTTTAAAATTACTATTGCAGCCAATGATATTATAAGTAAAAAGGTGTAGATAGGTTACATACATAGCATTCAATCTACGAAAATGACACTGTTACGCACACATAAATAACTTTATATTGCAATGTACACACTATATTACGATTCGTCGTTAAAGTAGGGTGGCATAATTTAAGTATCACGAGTGAAAAAAAGACGAATATATTTGAGAGAGTGCATCGTCTGGTGTCAAAGAAACGACATAGAATAAATTATCAGACAATACGTTTTTTTTTACCCGGATTTATGCCTATGAATGCGATTACTCATAAATTCATTTTGTAAAAGTACTAAAAATTTATTGAAAATAGGCAAATTAAAACTATCAAAAATATAAAAATTTAATATCAAATAAACAATATCAACCCACTGGATGCACCTTTCGATGAAAATCTAAAAACAATTATACTTCTAAATAAACATCTTCTTTACGACATACTGAAAAAATATTTATTTATATTTGGATTTCAATTTAGTAATATAATATAATTAATAATTCAATTTTCATTTTCATTTGTATAAATTATACAAACATAAAATTATTATAACTGTGCCAACTGCCACCACTGTTTGTGTTTTACTCTATGATCAGTAACATCGTCTATCTCTATTGCACTCGTTCATTAATATACTTTTGTTGCATTCATTCATTTCTAACGTCATATTTTACGAATATAATATTTGATTTGTGAAAATATTAAGATAAATAGTAAACTTACTAATGAGAAGTGATTCCTTAAGTTTAAGAAGTTTTGTTAGTATAATTTGTGCAATATCTCATAACACACGACGGGAATTCTGGTTATTTTGGGTCACTTTTAATTATAAATGTACTCGCTACGTGACGTCTATCCAATGACAATGGTGACATAATACTGAGGTGAAGTGTTGATAGTAATCTTGAATTCGAACTAGTGCTCACGGAGTGCTTGTAACCTATCTACACCTTTTTACTTATAATATCATTGATTGCAGCCTTCTGTCGAGTTTCTTATGTTTAATTACATTACTTGTTAAAATCTTTTTAACCATATAATAATATAAACAATATACTGTATATACTTTTATAAAACAATAACAATTCTAGATACAAGACTCTATATCTATTTAATAATAACGTATAATAATAACAATCTATAGAAACATGTCTAAGTATACCACACGCATCTAACGAGGTATATTTCTCGATTCACATCAAAGCATTGATAAACAGACGTGAATACGTCCGACCACTTATAGATACAAACAGACGGACGGTATCGCTAATGTGAACGTAATCTATTCGCCAGACGTTATCGAGAGTAAATATAAAATTGAAAGCATCTTATCATTATGAGCGTGATCGCATTGTCTTGATTACGTCAGATTTGATTTTAGTTTTTTTTTAATTTTATTTATAGTTGCCAGGATGTGTATTTTTTATCTGTTTATTTTGATCTTGTATTCTATGTACAGTGAAGCGATGTTTGGTAAATGTAGATGTAATATAATACTGGCAGTTACACTTTATATAATTATGTAACTTTATTCTGGTTGTTACTGATATATTGTTGAATAACTTGCTTGTGTTTATACAGTACACTTTTAATTATTCAATAAGTTATCTTATATATTTCAACGAGTGAAGTGCTATAATTATAGCTTTGGATTTAAAAATAATAAAATTTTTAAAGGTAAACATTTTTTAATTAATTATGTAAGACCATTGTTTCGTATGTCACAATCAGATGCCCTAGCCAAGTTGTTATTCTAAAATAGTAAACGCTAATAGAATGTATGAGAATGACCACGTGACTTATCGTTGAGAGATGTCATTCACATACATTTTTCTGTTTTCTACTAGCGTTTACGATTGTAGAATGTCAACTTGGCAAGGGTCTCAGGATCGTTTTTAGTTTAACAAACAAGCATTACAATTTTTAGTGCGTTCGTAAATTCACTGTAAATAATAACAAATTACATACAGCTTATATACTTAACCCACTAAGTTTCAATCGCTTTATATATTGCGATAAACAACGTTATAAAAAAAAAAACTGCTTTATAATATAAGGGTATTATTAGAATGTCATGTTATATGACGTCATTAGAAAACCAATATGGCTTCCATCGGAGAGGATATAATTGTGAGTGCATTCGGCGATTATCACACTGATGTTGTATTTTATCTGTAAGTAAAATGGAAACGAACACTGACGGCACTCGTAAGCAAATCAGGTCCGTCCTCATATCTTTCATATCGTCTTCAAGAATTTATATCCTAATTACCGGACCTTATTGTTAGCAATTTATTATTTATAAACGCAGTCGATCCTTTATTGCTCGAGATAAAATTCGAGTTACCGCTAATAGCGGCCGATACAAATGACTCGACTTTTATGAAATATCGATATGAGGAGATTTTATTTTACATTTTGTAAGGCGGGTTAAACGAATCGAGTTGGAATTTTTTTTTAGACATTTCAAACTCGATTCTGTTGACATTGGAGTGATTTTTTGGAACAGAATCGCATTCCCGACTCATGTATTCATAATTCGTTTTTCTCATAATGTTTTAAGTGAGTTTGTTTTAATTTTTTTTTCGTCTGAATTTACATCTGAACGATAGAATGGCGTACTACTGTAAAAGCTATTGTGCTGCTGCCTGTTGTGTTTTTGTAATTAAAATGTAATAACTATAAATCAAATTTGTTTTAAAACTCAACCATTTCGTCAAACAGATAATATAAAGTATTAACTCAAATGTTAATATATATTGTTTAAACAATCAAACAGTGTAAGCTATTCCATCTTACATGAATCTCTACGTTGACTTTTACTAAAGCCAACATAAATTAAAAAATCTTTTATAAAAATAATATTAGACCAGTCATAAATTCTATATAAATAGTGGCATCCATGCTTCATCGTACACTAAGCGCTAAAGCTGGGTTTATACATGTGAAATAAAACGCGCAGTGCGGTGTGCGGCGGAGATAGCCGGCCTGATGGATGCGCCGCGCCGATAACGCCTTTGACTTACACGACCAAAAGGTAAACAGTACTGGATTCAACTACGTACGATGCTTTAACATTTTACTGTATTATACGTCAAATATTACGCTGAAACTGACGTTATGTTTAAAGGTTTTAAAGTTTAGCTTCTCCCGATGTGAGGGAATTCAATTTCGAATTTTAAATTATTGAGTAAAAAGTTTTTGACGCAAAAAGGTTTCATTTCTTTCATGCATTTATGCATTTTTCTTTTTCACAAATATCGCTACGTAAAATTCAATATATATTTATCTAAATAAGAGATAAAAGAGGTAAATAATAAAAGTATAAGAACATTTTCAGAATGCTTGTTTCAATTACATACACACAAATATATAAAGAAATATGTACATAAGGATGTGGCCTATATAGCCTGTATAGCTTCCTCAGGGATGTGATATGGGTGGTTGTAAGTTCGAAACTATTATATTTTTATGTTCAAAAGTATATTGGTAAATTGGATAGCACCATGAGAGCCTCTATAATAAATATAAATCATTGAAAGCTGCCAAGGCTTTAGCAAATAGGTAATCCTCACACTATCAATACTAAACAACAAATCTAAACATTGTGCTGTTATATGAATGTAATGCAACACTATAGTGTAAGATATATGAATAAAGTAAATTAAAATATGTCCCAACTCATGGGCAAAAGCCCCCATTAACTTTAAAAGAGAAAAATTGAAAAACTTACGGCCGAATACTGAAACGTCATTCAAATATTAAATGCTAATTCATTTTTTGAGACGCGGTTTATTTAAAAGTTTGCATACTAATTTCAAAATTCAATAGTGTTTTACTAAGTGTTTGTTTGAGGGACGTTTCAGTATTCGGCCGATCCGTACGACAAATCATCCTGGTTTGAAGTTGAACCTTCGATCAAAATGCCATGTGTTCCATCCACTGGGCCTTGCCGGCTCTCAAAACACATTAAACATGGTGTATATTTTTTTCATAGCGCTTTGCGCTACAAAGATGCAAAATACGTCATAACGTTAGGTTTATTTCTATAGAGGTGTGCAGTATTGAAATAAAATTGAGCGTTGTGCGATAGTGACGGTCTGCTGGACAACGCGCCGATAACACCTTTGACTTATACGACCGAAAAACATTTGTCATTTAACTTAACAAGTAAAGTTAAGTGAAATGCTTGTACTTACAGTTGTATGTGCTTCAAAGGCTTTAATTTTTTTTATATGGAAATTATTTTATCTATACTTATAATATATAAAGCTGAAGAATTTGTTTGGCTAATCTTAGGAACTACTGGTTCGAATTTAATAAATATTTTATGTTGTATAGTCCTTTTATCGAGGAAGGTTCTAGGCTTATTTTTATTAATTATTCGCGTGAAACCGCGGGGCACAGCTAGTGTCTTATAAGTCTAATGTTAATTCAGATCATATTTTGGTTTTATTCAATAAACACTTAATAAAAAATAAGTATATTTGGTTTTGTTGAAACAGCCTTGACATGCTATTGAAATAATGTTAGTGTTATTTTTAGTCGTTGAGAATTGATTCGTTGTTGACGAGTATTAAAACATCAAATTGCACCTGTATGCACCCGATGCTTGTATAACTAAAAACTATATTTTAAATAACTTTCTGAGGCTCAGATTAAAAGCATTGAAGTCGATACGATAGAGTCAAGTTGGGGCAATTTTTGGGCCAACATTGGTCCAAACATACATTCCTTCATTTACAATTAATCAAGCAAACGTAATCATTGCTTAAGTACAATAAAAATGTAATATATTGTAACTTTATATATTTATACGTGCTAAATAATATATTATTAATGTTCTAGTTGCTAGTATCCCCCACGTTATACGGTTCAGAAACTGTTGGACTGAATGATATCAAAAAGACAGGTTACATCGCAAACGCGTATGAAGTTCAGAAACGAGGGAAAAACAAAATGCCTGCGTCTGTGTGATAAATTGAAAAGGGCGCACTTTTGCACCGCAATACGACGAGTTGATTTGATTTGGTGATGTTCAACTAGTGATTTTTTTTTTAAAGTTTGTTTCAAATTGTTCAAACATTTATTTAACACGAGTAACGCAGCGGATTTGCCACTTTTCGCCAGGTATGGTTGTTATATTAAAGTATCTTAATCTTACTTTTGATGAATATTATTTACTATGAAAAGTTAAGAACATATTGGATTGCAATTGGGGTAGAATATACATGTCAAACTAACATACCCATTGAGGTATTGAATGCATTTTTTCACTTATGCTACGAGGGCAGATGAACAAATGGGTATCTTATTGTAAGTAGTTTTTTACTGCCAGTTGCAGTGCAAGAAGTATAAGGAACCCTTGACAACACAGATGCTCCAACGACGATGGGATATAAGATGTATCACTCTACACTGACCACTCCTATAAACAACCTCACGACGCTTATTGCAAGACATATTATTGATGTTTGGCGGTAGAATACATCAAGACGGTCCTGAAACCGTCCAACATTTTATTTACTACATTAGATACTTTGATAAAAAAAAATCTCAAAATTGTACTCCTTATGAATCATCTAAAAAATCTTACTATAATAACCTACGTAAGCTCGCGCACATATCAGAACATCTTGATGTATGCTTACCATCGACCCAATTTTAGATCGATCTCTCAAACACGAATACGAACCGCAGACCACTTAAAAACTTTCCCACTTCAAACGAAAACATAATACACAAATCATTAACTTCGATTCGTAGTTGATATGCAGTTTAATTTTCTTAAAACATGGCTAACAAGAGATAAACAGCGCGTGCAATTTGAATCATACGCCGATTTTGTCTCCGCCTTATCTCTGAAAGCACTCCCCTCTATCAGCTGGGACGTAATCTTTGCGGTAAGGCCGCCCGCATACGGTGCGACCCGGCGTCGATAACATCCAATGTGCTAATCGCTGTATCACTATTGTGTTACTGTGTGCTGTGTAAACAATTATTGTAAATCAATTATTGAAGTGAAAACTTCTTTAGCATCGTTATGATTTGAAAGTCGATGAAACGAAGAAGCGACAGTAAAAAGAGACAGACAGATAAATTCATAAGATTTAACGTGGGAGAAAATGAGATAGGAAGCATTATACAGTTGAAGCCAAAATTTTTGAAGGTTTCACTTTTACCACGTGTGAATGGCACACATGTTTTTTATATTATTGTTTGATAAGAAATCATGTATATGATAAAAGGTGGGGATTAGTTTTCGATTATATTAACATTATATTGTTACACGTGTAAGACCGGTAAAAAAGAATACTTGATTTTTTTAGTGTTTTTTTTATTACGATATATATACAAAAGGACTTAAAGGGACATTATTATGAATAAAGAATATTATAACTGTATTTTATTTCAAATATACTATTTTCGATGTATTCTAATAAATATTAAACAAAAACATTTCGAAACACATTCTCTATAATAATATAATATGTTCTTAGTTCGTTAATTATTTAATACAAGTCACTATTACAATCCTTCGGATAGATCACAGTATTAATATGGCATATCGCTTTGAACGATAAACCGCTCCGTGGATACTCACCCTTATACCATAATGGCAAAGTGATTCATTTGTCTCACGGCTATCCAAATGTTTTTAGCTTATCCCGCGATAGCAATGGAGTCTGGAATGAATGTTCCTCTGTTACCGGCAATCGTCAGATAACAGATACCATTAGGTGCTATACGAGAATGTCGTAATGTTGATAATTAATAATAAATATACATACTTATAATGCTGATAACTGAAAACATGAGAGCATACAGTTTACAACTTTATTTATGTTTAAATAAAAGCTAATATCGCACGAACGGGTTAAGCTATAAGTAAAATATCGGCCATTTTAACAAATATGGTCAATATTTATTAAAAAGGTTATTGTTTTTCATCGTATCGTTAAGATCTATATAGGTATAGGCTTCTGATATAGTTTAAAACACAATAACAACAACATAATTTGTAACATAAGAGCCTGAAGTTAGTATATTTGTTAACGAAATCCAAGTGTTCATATTTCAAAACGCCGTTATCAAAAACATTATGAACATTCAAGTATTCATGTATGCACAAATTCCGAAGTGCAATCTTATCGTGAACATTGCAACATTCGTGCAACATTCGCGCGACATTGCCGCGACATTAGATGTGAAACTAACATAACAGTTTAATTAGAAGAACATCTAAAGCGTATTAGTTGCAATGTTTGGAATCTGCCTTAATTTATTGGTGACAGCGGTTAGTTGTCAACGTTAATTTTTTAAAAATAATATTTGCTACAATTATTTTGAACGTATCATTTAGTTTCAAAAAAGTTTTTATATTTTCTTTTTAAGGGTCTTTAAAAGTATGTTACATGAGAGATGAGTATATCTATATATAGGTTGATATGATCTGTATGTCGTAAAGCAAGTTCTTTTATTGCTTTTATAGTTTAAATAAGTGATTATTGTATTAATATAATGTGAATGATTTTGAAAGTATGATTGTTTTTTTTGCACATATGGTCATCTGGCCCATTAGCTCAGTTGGTTAGAGCGTCGTGCTAATAACGCGAAGGTCGCGGGTTCGATCCCCTCATGGGCCACTTAAAATTTTACATTTTATTTTTCGCTTTAACAATAAAATGAAAATAATTAATATTTAATACAATCGAAACAAAATGAACTACATTTAAGAACCTTTAAGTTATAATGTTACTATGTTCATTTTGCATAGTCGAAAACTTTGTGTTAAATATTTATGATTCTTTCTTGTCTATATTTATAATATTTTCATCTAAAAAATATTAAATATTATAAGCACTATGCATCCTCTCTATGTTACTTATTCTAAATTCTTGCACCAAACGCATGAACGACTTCGGTTTGTATTGTATTGGAGGTCCAAACTTGTTATCGTCACGTATCGTTGCCGTCTTAAAGCACGTACTTGCTCCGTACTTGAGCAAGTATTGCCGTTTATTGTACCGTATTAGGCGAATATCATGGGTGTATTAATTAACTGTGATTTTTGTGAAGCTTGAATGATAATCGATAACGAATTATGATCACTCGTGGTGGTGGTATATTTTCGTCTGGTGGTCGAAAATCTGTTCATAATAAAACAAATTAAAAACCTATACTCGTAGCAGTGCCAACATGGGACTTAAGGCGTTTTAACGCTTATGTTGTAATTAGGTTTATTGGACCTTTCACCGCTCAATCCGTGATCGGTTTCTATTAAAGTTTTTATTTATCAACTCTTAGTAAGTAAGAACAACTATTTTCGACTACAAAATTTCAATAATGATTCCGTTGATATGGCCAGTATGTAATAAAATATATTTATTTAAAACGTCTCAAACAATCGGGCGGATAGCACTAACTTCTGAACTATCTCCTCCGAATATATCACAGCGTATCTTCGGAAGCGGGCACAAAGTAAAACTTCGCGAGATACGACCGTATCGCGTTGGTGAAATTTTAAACTAAAACCAACTATAAACTGCCAGCGAGTATTTTTGTTGGAGATAACACGAGAAAGTTAACTGGTGCAAGAACGAGACAAATATTTATCGATTGTAAATAATAAATCAAAATTTATTTAAAATTACATTACTTTATTGAGAAAAATGTGGATGGGACTCGGGAAACGGGAGACAGAGACATCCGATGGTAAAACTACTCTTACATAAAGAAAGTTACATACAACGCAGTCTAGCAATACTTTAGGATCTAATGTATCTCTTGGTTTGTTAATTACTTTGAGTATTTTGATGAATTACAGCAATATAATGTATTGGAGGTTTAGATGTGAAACAATATTTTTAGACTGAAACAATTGACTTTGGAGTTATCTTTTCAATCTTGTACACGTCCGTTTCTCTAATTTATAGATTATTGTCATCAAATTTTGATGTATACTTATTTAATTATATGAAATTAGCCATTTTAAACAAAACGATTATTTATTGTAACAATCAGTATCACTACCACAGCGTGATAAAGGGAGCTGCAGTTTTACTATCAGAGCGGCAAAGTTTTGATCTTAATATTTCAATTGCTGTTGATCATGATAATGACGTAATTTTCTGAGAAATTAATTATGATTTAATTCTCACCTGAGATCAAAGTCAACCATTTAAAATACTTTTTTTAATATTTGGCTTTTTAAGCACTAAAATAGTTCTTTTAAAAACACCAACATTACTGACCTAGTGCTCCCAGGCATCACACCTTCAGATCCATCTTGTTTCTCGCGCTAAAACATCTTTTCAAGCTGAGTTCTTATAATAGACATAGCCTTGTGTCAATTTCTTTTAATACTTCGAAGATTGTGGGTCCAAACACCTGCAGGGGAGTTTTTATGTGCTTAATAATTCAACTCGGCTATGAATGCACTGCTGCCATATTTGTATCTGCATTGGAGCAGTGTAATGGATAAAAGCTAAAAACCTTGTTCTCAACGACCGGGAGAGGAGACCTTTGCCCAGTTGTGGGACATTAACACTGCTATTCCGATCTGTTACTTATATAATTAAATACTTAGAATCCAGTTAGTTACACTTTCCAAATCGCAAGTTCCAGTGACTCGCCCCCAAAAAATTGGTTCATCATAACATGATATAAAAGACTTCACAGTATTTAGAAGTAATAATGCTTTGAATTATATTCATTAATAGTTTAGAAGTCATTTGTATCGAAATAATACATGAATTGTTTGTTTCGCTTGAAATAAATAACTTCAGTACGAAAGGATTATGTTTCTAATTTTTCCCCTTAACGAACATCTACCCAGGAAATAGGCAGTTACTTAATTCAAGAACACAGATTACATTAAGATTACACACGAAATATGTTATAAATAATAATTGCTAGACAATAACTAGTAAAAATTGATATAATCTCCAAAATCGCAACCTTCCACAGCAAAATTCGCCCACAAATATCCATTACGATGATTTGTTGTGGCAATTTGTTTCACGTTGTCGGACGTTAAAGGTCCAACACACACAGACAACAGAATATCTTGCTTTATAACTATGAAAAACAACTAATTTAATTGAATACGTAGTCAACGTTAATTAGAACTATTATTAAATTTACAGTCTTTATTTTTTTCCGGTAAAATCCGTTTCCTTGACTGATTTAAAAACTAGACATATTAACATCCTTTAGTACAATGAGTCTATAAAATAATGACCTCCAGACCGATTTCGGTCACGGCGCCATCTCAAGAGAGATTAGCCAACTGCGCAGGAGATATTATAGTGCACAAGTGTGTCCGCAAACACAGATGCACTCACTATTCCCTAGCTCTCATAATCCGACACGAACGGAAAGAGTTCAGGCGCAGGACCAACGGCTATACGTGCTTTCCGAGGCACGGGAATGTACACACTTCCAGCTTCTAGACTTCTTCTGGCTGCTCCTGAGAATTTTCTGACAGAGAAACCCAATTACTATTTATTGGCCCGACCTAAAGTATATAACAGATACGATAAAAATGATAATAATTTATGACTGTCTTCATTAGACATTTTATCGTATGTGTGTAAAGTGCTTTAACGTTGTGTTTCTTAATAAAAATGGATACACAAAAAGCAATTACTGCTCAGTTTATCATTTCTGAATCTAGACTCAAATGAGTTTTGCTAAAATCGAACAGGCTAGACGATATACTAATAAAATATTATTTAACAGCAAATGTGGTTATTAAAATATTAAGGTTTTTTGTTGACATTTACAAAGGAGACAGTAGCGCGATTCTGTTATGAACTCACTTTATAACTCACCTGTGAAATGTTGACAACTGACTCGTGTTATACTATTTTGACACGTGTTTTCCTGTATTGTTATAATGACTATGACCAATGTCGCATATCACTTTCTGACATTTCACGACCTTTTTCTGCGGAGTTTCGAGTTTGTTCTTAGAGATTGTATTATTAAAAGTACGTACCTATTTCGTTGAAGCCAGTATGGCGATTGTTCGATGCGTCGATGATTACAATTGTTTGAAATATATAATCTATTGTTTTTCATATTAAGTATATTTAAAAAAAAATTGCAATTCACTTTTTTTTTAAATTATTAAAAGTAACGCCTTCAATAACCATTTAGAGCTTTAATCGTCGATCCGTTCAATAAAACGGCGGATGTCGACGTCCTGTTTTTCGTTTGAATATGTCCCTTCAGATAACAATCAGGAAACATATCAGGCCGTAACTCGGGAATAAATAAGTGCGGATGCATTAAGGCGGGCGGGACGTTAGCCGCAGGTGGCCTTCCGCCCGCCCTCTATCGCTGATAGCCGGCGTTAACAGCCGTTAGCCGGCGTTAGCGGCCGTAACGACGCCGTTAGAGGCGGCCGCTTCCCCGACACTGTGATAGCTGAGATCGCTGAGATCGTAAATCTGTTGTTCATTTATTGGGTATCGGGTAAGGGTTTGCTGATTTCGTTTAATATATTACGATATATTTTTAAAATTAATTATATACTTCTGCATAGGTTATTAAAGATAATTAATATACGTAAATTAGATATTTTTAATTGTCTACCATTATTGTGTGTTAATAACTTTTTTATAATATAGATAAGTGGACGAGCATATGGGACACCTGACGGTAAGTGCTCACCAACGTTCATAGACAAAGGCATTGCACATTTCTTTTTAAAAAAAAAACATTGCCAATGCGCCACCAACCTTGGGAACTATGCTACCACCGAGATTATACAAACAATAAGTGAATTAATTAAGTTTATTTATTTATTTATATGGCACACAGAACTAATCACAGACAGCAAGACATTATTATTATGTAAAAATAAAGCTAGACTATTTCACAATGCGAGCACAGACAGTTTAAGCAGTTAAATTATTCAAAATAAACATTAATTCAATTGAGACAAATTTTATGAGTTGAAACGATTCAGTTAAGTAAAGGCAAGCGTTACTGTACTCCATTAGCGGCCGTCTACCGTCAATACCCTGTATTTAATTAGGAGTTGATACCATCAGGGCGATAGTTCGCCGGAGTGTTAAACGCTTTGTTCGTTCCATTTAAGGGGTGATTTCTTAGTTAAACGGCAAGTTAATTTGTTATCAAAATCAAATAACATTTGAAAACAGAATACTTTTTTATATCTTATTAAAAATTAAAAAGTATGTAGGTATGACGTAATAATAACTCTTTACAAAAAAACGCGATATATTTTTAATTGTGTCGCAATATTTTATTTAAATAATTTTAATTTGAATATGTATTGTATTTAGTGAAAAAGCTTAATTGTTCACATGACAATGGACAATACACGTAAATCTTGACAGGTGCTATATGGATGTATAAAAACGACGTAAGTGTAACCAAATAAAAACATTTCACTTTATATTGTAAGTTAATATATAATATAGTAGTTGAGTTCGTAAATATTTCGGTTGAATAAAGACTCCTAGCATTATTTAGGGTTAATATATTAAGGGTTAATAATATAATAATAAAAGTCTTACTCATCTTCTTTTGGAGAGAATATTTCTAGGTTATTCCACCGTGCTGCTTTAATACAGATTGGTGGATATATGGCAGATTTTCATCTGATATATACAAGGTTTCTCCACGACATACTCCTTCAACGACAAGCGAGATCAATCCCAAACATAAATTACACACAAAACAAAAATAAAGAGAATACAAGAATATAAAGATCCAGCGCCCTGATTAACTTTTTTGTGGCACGAAAAAATTGAATCTACGACCTCGGGGTTATAAGCTAGGCACCTAACGAACGAGGAGCAGCCGATACCTCATCATAGTACTGCGACACAATACCATATACGCAACAGACTTTACTTGGTGGTAGAGCTTTGTGCAAGCTCGTCTGGGTAGGTACCACCCACTCATCAGATATTCTACCGCAAAACAGCAGTACTTGGTACTGTTGTGTTCCGGTTTGAAGGGTGAGTGAGCCAGTGTAATTACAGGCACAGGGACATAATATCTTTGTTCCCAAGGTTGGTGGCGCATTGGCGATGTGAGCGATGGTTAACATCTCTTACCACGCCAATGTCTATGGGCATTGGTGACATAAATGTGCAATGCCTTTGTCTATGAACGTTGGTGAGCACTTACCATCAGGTGGCCCATATGCACGTCCGCCATCCTATGCTATAAAAAAAAAAAATGTCCCATTGCTGGGCTCAGGCCTCCGCTTTTGAGGAGAAGGTTTGGAACTTTACCACAATATAAATACGCAACAAAATATCATCAAATCTGAGCTATCAGCGCGATAAAAACGGAACTAACACGTTGACGTGTGGCGTTGGCCGAGCAAACGTCGTTACACAGTCGCTAAATAAATCGTTAGCGCCGCGTGAGGGCCCCGCGAGATACGGCACGTAAACAGCTAGACGTAGAGCGGCTGGATGTGCTCCCAGTGCGTGTGGTTTTGATACGTGTATTACGTAATCCTTATAAATTTTATTTAGATAAATTGAATGTATTTTTTTTTATAAAATAAATATGAAATTAATCGATTTAAAAAAAGTGTGTAAAACATATAAAAACAGTACATCTCGTTACTATTAAGTATTAAAAGAAGAAAGCCCAAGGGCCTTTGTGTATATTTCTTTTGACATTAAAAAAATCCAACCCATCTATAAAAAAGGATTGTACATCAAATTGAATATTAACTTCACAAATTCAAATTTTTTTTTATCACAATCTGACGTATGACGTATGTTTAGAAGCCATTTCTAGTAAATTAAAAACATCCACGTTCCCTAAACCCGTGTCGACCAAACAAACTAATACAAAGAATTATTAGTTATTTTCGCGGTACTAAATGGTAGTATGTAACAGCCGTGATAAGAGAACAAAGCGTATGTGATAAACGGGCAGTTAAAACGATGTGAGTGCATAAAACATAGTAAATAGCATTTTCAGAAAAGTTTAATTCCATTTTCCACCGAGTTTAAAAGTGAAAAGTACTCTTGTCCTGTCTATGTATGTATAAGTCTTGATTTTAATTATATTTTCAGCCTAATGTAATTTGTTGATATATGAACACAGATATTAAAAGTAATTAATTAGGTCAAACTATGTATATAATATTTGTATACCTACATTTTAATAATATAATAAATATGGAGACCTTTTTCGTAATACTTAACTCAAAACGTAAATAAATATACATAAAACTAACAACATAAGATGCTGTGTGTTCCGGAAAAGAATTATGTTATGTATTGTAAGTACGCGAATTTTTAGCATAAATGTATCTTGGAAGGCGTTTTTTTATCATATATGTATTTAATCACTAACATATTTTAAACCAAAGTAATTTCTGTATGTCTAGAGTCGATAAATTCAAAAACTACAGAACAGATTTTCATACGGTTTTCACCATTAGATAGATTGATACGTGGAGAGTTCTTAGGTTTATAATTCATTATGGTTTTCATGTAATTTCAGCCAATATAGACAATATTGGCTAAAATATGCAAAAGCTAAGTAGATTAAAAAACATTTGCTAACAAAAATACTTTAAGATTATTTTGAAACTAACGACGATTTCCATTATCGTGTATAATGCGGCTAGTTTTCTTATCTCCGCCGGCAATTGTGACAATATTCAGCATCAATGCACCCGCGGGATGCGATACTTTACTTGCCTTTCGTAAGATCAAGGAAATAGAGGCACGGGCTTTTGTTCTGCTTTTGTTTCTTCTACAGCTTACAGATTAAAAATTATAAAATGTATTGCTATTGTGTAATTAGGTTTCGTTAAATGCAAACAACTATGTACATGTATGTATGAGTGTATGTATACGTTTTGAAATTTTTATATTATTTGTAATTAAATTATATAAAATAATATTTTATGTACGTTTATTAACAATAATATAATTTTTGATATATGTTGACTTTAGTGCAAAAAGTGCAACTTACATAAATAAATAAATTAAAATGTAGCATTATCTAAATTAATTTACAGCAAGCGTTTATGATATTAATACTTATCTATCAAATTATCAACCGTTCAATGTTTGTGCATGTTTTTGTGTGTGTAATATTTTTGTAGACTAGCTCATCGATCAAGCGATGCTAGTGAGAAGTAAGGCCACACAATGCCACAGCTCGAAGGCAAGTTTGCACGTATTTAGTTAGCTTCATATCGATACTATCTCCCAGCGTTCAGACCTACGGGCCTGTGGAGGCGTTATACCACCCTTAACCTAATAAATAACCTTTCAAACTAAACTAAACGATCTTCAATTGTATAACACAAGCAATAAAGTTGAAAATTAATTGCGCAAATTGTTTCGATTGCGATTTTTTGAACGCTCTGTGTGGGTACGATGCAAAAATAAGAACATCTGATATTAAGCTTAATATAATGTTTAGTTAAAGTTGATTTTTGAATAAACAATTGAAAAGTGAGTTTCATTCGGACAGATAACATTGTTTTACAATTGAGATGTAAGTGTAGATTCTTGGAGCCATAATAAGCATTTCATGACTCTGCCCCATCGACGATCGAAGTCCGGTTTTAGTTGAACATTCACTAGCCGTGCAATGTAGGCGTTCTCGAGAGGAAGTATTATTTTAACTGTATTTTAAATGAAATTTCAATCGTCGAAAAACATTGAAAACACCGAGAAAATTTTTCAAACAACAGATGCGCTTAAAAGAATGTAGAGCTCGTGTAAAAATGCATAAATCACATTCTCGGTGTGATAGAGGCATGATATGACACTGGGCGGGCGTGATAGTGGCTAGCGTGATAGCTGGGCGGGCGCGATACCGGCGCTGCAGCGTCGGGACGTTATCGCGCGCGAACACTCGCCTATCGCCGCGCGCCGAATCTCCCGGGCGCTTCGACTCGATAAGCGTCTTTACATCACCGACTTGGAGCAACGTGTTGCGAACTCGCTGTAGTCTGGGGACTCGAATTTTGTATTTCAGATGGATGTTCGTGTAAGATACGGGGATGTTTTGATTAATATCTATTTAACAATTCAACGAATATCTTAACTCAGGGGATATTCCTATAATAGCTAAGTTAATTAGCAAATAAGCTTTTTTCGTTTGGTTTAAATTTGACTGGGATAATTAATGAAGTTGTAACTGCGATGTGCATTATTAATAACAACATTTTAAATGTATGTTGTGTTTCCCCAATATCTTCACATAAGGCAATATTCAAGTTATTATGCGTCAAAAGGTTCTGTTTTAATTGATAAGGTGTAATCTTATCAATTAAAATGTATAACATTTGAAATAAATTTTCAAAAAAATTGTATAAGTAGCAATCGTAGAAATATCCGAAAATTTATAAGATAAAACATTACTTGAATATGTTTAGAAATATATTATAAAATACCTATTTATAATATCAAAATAAAATGTAATAGTAATATAGACGATCGACGCTATTTTTGAAGAGGACAGCGTTTAAACTATCAAAAGGCAACAAGATGAAACAGATACGGTTACAAAGCGGATTGCAGGGAAAAAAGAGATATTTTAGCAACGACGCCAAAACAAAACACGCTGCAGCGATAGTGACTTACAAAGACAATGTGTGGGCGTCGAGCGAGCGATACCGCGCTATGAACGTCGCTTAAGCGGTATACGTAGCGCACGAGCCACGTGTAAACATAGCGTTTTACAATTTTTAACGATAAAAGTGTAAATTTATAATGTTTATTACTGTCTGTGCATAACAATAAATGTGTTAATTTTTCTTTGTAATCAATACGAAATGTGAAACATTTAAGTTGTTTTATATCGAGTTTTGTTTCTCGGTATCAGAGAGTTATTAAATTATTATTTTTATTATGCCGGGAACGCAATTGTCTACTCTACCTGATGTAGTGGTTGTAGAGTCCAAATGCGGATAAATGTGGAAGTAACTCTGTCTGTTTGTTACTTCCTAATAACTAAGACACTAGTAACAAAACGACATCGAGCCAGCCTTCCACCACCAGACGAAGCCGCGAGGAAAAGCTGATATTTTTATAAATTTTGGGCATATTTTAGAAATGAAATTTCATATCAAATGAAACAGTAACCGCCTTACTTTTAAAGGTTGTTTTAAAAAAATCCGTCTTTTTCTGGCGAATGTCAAATTAATAATGTCAGAAAGAGAGGAATTATTGCTTAACAGCTACTAAGTTTTAAGTAAGGTTTATGTTTATGAAGCTAATATCGACACTATATTTGTTGAAAGCCCGCAGCCTGGCGCCGGCCTGATACGCGAGTGCCGCGGCGTGATAAGGCACCACCGGCATTACTCCGATAGAACGACTACAAAATGAAACGAGATGCGTGTATGTGTAACATCTAGATATTAAAAAACTTAATCAATTTACGTGTTTTCACGTGTTTTTGGCTCTTAAGTTTTAATCGTTATCTATATTCTATACTAATATATAAAGCTGAAGAGTTTAGTTTGTTTGATCCGGCTAATCTCAGGAACAACCAGTAGTTCCTGAGTAAATCGAATTTAAAAATTATTAATTGTTGTATTTTATACTCGAGGAAGGCTGTAGAAATTATATTTTTATTAATTACACGCGGGTGAAACCGAGGGGCACAGCTCGTGTTATATAATTTAATGTAAAGATATCATAGGTTCGTGATGTCGACTTTATCGAAAAGATTCGAAAAAAAATCGGTAGTTACTATTTGCTCAAATTGATTTAATAGTCCATTATATAATATATAATTTAAGCTAATCATATATTTAAATAACGTATTATATATATCCTTATATAAAAGCACGATAGCTTATGGATCTTTTAATTATTGTGGATTCAATCCCAACAAAAACGTATTGAGTTTTAACGTATTGTTAAATTATCGTACGGAAATATTATGAGGAAACCTGCATGTCTCATTTCACTGAAATTCCGCCATATGTGTTTCTATCAACATGCATTGGAGTAGCATGCTGGAATAAGCTCGAATCCTTCTCCTTCAAAGGAGACAAAGCCTTAGAACAGGTTGGCAAATTTTGGCCGTTATGTTATTTTTTAATTATATATTTTTATGATGACAATGACATAATGTAATAATATGATGCAATTAAATTTTATATTTAATAATTCTCCTATTGTTTATTTTTTTAACTGCTGCAAATGTATTGCAATAGAGACCACGCGTTCTCTTGTATAGCTTTCCGTCAAACCCGGCACCGCTTAACAATTAATTTTACGATATTTTTAAGCACACTCTTTACGAGTTATGCGATACAGTTCAAAAGTGGATATTAAATCGTTTTATTAGGCTTCTAACGCGCATTGGTCCAACGTACAAGATCTCAGCTATGGGAGTAAGTACGTGAGCGATGTAATTATTTTTAAAATCGAATATAGACATGCAAATTTGTCATCTGATTGTATCAGGCATATCTTTGATGATGTAAGAAATATTAACCACTTACATAGCCTATGCCGGTTCCCCGGCGTATGGCCGCCATCAACCTTGGGAGCTAAAATGTTATGTCTCTTGTGCTTGTTGTTACAATGGCTCATTAACTCTTTAAACCAGAACACAACAATGCTCTTTGGTGGTAATATATCGGATGAGTATGAGTATGAGAACCTTAAAGTAACAATAAATCTGTAGTTATTTATTGATGTGGTAATCGCTCAAGATTATGAAATTCAAATTATTCTTATTATAAGATATTGGTATAAAATGATGTAATAATTTAAATCACGAATATGTATGCCTCAAAGCAAATGTATATATGTATATATACCCTTCAAACCGGAACACAACAATACCAAATATAACTGTTTTGCGGTAGAATATCTGATGAGAGGGAGGATATCTACCTAGACGAGCTTGCACAAAGGTCTAAACAATATATAAATATGGTATATAAAACTGATAAGTTATAGTTACAAAATATTCAATTATATGACTATTACTAACCTACATATAGATCTCGTAACAACAAATTTTATCGCTTTCTTTAATGTCATGATTTTTAATAATAAAAAGCTAGAAGTTAAGACGACGCGAGAAAATAACGCGTCAGTTTTAAAGTTTATAATCCTAGGTCGTATAAAGTCCTCTATCGCCTATAACTCAAGGCACGCCAGCTTGCGGTGTGAAATATACGATAGGTGGGGTCGCCTTATCAACGGCGCGCACGCTTCTATCTCCCGCCGTGATAACGCTCTGTTGACTAACCCCCTCGCCTCCTGTTTGGCCACTGTGTACGTTTTAAACTCTGACCTCTTAAAGATGCAATGCTACGAAATTGAATACTCTATGACTTTCAAACGAGTTTTCATATATATCTTATTTTTTAATATTTTTATTTTTTTAGCGAAGATTTTAATGGAGAATGTTACCATTAACAATACATACAATCTATTACCATTGGATGAACTAGCAAACTCGAAAATATTCTATACATCATTAATATATTTAAGCATTGTTTTTATTTTCAATAGATATTCTTTATATAATAGCGATCTTATATTTTCCGTTTCCATTATTTTAAACATTTGAATCTTCAAAGGAGCTTAAGACGTGTGTAGAAATTTTCAATTTTCAACTCACACACTCTGTCTCTCTCTCCAGAAAACCTAAAGCACTCTAATGTTGAAATAACCAACAGTATATCAAAAACCAGATAAAAATACCTATAAAGACTAATAATATTCATTAATACGTCAACTTGTAATGATATTAATTTTAGATTTCCGAACCTAATATATAGAGTTAGAGTTATTAGTATGGATGTCCTATACTAATATGCCAAGAATATAACAAGTATTCGTTAAAGTATCCTTCAGATCGGGTTTTCCAAGCACCTGTGTCGCGTTCTGGTGTAATGGGACGTGGTATCATTGCACTCGGGTGCACTTGATATCGCAGCCGCTTTGTTGCTTGATGCGTCTTTGATCGACTTCCTGTTGCAATTAATACAATGTGCGACGCCATTTTCACGAGAACGTTTGATTTTACATGTAATTTATAATATATGCTATCTTTTTATGATACCTGAATTACCATTGGATTTAAATGAAAACAAAACGCTTTTTATTAAAGTAGGCTCTCATTAGCCATTTTGAATTGTCATATTACAGAACTAAATCAAATGTAAGCCTAATGCAGATTAAACCGGATAGTACTGGTTTAAAACTCACTAGATTCTTATATCTCAAATGAAATACATAATCAACTGTACACAATTAATTTTATACGTACCGATGTGACGTGAAAAATAATAAAATGTATGTTCTTGTTAAATAAATCATCTCGTTCACAGCACGACGCTCGCAACGTGACACAGGGCGCTGTGACGTCATGACGTGTCATTGTGAATGTCGCGCGCGGTCACAATCACGCCGGTGAATCGATGACCACCCCGCGCGAATCGTGATCGCTGACACGGTGTTCTCGTATTTTTTTTTCAATTACAGAATAAAACTTAAGCTCTCAGAGATAAGTGTGATTTCTCTTTAAATGGGCTATCATGTCTCGTGCACATCATTTGAGTTTCGTCTAAGAACGATTTTTACCATATGAGTTTTTGTTAATTATAAGCTCATACATTATTTATAAGTTGCTTCGCGTGGTGGACGAACCTAACGTAATTATAAAGTCTACTCTATTTACTATTATACTACTTGTATAGTTTCCGAGTGAGAGAGAGTAAGGTTTTAGGTACTCTGTGTCCTTTTCTTTACTCCTAACGTCTACACAAAAAAATATAACAAGCTGAGTAGTAATTGAATATCCTTAATATCTCTAATTTAGTCGTGTAAAGTTATATTATGTTTTTAAGCTTATAGCGTTATGTTTAATAAATACTATTTATTTTATTTTATTTAATTATTAATAGACAAACGCATTGAAGTAAAAATCGTTGTTAAAAATCGTCTTTATATAATAGTATAGATTTCAATGTTATTTATATTCAGAATTTATTTAATAATATTATAAACTGTTTCTAAGTTAACTACTTATTGTAGATTGTACATATGAAAAGTTTCCAACACAGTAATTATAGATGAATTTCTGCATATATTTAATTTCGGTGTTAACTAAAATATTTTAAATGTGAATGCGGGAATAAATATGCGTTTACCAATTCTATAAAATCATTTGTATTTATTGAGCTTTTTGATTGACTGCTGATGATGCTGTAAAGCTGAGTAAGCAAGTTCTCTGCGTCGTCGGTGACAAAACATTCGTTGTCAACAAAAAAAGTTACAATGTTACAAAACATTGTAACAATTTGTTTGGAACATTCTGAATAATTGCAAACATAAAAAAATACAATTATTTAATTGGAAGCGCACCATCAAGTTGTCATAAATGTTAACATCGTGTTTGGAATTTCTTTTTGTCGGTTTTGAAGTCTGACGATTTTAAAAACTTTTGTTTCCCACAGATAACGCTAACTATTTAGGTAAAAACTAAAAACACACCTTCGGGACATTCCGTGTCTTAAAAATGTTAAGCATTACGAATTTAATATATTCATTTAACATATTTTCTGTTACAATCGAGTATTTTAAGTTTTAATTAAATGAAAATAACTGTTTTAATTACAAGATTTTTTTTTAAATTATAATGTTTATATACTCTATGGTATTATATAGGATTTTAACTAAAATTAAACATTTAAAAAAAATTGCTTTTTGTTAGTGTAAACCATTAATAAATCGAATGTTAATAATAGTTGTCATCATATCGTGTAGAATAATAGATTTGTCCGCCTGTCATACTATATTTAAATCAAAGTACAAAGTTAAATGCATTTAATGTATTCACGAATATAACATTGAATAGATTATTTTTTTATACATTTCGGTCTCAAAATTTTGTGCCATTGGCTAGAAGTCCTACATATATATAATTTAATTAAAATATCGTTAATATATTAAATACATTTTATTTTAAGACCGCTGTATAATTAAATACTAGTTCAAAAGGTATTCTAATCTTAAGGTCTTCCTAAATGTAATTTACAAAAAATATTTATCACATATAATTAAAATTCAATAAAGATATTGTATCCGTTTCAGCATATGAAACAATACAGTCCGAACATATACAAAAAAAGCATAAAATTATTATATAACTTTTGTCGATCCCAATAATTTATCGAATAACCGAAAATAAGTAAACTTGGAAAGGGACAAGAGTGATGAATGTCCCGCGATATAAATACATGACAATTATGATACGACGCGAGTTAAATAAATTACTATGGGCTTTGAATCGCGACAAAATCTCTCTGTGTGCGACGACGCGACGATCTCGCGATATTGTATGATGTATGAGTTATCTCTGATAGCTCTTCGCGACAGGGTGGCCATGAGGCCAGTATGACCCGTATGCACCAACTGTGACAAAAGACGGACAATATAAAATACCTATAATTACTTGCGAGAAAACTTACGTGAAAAGCAACTCAGTGGCTAAAACTTTTTATGTACTTAATTTATTTGGTGGTAGAGCATTGTGTAGGCTCGTCTGGGTAGGTACCACCCACTCGTCAGATATTCTGCCGCAAAACAGCAGTACCTGGTATTGTTGTGTTCCGGTTTGAAGGGTGAGTGAGCCAGTGTAATTACAGGCACATGGGACATAACATCTTAGTTCCCAAGGTTGGTGGCGCATTGGTGATATAAGTGATGGTTAACATCTCTTACAATGCCAATATCTATGGGCGTTGGTGGCCACTTACTATCAGGTGGCCCATACGCTCGTCCGCCTTTCTATGCAATAAAAAAAATAATTAAAGTTTATAATTAATCTCGTGCTTAATGGTTAAGAACCTAGTTTACAAGAGGACAGAAATAATTTGTAATTCATAGGTTGTAAACTGCTTTTACGTGTTTTGTGGATGCTCAAAGAAGTATAGCTTTAAAATTAATTAAAAGAACACATAACAATAATTTGCCGAATTATTGTTATCGGTGTTCTTTTTTTATTATCTATATTATTTTATTGATACTATTTGCTATAAAAATGTAAATATGATTGACAAAAAATCTTAAATTAATTCAAATATTTTTTTAAACTTAAACTTATTCCATGAATTTAAGGCTTAAATTACCTTTTTTGTGTATTCCTGGAAGGGTTATGGGTTATTTGACACATTAAATTTTAGTAATGTTTGCCGAAACCCATAATCTTCGATTATAATTCACGTGTTATAACCAGTAGGCCATGAGGGCTAAACTGTGACGTCACAGATAAACCAGTCTTGATGTTAAAATTTTATTATTTAATACTTTGATATTGCGTTAAGCAAAAAATAACTTCATATTTAACTTTTGCGTAATTTAACATATTTTATATAGTATTTTTATTTACTATTATCTTTAAAACTAAACGAGTATTATACGCTGACAGAAATATTCCTTCGATCATTCGAGATAAAGAATTTAAAAAAAAAAGCTACATCGTCCCTTCATAACCTGAGCTGGTGTGGATCTATTCACGATCGGTCTGGAATTCTTCGGTCCATCACTTCGGACGACTTTAAAAAGGTTTTTTTCGTACATAACTGGCCACCCTATCAAAAATTCAACAATGACGCGGGAGCTGGCCGGTAATATTTTAAAATCGATGTTTTTATGAATCGATAATTTGTTCGGCCCGTTTTGGTGCGACGTTTCGCGAGCCAATCGATTCTTATCTCGATGTCACAACGCTTTGTTTCGATTCGGACCCAACATCGACCATGTTTCGCTTGAAATGTGTTTCTTGCTAACGTACGAATGATTTTATCTCGCACACCGTTGCAAATTTAGTTATGCAGTTTTTTTAATTTAAATTGTTCGATTTGTAGCCTTACGCGTTCGGAATATGGTGTAATGTTGTCGAGCGTGTTTTTGTGGATTTTAGGATGTTGTTCCTTATATGTTCGGACTTCTCGCACACATGCCAGCCTGTCTGCCTTCAGGTGTGTTCGACGGCTAATATTTGATACTTTCTTGTCCCTCGGAGAAGAATTTGTGATAGCTTGGACATCATTACCAGCGGTGTAGGCCGTCCAAAGAATAATGTTTTTTGTTTACTATTACTAACGTTATAAATGTAGATATTTACACGTCCGTAAATACCCAAATAACTTAAATTCAAAAGCAGATTTCGTCAAGGATATCATTTTTTATTATTTAACTGATAAAAACGACTACCAACGCAGATTTTTTTACAGATATCCGACATAATCCTCGTTTGTGGCCGCTTTTCTATAAAAACATCAATTTACTTACGGATATATAATAGCTAATTAAAATACATCTAAGACGCCAAAAAGTAAAATAAGTAAGTTGGCTGTTTTTTTTTTGTTGTCGTCATATTGATGTGCGTCGGGCATTTCTCGATAAATAATAAAATCTTTTCACCGAGCGATTGTTACCTTTACGACTGTAACCTCGAAACGGAAATAATAAATAAATATACTAATAATATAAATTGCAATCAATTTATCAAAATCTATGTGTTTGATATAAAAGATTCCTCAGAATTAACCTTTTTTATAAAAGACACTGAACAGTCGAAAGATACTTATCTGTATAAGATTAAAACGAAAAAAAATACCATTTGACATTTTAATTATATAATAATTCTTAACATCCTCAAATGTCATATAATACGTGTAAATGTTACCTGTGGGCTTGGCTATGTAAATTATTATATAAATGAATTATGAAAAAATTCAATTCAATATGAAATTTCAACACAATCAATCCAGTAACAACAGAAACGTTATAGTTTGTGTCCTATCCAGCGCAGGTGATTTTATCAAATAAGAACAGGTGCATCATTTACTTCAATATCATATTCAGATAATCTGTCACGACATATAAGATCAGATTCAGTATAAACTGACTACGTTCTTTCTAAGGAGCATTCTCCTTACTCTCTTACTGTCAAAGCTGTTCAATTGACGGAACAAATCACTTAAAGATTCGAACCTGGAACCTTTTGATTTTTAACTACAAGTCCCAAAAGTATGTGATTTGAGTAACAGTTGTTTACGCACACGTGTTGAGTTTGTAATATCAATTTGCACACACAGTCGGACGGTTGTGTGTTAACGTAAATCCGCCACAGATCTTCATAATAATTCATTCAAGCATCCACGCCAAGCCGAAGATAGAACATAATTTATCGATGACTAATATCGCATAGCTCCGATATTTTAACGGTACAATATCGCATGCGATACGTGACGTGGGTGTATGTTAATAAATCCCATATCGTAACATCTAGAGATAGGGGTATCAATAGATTCGCGTTATTTATACGTTTCTAGATATCTACCAGACGCAATAAATAAAAACCGTGATTCTTATCTCAGCCAAAATTGGATGAGGCTGAGATCTGAGAGATAGTTGTCGCCCGCGGGTACGTCTGTATCGTGATGGCAGCAGCGAGATGATAGCAATGATCAAACTTTGATTTAGTTTTGGTTAAAAAAAAAATTGCGATTTTTTGATTGGCGAGTATTGTATTATTCGTGGGCTTAGTGCAAGCTCGTCTGGCTCATCTTTGGCATTTACGTGCGATCCGGTTTACCCGGTTTAGTTCCTACACACAACAATAAGGCTTATGTTACAGTAATTATAGCTCAAATCAAAAATTTTACAAAGCAAAACTGCATACTATAATACATACAGAATATACTACAATAAATCTTTCTTCGTGGGATGATTTGCGTAGATATTACCGTATATCGTTTAAAAATAGAAGAATATTTTCATTTTGACATTTTGAATTTTAAACCCTTTTAGTTTTATGCGTAGCAGTTTTTTCATGTATGTCTGTTTATTATTTTTCTTTTATCTCTGATGGCATTCGTTGGACCGGAAATTATAATTTATCATCGGATATTGTATATTTATCATCGATGGATCATAGCCGGTCGGTGCCGGTCGAATGGTCTCCCCAGTTCACTATTATGTATAAAATTAAAAAAAGTATAGTAGGTATATTAGTCAATACGGGAAGTACGAGTTGCGAGTTGTTGTTTTAGGCAGTAACATAAAATTGGCTGTTTATTTATTTCCTTTGCTTATTTAATTGTTTTGTCAGCAACTTCGAATAACATCGACGATTGATTAATAATAAAATTAATATTCTCAACAAAGTTTCTTAGATAAATAAAATTATATTAATCGCATAAAAAGGTCGCACGAAACCGACACGTAAACTAACGTTTAACAACGAAGATGAATGCCGTCCGATATATCATTTGCGACGTCGAGGTGTGCGAACTTCAACGATAAACTTTTTAAAGACTCAAGTTGGCGCAGTTGGTTATATCGCGTTGAAAAATTGTGTACCAAGGGTCGCCTGCCCTGAGGCTGCGAGATAAAGCGACGGGCGAAAAAAATCGCGACCGTATTTGTTAAAGTTGACTAGATATTTGTCACGGAGTGATGCGACAACTTCGGTAATTGCTCTCTCGGTTGATTTTGGCATGTTAATATTGCTTGTGATAAGCGATAACTGAGATATATTATATCGTATGTTTTTATTTACATTATTGGGGTTTTCAATACTGTGACGCTTTTTACGCCGATCGGTCAATCTGTGTCATAATTCTTGTAGGTATACATAACTTTCACTTTCTGATGGTAGGACTATGTGCAAGCCTGTCTGGGTACCATACCACCCACTTCTCATCACAGTCGTAATGTACCGCCTAACAGAAAGAAAAAAATATTTTTGTGCTGCGGTGTAAAGTGTGCCAGTCTAACAACAGGAATAAGGGACATCTTAGTTGTCAAGTTTGGTGATATATAAATATAGTTAGTTATAGCAAAAACCCGTTAATATAACTATAGAGCAAAACTGTGTCTCCTCGTTTGTTGAAGAGATTGGGAGGGGTATTATAAGTTGTAGATAAAAGCTATGACGAATAACGAATAATTATTTTACATTTACATTACACTACTATTGATTTTATCTATCTAACTATAAATATGTTTCAGGCGTTATAATATTTTAATAAAATTTGTTGATTTTAAATCATAATCATAATAGATATATTATGAAATAGGTATAAAATTTGATTTTAGTATTTTATTTGTATAATTAAGCGTTTATTTAAAATAGCTGTAACATTTTTTTTTGTATTATAAACGAAAAAGTTAACTCATATCTAGGTTAGAGGTGTCCCTAATCTACCCCGGCGTATGTCTTGCGGCGAGATGAGTTTATTAAACTTTTTTACTCTCGTGAGTCCGTAACATTGGTAGGATAAATTGTCGGACGATAAGTCACTGCTAAACGAGGTTAATACATTAACTAGAGTTTAAGCGGAGTTTCTCCGCGGTGGCTCCGGGCTGATATCAGTTTAAAGTTTATGGTGTCAAAACTTTTTGTGGTTCGATTCTTTTTTTTTAATTTTTGCTTTAAATAATTGATATTGATGAATACAAATTATGCCACATTTGTTTTCATTAAACAAAATGTTTTCGATTATATATTGTTTGAATAATATAAAAATAAATTAAACCTACTAAGCAATGTTCTTATTAATATAATAATGAAATAAAGTTAAGTCGATCTTATAGCTTAATAAATAAATTACTTAAATATTTATTTTATTTCACTTCGTGACTTAGCTACATTAATTTCAGGAATACCAATTCAGGTTTACACACAAAATATGTAACAAATTAATAAATAATTATTTAACTAATTACCGGTTTTAAAACATTTGCCGTTAACGCATCAACATTTAAAAAAAGTCAGAGATACTACAAAAAAGTTTTTATATAATTTCAAACATACATATTAAATTCCCCCACAATGAACTCTCGTAACGTACCTAATGTGTTCTTAATAATTCATCTTATTTGACATCGATTGCTCTAATGGCGTAACACATTACTTACATTTTCGCGCTTAGATAACTTTGATGTATGTTCACTTACCTGGAAAGAAATAAATTTTATTAGAAAATGAATAATGTATGTATAATGTATTTTTTTACATTCATAAGTCAGAGTCTTTGCATCTTAACAGTTAGTACTTAGTTATTCGTTTCACTGTTTCGAACTGAACATAGTGAGAAAAATTGTCCAGTAATAACATGTTATTACCTAATGCCTAAAATAATAACTAATAAAGTAAATAAATATATAAAAAACGAGTACCTACCATAGATAATAAAAGTTAATTACATTTTTTTTTAATTTATTCTTCTTGTAGTAATTTTTTGACTTATCTATAATGCCAAATATACACGTACACGTATATTATATTGGTATATCAACATAATATAAATATTTAGTACTGGCGACACTGTTCTGTATTAACATGACATCAACTGCGTTAGTAATACGTAATATATAATGAACTTATATAGTTCATCACCTTTTTATCTATAATAAATAAGAAAAAATACATTTTGAGATTTCGGCAAAAGTTTTATTTGTAAATGATTTTTTTTTTCTAAGGCCACGTGTCACTGTTAAATTTTAATAAAAAACAGGAAAAACGTTGTTTAATGATGATACTTGTGTTAATAGATGCACGCGTCTCCTCTTCAAACTTCCTGTACCAAGGACCACCCTCCCGGTAAAACAATAATACAGATTAAAAACAATTTTAAACATTATTTTTTATCTATATCATACACCGTTACAGTTTCCTATAAGTTATAAGAGAGATATAATCTCAGTCCTCTTCATAAACTTATCTCTTTTGCTTTTCTAGTAAACTTTAATTTGAAAAGTACCTACCTAACGTGAAATATATAAAATAGTCATAATATTCAATGAACTACTAGGTATAATTTTCTTATCGACCTCAAATATTATATGAGATTATGGCATTATTTAAATATGCCTTTGGCTAAAATATAAGACTCGGATAAAAAAAAAATCAAGTCAGTGATTATAATTTATTCGACTCTACTAATGCCCATTCTAAATGTTATAGACAATAAATACACGAAAGAAAGCGATGACGTAATATATTATTAGATTCGATAATTAGATGCCTGTGGAATTACCTACAACAAATACGATACGAATACACCGAAACAATTCATTATCATTTATCGATTTACACTAAATCAAGTCGGCCGCTTTAATAACGATTAAAACGAACGAGAGTAGATTAATCGGATAAGTGAAATATTCTAAAATAAAACATCGAGTAAATATCGATTTTTTATATCGATTGCGAGTGAATTATTTGGATGGGTTCGTAATGGCGGCAAGACAAAATGGCTGTCATGAATTAGTTAAGAAATATCTATGCCTACTGCATTCTTTCGATTTTAAATCAGATTAAATTATTCTATTGTATTCTTTTTTGTTATACTTACTTTATTGTTATTTAATCTGTAATTAATTACATATTTGTTGAATGTTATGATTCAGTATTAGATAGTAGGTACAGATAAGTCAATATTAATATTTATTGTTAAGCCTTAGGTCCTATCGCTTTATAAACTAAACCTCCAGACCGATTTTGGCTACGGCGGCCAATCTGAAGAGAGATTAGTCAACTGCGCAGGAGATATTATAGTGCAAAAGTGTGTGCGCAAACACAGGTGCACTCTCTTTTCCTTAGCTCTCATAATCCGATGGGACAACAATCCGATACGACCGGAAAGCGTTCAGGCGCAGGACCAACGGCTTAACGTGTTTTACGAGGCACGGGAGTGTATACACTTCTAACTTTCAGACTCCGGGCTGCTACTGAGAATTTTCTGACAAAAAACCCCAATAACTATTTATTGGCCCGACCTGGGAATTGAGCCTGCGTCTGCGGTCTTATATCAAGCCACTAGACCAACGAGGCAGTCATCAAATATTCTACCACTAAACACCAATATTTTGTATTGTTGCGTACACTAACTACACCACTTTAAGACCACTTAACATCAGGTGGGCCACTTGCCTGTCTTTGTTCATATTCCTAAAATTAAACGGCTTGCTTTTAAATGTTGCATTACCATAAAATATAACATAAATATTAAATATGTTTGTTCCTATTAAATAAATCATTTCAAATGAAGCGATTTCAAATGACTGATAAAATTATTCTTATTACAAGCGAGTCGTGGAAACACATAGTTACCTATAAATATTTATTTCTTATTAATATACATAATATACTAATTTCAGCTCGTGGCTTCCACCGTGTGCAAGGTGTATTCCCATTAGTGGGCACTATATACTATGAAATAAAGTGATTTCAGCCGCGCCCGTCTGTATGTTCACGATAATCTCGAAAACTACAAAACAGTTTTTCATACGGTTTTCACAAACAGACAGGGTGATTCATGAGGAAGGTTTAATACAATAATAAATAATTTGTGCAAATTGGTGAATATTTCTTACAGCGTCTACCGGCGATGGTACCAATTTACCATTACACATTAATTCCGCCTTCCTTTTATATATATAGAATAATACTAAAATATATTATAATAAAATCAATAATCGGCATATATCATTAAGTAATGTTACGCTCACTGAATCATGTTACATTAATCTTTATCAGTTTAAATTCAATAAAACAAGAAATCAGATCGTTATCAGCGACATCCAATATGTTACAATATCGATAAAGTTTACACAACATGTAAATTGGATATTTAATATCGGGAGGCGCTAAAACATTTCACGGCACGAAGCCACGCCTCATTAGAAATCAGTCAAGTTCGAATGCATCTCAAGATTCTGGGTTCCGTATTATATTTAATAATAATACTAATATAATACTGAGGTATTAGTTGGAAGGTGTTCAATGTAATCAAGTAGGTACTTGCTGTTTCGATTGATAAAGAATTATTTGTATGTTAAACATAGTTTTAATGAGCTTTACTTTTTATGTTGTAATGTTTGGGTTTTGACACACTGCAGGCGGACAAATGAGTTTTAATATAAACTGAAAGTGCATAAATTTTACACATGCTTTGGGTACTGATCACAAAACAAGCCAGATTTAAATAAGTTTTTTATTTTTTTATTTCATGTGCGCAGTATTTTATATATATATATATATATTTTATATATATATATATATATATATATATATAAAATATATATATATATATATATATAGAAAATGGTAGAAAATTAAATAAACGATCATATTATTCCAGAATATTCTGAAACAACTTAAAAATTCTTGTAAAATATTATAATTTCACAAAAAGATTATAATTAATAAAAAAATAACATTACATTTTACATACATAAAAAAAATATACATCTATACCGACCTATTCATTTTTAGGGTTCCGTAATCAAATAACACATCACCGTTACGAAAACATTTTTAATCATCTCCTTTCATCTAAGATTCACACTTCAATAATTTAAGATGATATTATCGAAAAGAAACTATGTATCTATTTATGTATAATAAAACCGTTATGTTGTTCCGATGTGTCTAAGGGGAAATACTTAATGGAAAACAGGTCGATTGATATTATGTAGACTTAGTTAATATTAAAATTAAGATGTTTACGATTTTTTTTAAAAAAAGAACGACTTTTTCACACGTATACCTACGTTCTATATTTAAACGTTATGTATTCAATTTTTATAGGAGGTCTTATATAAAGTTTCTTCATTTGTATGTACATAAATAAAAAGTCAAGTTTCGTACTAATATTTATTTTATCTGTGGCTAATTTTTTTTAACGTATCAAATAACGTCTCAAATACACAATCTTAATTAAAGTTGATGTTAATTGATATTCTGTATAATTTTAACATATTTAACGAGACTTTTTATAACATTACTCCGATATTAATTTGCTTTACAACATAACTAAATTATGTAATTAATGTGAAATAATATATTATCATGGCTTGTTAATTACATTTTTATTACAAATTCTCTATCAGTAGATAACAAATAAATTGTAAAGAACATTGATAAATAATAGATGCTATATTTGACATTGTGATAAAATCCACGATGTATAATGTAGATAAAAAAAATTGCCACAGATTAATAAATGATTTTAAACTTTATCTGAGAGACGTAAAAACTATTTCAAACTATATTCCTTTTCGTCAATGTTTTTTTTCCGTGTATAACATTCCTAACAACATATTAAGATTTCGGTTATATGATACGCTTTTAGCAAATAATAAAATGTATTTAATAACTTCGTTTATATAAAAGATATTTAAATGTGTATTACATTAACGTAATATTGTCATTAATATTATACCTGTCAGCGACTTCATTTCGTTAGAATTTATTTTATCGTGTTCGGAAATCTTTGACACATTCTAAGTTTAAAAATATCAAATTCTACATCAAATGTGACGTTTAGAACGGGCCAATCAGATCGTTGCACAATCGAACGTTGTTATAAAAATAACATGTCATGACGTAATGAAATATGTTCATTGCAATTACAATGTTTGGAATTTGGAAGTAGTTATTTTTAATTTATTTGCAATCAATAACAATTACAATAGCTCCTGTTATATTTATGAAACTTTGTAGTGTTGATATACTGTAAGATATACATCGAGACGCACCGTAACATGTACTTAATTGCTAATTTTATTTGAGGGCCAAGCGTGTAGTTCCTTGTTTTATGTAGGAGTGGGTAGATACAAGCAGAAATAGACACAATATATAGATAGTTTATGTTTGGTGGGTGAGCGATTTGCAGCGGTGAGCACTAAGGAGGTCCATTTAACAATCAGTTCGATTATTTCAAATAAAAAAACAGTTTTGATATTTAATAGCGTAATTTCAATTGTCATTAAAATACAATAATACACGACCATAAGAGTCAAGATGGCTTAGTGATTAGAACATATGAACTTTTTCGAAGGTAGCCAGTTCAAATCCGAATAACCACCGGATTTTCGTGTAATTTCATCTTAATAATTCATCTCATAAAATCATACGTCCAGGTTACGTTAGTTATCGTCTGATTAAAATCTCAACCAATTAAAATCAATTTATAAAACCCTACTGTTGTACTATAATGTTATAAACTTGAAAGTGTGTTAATTGGTTTGTCCTTCTTTGAAACGTGTACGATATTATAACGGATCGACGTAGTTTTGCGTATATATATATTTATAATTTTTATCCCGGAAAATACATAAAAGCGTAACCGCGATCAAAAGCTAGTAAATAATAGCAGTTATAATCACATGACATATTTTACATATGCACTTATTCTTATTTAAGTACCATATAGGTACTACATATTTTATATTAAGAAAAAAAAAACATTTGTCTAATTGCATGTATAATAATGTAACAAAATAATATATAAATAATTATAATTTAACTTAACATTCAAAAATTTGCCAAATATGATAGCTATGTACAAATAATGAAGATTTAGTTATCAAAGACTAAATAAAAGCAAATATTTTTTTGGCATAGGTATGCTAAAAAAATCTTTGGCTTAGGTTTTAGGCTTTAGGTTTGCTTTTTTCTAGATAGGTATCTAAATTGTTCATAACTGAATTAGAAAGAAACACTCATGGCTGAATACTGAAACGTCATTCAAATATGAAGTGGGACTTAATTATTTGGAACGCCATTAATTTTATTATTTCGCATACAAAATTTGAAATAAATGACGTTCCAAATAATTAAGTCCCACTTCATATTTGAATGACGTTTCAGTATTCGGCCGTCAGTATTTCATTAATTAGTTGTGACCATTTATGAATTCACTAATTACAATAAACTCTCTCACACAACATATGTAGGAGTAGTTTGTACATTTCCAGAATCCTCTCGCTAAACTATTGCCCGCAAATCTTTGTAATCGAGAAGACAACGTAAATTTATCTTTTCAATGATAAAGTTTATATATTTATAGGACAGATGTATATCTATCTCATGTTAACATCACACACAAATGTATTGATTTACATACATATATATTTAATTCATGAATAATATTTAAATTTGTATAAAAAAAACGTCTTGCTTATCTGTTATTCTCGCTTCTATCTTAACTCGGTATCAATGATAGGTTTGCCTTGTAATAAAGTTTATTTTTATTCGATTCGATTATAAAGTTATGGAATTTAACAGCCAATGGTGTGACGTGTATCGACGGCTTTGAATGTGTTTACATGTTAACATGGTGTATATCATGGTAAATAACTTGTTGAAATATTAATATAAGAAGTTGTTTGCCTAGCGGTTAGTACGCGTGAATCTTAACCAATGATCGTACGTTAAAAACCGGGGAAGCACCAGTTAATTTTCATGTGCATGATTTGTATTTCTAATTCATCTCGTGCTTGACGGTGAAGGAAAACATCGTGAGGACACGCCACCTTTGTATTCCACTAACCCACTTTGGAGCAGCGTTGTGGAATAAGCTCCACAAGATATTCTCCTCTAAAAAGGAGATGAGACGTTAGCCCAGCAGTGTGGGACATTCACGGGCTAAGATTAATATATATTACTGTTACTTTGTGTTTTTTATTATTACTAGTTTAAACTAGTTTCAAGATGTTATCCACGGATGTCATATGGCTATAAGATTATGGTGGAAAGTGACATTAAAAAGTGATAGAGTTTGTATCAAAAACATCTAGGGATATACTTAAGGAAGTTGGTTCTGCGCGTACTGTTCTCTGACCGTAGAAGTATGCACTGCAGTAACTCCTGCGCATTTAACTCGCGCTAATGTTTGAAATCATTACAAAAATTTTAATTCAAAAACAATTTCAATTAAGTATTGCTTTAACCAAGCGATACTTGGCGGAGGGGCTTCGTGCAAATGCGTCTACGAATATATCCTTTTTTCCTACCTACCTCTTACTCACCAGATATTTTACTGAACCGCAAAACTGTTCTTGTTATTTAAAAGTTTAGTGAACCCGTGTTAGTTAAATAATTATTAATATGAATAATGGGTAATATTTCTGCCAGTGCCAATGTTACTCACACATTCACACTCACTTATTTCATAAAAAAAACCAAAAACTGACTAACTAACTTTAATTTTTACAACTTAATTAAGTATCTATTTAGTTATAATTTTTTATAAGTAAAAAATTAAATAAATTAGAATATTAAACAATCGTCTATATATAACTATTAGATTTACCTACTTGAAATTTGTCACAGTTACTCCTTACCCATCATAGAGAATCACTGTGAATTGATTATAGGCAAATAATATCGAAAATACATTTTTCTTATTATCTACCGTGCGAAGCCGGACGATTAGCCACTATATGCATGTGTGTGTATATGTTAGTACAATAATGCAAGCATAATAGTTATAGCATCGTTACGATCGAAAACCAACCGTGGCCGCGATAAGAAGCGATAAGCTCTTATCAGCGCTAGCGAAAATCGGAAAATGCACAAGCGAATGATTTATGGAAATGAAAAAGATTATAAATGTTTATTGCTGAGAAAATTGTTAGACAATGCAACGTATACTGAGTTATATTAGAATAATATTTTGAAACTATGTTTAGTAGTTTATACGTAAACGATAGAGATACAGGTTATATTACTATTAATGAGTAATGTTTATATTATAATGAATGGTTTAATAAAATTTCATAGTCTTTGGTTCAAGGGTCACGACTTAACATACAGGTCATCGCATTTGCTTATTGAAATTATAATTCATATGAATAAATATATATATTACAATTTTGCATATATTTATAAAATTTAAATAATTTTGTGTTTTTTTAATTACAACGCAAAATCATTTACGATTCAAAGATCGTATCATAATAGAATTTATTAATGGCGTCCGTTAACCAATCACTATATTTTAATTTGCGTTTTATGCTACAAAATATAAATGTCATGGCTAACGTTACAAATTAAGAAGTATAATAAATAACGAAGCTATAAAAATACCTAGTCAAGTTATAAACAGATAAATAATGTGACATGCACGTGACAATTAAATGCTATTTTTAAATAAGGAATTAAATAAAATTCATATTATTAATTATTATTATTATTTAAAAAAAAGGTTGTCGTGAGTCGTGTTTTGGTGAACCTTTTTTAATTATTATTTTATCTAGAATTTGATCATGAGATCTTATATAAAAATGGTGATTATGATGTTAAGGATTAATAATTAATATTATTATATAGCAACACTTAAGGGTGCTTGAATAAACATTCATAAACCTGAGATTTATTTTTTAAGATTTTATCATAAGTATCACTTAGATCAGAAAAGTGCGTACCTACATAATTAAAAACGTTTTAAAATGTTATTATCAATAATAAAAGTAAACACTATTATATAAATGAAAACTCATAGAGAATAATAATAATAATCATTTAACGACATAATTAAGAAGGTTTACGGCAATTAAAATAACCTAAGGCATAGAGAGTTCTTTATTCAAATAACATGCTCTAGAAAATTCTTAAGCATATTTTATACTGTCAACTTCGTTTAAATAGACTATAAGATTACCTCTTGTAATTTTAATCGTAAAATGAAACTAATAAAACAGTCTTCGAACACAAATAATATCAAAATTTATTTTAAGTGATTATCGTTTTAAACACACAAGCAAGTAACGATACTCGTGTGTTATATTTGCGATAACCTAAGAAAATATCTGCTGTATTTCTAATGGATACTCTTGTGAATATTTAAAGATAAAATATTCAACCACAACCAAAAACTAATCACAAATCACAATGCAACAATTTGACTTATTTGTAATAATATTCATCATAATCATTTATTTTGAAAATGGAACTGCTAATTTTGCGTTCAGGAATTAAATTTTATATTTACCTATTTATAAATCCACTACACGTAAAGCGGAGTCGAAAATCGAATCATTTTTAAATTAAGAACACAAATAAAAATCGAACACAATTTCACTTCAACACAAAAAAAATAATTAAAATAATAACACTATAACGTCACATATCACGATATCCATGCGTCCAGCCAGTGTTAACACAACACTGATAATAGTGTAGATGGTGTAATCAGGCAATTTTTTTTTACGATTCCTTATCAATCGACACGCCGGATTACACGCGATAACAATCAGTACATACATACGACAATATATTGTAATACAGTTATTTTTTATCTGAACACCGTTTCTGATTTTTCAGAAGTTATAAGTTGATAATAAAAACGTCTGTGATGTATTTTCGATGTAATATGATACTTGATTATGTTGTAATTGTAATTTAAAGTTTTTATAGGTAATAAAAAATGTGATATTTTATTTTTAATCTGTTTGATTATTCAAGTGAATTAAATGAACGAATGATTAAGGTGAAAATAGGGTATAACATTTACGTATAAGGCAAGTGTATGCAAAATTGTGCCTAATATGTTCTTTGAGTTATAAATAACATATAAATGTGTATTTTATTAAAGCAAAATAGCGATTAGATCGAATATAATTAGATGGTTGGCTACGTGTTGTCAGTACAGTTAATGGCTAATGGATTTTTCTATAGCTGGTAGTATTGGTGGTAGCTGGGAGTGTTTTATTTAAAATATATCTAATATTTTAAAACAAAAACACTCCCAACACCACTTTTAATAAAACAGCCAATTTCTCGTATATTTTGTCGTCATTGTTATACCAAATGGTAGCTGTGAACCGAAGTCCATGTGCAAACGTAGACTAGGATAGACCGATGACCAAAATCGAATGTTAAACGCGAACCGGCTGCTTTGGCTCACTTTAGGATTTTGTTCGGCAGTGGACTACGATAGGCTGAGGTAGATACGTATATAGTTCGAATTATTCTATCATACTAACTATGCCCCGCGGTTTCAGCCGCGTATAATTAATAAAAACCAGCTTAGAAACGAATCGAAATAAGGACTATGCAACACAAAAAAAAATTAAATTCGAACCAGTAGTTCCTGAGATTAGCCGAAACAAACACAAATAAATTCTTCAGCTTTACATATTAGTATAGATTTTAATAAATATAATATAGGTACCACACCCACACCTACAAAGCTTAGCAATAAAGTCATGCAAATCAGTTACAAGTATTTATGCACGTATTTTTAGTTAAGCGTCATACAATGACACTATGTTATAAAAAAAAACAACAAAAAAAAAAACTTTCCGTTAAATGTGTGCGTTAATCTATGTATAGTATACACATGTCTGCATGTCCTATATGTGTGTGTATTTGTTTCTATTTTTAAAAGTTTTCGTATATTTTGTAAATTTTCAATATAAACATTATTGATACAGACGAGATTAGAGCACCGCGGTAGCAGTCAATGGCGCGAAACTTATCTGTGCGGACAAAAGAATTTTCAACGATTAAACAAACATAATGTCGACGTTCCGATCCCGCGGACAGGTGACGTGACGATACAGGGAAAAATATCATGACCATATTTACTACAATCATAATATTATTATTAATAGTTTTTTATTAAGCAACCACGGATATGCTTGTGTTTTTCTTACCTTAAATACTCCTTGCTATATTTTTAGTTCATGTGATAGAATTAATATAGTGTTCAAGTAAAAAAAATAAAAACCTTTGAATAAATTATGTATACAATTTTTTACTTTTAACTTAGTATAAAAGGAAATATGTTAGTGCCTTGTTTGTAAGTATTTGGATGTTCTAGACTAAAAATAATTTAATTGTATTATTATTATTATTATTATTTGTTAACATTTTTAGAATTGGTAATTAAATATAATGTTATTTAATAAAATTATTATTCATATAGTCATATTTATTTAGTACCCCTAATAAAATATATAAATTATTGCTAAAGTGCTTTTTTTACATTTTGTCTATAAATTTAGGTTATTTTAATGTGCCTCGCTTTTTTATTTCCAGTCAGCATCACAATCTATATCTATCTCATTTAAAATTGCAAAATTATGACAATTTAATCCTTATTCCTATGATAATAATGCTATGGTTTGCATAAGACTGCAACGACTTCTTCATTGAGTGGGTCACGTGATATTGTATAGTTCTAATTATAAATTAGCAAAACGAATTCAATTTAAATATGATTATAATATCATAATCAAATGATTCACCATATTGTTCATATCACCAATATGACATCATTATACAAATGTCATGCTTAATTAATTAGCTTGTTTACTTAAACTCTATTGTAAAAATATTATACAGAAATAAATAATATTTTAAATCATAAATACATATCAGACCTTTTCGCTCGGCGTGAATTAAATTTTAATAAACTACATACTTAATGTTTTTTAAATGTGTAAGAACCTTTCACATTTAATGAGTCCTTCGAGTTCGAATAAAAAACATAATACAATATCATTATTAACTTCATTGTTACCTACTTGATCTTAGCGTTTACTTATTGTCAGCTTATCGATTTTAAACAAATACAAAAACTAGTCAAAGGTTAAAATAATAATTTAAAAATCGAACACCTTTTTTATTCAATTAAATTCAAATGCAGATAACGAAACGCGAATTGCAAAATCCATAGACCAATGTAGAATGCAAATAGACGCTTCACTCCAACATAAATCTCGAAAACGAATAATGTCAGTTTTTCCTGCATAAACGTCGAGTGAAGTTCAAATAGCGGTGCTATCACGCGTCGCAGTCGAAAACTTTTAACTACGCAGGGCATAGAACGAGAACGGCTTAGCCGATGACGAGTGAGCGACAGTCAGGTGAATACGTATATATCTCGGAGCCTGCTGGCTCATGATACGTCACTCATACTCGAATAAGTTTTCTTGCTGAGAAATATCGCGCGAAGAGTTGAAAATGGAATTTTTGTTTTTGTCAATCACCTGTGTGTGGGTGCGGCATTTGAATTAGGGTTGCCATTTTGTCCTATATCATTTTTTTTATTATACAATTAATAATACAATATCAAAGAATTTCGAAGTAATCTTCATGTTGTCTCCGTTGCTTTTTATTTGCTTGAATTATAGACCGCGATTAGTAACTATGACAAGGCTCAATATGTTACGTTTTCATGTCAATCAAATACTTAATATATGACAGGTTTATTCATATGTGTTATTATTAATTAAATTGTCAAATTACAAATTTTTAAAGTGTCGGTTAAAATAATATACGATGCGTTGATAATAATGACGTCTAGTCGATGGGCTTTCATTTCCGCGCGCACGTCGGTCGATAACAAAGAAGTGTTGACATATTTAGAACAAGCCTGAAATCGAGCTGGCAACACTGCGGCATGGCGACAGCCGTCATATCTGCCAACGTACCCAACGGGATTTTAATTTTCGAATCCATCCCGCGTTTGACGTGTCGCTTCCCGCGCTTTTTGTTGCAAACGTCAAAACGGTAACCTGATTGCTTCCTCCTCTTATTTTTTTAAGCTGCCAAAGTTTAGTGATTGACGCGAGTTTTCGGATGGATTGTCTGAGTTAAATTGAAAATTGATTGATTTCAATATTCCCATCATATTTTTACTGAGTTTTAGACAACTTTCTTGGCATTGAAGAAAAAATATTTTCAATCAACGTAGCTTATATTAACAGTGGATAAAAACGATCAAGTCCGATAATAATGTTAATGGTGTTTTATACATTGGTAAATTATCTTTTACTATTTGTTTCAATTGAAAAGACTAATTGTCTACCAAAGTAACAATCAATATAGAATATATCATTTTCTAACGTATATAATGCATATTTAAATATAAGACATCAAACAACATTCAAAAGTGGAGGCGTTTGGCAGATATTTAAAATAGGAATGAATTTTTGAGTTGGCGCGTATCGTTCGAGACCAACGTCCGTCACTATCTTTATTCCACACGAACGCGTTCGATACTCGCCTTCTCGATACAGCGACTCGATTAAAATAAGAATATTTTGAGCGCAACACTATTGTGAGGTGGACTTCCGAGAAAGTTTGTAAGTTGATATTGTGTTTGAAATGTGTTAAGACTTGTACACGTGTTTTATGTTCTTTATTTATTAATGGAATTTTATTTTATACGTGTAACATGAATTACATTTATACGGCCGTTTAAAATAGGTATATAAGTATTACATCATAATATAAGAGTGACTTATGTTCACCTATTTTATTTATATTATTTATCATTGGCAGGATTATTGCTTGCGAATAAAACAAAAAAAAAATAAAGTTCAGTGAATAAATCCAAACAAGGTCGTCGCGAGACTTAATCGAAATAGAGGCGCAATAATCCAACATGGCGTCTGCAATTTGAGCGCAGATGCAATTGTCACGGGCCGGTGCGCTCCCGCCCGCCGCTTCTTGTTTTTACTCGATTGCTCGATTACTCGATATTCGTTTTTCACCGTGCCCCGCCACAGATACCGGCTGCACAAACCTGTCATATCGACTCTTTGTTTGGCGTGTAGAAAAAAGAGAACACGAGATAAAAAGTCTCCCGAGCAAATTGGGCGTCTCTGTTATAAACAACGGAGGTGGAACCCCGTGATAGCGGACAATAAACGTCCGATTTTTTTTTTTTAAATTGAATTCGTTGATTGTTTTCACTCTTCACTTCGGTACGTCTCGGTAGTTTCACGCACCTACACGGGCTTTCACGTACTATGACTGCCAGATTGATTTGAGACTTAGTTTTTTCATTAAGAATATTCTTTCCGCGTCGATATCATTTGCGCGAGTTCATTGTTCGGAGTGCGAACATTCGAGTCTACAAGTTGGGTTATTTATGTATGTTCGGCGTTCAGTGTTGCATCCTTAATAGGTATATCTGGACAACGTGCGGACCGTTATCTGCGAGAAAGGTGGGGGTGAGAAGGCTCGTGGGGGAGGCCAGGCTTGGGGGAGCCGATATGAATCACTGGGAGTAATGGCTGCAATATCACGTAGTGCACTTTGTCAACTGGTTGTAGCCTTGCAGTCGCATAGATAATACGGAGATTGCAGCATCCAAGGAAGATAGTTCGAAATCGAGGCGAGAGTTCTTACGTGAAATTAATGTTATTTCGGTTACGATATAATTTACTCGTATACATTTATAGCATCGTATTTAGTAGTCTCTCTATCTCTGTCTCTCTTTATCTCGTTATATCTGAACAGAATTTCTTGCAATTCAAGTTCCAAATTTAAAACATTTATAAATACAGATAAATAAAATGATTATGATAAAAATATTATTATAATTATCTTACACTAAAAAGCCGAGTCGAATATCGATACATTAGCATTTTTTTGCAGATTTATTCCACTCTATCGATACTCGTGAACGCGAGTCGTGGCGTGGAAAGAGCAGCGATACCATCGCGTGGAGTACCATCAGCGTGGAGAGGGCGAGCGCGGCTAATCTGCCTTCGCGGGCCGATCGTAGCTTATTCGACAATTATTCGGATTGCATTATAAGCTGAGAGCCGTCGATCCTGACAGTCATGCTTAGACGTTTGAGCCCCACTCGACGTGAGGACGTTCTGGGTTCTGATTGTGATAAGCGGTTTTTTTTAATGCAAAATCTTCTGTCTGTTCTTTTGTTTTTAATAGTATATCGTACTGTTGCATTAGGAAGATATCAATCAATTTTAGTGTAGTGATTTTGTATGAAACTATATAAAAAAAGCATTAAGGTGATGACACACATACAGATGCAAAAACTTATAAGCAATATATGGAAAGCGATTCCTAATTCAATATCATAATAATCGATACGGAATCGATTCCATAATCGATAACGTTTTGCGTAACCATAACGTTACAAATGCTAAATTATTCCCACGTTTTAAACAGCACCGATCGTAACGTGTAAATATTTATTATTTATGGCCTTTGAAAATAACTCGATACATAAATCTTACGCGAATTAATATTAATTCCGGATTCATGTAGCTGAGATAGCGCTTTAAAGCGTAAGATAGGACTGTGCGTTTTCCATTATGTACTAGTTTCATTGGAAATTCATTCAGTGTTGACGTGTGTTTCAACATAGATCATCAAAAAGATAGACTACCCATATAACAAAAATGTGTATCATATTATATCTATATAAGCAAGAAAAAAATAGTTTTGTTTGTTTGGTTGACTTGTTTATTCTTCAGCTGATTTTAAGTAGCGGGCGCACCGCT
Organism: Nymphalis c-album; assembly: GCA_963151315.1. Classification (NCBI taxonomy): domain Eukaryota; kingdom Metazoa; phylum Arthropoda; class Insecta; order Lepidoptera; family Nymphalidae; genus Nymphalis; species Nymphalis c-album. Next base: position 12,759,727 of record OY720590.1, on the reverse strand, counting down.
GGTATCTATATTCAAATTTAAAAGCCTCACAGTGAACTATAGACACATAGACAAGCTACTGTAAGCATTTAGAAAGTTCATTATTTATATTATCAAGCACTACGCTTTATTGAATTAAAAAAATATATTAGTATTTCTTGTTAATGTAACTTGAAGCGTAGTATATGTTATAATTATATTATTATATAAATGTACCGACCAAAATGACCTTAAATAAATCATTTATTATAAGTAAAGTATTGCAATTATATATATAGTCTGTGGCTTATCACTAGAGGGCGTGCCTGTGTTATGTGCCGAACGTGTTAACATCGGTCGACTCGAGTTTAAACGAGGTTTATGATTCATTTGTTGTTAGTGAAAGCTATGAAATAGTTTTATATAAAACTAACTGTTTCATAAGCCTCTTTTAATCCACATATAACCTCCTTCTTAACATATATATATATATATATATATATATATATATATATATATATATATATTATGCTGTTTTATCGCTTATAACTCATAACATTCAGTTATAAAGTTTGCGGTAAGTATATTATTTGTAAATATAGCTAATCGTTCTTGGGGTCTTAGTTTAGTTTAGGCGTACGAAATTTCATGAAAATGAATATCAAATAAAAACTGTTACTTTAATATTTTATACTTATACTGAGAAGGTGAAGAGTCTGTTGTCTTGACCACGGTATTATCAGGATTTAGACGATTTGAAAAAAAAAATAGCTTTCTATAACAGTTATTGAGAAATGTTTATATAATTTAGTGGTTGAGTTAAAGCGGTAGAAACCTTATGATTATAACAAACGATAATTGATTATGTAATAATAATTGAATATGTAATAATAGATCATTAGTGATTTTCTATTGGTTATTTATTTGTTGGTATCTCTAATATTTTTTTACTTTCATGTGCCCTTTAATCACACAAGCTGTCCTTTCACAATAAACGAAACCCTTTGCGTCAGTGGTAAAAGACAGGATGAACTTGTGAACTTGGTTTACTATTGTGGCTTACACTTACCAACAATGTTGCCACTTATAGTACTTTTATATTCTAATTTGGAATTCTATTTTATCAATTGATAGTATTTCATAAAAAAAATACTTACGATTATACTTCAATATACTTTAGAATGTATTTTTACGTTCTTCGATCCAGTACTTACCTGTAAAAAAAAAGAAAAATTAATATATAAAGATCACAATATACATATTTTAATTTAAGAATATTTATTCTAAGTCAATAGAATACTTAATAGCACACAGATACAATCGCGCAAACAGTAAAATTATTTTAAGATTTTCCTTTTAAAAAAAAGATTTTTAATTATTTCACGTAATAAAAGGAATAAAATGTAGTACATAAATGCTAAACTAGCTACCGTCCGGGTTTCACACGGGCAGAATTATGGTAAACATAAACCGTTTACACCGTAATAAATATAAGTAATAGACGGCATTTTTCATTTACATGGCACGCGTCTGTAAAACTCCCACTTTTTCCGACATCTTCAACATTTATCGTCATATGTTAAACCGTAATAATTAATACACCTTAATCTTTCCCGTGAATTACTCCTTCCATTGGTGAAAACTGTATTAAAATCTGAAAAGTTTTCGAGTTCGCATTCAAACAGACAGGCAGACGCGGTAGTACGACTACAGTACGGAAAATATATTTAACATTTTAACATACAAACCAACAAATACTAACAGGTGAAATTCAATAAAAGCTTTGATAAAATAATTTATCACATTGTATTTACATACATACATACATACATTAATAATAAAGAAAATAACATAATTTTTTCTCGGTCGGTTTATAGCTGATTAACTGTCAAGTTGATTATATTAAAATCGGTCGGGTTATACCCAAGTTGGGAACCCGTAAACGACAATATATTTACGCGAACACTCGATCCAGCAAGAAATATTATAAATACAAACTTTGCGAATAGAAACGGCAATGAATCAAAAACAAAACAATATGATTATCCTCTCGCATTCTGCTATTGCCCTAACTGAGCAAGTCATAAGCTGTAGCGGATAGTACTATTTTCATTATTTTAAAATGATATTATAATAATAATTGGATTATGATTTAAATGAGAATTTCGTTATGTAAAGAGTTAAAAAAAAATCCATTATAAAGAAATATATATGAAGATTTTTATTGCATAATGTTTTAATATTTTATTTTACAATGTGACTACCGCATTGACATAAGATTTTTTTAAATGACAAATATAAATAAGTAAATAGCACTCCATTAATGTCTATAAATTTATATTAGCCTTAAGTATAGTCTCCATGCAAAAATCCCTCTGAGAATGAAAATTAATAAGGGTTGAGAAATTGTAAGTAGAATTTAGGGAGTTAACAGTATCACTTTTGTACCAAGAAAATTTATGTCATCATATTACTTACTAATGCACTTTAGTATTCTATGTAGATAATATTACAGATCATGAGATCAATGAATACAATAAATATATTATTAATATGAATTCCATGAATCTAAAGTTCGTGACTCGCACCAGTCAAAGAGTTCGACAAGAGGCAAGCGCAGGAAATGAAGCGGCGCCCGGTGGAGGCGCGATAAATCCGCTGGCAGACAATACGCGCCTTCTTGCGACTTTATTAACGCGCTGACAAATTAACTGCGACTGCTACTGCGACTAACTTCATGATACTGATATGGGTGTTCACATTTACAACATTCTTAATTTGAAATCATTACATTTAAATTATATACACAATGTGATTGTGTCTATGGGATTTCCTTGTGTATAAATAATTTAAAAAAAGGATTACATTAGATTTAAATAAAGAAAAAAACATAAGTTAATATAAAAAATTAAATTAAAAGTTAATAATCCATAATCTGCTGTACAATTTTTGGTAATCATAACATGATCACATGTCCCGTTTTGAGTGAACTCGGCCCAATTTCAAGTTTCCCACTGTCTTCAAATAACTTCAAAATGTGACACAATGAGAAAAGCAAGTCATCGAGAACTAATACGACAACTGTCTTAAAGCCAATAGGCCTTTAAATCGTACTAACCATTAAATTACCTACAATACATATGCATGTTTTTTTTAAAGCAGAACAAAGTAAAGAGGTAATAACTTGTGTTAACGATAAGAAGATATTGACAGCACTCGACTGTCATTGATAATTATAGTAAAAAAAAATAAAAATCTCAAATTACTTAATCTTTTTTATGTTATAATGTGGCAAACGGCATAGAGTAGGCTCATTGCTCAAACGTTCCTATGTCATATCGTTTCGGAAAAGTCACCGTAGAAAGCTGGTTCCACTGAGTGGTTGTGCGAGGCAGGAAATGCCTTAAAAATCGCGCTGTTTTTTATAAAAGTTGCTTACCGACTAATTAAACAATCATTTATCTCTTTCTGTCATTATTGATTTGCCATTCGAAAGAGGAAGACAACATTATTTAACTAATTACACGCAATACAACATTTAAAACTAAGCTAAGCCCATAGACGTATGCGTTAATCAATATTAATTACTCCTTACACCGCGAATGTCTGAAAATTGTTAATCAAGCAAATACCTATGAATGGATTTGCAAGAAATTTAGAATAGAGATATTCTGACTTGACAAATAGATTCCCTAAGACCTCCCTCAGACGACGGTGAAGGCGCGGGCAAAAGCTAGAACATTCTAAATGACTGTCAAAATAAGCCGTGTCCTATGTTTTCGTTTATCGATAATTTAAATATCGAATTAAATGAAGTGTTCAAATTCAATCGTAAATTGTATAAAGTAATGTTATGTCTTACTTATTCGAACGATTTTGTTGTGAATTATTTCATTAAACGGCTAACATTGTATGGATTGTGACATTATTATTTACGGAACGTAATGCATTGTAAATTGTTTTATTTTTTCTTTAGGAATTCAAGCAAGCTTATTTATTTTACTAAATTATTTATTAATAATTTTGATATTTCTTTGTAAAGCCTGAAAGTTATGAAAGTACCAAATATACAGCACGTTTCAGAGAAGTTTATATTATATATACTATCATAATATAACTAGCTGCGTTTCGCAGTTTCACCCGCATTTAATAGACGAATGGCGTGACAAGCGCAATGCCAAACAAGTTAAGAAATGATTGATTTGATTGATCCGTTTGACACAAAACGAATATACTGTTTTTAAAATAGTATTTGTTCTATTAATAAAAAATAAAAAATAACCTACCTATAAAAAAAGTATTAAGTAAATTGGATGCTCATACCAAAGCTTTATTTTGCGTCCATAACTTTACTTGTTTTCTTAGAAATATGTATTCAAAAGGTCCAACTATCGACTAGCTATTGATATAAAACATCAATTTGTTTTGTTATCAATATAAATTAAGCTCGATAAATATTTTTCTTGTTTAATAAACTCAACAGACGTCCCTTTCCATATTTATAGCGCGAAAGCAAAGTTTAAAATGGCGAACGGTAACGCCAACCCGATCTCTTTCAGGAAATTAGCAGAGCTTCCTAAGCGGGATTATTGCAAAATAAGATATTGCTTACCCCATCTATTTCATTCGTTCATTCATTCGTTCGTTCGTTCCATTCATTTGAATGATGCGCCTTTGTCTCCGTATTAGTTGAAGCGAAAATTTTGATAGATAGCTCTCGTATGATTGTTTCGATTATCATTTCCTGTTTAAGAATTAAATCGTTGGGATTTTCTTGTTTACATTTATCCTCTCCTCCCCTTTACATATGTTGTCATATTATTATACAAAGTAAAATAAAAGCCTGTAAATCTTATTACTGTGCTTATACCGATTGTAGAGAAGAATTCGGATTGGATATACAATGTGATTTTCATCCTAAGCCTGCAGGTTTTCTTACGATGTTTTCCTTCACTACAGAGCGATGAAATGTAAATACAATATATAGGAAATTTTATGTTCTCACGGATTGAACCCGCGATCGCGGTTAAGATTCAGATGTTCTAACCACTAGGCCATTTACTCGCATTTTATATAATGATTATTATGTCTTTCTTTCGTTTGATTGTTCTCAATATTATTGCTTCCGTTGGTACTAAGAAGTTTCATTGGTAATCATTTAAAAAAATCATTGAGGTTTCTGTATAGCTTGGGGTGACCGATTTGGTCGTTTATCAGATTATAATATTAAAAAAATAATGCTTTTAAGTTACATTTGAGTTAATCGATAGTAAGGAACATAGTGTACTGCATTACACTAAATATTTAACTAGTACTAAATTCACAATTCGAACCACAAAACTAGTTACCCGTAGAAGAATTATTTATCTCCTGGTCGTACATCTTACTGATAACATATTCGAAGTGAAAAATATCCCGCAGAGGCGTGACATCGTGACGGACACAATAGGAAATTGCGGTCGGGACTGTCACGTCACGGAGCCCCGCCATCTCACCGTCCCGCCGTCCCGCGATATTGAATACATGATACATCTCGCTGATTGCTTTTTACGACATCCATTTCGATTTGAATATCGAATATGATTTCTTCCAGTAACGAATGAAAAAAAAAATATGTTACGCTAAATTCCCGGCAAAATAGTTATTCGTTAAAATATACTAAATTATTTCTAAACTTAAATATTTCATTAATGAATTATAAAAATTAAAATATATTTAAATTTCGAATTTTATTTTTTAATTTTTTTTTTTATATTTATAGCCCAGCAACGGTAGTCGGAATGCGATTTAAATGTACCATAAATTGTAATACGCATAGATTATAATCGAATTTAATTAATATCGTTTTATAGTTTTTTTTAGAAATATAAATGATATATGAATGCACACATTCTAAGGCCGAGATTATAAAAAAGTAATTAACATCATACAGCTCCATCATTCCGAGGTCCATTGAACGATAATATTGTGCTCCAAGGTATCAACTTTAGGAAATCCATCGAACCTAAAGTTGATGTCATTATAATCTGGGTATATTTATGGCAAGAGTTAATAGGCAATAGGCATCTTCTAGGCAGCTCGCTCGATCGTAGACTACATCTGAATCTACCATCAGATGTGACCACATAAATAAAGCCTGTTGTTTAGTCTGTATATTTAATTGTTTTCAAACGTTTTAGCGGATGGGTAAGTACAATCCCATTGTCACTTGTTCTAATGTCAAACAGCAATACTTATTGTTGTGTTCCGGTTGGAAGGAGAAAAGAGTTTGTAACTACCGACACAAGGGATATCATCTCAGTCCCCAATATTTGTGGTGCATTATTTCCTATGGCGCCTATGTCTATGGAGGATGGTTATCCCTTACCATCGAGTGACACATAATATCCCCCTTTGCATGCTTTTTATATGTTTTTTTTTTATAGAAAAAGGTGCTCACAATTTATATTAATATTAGTTAAATTGTTTTTATATTTTCGTTGGTCACAGTTACACATACGAAAAGTAAGGAATAGAAAAAATATACTATCTATAACGTAAATATTATATGTAAATCATTATGTATATATATTAACAGATACATTTGATATTAATTATGTAGTCGGACGAGGTTATTAATAGAACGGAAGTCTGAGATTCGTAAAAAGTATATCTGACGTAACGGAAGTCTGAAATCGACAATAAAGTCCCAATAAAAAAATCTACATGCATTTATGAATAAAATCAAAATAATTTTAATAGGTACGTATTTAACTATAACATAAAAAACTACCAATATTCAATGGTATAACATACTCGATATTTTTCTTGTCTGTCGTCTTCGATCAACAATACTACTAGATAACGCGTCACGAACAAAAACAATACTCAAATGTGGCACCGACCATATAATGAAGAAAACGATGTAAAACGTTTTAGTAATTTCAACCTAAACTATGCCTTGTGCCCGAGCAATAAAGTGCGGTTTAGATTGTAATGACATTCACTTACGATATTACGCCATGAATAACAGAAAGACAGGTAATGTACAATAACAGTTGTTCCTTATTCAACCTTATTTCCTTAGCAATAAGTTATGATTGGACCATACTAATTTGAAATAATCTCACAAACGACATTGTGTTCTTACTTTTCGGGCCGTAATTGAAACGCTTACTGCTAATCTAGTCTGTCGTATTTAAAAAGTATGTGAGCCGTCACTGGACGCCTAGCCTGCCAGATGTGAAACATCGAATTAAATAAAATGATGACGGATTGTTTCAATATTTAACGTTTATTTTCATTAAATACACTAATTTAAATTTAAAAAATTAATTTGTTCCACAGTTTAATTCTTTTACTCACTCAGATACTATCTTTTTTTAAATTAGTTCTTCAAGAAAACAATAAAATTATAAAAAGTTTTGTTACTCGTAGATTCGTAAGGGGGATAGTGTAGATTAATGTAAAGTTTTCGTTTTGACTATAATAATGACGTAGCTAATAAAATAAAACAAGAAACACTTATTCTATCCCCATTACCAACCAACACACAACACAACTTTTAATAATCATTGTATAACTATGTACATATATAGGTCAAGATGAAATAAAGCATGTACAAAAAAAAGACGAATGTATAAAAGTATCTCAATGTACGTATAACAAATATATAAATTGGTGTTCTATATTTGAATATATTTACGGGTGCGGTAAGGGACGAGGTCAGATATTTCAATTTGAGATCGGATATTGGTAGCCGTGACGCTGCATACGTCAAGATCGCCCGACGCGTCCAATCCTTATCTGAATATTAAAATCTTGTGTATCCAAGAATAATGTTCGCTTGTATGGCTAGATAATATAGTTATATACAAAACCCGGCAGATTTTGTCCGGCCTGTATATCAACCGAATTTAAAAGTCTTTGAGTATTTGTCTTGGAGATTAAATGGTTTAGAAGTTCATGTGACGTCATATAGTGACGAGGTACATAGAAATGGATACTAAAAACATTGATAAATATTTGTAAACCAATTTCTATAATCGGTCAAACGGTGCCAGTCAGTTAATCCGCAACATCATTTTAAGATTAATATTATTATTTAAGATGCTAGGTATAACCAACCTCATCTTCATCATTATTTTAAGTTCTGGCGTTAGACTTTATTTGAATTCCAAATTTGAAAAAAGGGATATTTTTAAACATAATAACATCAATGTTCGATTGTGTTTTTTTTTTAAAGATTTGCGAACGCATATTTCTCTTATTTGAATTGAGAACAAATAATTATATTGATTCCAGATTTGAATATCTGTCGTTATAATAATTGATTATTGTGATAATAGTATCACATTCTTTGTTAGGCGGTTAAATTTCGCCTTTGTGTAGGTTATTTAAAAAGTGTAAACGATGAATCAATCGTAATGTGTGATTCACCGATGAGGAGATAGCGGTCTTCCCACACACATAAATTATACCAAACTTACACTATTCAAACAATATAATAACAGGATTATAATTTCTACATTTATATTTAATTTAATTATTATTTTGAACTTGTAATATATAATATACTTGTCTACTTGTTTTTTTTAAAAGTACTGCAATACGCAATAAACGCAAAACGAAACAAATATTATGCCCGAAGTAGGCTGAGGCTTCATTGGATAGTGTTATTTGTAGAAATATATTATAATAGTTTACAAAAAACATTTACAACGTACGTGTATTGGACACGCGAAAAATGAAACGTTTTTACCTACTTCAAGGGTAAAAATTTATTTAAAATATTTTTTTCTTTAAATTTCTTAATTATATAACAATTGATATAAATGACAACAATCATACATAGATGTATAAGAAAACACTTCCATGATTCTCATTCCAATTTCAAATTCCAAGGACTTAGTAATTGGTCACGTTTGCGCTATAAAATGTTTATAGAGCTTAATTATTTAAAGCAATTGTTACCACTCCTTGAACACTATTCCCTATTACCTGTAATCTAATAAATCATCGTACGATATCGCTCTGGATAAAGTAGAAAGTAAGACTAAGTCATTAATTTTATCAAACGAATAACAGTTAGATTTGATTTCAGAAACGAATTTAGACTAAAAACTCTTTGGATATCGTATCTCTTTATACATATAAAAATATCCGTTTCGTTTATGTGTTTTATTAATAAAGTTTTAATTAATAATCTCATTTTATTAGTTTTTATTAAGTTTTGGTTTTGGCGCTCTGTTTTTTTTTAACAAATTATGTACACAACAAAACAAATTATTGAGGTTCAATAATAACTTAAATGTTGCTATCCTACCAAAATGTATTTTAATATAATTTCATTAATATTTTTAACAAGTTATATTTTTTTTTATGTTTATAGCATATGAAAAGGAAGTTATATTTAATTTTTTACTGGCAATAAAATTTATATTGCCGTCAACAAGTTTTTTGGTCAGCATGAGAAGAAATTAATTTGAACTACCAACACACACACACATATTGCGTTCGTGTGCAGTCCGTATGCAATTACCGTTGCTTGATATAAACCGCCGCATTTAAAAAGTAACCTACTTATTCATATAATAGAAATAATACTTAATAATACTAAAAATATATTTATAACTATTGATATCTTATTCGTCAATATAATCATGTGACTAATGGCCTGTAATTATATTTAGATTTTAGATATTACTACAGTTTTGTTTTAAGCGTAATTGTCTGAACGTTTTAGTTAAGTATAGAAAAATATAGATTTTATATTCAATTTGATAAGATTATTAAATAAAAAACTTCATAATGTCGATATCATACAAAATCACAAATTTAATGAATAAAAGAATCTGTTATAAATTATTTTTCCAATTGTCTGTAGACCGTCTAGCCACCCTTTCAGGGCTATCTGCGCACACGCAGTCTGCTTTCGCGCTAAATCACGCACACATCCACAAAAGTATGTTACATGTTCCAATGTAAAATGAATTTTATATCATCTGACATACAGCTTAATTTTATTTGTTGAGATTTCAAAGAAATGTCGATTCTAAATTCAACCTAATAAACATTCATATCGAATGCATTTTTGTGACTTGTATTTCTCAGATCGGTCCCAATCTATTTTGAGCTCTATATATAATATTTAAGGTGTAATTTAATTTGATATAATGGACAGTTATATCAGAATAATGATGCAATTCTTAGGTATTGCAAAAGGTATTGCATTCGTGATATGACTAGGTAATTGATTGATCGATGCGATGGCAGATCTAACGGAACGGTGTACGTGTCGGCTTTTCGAATTGTGATTCGAAATTCGAATACTATTATTATTTCAGACAAGTTTGAATTCTCGAATTGCATTATTTGTGAGGGATATCTATTACTTCAAGTTGAATATTATCTGTAGAGAGAAAAACAGTTCAAAACGCAATGTTAGTTCAATTAAAATTAGGCAGTACATTGAAGTGTGAATGAGCCAATTTAAGCTAAAGTAACTCTCTGGGAAACTAATTGCGAAAAATTATATGTAATGCATATATGCAAAACAGGAACACTCTTTACTTCGTCACCCACGAACGGATGAAATTTGATACGATTGGAAAGAGTTCAGCAGGATAGAGCAGACGCGGACCACTCATTACCAAAGCTAGCAACAGTAAAAAGCATAAAAGAACAGTTTCGACAAGGATCAATTGTATCCAGTTATTTGAATGTTATGGAAACAACGAACCGTTGATAGGAATCACAGTAACCCATTGTTGTCAACCACTATCGCCAGTTATCGCGTTTTATCGCTCGTTATCGCGTATCGCTCTCATTAGCACTGTGGTAGCGGAAAATGGCGGTTGAGTGTAATACGTTGTGATAGACAAATAGTAGCAGCAGTCTTTTCTTGCTAAGTTCGACGGCAGCGGTAGATGGTGGTGGTGGAGGCTAGACGCTTGCTTCTTGTCTCTTCAAATAAATTTCACCACCAAAACCATTTAATTATGTCATAATAAACAAAAAGTATTTTTAGTTTATTATGACATCAAAAGTATTGTCTTTACTATTTGAAGATATTAGAAAAATGCTCAAGAGTGAAATAAAATTACATTTTTTTTTAAGTTTTAATCAAAATGAATTATAAAAAAAATTATAACTAATTAAATAACATCTAAGTTCATTATAAGAACAATCACAGACCACAGTAAAAATGTTTTAATGAACTTTTCTTTTGCATTTTGTTGTTTGGCAAAGACGCATTAACAGTAATATTTAAAAATAAAATTCAACTTTTTATGATATTTCAATTGTCTTCAATTTCAAGTTAACAGGTTTATTCTCACAATAAGGAAGGAATAATTTTAATTGGCAAACAATAAAATATGTGAGTTTGTTCGTCTGTAGCACTGTATCGATTACACGCTAGTGAGGCGCTAAGTTCGATCATTAAATTAAAATACATTTAAAAAAAAAACATTTTTTTTAAATAACAATATACATAAATATTCACATACATAAAAAAAAATATCTATTTATTTTATTAGTGTATATGTATATTCATAAATAAAATGATTCCTAATCATATTCACAGGCAATGTAAGAATATGATGATTTAGCAAAAAAATAGTAGTTCATAAATGTTTCTTATTAAATACACAAGACATAATTATAAGAACTAATTAATATTCGATGTTTGAATATCGATTAACGCAATATCGATTATTAAAAGGCAGCTCTGCGGAGTTGGCGTGCGCTCAGATCGGACCAGCGATTGTCTTGCGCAGGTGCGACGGGCACTTTCGTGACAATATAATTGTACCGCATGCCTCATTCCGAGACCCTTAATTTATACCTAATAGTGAGATAATCGCATACTTTTTCGCACGTCTCATTTACATTTAAAGCCCTTATCTCGAACGAAGGGATACTGTAATGATATTCGCGCGATTGCGCCTGACGATAGTTTTGTCTTCTTAGAGACGTCGCTTTGTATAAATGATGTCGACATGACTCATTTGAACGTTTGTCATTTGTGCTAAGTTTCTTTTAATAATATCATCAAGATAATAGCTTTATACATTTGAATATAATTTTGTATTTCCAGAAATTGTTCTTCAATTGTTTAACTGTACTAAGCTTGATCTTGTCTTTTCTAAAATAATTTAGTTAATTTCTAATAAAAATATAAGCTTAGTGATTAACTCTATCCATAATTCACCGGAACATAACTTGTTATTTCAAAGCGCCATAAATCGAAACTATCGATGTTCGAGGCACATCCCTAGCCATAACTCAGGCGTGCGCTATCGAATAGCGTTGAGAACTGTAGAACTTGATATTCTTAAAGTTTATTCTAGAGTAGACGGGCCCGCGCTTGTTACCTCTGAGATTTAATTGGCGAGGGTAAGAAATAATGAAGGATTTTCTAATCTGTGGTCATATTTTAAAAGAAACATGGCGGGGAAAATTCTTTAGTAAATATAATAGTGGGAAGCTATCACTTCTCGCAAATATATTTTGGATAACCTATACTATTTAGCTATATGTATACTGAATTGATAAAACCTTTTAATACCATTTTTTAAATATACAAATTAATGACTAGGCTGTATGACCACAGTTCCATTACAAATAAATGAAATAAAAACAATATTATGTTCTTGCGTCTATTTGTTATGAATGTTCATACGAACGAGCCGTTTATATTGCCCTGTTGTGATAACAGACTACCAACCTTAACATATTTTGATCATTGTTTAAACCGAAATGTTAAAGGTATATGATATAACGCTTCTAAAGATTGGGCTGTATGCGGAAGTACCTCTTCGCTTTTTCGTAAAGAAAACAATATTAAAAAAAAGTATAGTGATTGCAGTCGGATGTCAAATCTCGCGTTATGCATAGCTTTATTCATATCTATTGAGAAAATAAACGCATTTAATTTTTATAAGCAAATGTTCTACTAATACAATTCTTGTAGAATACAATATATTAATCAGCTCAAAAACACTAAAGTTAGTTACGTACGTAGTTAGGTTGTATTTCATAGTTAAAAATAATTTTTAAAGCGGTTGTTGGAAAGCGAATAAAAATTCACTTAAGACACAAATATTTATTATATTATAAATAATAATAATAAATGACTTAATTTCATGTTCATGTATGTTTCATGTATGTAATATACATACGCGAAAACATGAAATTAAGATGACACCAATAAATAATTGTTTAATCTTATAACCCCATTTTTTATACACATCGATATCTAAACAAAAGAAATGGATAAATCTAATGACACTTTTATAATTCACCACCCGTAACCCGACATTCCAGTAAGGCCACCTCTCCACGTATACACCTCGCGTGGCTAATAAATCGCGCGCGGACACACTTACAAATTGGCAGCGATGGCATCGGGACAACGCGCTTGTCTGCACCCCGCTTTGCTTGTTAACGCTTGAGAGATCGGTGCGATTTAGGGTGTTTTCACACGTGACATATTGCCTATAAATCGATTTAAATGATATTATAATAGGACATATTGTATACCTTGTATATTGCTAATATAAAACACTCCACTCTTATTATTTTCATCTTTTCATACATTAGAAATAATAATTTCTGTGCTTAGCATTATATTAGAATCGACCAGATAATGTATACACATGAGTCTTACAATTGCAATTGAAGTAAATCCAAAACATCAATATGAAGACGGATGATTCATATTTCCAATGTATTTATGCAATTTGGAACGTTTCAAGTTTCATAGTCTCGCAAATCTGTCCCAGCCCTACTCTCATCTCGGATCGTGACTACGCCCACGCTCGAAGTAAATCATTATACTCGTACAATGTCTCACCAACAGGTACTATTTGATGGCGTTACGTTTTAATCTGTTTTATTCGAGTTATATCCTTACAACTTAGTATTTCATGCATTCGTTAGCAATGTCACGATAGTGTATATATCACTTAACTTAAGTGACACGTGTTGGTCCGACTTTATAGTTTGATTTTTGTTTTAAGCTTATATTTATTATCTGTTTAAAATGTTATGCAAAACAACGTGTATTGTGTAACAATCATAATGAAATATTATGTATATAATATATAATAATATAATATTTCTGTCTGTGTATCATTGAACTCGGATTACTTAACCAAATTTTAAGAAACAGTCTCTTTATTATGTTTTTTTAAATAAAAGAATCATAAAATTTATAGCGCGATACAGATATATAAAATCGTAATAAAATAAAGAAAACAAAAACACGTAAACATTTTAATTTGAATTAATTTACATAAATATTCAATTATGTGCATAAACTTTCTGTTGTATTATTTTTATAATAATTATAAATAAAATTAATTTTATCTAAAAATATATATAATGAGAAATACTTCAAGATTGTCCGTTTATAAAACTCTGTTTTAAAACGATTAATGATAAAATAATAGAAATTGATTAATCGACACTGGTATGAAATGGAGGGTATTCTACCTACCTAGTCTAAAATTTATATTATGGAAAAAAACAAGAATAACGGGGAACGTCGTCGCTGGCAGAGCCTATATGCTTATATGTTATATACATATACATATTTTATAATAAGTAATTAAGCGGTTATTAAAATAAATTAAAATGTAGGAATAAATAATATTGTAATTATTCATTATTTAATATATCATAATTAACTATAACATATTAAATAACGTATATATATAAGATTATAATTTTAAGCGTCAGTTTCTAATTATATTGCAATATTGTTGATGTTGGTATACCTGATGAGATAAATAGACTTCCGTTTGACTGATTAGGATGAAAGTTGTCACATTAATATATTCTTTATGGTTTTTATACTATTCAGTTTATTGTAACCTGCCGGCTGCCACTAGATGGCTCTGCAGCATTTTATGGTCCGTTCAAGTAATCGCCATATCAATTGGTATATATGCACAGACGGGACATCGTCTGTGATCATTTCAACTGTCTAACTATCACGGTTCATGCGATACAGTCTGGTGACTGACGAACAGACGGGCGGAAAGCGGAGTCTTAGTAATAGGGTCCCGTTTTTCCCTTTGGGTAAACCCTAAACATCTCACATGTGAGTCTTTCAATTGTGAATAAGGATAGCAAGATGGGGTACAAAGTGACAAGACACATCGATTCAAATATGTTCAAGGTTTGTAAATATTCGGTTAGGAAGCTGATAGGACGATGTCAGTTTCCGTAGCGATATCAATGATTACGTATATACTATGTGTCGGTAATGTGCGCTAAATTGCAATTAATATTATCTATGGTACCATTACGCCCACGATACCTAGGAGAGATGTCAATGAACTCATTATTATATTTTTTATAACCAACTACGTAACTCGATTCACTGTTTTAAGAGAAATATATGAGAATAATATTTAATTTTATGAACTTTATATTTTTAACTTTTTTTATAATGTATTGTAACATTCGCAAAGTGCATTTTATACTCGGACTATTGTTTTAAAAATAAACATTTATTTACTAATAGTTTTCATACGAAATTTAATCGAAATAGGTCGAGTGGTTTAGCCTCCGTTAACAGACAGATTAAGTTATGCATTTATAATATTCATATACATACGGTTTAATTTAAGTTTTTTTATGTTACAGGTAGGCGGGCACATGCCACCTGACGTTAACTGATCACAGCCGCCCATAGACATTGGCGATGTAAAAATTAATAAAGATTTCTTACCTCGCTAATGCGCCACAAACATTGGAAATGAAAATGTTATGCCCCTAGTGGCTGTAGTTTTTTTTTTATTTATTGCAAAGGTAGGCTGATGTTAAGTAGTCACCAACGCCCATAGACATTGGCGTTGTAAGAGATGTTACCATCGCTTACATGGCCAATGCGCCACAAACATTGGAAACGAAGATGTTATGCCCCTAGTGGCTGTAGCTACATTGGCTGTACAACAATACTGAGCGTATTGGTTTGAAGAATGAGTGAGCTATTGTTGTTTGGCGGTAGAATATCTGACTTGTACAAAGCCGTACCATCTAGAATATATACAGTTATTATCCGGGATAAATCCGGAATAATTCGTTTATAACTAACAAATAAATAATAAGTATTAACGCGAGCTAATATCAAGTTTTCAAAGACTCGTGTCTCTCATTGATTTATTAATATTCGATACATATTAAGGCAAAAATAAACTCTATATCTTATCTATATTATGAATAATTCAATATTATATCTTTATGTTTCTGGTATTTATACAGGTAAAGATAGATTGTAATAAAGACGGACGTATTAGCATCCGTGAGTGCTTTTACGTGTTTAATTATATTTATAGTATTATTGTATATTAAATAACACTGCGTTCGTATATTTAATAGATCATTTAGGATAATGTTTTATCAAAATAAATCTATAATAAAATTTAAAAAAAGTGTGAATCAATTTGAATATTAACTATCAATAATCAAAAGAATAATGAGTCTTTAATATTCATTTCTATGTATTTTATTTCCATTATATTGTTTTGAATCAACCGATTTTTATCATTTTCTCGACGTTAGTTTAATAATGTCATGCCTGATTAATGTGACATCGTTTAGAATGCCTATTCTACCGAAACCTAATAACCTAAAATATTTGCATAGATTAAAAAATAATACGATGACAAATGTTGTAATTGACTAACATTTATTCCAAATTCAAAAACATTATATTACTGGTCGTAAAGTATAAAATCAAAAAATAAATAAATTTTATAAGAAATCCTTTTTTATTATGTTGGTTAATATTGTAAGGTCAAATACCAAGGGCTATTCGAGCATTTTTCTCTTATTATTGACGTGACGGAAAATAAGTAAGACTTTGTACCGACAGTTCCATAATTGAATAAAATAGAATTTCTTTAGAATTAATAATATTTTTTTAAAGTGATAATAGCATTTTTTTTTATTTTCATACGAACGCATAGGGGGCAAAGAAAAACCTTATCGTGACGATAGAGCCCGCATGTCGAACACAGTTAACAAATGTGTTATTCAATAATGTAGGTTAGTTGAAATTTTATGTATCGACACACACAAAAGTTAATTTTCAACTTTTTATCTATTTAACAACATCGTTTATTTGTATCTGTGCTAATTTTGTGTTGCGTCTTTAATATATTATATGCCTGTACATATTTTATATTGCTGCCATTATGCTGTGAATTAAGATAAGTAATATAAGTGATTAACATTAAAATCTCGATATTAACATATTTAATGCTTCAAGTAGGCCTATTTGACAGTAACTTGAGGAATAAAGTGTTTAATATACGGATATTGGAATATTTATTGACTGTTTATTGAGTTTTTTATCTGTGGATCATATGATGATTTGAAAAATACATTAAAATTATCTTCGATATTTAAAATGTCGCTACCTATACTTCAATGTTTATGTTTAATTTAAGAATATGACTTTTAAAATGCTATTTACGATTACTCTTATTTATTACTTTTTCTGATTGTAAGCTTAAAAGAAAATGGTTTTTTTTTTTAATTCCGTAGGCTTTCAAATTTTTTTTTTTATAAATGTAATTTAAAAGTAGTTTAGAGTTCAGGCTTCGTTCACGATTTAAAAAAAAGATTAATCCATCATAATCTAAAAACCCCATCAGAGTAAAAAGATCCTACCGCCGATTAGAAGCAAACCATTACGTATAGGCAGTCCTATCTAAGCTTCCTATCGAATCGTCGGGATCTGTTATCGGCCGGCGAATCTCACTCCGATTGAGGTGCCGATAAAAAATACCCCTCACCCTCCCACGCGTTTGAATATAGAATATTACAAAAAACAAATATGTTATATTCCAAATTGTACGTTTAAAATACATATACGTCATCAAGTGTAATCGGTAAATCGGAAATTTATAATGTTGTCTTACTGTGTAAATCAATATTTGAAATATTACACTCATTGACTGTAATCTCAGACCTCCACCAAAGAACGAAAAGCGAAGGAAATACAGGTTTTTTTATAATAATATGAAAATTTAAATTTTTATAGTTTCATTCTATACTTATATTTGTATAGGTTATTATTTTAGAATTAGAATTTTAATGCATGGAATGCGTCATCCGATTGAGTTGATATTTGCGCGACTGTTGCGTAAAGGTTACTCGCATAGTACTAATAACGAACAATCGACAATAGTAGACTTTTTATCTAAAAAAGAACTGCTACACATACGGGCTGAGCTAGTATGCTATTTGTACAAGTTTATGTTGTATAATAATTTAATATGTTTTATAAAATAAGTAGTCCGTAAGGTAAAGTATAATAGGCCACCTGATGATAACCATTGCCACACCTACCTTTGAACATAGATGTTATGTCCCTTGTAACTGTAGTTTCACTTACTTCGTCTTCAAACCGGAAAACAAAAATTCTATGTACTGTTTGGCGGTAGAATATCTGATGAGTTGGTGGTACCAGTCGGGTACAAATCCGTACAGTATAATGGTCCTCCTGACCGATTTCGGCCACGGCGGCTAATAGAAAAGAGAGATTAGCCAATTGCGCAGGACATAATTATTATAGTGTACAAGTGTGTGCGCAGACACAGGTGCACTCTCTATTCCGTTACTCTAATAATCCGGAAAGAGTTCAAACTCCGGGCAGCTACTGAGAATTTTCGACAGAAAATCTCAATAACATTTTATTGGGCCGACCTGGGAATTGAACCCAGGACCCGTGACTGTGCCTTACATGTAGCCACTAGACCAACGAGGCAGTCAGTCGTACGGTATATGTATGTATCGTATTATACATTATACTGATGGTTCATTGATTTAACTTCCCATTTATTTACATTAGGTAACAATCAATTTGTATATTCTCGGCTAGCGCACCGCTTAAAAACACATTTTGTTTATTTATTTGTGCATGAAAACATTATTTATATTTATACTACGCAAACCAAGTTTGCTTAGCTTGTATGTGTAAGAAACAAAGGCTATTAAGCTTAGCTTTTATTAGTCTAGTTTTTATGATAATTATGATGTCAACGAAACAGTAAATTACTATAAGATGGACGATATCCGCTTTTAATATTCTTTTTTTATATAATTTTAAACATTTAACATAAATGTTAAATACGTTCATTATTTTTGTTTTTTTTTTTAGGATTTTTATTATCTTTTATATCATCTTCCGAACATGTATATCTATATATGTATATTAGAAGTGGTATCAATCTAAATATAAACTACAACTTTTTTTCTACCCGTGCTAAGTCGGGCGGATATATGGTACCTTGTTAATAAATGAAAAACGCAACATTTATTATTTTTTCTTGCAAATTTTATATGGACATGTGGAAATAGTCTTTACCGAAGTCTAAGTCACCAGGATTACGAGTTAGTTATCAATGTAATTCCAAACGTAAGACCAACATTTTACGACGCCAGTCAATGCCCGCCATTCATCCCGGACGAGTTATTACATTAACATTTGTCAATTAAATTTATAGCTCAGATTAAGAAATATATGAATAGATAAATCAAGTACTTACATACAAGATGGTATCAATGATAAAAATGAAATTAGTACAACTTGATTATACAGGATGTATAAATTTAATTGTGAATAATATTACATATATTATTCACAATAATCGATGTAATATCTCTATTATACCTTGTTATTATAACTTGTTTGTTCCGTTACGGTTCTTCATTTTGTACATAATTTCCAATGTATGGATAATATTTCTTACAGTGCCAATTTTTTATGGACGGTGACCACTTACCATCAGGTGGTCCAATTCTCCGACCTGATTATTTCATAAATAAATGGTCCGGGTTCTATTAATAGTCGGGGTTCTATTAATGGCCGAGGTCTATTAATAGTTATCCAACTTTTCGTCAATACCATGAATTGCGATTTTCTAGTTGGAATTATAAGGAAGTCAGTTTTATTACAGACTCAAAGGACATACCATATTTTTGACATGTTATATTTTTGACAGCGACAGCGTCTATGGTCGATGGTACCAATTATCATTACTTAACCTTTTTCTCCTGCTTCCTAACATCTACTTATTCGTAGCATCCATCAATTGATTGATACTTTTAAAATGATTTTAATTCTTGTAAGCCTTGAATTATGTACCATAATAATTTTATAATAAATTCAATAACAATATTCTCTCTAATTACACTGGCTCTACATAGGTGGTTAAAGCTTCTTAAAGCTACCATTAATCTAACTTGTACTATTAATTACAAGCTAAATTGAATAATAGTTTTCCATTTATTTCAATTTTATATGTCAAATTAAATATGTATATAAAACAAGTTTTACATGGCAATAAAAATATAAATTGTAATCGTTAATTTTATAGTATGTACTGGCTCACATACATATGTACTACGTGAACATTTCAACCAATCACCGTTAAGAGAATGTCACCCAGCACCCGCCATTATTGTGCACCCGGTGATAATCACGATATCTCGCTTTTTAAGATGTGGTATGCATGTTATTATCGATGCGCGTCACGTCAGAGCAAAAGACTAGTTTTTGTAATTATACCGTCTCGTGGGATGTCACTTGTTTTATTTATAAAGTGTACGAGTTTGTTAAATCGAAAATATGAAATAAGTAGATCTCGATTAACATAATATGATTATTATCTTGACTTTATTAAATTATATATGAGCTTTTGAATTTTATGTAGCTTGATTTTTTGTAATTGTATGAAATACAGTTTTTATCTATTTATGTGTATGTATCTTTTTACAAGTTTTGGAATTGTTTAGAAATTCACTAATTTCTCCGCGCTTTATATCATTATAATAATCTTTTAAAGAGAAAACACGGTGAATATTTTATTTAAAGATTAAATCGATAGCCAAATTAATATACTTATATGTATATTTCTTTTAATTACGTTGGTACTGACAAATGGGTCATGAAATGCTTAGTGTTCACCACCGTCTATAGAGATACAGTGAGAAATGTTAACCATGCCTTACATCGCCAATGCGCCCCCGTACTTGGGAACTAAAATGTCTGGGCCATGTGCCTGTAGTTATCATGGCTCACTCAACCTTCTAACCAGAATACAAAATACGAAGTATTACTGATTGTGTATTGCTTTTACGTCATAACTTCATCATCGATCATCGTGAAATTTTGGATACACGTCAGAGATGTAGAAAAGGACATAGGTGACGCGAGTGAAGCCGTAGTATTCAATTGGTTTGATATTGATGATGAGTTTAATAATTTTTAAAATGTATGGCAGCCCATGATACAGACGACAGGCATTGAACTCGCGACCTTTCCGGCCCCGCCTCGATCGCGAATCAATTAGGCAGCGCATGATCAGCCCAGCCCACTCCGCATAAATTTATACTCGACGAGATGTGGAAAAGACAACGTATGACAGATATTAGTGCGACCTATAATCTTCCTACAAAGCTGTCTTCTAAGATTACCAGCAAATAAGAGTTGAATAATAACTTAAAAATGTCTTATATCAACGAAATGGGACTAAGTATATAGGTATATTTACTCGGTGGTAGAGCTTTGTGCAAGCTCGTCGGGGTAGGTACCGCCCACTATTCTACCGGAAAACAGCAGTACTTGTTATTGTTGTGTTCCGGTTTGAAGAGTGAGTGAGCCAGTGTAATTGCATAAGAGACATAACATCTTAGTTCCCAAGGTTGGTGGCGCATTAGCGATGTAAGCGATGGTTAATATTTCTTACAATGCCAATGTCTATAGGCGTTGGTGCTTTAAATTTATTTACGAAATAAGGTATTTATATTTTGTTCTGTATATTATATTTACTTATAACAATAATATACATTACTCTTATGTAAGATTTTTGTCATAAGTTTATGTTAAAACTTTCAAAGCGCACTGTTATGTTTCGTACTGACTATGTGATGCTGTATCGTCATGATTATGAGGAATCTTTTATCAGCATCTAAACAGCGTTCTGTCATGGATACGTCTAGGAAATGGTTTCAATTAAGTATAAACAACATTATTGTTTGAAAACAATTTTATTTATAATCTGTAATACAGACTGCAATTATTGTGATCGCTCGGTCGGTCGGATCGCTCGGAGATCTACTCACTCGGTGGTAGAGCCAGTAAAGGTGAGTGAGCCAGTTTAATTACAGGCATAAGGGACGTAACGTCTTAGTTCCCAATGGTGGCGCATTGGCGATGTAAGCGATGGTTAAGATTTTATACAATACCATTGTTTATGGGCGTTGGTGACCACTTCCAGGTGGCCCATATGATCGGCCACCTACCTATGCAATAGAATAAAAATCACAATTTCTAGAAAATCGTTTTTTATGAACGTAGGTACATTCGAACATTAAATTCAAAAATATCTTAATCAGACTTCGCACGTTCCAAACTTGAAAACATTCAAAACCGCCATTAAAAGAATTAAATTTAAAAAAAAACGGCTATGGTCAGTCATCTTTTACACCGCATAAAAAACACAAGATGTCACTGATAACGCTAAAGCATGGCGCTCGTGATACAAACTAGCGATAGTGTGTTCGATTCCCGCCGCGATTTTTCATCCAGATAACCACGTGTTTTGGGAAAAATTCTACACCGAGACGAACAATAGAATCTGTGCGACCGCTAAAACATGGGGAGGGTGTATTTTTATACTTCACATCGAAAATTCAAAGTTGCATATTTTTAACCATCTTTAAAATAGAAAGGTAAAATGTTTTACCCGTATGTATGTCCGCGATTTCCTTAAAACTATATTTTACAACTCTTTCAGTTATATGTCACCTATTTTAAGGAAGGGATTTTGTACATACTAACAAATGAGAGCTTTTTTTACATATCTATATATAAGAAGGTAAGTATATTAATTTTATTTTAAATTTTGGAACTCTGTTGAATAATTTTTTTAAAGTTTTATTTTCATTTAATTTAATATTTCTTTCATGGAATTCATTGAATACTTTATCTGTAACGGTGCAGATAATTAAGAAGTATAATATAATTACCAAAATATGCTGTGGAATGGAAACCTAATTGTCTAATTGTAGGTAAAGCCCCGTTTCCTAAGCTCCGCATGGATGAGCGTGAGCCTTTTTTCGACAATTGGACTATCTTACGGAAAAAAAATATTTCAAATCTTTATTTACATTTGAAAAATCGGTTGTGTTTCGGTTTGAAGGGTAAGTGAGCCAGTGTCATTACAAGTACAAGGGACATAACATCTTAGTTCCCAAGGTTGGTGGCGCACCGACTACCTATACAATACTACAGTTTCCAACTTCAGATTATATTAGTATATACTATATATTATGAGCTAATAGAAAATAAACATACATATATATATATAAAACGCTATGCTATGCTAACACTTATTTTATCGATAAAACGATAAAAATCAACTCGATAATTGAAAAATCATGTCAGAACGATCATATGCTAGTTAATTAATTCGTAGGTTTGTGTGTACAGCCAGAAACGACAAACGTTATATTTTTTTATTGATAATATCGATCGTAAATAGTTTCCAAAGTGATTTCTTTGATAGACAACTCCAAGTGACTGAATACACATAACCTATTTATTAGGCTAAGGCATGACTTGTATGAGTGAAAGTATGTAATTGTCTATTAATGTAATTGCTTTTACTTTATTATCAATAAAAATAATTACGAGTTGATTATTTATTTAGGACAGTAATTAAGTTATTAAAACATTTGAACGACACAAAACCAATGAGTTCTACACATATTACTGAGCAATGGAAACATATTGTTATTTCTTATTATTATTATTATACAGGAAGGTAGACGAGCAAACAGGCCATTTGATGGTAAGTGGCCACCACTACCATGAGACAATGGGAACCAAGGTCTTGCTTTATGCCTGTAGTGTGCCCGGCTCAGTACTACCTGGTGGTAGGGCTTTGTGCAAGCTCGTATAAGTAGTTACCACCTACTCATCAGATATTCTACCACAACTCAGCAGTACTTGGTATTGTTGTGTTCAGGTTTGAAGGGTGAGTGAGCCAGTGTACTTGGCACAAGGGACATAACATCTTAGTTCCCAAGGTTGGTGGCGCATTGGCGATGTAAGAGAAGGTTAACATATCTTACAATGCCAATGTCTATGGACGTTGGTGGACACTTACAATCAAGTGGCCCAAATGCTCGTCCGCCTTCCTATGTCACAAAATAAATAAAATAATAAACAAGTCTCCCTTCAAAGTAGAACACAACAATATTTATTGCTATTTATTATATAATATATAATTAATTATTGTTACTTAAAGGCATTTAATCTCTTTTCCGTTATCGTAGTCGATCAAAAACAGTTTTAAATTGAATTCCGCTCGAACATAACCAATAACACGACTAATTGACGATAAACAGTGAGAGTTAACCAAAAGTACTGAACCGTGGCGTTTCTTATCTCCCAATGAACACAGATAAGCGAAACATTTGTTGAATGATCGCGTTGGAATACAGGAATTTTGTATTCATACTGGTATTACACAGCTGATCACTTTGGATTAACGGCATGCATTTCAAGCCTATTCAAATTATTCTAAAATGATGTACTCTCATGAATGTTAGTCTATAAGTTTGTGATTAACAGACTCACACTTTGAATGATAAACATGAAAGTAGGCACATAATATAATCATATGTATTTAGTTATATCTCGTCACTAGATGGCGCTTTAACACTTTATCTTCTGAACCTCATAATGTTATGTTATTTCATGTCAGAGATCATGTAATAAAATAATATATTTTTAGTTTACTAGTGGACACAATTAAAACTTTTTTTTTGTTATCGATTTCATAATTACAGCCATTATTTCTAATCCTATATTTTTTAATATTTATATATTTTAAGTTTTTAAATCTTATATAACATCGGTTAATTATAATTAGCAATGTATGAGAGATCATCCTGTAGGTCACATAGAAAGAGTGTTCATTCGTACAACAAACGAAATTTTCACCAATATACAGCGACGCATCTTAAAGTTTTGATCACCACACAACAATGGGACACCCTCGATCTGTGACAACATTGATAATGAACGTGAAATCTCAGTCTGAGATAACGTGCCACCCTCCCCCACCCGCCTTATCAGCCCATCTCGAGACCCATTCACAGCGCACACGTCATTTTTTATCACGTACAGACAACAGTTTTCATAACGAAATGTTTTGTTTTCGGGTTTGAATACGATTTGTTAATGTCGCTTGAGCAACATGTAATGCAGTATTACAGAACCCTTCTTATAATGATAAGATGTCGGATTGATGAAATTAGTGAAATAATATAATTGGAAATACTAATGAAATATGTTACAAATCATTTGAACGCAATGTAAACTTGTTACTCGATTTCAACATAAAAAATCAAGCGATGTAGCGTTTAACATAAGATAATTCGACAGACTAAAAACACATTTAATAAATACATTTATAAATCTATGGAATATGCTTCGAGCAATTAAAAAAAAACTTAATTTAAAATACAATTACTACAATACGTAATAAAAAATGTAATTTTCTGCTAACCGTACTAAATTAGTAACGAATCGGTTGCGAAATATTCAACAGAAGTTCAGTTTCTAGACAGGTTTGACATTGACATCTATCAAAATGGCGACGAGCCACACAGCGCGGGAATTTCAGGCCGATGCCGCAATTCGCTACTGTCAACTCTTGTCAATATATTGTTTTATCTGTGATATATAAAAATAATCTTCTTAATTCAAACAAAACTAACTA
The DNA here is from genome assembly GCA_963151315.1 of Nymphalis c-album. NCBI lineage: Eukaryota > Metazoa > Arthropoda > Insecta > Lepidoptera > Nymphalidae > Nymphalis > Nymphalis c-album. The sequence continues at coordinate 12,733,976 of OY720590.1, read as the reverse complement.
TCCTAAAAAACAGGTACTTATTAAATTAAACATTTTATTCGTCTGGAAGACGAGTACCTACAGAAAAATAAATACAAAGCGATACAAACTCTTTCACATCTCAAGATAAAATTCGCATTTAATTTAATGTATAAAATGATAACAATTGATAGGTATGGTTCTCTCAATATTAACGGCGAGCATTCTTTTAATATTAAAGTGTAATCTTGTAATGTTATACCATTTCCTCAATTTAATGAATATAAAAATTAGCCTTGTCAATAAAAAATATAAGTTTATTCCACGAGACTTTAAATATAATCTTTAATTCAGATTGTTTTCGAACAAAGAGGCAAAATACTTTGTGAGGTAATAAAATTAATATTTAAAATAAAAATAAGGCAGCCGCAGTGTTGTTTACACGAATCACTGTTTGAGCTATTGGGAAGACAAATAAGATAAAAAAACTGAATCATTACGCTTATCGCGATTCCTTATGTCGACTCGTTAACATCAATAACAATGTTTTGTTTACATACCAGTTTAAAAATCGTTAAACAAATCTCACTATCGCATTGACATTTTATAAAATGATTTTAAATAATAATATTAGTAAAAGCAATTATTATTTTAAAATTGTAAGTTAGAAATAAGTTATAAACGGGAATAAATTGTACTCATCGTACACATTGTTTTGACGTCGACAGCGCCGCCTGGCGGCGGTCCCACCGCGGCAGCGCACGCTAGCTCCAGCTGTTTCAAATAACTCAACCACAATAACATCACAAACGTCAAACACTTTTTACTTTTTAACTGGGAGCACAAGTTTTCGTTAGCGACGTCATTCTTTTGCCGCGTAATTTTAGTGACTGGCTGGTTGGCGTACGGCGCCCCTCTCCGCACACTAGCGAGCGTGTACGTACGTACGCACACGAGCCCACCCGATCCCTTATCAGGTTGGTTTAACTAGCAATGGCCCGAGATCCTATCGCCTCGGAGCTCGCGGTAACGTTGCATTGAAAGATAACGTCAGCGATCCTATCGCTGTGTTTGAATAAACTTGTATAAAATGTCAAATAAAAAAGCTGCCCGCCATAAAAGTCGTATCTACGGTGGGCGATATTTCGATAGTGGCTCGCGTAATGCTTTTGATATGGAACGGAATTCAAAGCGAAAAACGTTCATAAATTTATTTTATTATCTGTAACTCGTATTTATAATTTCATATCGAGTATTTTATGAATATCGATTAATAATTTATAAGTTCGATTTTCAAGACTGAATAAAGTCAATTGGTATCGAAAACATTATTTTTTTCCTTTTCATTACAGTCATTAAACCCGATGTTATGTGATTTATCTAAACAAGTACATAATTGTCAATAAAACAACGCTATAAAGATAATTTTATATTAAACCCTGCACCGATACAGATCTAGCACACTTCGAGCCATCCCGCATTTATCTCGGCAAGCGATCGACAAATACTCGATTCTGAATCGATCGAGCCGCGGGAAACTCGCAATCATCCGAACGGCATCTAATCGATTTTGTTCTTGACACTTCGATCATTTATTTTCGCGATACGTTTTGTCAATGTTGAATTCACTTTACTATCGATCCGCTTGATTTTAGTGCGTCTTTTTACAGTGTTATAAATTAACTAAAAAAAAAAACTAATTTACAATGTAAGAACAGCCTAATTAGGCTTATTACAGCTATATGAAACAGCTGCAATTCACATTGATTGTATATGATGATAAAATAGTTTTCGTTAACATATTCTTATATTATCAAAACGTATAATCAAGATACTTCTTAATTATTATTACGATAAGCATTGTTGAATAGAAACTGTTTGTTGATGTGAATTATTTCAAATTAAAATAATATAACAAACACGCTATATTGTTAATATTATATTTTCTAAAGTAATTATTAAAATAAAAACGTTAATATTATTGAAGTATTATTTATAAATGTAAGGCTTAGAGCTGATTCCATGATGCTTGAGTGCGGAATCGTCGATTTGTTGTGAAATGGTCAATCGCGTCATAAATACTTCGTCACTTAATTACCACAAATTCCAAATCCGTGCAGTTTTTCCGGGATCATCGACATTTAATCTCATCTCAGTTATACTAACATATGTAAGTAAGGCCAATTCAAACACCAATTCTTTGAAAATACACTTTCCATTGTGCATAAAATATTCTTCGATATGCAATAAGAATGATATGAAAACTAGAATTGAAATCAAAAGTTTCAGACCGCAATTTAAAAATTGTATGGCAACAGATTTAAACCCATTGTTTACAGCTATGTGTTAAACAATAATAAATCTTATATCTTTAACAGTAAGAGTCAATACACCTAGTCGCTATATTTATAACCATTCAGCTGCACCAATAGGTTTCCTATTTGAAGAGCCTTAATTGTAAAACCTGGTCGTTGAAGCTCTATAATGTGAAACGTCCCAATTATAAATATATTTCTTTAAAAGGTCTAAATTTTAATCTCAGAGAAAAATATACGCAAGCTCTTCGCGTGATAATAGTGTAAGATTTGGTTTCGAGATGCAACGATAACCGGGAACATTATGATTAGCAGATATGAGGCAGGTGCGCGAGGCCGCGCGCGATTGTCTATCGCGGCGCATCGCTCCACGCTAGACTCATTTCATTTTTATAACGAATATTTTTGTTCTAAGTCTAACATTTGGTGAGTCAAAAATATCAGTTGTCTGGTTTCCATACAAGCTCTGCTTAGTTAGGGATCAGATGGCGATGTGTGATTAATGTTCCAGGATATTATTATTGTTATATTATCACATTATTAAACAAATGAAAAATAAACTTTATCGTTTTAATATGCAATTAAACAAATAGCAAGGGTCCCTACGTCAAGGCTTAGAGGAGCGATCGTCCCAGGTGACTTGGAAAAAACATTTGACGGTATTATTTTTAAATAAACAAAAGTCAGAGTAACACCTCCAAATATAGTGTCAGTCATACTACCTCATAGACTTAGTATTTATCATATTCATTTTTAACGTCTTATGTCTAAGTCTGTCTGTCTGTCTGTCTATCTTATGTCTAAGTTCCTTGTGATGTTTTTCTTTTTGTGTAATATGTTTTTTTTCTCAAGGATAAGGGCTTTCTAGTTTTAGTTTTTTGTTCTTATAATTTCATTTATTTATTTTCGTGTGCGCGCATTTGTTTATGTTTACCCAATAGTCAGGGGCCATCTGAAAATCAGTGCTGTGCATTAGCACAGCTTATACTGAGATGAACCCCTTGCTACCTACACTGTATTCTTTAAATTTAATTATTTTCTTCTGTATAATCTATGTAATGTATGTGTGTAGCAAAATAAATGGTTTAAATGGTATAGCTATGTCATTCGATACCCTACTCATCCACCACAGACAAAATATTTATTGTTAATAATATCTTATATAATAATAAATTAACTATATTTTCCTAAACCATAACTTAAATTAAAATCTGTGAGAATTAGAAGGTTATTAAATAAATTATATAAAAGTATATAGCATAAGGAGTAGATTATTTGAACGGATGAAAATATTGGAACGAGACTTAATGGTAGAATGTTCCGATACGATCCGTTTTATGGCCGATTGTTGATATTACTTTTCAATAACTAAACACAAATAAAAATTAAAAATAATAATTACTATACAAGTCGTGACCGCGTGGAATGGTGGCAAGAATGCTAGCAGCATTTCCCCTTTGAATCGCAACTCCGATTCTCTGGGCGAAAAATGAACAAGCCCTCCTGTCACCAGTGGAGGCAATAAGGCGGGGAGCAATATTTTGGATGAGTTTTCTGGCAATATTACTCCAAAGTCCAAGCGTTTCAATTGCAAACGGAACAAAAATATAATTTGGTATGAGACGAATATTTGTTACGTTTGGTCGTTTCAGCTTTTCCGCGGCAGCTCCGGCTTTTAACATTGTATAGCGTCATGTAATCTTAATGAACATATAATTAGATTTATTTAATAATCTTGGTCTATATAACGACGACGACGACGACGTATTATATATTTATTGTATTAATTAGGTTATGGATGGTGTGTAGTTGATGGAGACGTTTAATTAATAATTAAAACAATACACAAGCTTTTTATATTTAATAACTATTGTTTTTTTTGTTCAAATTGAACCAGATTGTCGGTGGTCACCAACCATTGCTAACATCGCCACTACAACACGGTTGATGTTTCTTGGGAGCTAAAATGTTATGACCCTTGTGCCTGTAATTACACTGGCTCACTGAAACTGGTATGTATAATGTACCGCCAGTCCCTATCCTGTCATGAGTTCTTAGTAATAATTTATACATACGTAATATCTACTAAGATAATTTTTCAATCAAGACGAAGTCAGGGCGAGCGCTTAGTTATTCTTAAACTAATACAATACGTAAGGAAAGATAAAATACTTAAGAAAATTAACAAGTATTATTTTTATCTCTCGATGTAACGTCGGTACAAGCTACAGGAATGCGGTTCTCGGTAATATATTGACTTAAATTGAAATACAAATAAGCATTTTAAGTAAATTAAGTAAACATGATCTTTATAACTTTGAATAAATGAATAACAAGTTTTACAAATAATGAAATCAAATTTTCATTAAAAGTAACTAATATTTGTGAACTTATTAATATTTATAATTGTTTATTAGTTTTTAATATAAATTAATTGTTTGCGATGTGATATTACTTTAAATACATAAGTGACGATACCAGAATAGTTACTTTACTAACTTATGTTTATATTATAATAAATCATCTATCCATACAAAGTGCTGACATGACCTAGTGTATAATCAGTCTTAACTAAAGATCGCGGGGTCAAATCCAAGAAATCGAAAATGTTAATCACTTTTATAATTACGGTTAATGATTTTTTTTTAAGTTGATAAATTGACGACAAAATATGAATAACGAATATGCTCCAGTTCAGATCAGCTCGCTCTTGACATGTGCGGCATTATATTGAGATGCACTTTGCTCAGCGTACTAGAAACGACAGATCCAGATCATAGAGAACATCTGTTCCGAGCCTTCCTCTGATTGGAGGAACTCTGGGTATCTCAGAAACGACTTTACATAATAACACTAAGGCACCAACTGTGGGAATGATCAGATAGGTTCGCCAGTGCGGCACCTCTTTGGTATTGGCCTGCTGCATACACACTGCACAATGAAATACGTCATCAACCTCACACTGCAGTCACCGGGAATCCCCGCGTGGACAGCGACGGCGACTTGACGATGACTGTCACACGACGGTGACCAGAACTGCGTAGGCCGTTCAGAAAGAGCAACATTCTAGACAATAATTTCAATTTGTTAGTCTTGAAAAATATAATTTATGTACCTTGGTACTGATATTACACGAGCCAATCAAGCTATATTAATTTCTTACGCTGCAATTTGATTGCTGCATTACAATTATGGAGATATTAATTTGTTATCCTTGCAAGTTGAAGAGATAGTTGTCAACTTTGTATTATATAGTACAGAAACCTGATAAGTAAATAATATATTATTAAGTGCGAGTTGCATTGAAAATATGTGTCATTGTTTTCGTTATGAGAGTTCAATAAACCTTTCAGCGCTTAAAGCATATGCGCAGCGCTTCCAATGTAAATTACGTTTATTCGTTAATTTTTTTCATTAGCGCAAATCATGATAATTTCAAATCTGAACTGACCCTAGAGTTATAAAACTAACAGCTATAATTATACGAAATACATAAAACACGAAAATTAAAGTATAAAAGGACACAGTAATAAAAATCTAATAAAAAAATCGGTGCATTAGGGTCCATTAGACCGAGACGAAATCTTATTAATTCTTTATCAGCGGGTGTGTGTTATCAGTTGAGTAGCTCTTGATTTATGCTGTCCTGTTATCTCCTGAGATGTGGTCGGCGCCACCGCTATCAGCGCTTATAGATTTGAAGTATGGGAAGTTATTTCGGCTCCCGGGATTTTCAACAATTAAACATTAACACTGTCTAATAGTAAGCGCTTTTAAATCGCTTCATATTGTGATATGATCTATCAAATTACAATTTCAAAATGTCTAAATTTTAACTTTCAAATTCAAGTAACTCAGATCTCTTCGATGGTAGCTCTTTGGTGGCAACGGTTACCGAAATTCGTCTGTTATCTATGCATAATTATAATAAAACTGTAATTATTGTAAACTCGGTATCTTGCTCCAGTAATTACAGAGAGCAAGTCTTCACACCGAAACACAATCTATTTAAATATTTACTTAACTATTATAATCGTGTAACGGGATTGCGTTTAGAACAAAAAAAAACTTTACAAGAAATAATATTAAGACGATATGGCCCAGGCTACCCGTGGCTGTAATCAAATGCCGCGGTATATGACTTAAATTTGTGTCTACAATTCGGATTTGTTTACGGTTGAAGAAAACATCAAGACATATGCCACATTCTGTATACATCTATAAGTAAATGGTCAGTAAATATCCCACACTGGGAAAAAAATGTTCAATTGGTGCCAGGTTTGAACACGCTATCATCGATTAAGATTTACTCTGGATTTTGTAAGTATCAGGACCGCAAAACAGGAGTACTTTGTATCGTTGTGTGTGTGTGGTGTGTGTGTGTGTGTGTGTGTGTGTGTGTGTGTGTGTGTGTGTGTGTGTGTGTGTGTGTGTGTGTGTGTGCGTGTGTTTGAAGAGCGAGTGAGCCAGTTTAATTACAGGCACAAGGGTCATAACATCTGAGTTCCCAAGATTTCTGTCGCATTGGCGAGGTAAGCGATGGTTAACATTTCTTACTATGCCATTGTCTTTTGTTCGTTGGTGACCACTTACCTCAGGTGGCCCATATCCATCTTTTACCGGTTTTTTTATTGTATAGGTACAGTAAAAAAACCGGTACTAGAGTAACGTGGTGGAATACGTTCTAAATGTACTCAAGAGGGGGTTGGCCTTTCCTAAACTATTACTTTAGTACTTGTAGCAATAAATTCAATAGTATTGTATTGTCAATAAGATTTATTTGTAGAAATCTAGTTGAACGATAAGAATAGTCTTTTATCTGATTTCACAAGTATAATTAATTACTTACATATTAAATCGTTATTTTCATTATCATAAATCATCATAATTAATCAATTATGTGGTATGGCGTCGTGCAAGTCTGGGTTCCCCACTCTACCACCCCCCATTATTGGATTGCCAAACAGCAATACTTAGTAGTCAGTGTAACTAGAGGCACAAGAGACATAACATCCCATAAGACATAAGGTCCAAAAAATTTGGTGGCGCGTTAGCAATTAAATGGATGGTTAATATATTTTACAATGCCGATATCTAAAGTGGTGGCCGTTTACCATCAAGCCCATTGGTACATGTTACACGTTAGTTTTTTTTTTAAAACAACCGTCAGCAGAAACCCTTTACGTTTGTTAGACATAATAAAGATTTGGATTAATAAAAAAAAATCGAACAATATTTTTGGTCTCATCACCGAGTCATCAAAACGGAGGCGTTGTTGTGTGAACATCCCGTAACCGTTATTGTTCTTCGTTTAACTTAAGTCTCGAGTATCAAACGTTTATGACCCACAATCGGCCACACTTTACAAACATCCTAAATCGTGTTGTCGAATCGTAAAATCCTCCGCGTTCCGTCATAACAGAGACGGTCCATATTGCATTGTTGAGCTAATTGGATAGAGATGCTTATCTCCGCCCGATAAAATGAAATAGATAACATTCTGTAGTGACTTATTAAGGTCGTTCTCAGAATAATATTAGATGGTACGATACGGCGTGTGTGCGATGTAGCGTTGGCAGAAAAAAGCTTCATACAGTTTTCACAGCGATCGGGCGAGTATAACGATACACGCTTTCTTATGTCAATTCGATTGACTTGTGTTGGATACGTTCAATTATTGAAAAAAACAACTCTTATTCCATTTTCTAGCATTTATTTCAAGTCACAATTGCCATCTCTATTCGCGTCTATTTTACAATACGCTACATTTTTGTCTTAACATCATTTCATGAATTCATTTGAAAACAGAATGGTATCTCTTATGATAATAAAAACTCTTTAGTAACTTTACAAACCGTTATTATTTAATTATTAAACAATTCCAATTACCTAATAAATATTCATAAAACTTATTATTCAAATATACATATTCTTACAATTAATAAAATAAATATTAAGAAGTCAACCGTCGTTTGATATTGATTTTTGTACCTTATTGGATAACAATTAATAAATTAACCTAACACTTGTGTTAAAGTTTCGTTAAATTAATGTAAAGATTTTTAAGGAAAAAGCTTAAATGTATTGCAAGAAGTATATTGTGATTACAAAAATTGATACATATAAACTCCATATAAATCTTTTGTTGTTGGCAAGAAAGCTTTAAAAATGAAGTTTTTCTTTAAATTTAAAACATTCAAAAACCTTCTAAATAAAACTCTCATACATGATAAATATTATTAGATACGTAATCTTAAATGTTATTTCACATTTATCGATATTTTGTACATTCAAAATTACCCAAAAAGACAGTTAAACAAACATGAAACCACACTTCTTTCTAAATCGAATTACAAAAATCTATTCAATCATCCAATGTTAAATAATATAAAACTTTTATAAACAAGCTTCATGTATATATATACGAGCAAAAAAATCTCGAATGGAATTTTAAATTATTACTTTTTTTGCTATCCGTACACCAAGCCTATCAGCGATCAGTACAACGTATCGCGTTGTGTAGTTTTTGCGAAATTGGTCCCGATCGAGTCTTATACAGCGCGAGTAGATTCCCTGAACCTTGTCTGATTGTGTTTAAGTCGTGGAACTGTTAACAAAGGGAGATTGACTCTACACGCTGATGAAATCCTTGCCGTGAAGGGATAACACAGATAACATCAAAGGCGTAAATTAATTCAAATATGTTTTAAGCTCAGTACATACAAGCGCAATGGTAGTAATATGACCATAGTCCATAGCTTATAAACATTTATATTTTAAAAAGGCAAATGTGCCATCTTATTGTAAGTGATTAACAGACTGGTACATATATCAACCATTACTTACAACGCCAATGAAACACCAGCTTTGGGAATTAAGATGTTATATTCCTTGTGCCTGTAATGATATTGACTCAATCACCCACCAACACTAAATATTACTAAATAAGAATACTAATATTAAAATATATATCTATGCAATCAACTCTTATATGAGCTTTTAGACCTCATCACCTAAAAAAGGTATAAGTTGGTTAATGTTTCTTACTGTTTCCAAATTGCGCGGTGGTGACCACTTACCATAAGGTGGCCCATCTGACAGTCTAACCACCTATTTCATAAAAATAAATACAAAAAATTTAAACAGATTATACGCCAAGTATGTCATAACTAATTACTAGTCACATTATTAAAAATATTTTTAGTAATTTAAGTAAACCAGAACATTTATCAATCGTTGTTTAATTAAGGACCCCTGTAATTTGTAGATGCGTTAACTGACTGCTATTCAAATTCCTCTCTCACTCTCATTAATATAATCACCGTATTCCTTGAGTGATGTATATTATAAAGATAGTACTTTTAAATTTAGCTGTTAACGCGTAACTCAGTATCGATAAAACGGATAACTTGTGTAATTTGAAAAAATATGGGCAAATTTATCTGATGTAGGCAAATTGACTGCAGGTGTGAAGTAGATTGGATATGTAAAACCGTTTACATATTTTTTATAACACATTTATCGATGAAAGATTAATTATTATGCGTTAATAAAACTATTAGAATCGTGACGTGATAGCGATCGACAGCATTGTTTTATGCAGATAGTACGGATACCCCAACAAATGAAAAATAATTATTATATTAATAATAACATTCTGGGACATTATTCACACACGGCCATCTGATCCCAGACTAAACAGAGCTTGTACTATGGAAACCAGATAACTGATATACTACATATACAACTTTTCTTTTGCAAATACATACTTATATAAGTGATTACACCCAGACTCTGGACAACCAGACATGTTCAAGCACACAATTGTCTGTCCTGGGTGGGAATCGAACCTAGGACCAGCGGCGCGAAAGGCAGGTATCTATCAACCACACCAACCGGCTCGTCATATTATGTTATTTTTTTGTTGACAGTCTTTTAAGGATAAATATAGATAGCTATGCAGTTATGAAGGGCTATTTTAGAAGAAAATATTCGTAACTCATCGCAGAAAACGGTCGCGATATGATAGAAAGTGATATGCGAAATTGACCATAAAAATTATAACATTTAAATAATACGCGCATCAAAATAGTTTACCATTCTTTGGATCTTTTACTCGGTGGTAGAGTTTTGTGCAAGCTCTACCCAGACGAGCTTGCACGTGTAACGAATGACTTTTAAATTATTACAATAGCACTCAACATCATTTAACCAATTTGCCAGCAGAGACCTTCCAATTCTAAACAAAACAACCTAAGTACAAAATTTATAATAATGTTGTAAGTATAGTTTTCTACTAATGTCTATTTGTAGTATATTGTATAAGAGTTCACTTTATAACTCAGCCGTGAAATGTTGACTTATGTTTTTTTTTATTGTGTAGATTGGTGGACGAGCATATGGGCCGCCTGATGGTAAGTGGTCACCAACGCCGATAGCATTGTATAAGATTTAGAAATGTTAACCATCGCTTACATAGCCAATGCGCCACCAACCTTGGGAACAAAGATATTATGTTCCTTGTGCCTGTAACTACACTGGCTCACTCACCCTTAAAACCGCAATACAACAATACAATGTACTGCTGTTTTGCGGTAGAATATCTGATGAGTGGGTGGTACCTACCCAGGCGAGCATGCACAAAGCTCTACCGTATAATTACAGGCACAAGGGACATAATATCTTAGGTTCCAAGGTTGGCGGCGCATTGGAATTGTAAGCGATGGTTAACATTTTTTACAATGCCATTGTCTATGGGCGTTGGTGACCACTTACTATCAGGTGGCCCAAATGCTCGTCCGCCTACCTATACAATAAAAAAAAATATAGCATATATTTATTGAATGAATATTATGTTCCTCTTGGTTTTTATCTTTTGATATGCTTTTTAACTATTCCAGTAAATTGAGCAAGTATTGATAAACAAATGAAGCATAACTTTTGAATTATTTGATCAACATTATTAAATATTTGTTTCCTCGTGTGACTATATGTATTCTGTGGTTTTCCTTTATATTATCAATATTGTTTTTGATTAATTACCTACTACTTATTATTTGGTATACGTAGATCAACTCGAGCAAATATTTAAATACTTTCATTTCAATAAAAGTATGTTTACTATAAGTTTGTTTGTTAAGCTTTTACTTCTAAACTATTCAACCAATTATAATGACATGATCTATCTAACAGCCTCGTACATGCGGTATATACTAGTTAAGTAAAATAAAGATAAATATAAAAAAAATCCAATCGCATCGATAACTTCCTCCGTTTTGAAGTCGGTTAAAAAGCAATGTACTTAAATGAACACGGGAAGTAAAGACAAACTGATAACACCAAGTTTCGTCTCCGCAATGTCAATATTTATTAATAAATGAGGAGACATTTTTATTAGTCACTTAGCTAATATACATAACACATAACTATCAGAATATGCTGCGTTTGTCGGTAAAGGGGTTAGTATACATTATTTTTATATACTAAGTACTGTAAGGACGGGATTCGCGAGTCCTGCCGAGCTTTTCCACCTAGCGAAGGCACTTGAGGATATATTATATACTAAAGGCAAGGTGTCAAGAAAGACAATTATAACAACCACCCATAGACATTGACGCTGTTAAAATAACCATTCCTTAAATCGCCAATGCGCCACCAACCTAGGAAACTAAGAAGGTTTTTTATGCCTATAATAACACTGACTCAACCACAAACACACAAACACAACAGTACTAACGTTTATTTTTGAGCTTCAGCAGAAAAATTACAAATTATATATTATTTTTTAATATTCGTATCCCTATTTAAACTGATTTATAATAATATTTTACCTACTTTACTTAAAATAATACATTGACGTGGTTTGTGATCATCACCCTGCTTCCGAATAACATTTATTATAAATGATTATTATTTGCAATAAACCACACCAATGTTTTGCGCTTATTTTTTCCTCATAATTATAATGTACTTAAAATGACTTATTTAAACAATAATTTATATGTGAATGGACTTGGTGCCCTACCAAGCAAGTGCAAGCCTGTTTGACCACAACAGCCAAGTGCAACAGTAAAGCCAATTGGCAAGGGATATATTATCATCTTAGTTACCAAAGATGGTGGCACATAGTCGATGTTAAGGATCGTATATGGTTTTTTTTTTATGTAAGAGTGGGCAAACGACCAGGAGGCTCACCTCATGGAAAGTGACTACCACCGCCCATGGACATCTGCAACATCCGAGGACTTGAAGGTGCGTTGCTGGCCTTTGAGGAGTGAGTACGCTCTCTTCTTGAAGGTTTTTAGGTCATATTGGTTGTCTATGGGCGTTTGTGACCACTTCGCATCAGGCGGGTCATGCTTCTTAATTATTTTAAATAAATACCAATTGTTTTAAGTTAAACAGCTTTACTTAATTTAATTTATATATTTAAGACCGTACCGTATATAATGCACACAAAAAGTGTAGCAAGCGTTATATACAAGTTAATATTGTACTAATGGCAAAAAAAAACTCTGAAGGTTGCGAGATTCAACAGAGAATGCACTGACTGTTTTTTCAGTGCGTTTGTATTTACGATGTTTGTGTTGAATTGGCTTCCCATTTCAAGAAACCTGGTGCAATACGTAATAAGGTTTAAATCCTTACTAATATTATTAATGTAAAGGTGTATGTTTTATTTGTTACACCTTCAAGTCCTAACTATCTTCAATCAATCAATCAATCATGGAATTTTGCATAAACATCGTCAGGAGTACAGAAAAGCACATGGGTTACCTGTTTGTTTTTATTGCATAGGAAGGCGGACGAGCATATGGGCCACCTAATGCTAAGTGGTCACCAATGCCAATGAGATGTTAACCATCGCTCACATCGCCAATGCGCCACCAACCTTGGGAACTAAGATATTATGTGCCTGTAATTACACTGGCTCACTCACCCTTCAAACCGGTACTCAACAGTACCAAGTACTGCTATTTTGCGGTAGAATATCTGATGAGTGGGTGGTACCTACCCAGACGAGCTTGCACAAAGCTCTACCACCAAGTAAGCTAACTAACCTAACCTAACACACCCGCGCGCAAAAACTAGTACAGAATACAGCTTAGTTTACTTTTAACAGTTGAGTATAAGAAATAACATGGCGAGTTCAGAGTCGTCAGTGAGAGCTCATAGAGCGAAATGAAAAATAAAGAGCAGTCGCAATCGAATCGCAACTGGATCGTTGTATTAGTGGAATAGAGAAGCAGCTACACGTCAACGATTGTGTTGTGATAATTATGTTAGTAACACAAGTTTACATTAGTGCTACATCGTAGACCGTGTCGTTGCTTGAGGTAAGACTACGGTCAAACGGAAGCCAATGACGGGTAAAAAAAAAATTTGTCTCCAGGACAACGGGGCGAGACGGAACAGACGTAAAAAAAAGAAGATCAGAAAACATTCTGTGTGTTCTATAAAGCTCTAGTGGATTATCCATAGACTACAGAGCGAAATGTATACCCATACTTACGTATTAAATATTATGGACATATGTTTAAAAATAGAATTACCGATTGAAACAAGGAAATGTGATTGACTAATTTAAATATTCGTTTTAAAAACAAGCAATCATATATCATTAATTAATAAAAATATATATATAAATGCGAAAGTAACTCTGTCTGTTACGCTTTCAAGGCTAAGCCACTGAACCGATTTTGATGAATTTTAATACGAAGTAAGCTGAAAGGGGAGTAAGAGGGAGCAAACGAGCAGGAGGCTCACCTGATGGAAAGTGACTTACACCGTCCATGGACATCAGCAACATCCGAGGAATTGCAGGTGCGTTGCCGAAGCTGCGAAAACTAGTCTATATACATAAATGATACTTCGACCAACATATACATTCAACATTTATAAAAAGTAAAAATAAAACTTATTTACAAGTACAATATCAAATCTTAGGAGACTGGTGCCTAAAAATGGTAGGTTCTGTACATCAGGTCACCTAAAGATCAGACATAATGACTTTACGTGTTCTTAAGTACAACCTCATGACTCTGTGCTGGTAAAACTCAAAACAAACTATCCTCTATACACTGCAGTTAATAGTTATATATTTTTAATGGAATATCAAACTATGATTTTAACGTTAAGTATAATTCTCATATTATAATATGGTATTAAAATCTTAATAAACTCCAACAGGATAATCTTTTACGGTTATAATTATAATGAAAATAAAATTAATATTTATTCATTATTTTCAGAGTCCGGAAGAAAATCATAGTCACCCTAACATTAATTCGTTTTGTTGGGAAAATGACGGTAAGTTGACCAGGCGTTTGTTTACTTGAAGACAAGAATATAATATGTAACTATATGTATGTAATGATGTGTTGTGATTTTATATGTATATTTTGACTTAAATATTGTGCACCCTTATGATATAGTTTGAGAATGAATACTATGACTGAGGTCAATAGTCACGTTTACCTAAAGACTTGGCTAGTGTTGTTCCTTGTTTTAACCATAGATTTAAGTTTTAAAATATTTGCTTGTATGTAATTAAAAAGTGCGAGTTCGTTTCTTTTATACTACAGACGAGATATAATATGTCCATTGTCTATAGACATATTTTATAAAATATTATTTCATATATTATTTTTATATATATTGAATAAAAAAACATCAAGAATCATAAAATCAGTATTTTTTTCTATGGACTAAATTCATCGATAAAATTAAATAAAAATATGTCCATATATAAAAAAAAATCAAGGATCATCACAAGTACGAGTCGTATGTAACCGCATACCAATCGCATTTGTTATATTCAAAGTATCTTCGAATGTAACGCGATACTTGTATCATAGTACAGGGCTCGCGTTGGGTGGGCGGCAGCGCGACTCATTTGTCAAGGGCACCCGCTACCACGATACGCCCTTTGTGTGCCACGATTGTATCGCGAACAATGCAGTGTTTATACGTTTAAACTGGTTAACACATTTGTTACAGAGGTCAAGACTTAATTCTGCTGCGGTGTGGTAAGTATTTAAAGAATATTTTTCGTTTATTATTACCTTAAATGATTCTTTACAATTACATTGAGCGTGGTTACCATAAATGTCTTTGTATGACAAATTCTAAATGCAATATTTTATAAATGAAAGATCACACATCTTAAGTAAATAAACTTTCTATATATTTATTGAAACTCTTTAAACAAATTCAAGTATAATGATTCATATATTATTGCTAGACAAGTCTAGTAAAGTTTCGAAATAAAAAGTGACTCTATTTTATAACCGCTGTTAAAACAAAGCTATGTAAAGTAAACAACAACAATTTGAAACTATAATCCGATACAAATTGACAACACAGACGATATCAAACGAACATCAACCCATTGCTCGTTCAAAACGAGCTTACAAATAGTTTTATGAACAAACGCATCCATGTATAATAGACGCAGATTGTAATCAAAGAACATAGGTGGCCGGTAACAGATCGGGAGCTCCTTTTTTACATTTTTTATCTCTGTCACACCCATTTGTTTACCCATTGTGAGTCCGTCGGAGGTTTTTGTTATATATTTTTTTTTTGTTTCAACCGATAATATTGTTCTCGTATCGAAGAGATTAGAATCAGATGCCTTTTACAAATGTAAGTATGGTGTTCGTGTAAAGAATGTCATGTCACTTTTGTAATTGTAACGATTTTTTAATGTTGTATCTTTTGTACACATAAATAATTTCGCAGAATCATTTCATTTGATTCTATCGCTTTAAAATGTCTTTGTTATATTGCGAAAACGTTGTGATAAATTCTCGGGTTAAATTTTTCTGTATGATTGCTTGCATTTTTTAAAACTATGTTTCGATTTGTTTTGATGAAATATATTGAGTTGGAAATTAAATTATATTTTAATTGAGATATTTTTTCTATCTGTCTCTATCTATCTGAATGTAACTATTAAATTTGTAGTCGGTTCTTCTCTCTAGAATCTATATTCCGGACCGGTGGCAGCTCTTCATTTATTATATTTATGTAAAATGATAAATAAAATAATAATTAAAAAAGATTAGTTGAATAAAGTTGAATTTGAAAGCAAAACTTACTCATTATTTTATATGAACTGAAGTTTTATTACAATTAATAAATTCGAAATCATTATATAAATATATCTACATTTAAAGATACACTTACATATAATCTTAATAAACTATTTTTGTTTTCTAATTATTGACAGCCTTGGGTTAAACTTTGAGTTGCCAGTACATTTAACCAGATTACAAATAGCAGCCTGTATGACGTAATATTATCCTTGGCATCTATTAACAAGATCTTATCTCAACGATCTGTTTAATTCACTCTTATCAGCATTCCAGATTTAGTTTAAAAACCTCTAATAAATAAAGCGCTGCAAACATTAAGCTATATTTCTATTTTTTTAAACTACTATCTTGTACTTACTTTATCATTGATGTTAGTTATATAAAATATAATTATGCACACATAGACATATTATAACTCTAGTGTTTGCTTGTAAGCTTGTGATGTGTATTCCTTGTTAGAGGTTTTTGGAAAATATAATAATAATTGTCCCAATTTTTTAACATAAATCATGGTTATAACATAAACACTTTTTTTTGTTTAATATTATTGGATTCACGCTGGACTTCTCACAAAATTATAATTTATGTATTATTATCAAGATACATTGTCTATATAAATAAAATGATAGAGGTCTGCAGTTGTGCGCGCAGCACGGAAAAATTACTGGATAGATTTCAATGAAATTTTCTAAATTTTATATCTTAGACACTTGGTTCTTATCAAAAAAAAAATATTGCGATTTCGTCATTTATTAAAAAGTTATTAAAGTTTTAAGAAGCAACGATTTGTATATACAGTGCGTGAACAGAGATCACTGATGTAACTATGTTTAAACAAAGTATATTTTTGCTTGCAATCTTTTTGATGTTTTTTTCCTCCGTACATAAAAACTTTGTTAGTATATCAAGCAACGCGGACGAAGTCGCGGGTATCAGCTAGTACATAATATTTTTGGATCTATAATTTAATGTAATCAATTATCGTAAGTAAATATTAAAAAAATTTACATGATATATTTTAAATAATTTTGTTTTAATTAAATAAATTAAAAAAAAATGTTTTATGTGTTGTAAATATTAGATATGACAACATCGTCGATCAAACTTCTATAATGGTGAAATTTGGTAACACTGAAACGGATTAATAGCTAAACCAACACAATTAATATTCGGCATAATTTTTCACTAATATATCTTAAATTTAAGCGGATACACAAAGTATATCCGCTAAATAAATAGCTCGAAACGTGCCAACGGTAGGTTTTCATAGAATTGGCACGACCCGTTCCGTTTTGGCAGCTACCACCGACACACGTAACTTAAGCGATGTGACGTCCGATACGACAAGTTTACAATACGCGCGCGTTCCGAACAAAATATACGCCTAAATCTGTTTCAAGGGATAGTTTGGTTTGAAAAAAATATTGTAGGACGGTTTATTCGTTCCGTTACAAAAGAAGAAAATAGTTTTGACGTTTGTTAGTTTTTAAAAATAGTAGAAAAAAGGTTAAGCTTTTTAAAAAAAAATTAAAAGTACATTTCAAGGCAAAATGATTTTGATTTTTTTTTTACTTAAGCGGTAACTGGAAAAAATATAGATGATTAATTTGATTTTATTTAGTGGTAGGACTTTGTGCAAGCCCGTCTGGGTAGATACCACCCACTCATAACACATTCTACCACCAAATAGCAATACTTGGTATTGTTGTGTTCCGGTTGAAAATGTCAGTTAGCCAGTGTAATTACAGTACACTAAATGGCGGATTAGAGATATAAGCTACAAGCAGTTCTTACGCCACAAATATCTTTGTGGTCATATAATCATCATGTATCATTATTCATTATATGCTCTCTACGTTTAAGTCAATTTCTCACAATAAGCAGTCATCAGAATAAAAACAAAATTACAAATAATTTCCATAATTAGATATATTTGAATCGTAATCCCTTTATTCTAGTATTTTCATTCGTTCGACATACGTTTTCATTTGCATGTCCTATTTTCTAAAAGGCCGTTTTCAAGAATACTGCAGCCTGGAATTAAGGACCGTACCGTGGTACAAGCGGAGCGGTATTAAAGCTGATAAATAGCGAGTTAGGACGGTTCGTTATAAACTCTTAGATGAGTTTTTTAATGTGGCCTGTGTTTACACAATACTATTGTTTTATGAAATTCAGAAAAGCATTAATAATTCATTTTTTCCTTGTAAATCAAGGTACTCTTAAGTTTTATACCTATTTACTGTGCATACTTATGTATTTTTTTTTGAATTTATAAAATAGTAAATATATATCAATAAACAACTTACTTGCTAATAAGTTAATGATAGCTAAATACTAAACATCATCAATATATTAGCTTAAATCTAAGCGTAGTTACTAAAATATTTAATTTGTATAATAAAAAAAATAATTCACGAAATATTTCCATGATATTTTTTAATTAAATTATTTATAAAATCGCTACATGCTCTGTAATGTGTCAGTGTTGTAGCGTATTTTTCGTTTTTAAAAGTGGCAAATTATAGCATAAGCAATGTGCAGTTACATTACAGTATTAACATCTTTATGGGCAATATATTCGGCGGAACGCTGTCTCGGACAATTGATGGCCGTTTTCGATGCGATTTTAATGCATCCATATACTTTGTGGGAATAAACTGGTAATTACTGGATTTTTTTCCGTTCGAACTATTACTTGCATTACCTAACTTTATATTTTAACGAATTAGTATTCTAACGTTCCAAGTTCGAAATTTGAATTTTAAATGCAACGTGTTCGATTTTTAAATATAATTACAATGATCGACCGTTATTTTGGATTATATGGCCCTTTAGAACATCAATGTAGAAAATGATCATTTGATGATACAGCCAAGAAAATAAGAGGGAGAAAGAGCTAATACATGGCGTTCGTCTAAGAACAATGAAATTGACTTGATAATATGTAGCAGAAGCCATAAGTCATCTTAATATCTCAGCATGATGCTAATTATTAAATGTAATAATTATCATAATTGGGCCATGATTCTTTTACTTTTATTTTAACAGTAACGGTAACAGCCTTTGAATGTTTTATTACTGGGCTAAGGCCTATTCCACCACGTTGCTCACACGAGGGTAGTAAATACATTTTTTTCTTTAAAAATAAAACATTAAAATCTTGAATGTCAGCTTAAATCAATATAAGCAGGACTTAAATCAACCTACCACATCCTCTAATCAAGGAGCTAACGAGTTTTTAAACACAAGTATTCGTTAAGCTTCCGTTGTCGACCAACAAAGTACGTGAACGTGCCTGTACTCGGACACATAACCATTACACCGTACAAGTACCATGTTTGTTTCATTAGTTCGTATTATGGTGCGCTATCTACTTCCCCATCCATACCGGCCGTGTGTCCCTTAACTTAAAACAATGGCGGAGCGATAACGCTCGCTTATAAATAATTGGTCTACGATAAGTCCTAATTAGCTGGTCGATGTGATCGTTCGTATCTCACGCCAGGCGCAGGAAGACGATAATATATGTAATTAATTTTGTGCTAACGAAGCTCACTGAACCGTTAGCGCGTGTGTCCGTGAAATTGTTGTGTAATAACGAAATTATTAACAAGTAATATTCGGATTTTACTGGTTTTAAGATCAGTACGGTTGATACTTGATTAATACTGAATGATTTTTGAAACGGCAAAGTTACATGCAATTATCTCATGAGACTCCAATTACATGGGAGATAAGAATGTGAGATCGTATGATTGGCGGTTCATTTACTGATTAGCATAGTTACTGCAACTTCCTAATGCACTAAAGAACATGAGTACGATTTAGGCTTCTTGGTATTTAAAGTTATTTTCTACGGGATTTCTAAACCAACCTATTTACCGTGTAATATTTAAATTTTGGCTGTCTGACACCAATCTTTAGCTCACCTGAACTCTAATTAAAAAAAAAATTTGATGACAGAAGAAATAACCCGAATATTAAATCCTAATTAAAATCCTAACTAAAAATAAATAAAAAAACTATTTTAAATATACATAGCATGAGTTTAAAATAAATAAATCTATATAGTACAAAAATACTAAAAACAAAAGAGTCTCACTCAAAGAAATGTTTCTCAAGTAAGTAAATCGAGTGCTATTTGTTCAGATTTCCGCTGCATTGATAACGCGTGCCGTATCTAACAAGATTGACTTTTATTGCTGTGGAACTTAAAGATAGTAATGGCTGAAAACAAACACGTATGATTTACTTGCGATTTATTTTACCAATAAAAGTAATCTGAGCCTTGAATCCTTGGTCTTTTGCTTTTAACTTAATAATAGATTTTTTGGAGGCTAATTATGCTTATGAATTATGAAACGGGTAACTCTAACGAAAAATTGCATCAAGAATATCAGCACTGTCCCGTTAGTGGTTAGTCCACCAGTCCACCGTTAGTCCAGCTTCTCCTTTTGAGAAGACGTCTACTGCAACGGTTGTCGGTTCTGCGTCATGTGAAAGTGAGAGCTGAAGATCGAGCTCCGTGGCGTGCCATTGAAGAGACGTCTATGGACAAAGTGGACGAAAAAGTGTTGATGATGATAATGATGATATCTCAGTGATTTGAATCGCGCGATCGACTATTAATACTCACAGTTATTTTTCAACTGGACCATAACGACACAATGATATATAAAAATATATTAAAGCGAATAAATTCTAATTATAAATTATAATTATATATTTTTTAAACAAAGCATTACGTTTTGTGTAGCGTTCCCTATCTACCCTATTACGTGTTATCGTCGCGGGGCCTTGAGTCGCACCGTTCACGATAACATCTGCTGAAATACGACGGAGATAAGAGGAGGGTAGATATTGGCTACGTATGTATATGCGAACAACCGAACTTCAATCATTAAGTTTAAATATTAAGACGATGGTATTTATGTATATGGTTTGACTAGCCGGTTGGTGTGGTTGGTGGACTTGCCTTTCGCGCCGCAGGTCGTGGATTCGATTGTCCCAGGACAGTCCTTTGTGTGCATGATCATGTCTGTTTGTCCTGAGTCTGGTGGTAATTTCTGTATAAGACTGTATTTACAAAAGAAAAGTAGTATATGTATATATAATATGTACTACGAGCTCTGTTTAGTTTGGGATCAGATGGTCTTGTTTGAATAATGTCTCAGGATGTAAAAGGATATATATCATAGCACAGACTGTGTGTGTTCTATTAAGTCCAAAAACGGCTTTCAAAAAGTGAGAAAAACAACCAAAAAACTGATCAGAAATTTCTGTTTCGTATAAAAAACATACTTTAATTTATATAACCGTCATGCAGTATCATCATACGCTGGCTTCCATCAAGGTGCTGTTTTAAAGACAGAAAACCTTCGTTTTATCCAGCATCTTCAATATTCACCCATCACTGACATCGCTCTTATTTGGATTAAGCGCACTTCTTGCTCACGCCATCCTTCAACACTTCAACTTCACAGTCAATCCATCTCTTTTCCTCTTGCCTTACCTACGTTCATACTTTGCACTATTACTATATGTCATTGACCTTAACGTCATATGTCCATACCATTAGAAAGGACTTCAATCCACATTTCCGACTACTTGAACTTTTCTTCTTACGTTCTCTTCGCATTCTATCTTAACATTATAGTTTCACCAATTCAGTGACTTATCACCTCGTCATGCTATTTGACAAGGAGACAATTTTATAATTTTAATACATTCATAGATTGATAATGTAATTTATTTAAACTATTCCAACCGCCAATGCGCCACCAACCATGCAATCTACAAAACATCTTATCAAGGATATTTCTTGCGTTATTTCACTGAGTCACTCACTCGCTCATTATGAATATGTAACTATAATATCGTTCAATGATAAAATATGATTGTAGGTATAATTATATTTTAACGAACAATTCGTACTACCGGGATGAAGATTAATTACTCATAATATACTTTATAAAAATAATAATATACAGAGTTACATTGAAATAATTTCGTTTTTTTCATTGATTGGTCAATTGGTTCAAACATTGGTTGAGTTTTATAAACATCATTTTAATATACAAAATATATATAAAAGCTCGTATTAATTGATATACAAAAATAAAATACATATACATAATAACATTGAGTTATGTATCAAAACACAGTCACAAAATGTGAAATTATAATCAAATTATTTATTACGTATTTATCAAAAATGTATATCACCAGGCCGCCATACTTGTTTTATAATTCCTATGTCATGCGAACAAGCAATATAACACCGAAAAATAAACAAACATTAACCTGGAAACATGTATATTATAAATTTAACTCGCTAAACTGCGCGTGTCCATATATAAGCGTTAATTGAGAAACGAATTTAACTATTTTAATTATTTTTTCATCAGTTACACTTAGACGATAGACTTATAACTACAATATACATACATGCATATATAAATAAGGTTATATATACAAAATAGATGATGATAATAACATCATATATTTTGTATGAAAAAAAAAAGTTCCTTTAGAGATTTTTCACTCTACTTATTTGTATGGGGTTATACTAAAAGTTGCTTTTGTTTTCTTCAAATATTTCAAAATAACTTTCCACGGCACTACATATGTAGATATTTGTATATACTCGTGATCCTCGTGCGAAGTCAGGCCCGTCGCTTGTACATAAAAACAGACGGATCTGATAGCGATCGCAGAATTTATACGACGTTGATAAGGGGGTCGGCGATAAGTACTGATAACGCCCGCCCGCCTTAAGATGCAATCTGATTATATACCGCGCCTTATCACAACCCTGAGGCTTTTTGTATAGAGTAATGAATCGACACAGTGAATATAGGTAGCTTAATGTAACAAGAGAGACAATTATTTTAATATTATTGTTATATTTGGGAATTATTTTTGACGTGACAACGTTGAATAAATCGATGCACGCTGGCTGCATGCACGAAAAAGGATGACTCATTGTCCCGTTAAGCTCATTGTCCCGTTACGCTGATTGTACGCTTGCGCCGCATCTATCTCTCTTTCACTCGATTGGCCTATGAGTGCAAATAAAAGTAAATTTATCAATTAAATTGTACATTTCATTTCACTCCTTCTCGTGAAAATGAAAATGAAAATGATTCAATTTTATTCATAAAAGTATGCAGTCATTTCGTCAATGTTTTGTTATGACGTTGTCACGTTAAACTATCGTCCGTAAACCGACTTTACAGGAAACCACTTTAGTTTTTTATTAAATGTAAATAACATTGTTATTACTAAGATTATTATATTTTCTCTAAAAACTAAATGTAATAATAAAACAACTGTGGATTTTACAGCAAGAAGAAAAACAAAAGATTTTTTTTGAAAATGAAAGCTTACCGGATTATTGTTCTTTCACATCACCAGGTTAGAACAAAAATACGGTGACCGTGTCACTTAATCACGTCTTCCAAATACCTGACACGGCTAGACATTTGCGCGGGAAATTTCGTTTACTAACGAGTGTAAAAACAAATATCTATTCTATTGCCTCTATTTGCCTATTAGGACCAAGGCAAGCGCAGGACAAATAGTATGAGGGGGTGATGAGATTGGCGAAATCATTTCGGCATTAACTTTTATTTCAAAATCAGATCAAATGGATTTAATTTAAAAAAACGATGGCAATAATCTTAGGTTACAGTCTTAATTTGGAAATATCGAAAGCGAAGTATTACCAACATATTTTATATCTTACAAAAATTACAAATAAACTGCTTATTTTTTTAATTCAATACAACATTGCAAACAGTCAACACCGATAAAATATCTGAAAATTAATGTTCTATGACGTCATCAATACACAAGAAGCAAAATTCATTTCATATAAGTATTTATATGAAATTTTTGAACTGATACGAAATATATACAGCTGATAAGGCTGGCGGAGATAAATACTGATAACGTCCGCCCGCCCTGAGATGCCTTCTGATTAAATAGCGCGTTTTATCAAAAACGCTGAGGGGTGAGTATAGGGTAATAAATTCAGAGATACTTAAGTCATTTTTTATTTATAATATTTAATTTAAATGGCAAATAAAAAAACATATAATTTCTCTTGCACTTATATTACTTTATTGCACTACATATTCTGTTTATTTAAGATGGAGAGATGCTATCTAAATGCTTACAGCGTTAGCGATAAGGTAAGTCAGTTAAATATTCTGAATCAAATCCCACTTATATTAGCAATAGCTACTTCATACATTGAACTTAAATTGTTGGTAAAAAGTTTTTCTTCGTTTGGAAAAAATCAATATGTACAAAGAATTTCTGATTTAAACTTTCCTAACACGAAGGCGATTGGGTGGCCGATAAGCGTTGATACCGCCCGCCCACCGACGCGATCTGATAACGGTGACGTCTTATCAACTGTAGCAGAGGATCTCGTCGGGATGATAAGACTTTAGAAGTTTTCATTTTTATGTATTTTAAATTGATCTTTTAAAGATTTCATACATAAATTCTTCACTGTACTTATATATTAACTTGCACTGTTTAGTGGTTTGTCCGTACGACTAAAGCTACGACGTGAAGGGTTCAAATTTTTGGTCGGTGAAATTAGTTTATCTCTCTCTAGTAGTGTAGGATTGCAGTACCATTAAACAACAAGAGACGGAATAGAGTGGAACTGTGTTAGCATCGCACATTTATAAAATAAACAGACGAATACTGGAACGTCACTTAAATATTAAATGCAACTTAATTATTGAGACGCCGTTTGTTTAAAATTTCACATTCAAATTTAGGAGCTTCTCAATGTTAAGTAGCGTTTAACTTAGAGGGACGTTTCAGTATTCGACCGAAAGTATCAAATGCAGGCTAGTCTACAATGGCCGCCATATTCATTGGATTTCAAAGTTGCATATAGCGATACCATTGCCTGAATAGTATATGTATTCTTCTTTTCAATCAGTTCAGTTCTAATTTCAAATATTTTAGAATAGATTCCATAAATAACGGCCGTCAAAACCTACGCATGGTATAGCGATAGCATGTTTAAAAGTCGTATGTAATATGCGCATAAGCTAATAATGTTAAAGATAAATAAATAAATGAGTGTCTTGATGGTAAGTGGTTACCTCTTCTCGCTGTTAGAGTTATAGTTGATGTAATATGTTCTCTGTTATCTTGTCGATACTTTTAAAAAGTCATCAAAGCCTACTTATATACACAAAATGTTCTTTTGGCTTTATTACTTTAATCTCAAGCTTTTATTGATATTTGAGTCGGTAACAATTTCGTGAAACACAATCATTATTATTATTATTTTGATATGTGTACAGACGACTAGAAAAGTGTTTACGTATAATTATTTCATAATTAAAAAAAAATGTACATTATTACATGTCGTTAGACCTCTGATTAAAACTATTCTATGGCGAATATGAATACGCGGTGATGTAGGAATCCGTCAAACAGATGAGATAAGGACTTGAACTTTTGCTGTTTGTATTCCCCCCACCCCCCACCACACCCCGTTACGTCACCCACCAACTACTAACAATTTAGACGTTAAATGTTTCTTACAAAGTTTTCTTCGAAACATTTTCTATTCAAAAATATATTTTATAAATTCAAACGACATAGTCAAGTTATGTTAAGACTTTATTTATTATAAATAAATAACGATAAATTAAAAAAAAACATTAAAAAAATCGATAAACAAATGTTAATGAACTAGATTAATACCACCCACGCCTTTTAATTGGAAAGTTGTTAGCGCAAGGTGCTTGTTTATGTTATTAAAACTCGACATGATTGTCAAATTCAAAACCAAAAACATTATCGAATGGCTCTTAAAAACACTATATAGTCGTCATTTTACGAGATAAATTAAATTTAGACTACCGAGATATAGATGAAAACAATTTATTGCTCTGTAAAATTTTACTCATTTCATCAAAAACATAAATATGTATTTTTATCAATCTGTGAGTTTGAATGAAAATATATTAATATACTCTTTGTATATATGTGTCTTTATTTCTTTGATTTATAATAATATTATTCTAATGTGATTGTATGATGTTATTAGGCCGCACCACAATCTATGTTTTAGGATTATAAATTTTATAATAATATCCTGGGACATTATTCACACATGGCCCTCTGATCCCTAACTAAGCAGAGCTTGTACTATGGAGACCAGACAACTGATATACTTACATATACTACTTTTTGTAAATACATACTTATATAGATAATTACACCCAGACTCAGGAAAAAGAGACATATTCATGCCCACAAATGTCTGCCCTGGGTGGGAATCGAACCCACGACCTGCGGCGTGAAAGGCAAGTATCTTACCAATCACGCCAACCGGTCACGAAAAAAACAACTGTTTACAAACTGTTACAGTGCACAATACAAGTGTCATCTTTACGACCAGCCGTGCTATTTTTTAAAAAGTCATTACTCGGCTGTGATATCTTAACCACCGACTTATTGTGATATACTATTTTGATGCGTAACATTATAATTATTATGGTGATTATCGTATATCACAGGACGAATGGAAGTGCATCACAAAGCTTATAAGTGTAGCATTGCCACCTCTAGCGATTTACACGATTGCCCAGCGCTGGGACATTATCAACTGTATCTGATAAAGTGTGACGTATGACGTCAAAATTTAAAATATCATAAGACTTGCTGTTTCAAGTACATAATGTAATAAGTAAATATATAAAGTTTCATAACATACCAAACGATTCAGTCCGAAACTGCTTACAGCGTAGCGCTGATAGTATAACCTACTTACCTGAAAAAAAAGGTGAAATTAAATAACATTAAAATATCATTACCCGCAAGGAGTCACGACCTCGAATGACTGCAATTGACCTATAAATTGACGGCTTTAAGCCATGAGCGGAAAGCGTTTTTGGAATTTGTTTGCATTGTTTAAAATTTAAAAAATAAATAACTTCCCTCCCTCTCCGCTTGTGGGGAAGTTTTGAGGCTTATTGCAGCACTGATATTTTTCTTGGTGGTAGGGCTTTGTGCAAGCGTGTTACTTGTTGTAATAGATTTATATGATTTGTAAATTAATAATAATAATAATTCGTCTCGGATTGTAGGTCCCATCGGGTTATGAGAGTTAGGGAATAGAGAGTGCACCTGTGTTTGCGTGTAATATAAAATATCCTGCGTAGTTGGCTAATCTCTCTGAGATTGGCCGCCGTGGGCGAAATCGTTTTGGAGGACTATTATTTGTAAATTATGTACTTACGGCCTTAAATTTTAATTGAAAAACAAAACAGTTTTGATGGTGTAACCTTGGATTATGGTGGTATCCACTCTTAACACCAACCAGACGTTGCATACATATTTATTTATATATATTTACTTGAAAAACAAGAAATGGCCAACTATTTAGTAATTTGCTAATAAATTGGCTCCTTGTACTGCGAACTTTAAACCGAAAATACCTCCTGAGGCACGCTACCCCCGCTAATTGCACCACACACGCGCATTACTATATTAGGCATGTATATATATATTATTTCTTGAAAAAATCTGCAGTAATATGCAAATCAGATGTTATCTTGATCTATACCGACACACGCGCCGTGGCATGTTCTTTAGCAAATGTATTATTATTATATAAGGGTTGTGCAGAAATAATAATCAATATACAGTTTATACCATTTTTCTTGTTTAAATACTTAACGTATTACGTCATTTTTAGGTTAATTTTTGTTTATGATTAAGGCTTTATTATTTCTTTTGATTTGGCTATTGTCTATGGCTGTTTTAGGTTGTGGTGGAAAATTTAGTGAGCAGTTTTTACCACGACCACTTATTTATTTTTGTTTTGAACCACAATACAGTATTAGTTGCACTTTACGTGATTCTAATAATCGTTCAACGTTTTTACGTTTCTAAGAACTATAAAATATCAAGTGAGCTTTTCTATAAGAACTTCGACCACCACTTATAAATTGTTAAAGATTAAATAATGTCGTATATTGATATCCTATTTCGATCCTTGTATCCTTTAAATGTTATATTTATTAAAGTCAATGTCGCATATCATTTTCTGAAATGTCACTATCGTTTTCTACGTTTAGTTCAAATGAGGTGATATTTGTTTTTTACTAAATAGCTATACTTGTATATTGTTGAGGCTGCACGGAATATTCTCCTTACTATTTTAATTTTGCATACCTAAATAAGAACTTTGGTATTTATTTGATTGTGCAATAAATGTTTTTTACAAAATACAGATGCACATGTGGTGCTCACTATTCGCTTTTATAATCCGATGGACAAATCAACCCCACACGGCTTTACGTGCATTCCGAGGCACACGAGTGAGCACATTTCCAACGTTCAGACTCCGGGCTGCTATTGAGAATCTTCGAGAGAAAACCCAAATAACTTTTTACCAGTCCAAACTGGGGTGTGATCACAGGAGCTGCGGCCTTATATCTAGCCACTAGACCAACGAGGCGATCTAGCTATGAACATATATTTTATAGGCATTATAAATATAAAATGGTAGAATTCTTTACAAATGGTCCGAGTCAGTGAAAACGTTTCGAAAATCAGAAATAGCACAATGACGCGCTACAAAGGGCGTTGGTTCCGCTCGCCACCGGCTATCGCCGCCAAAACTCTTATCTACATCACTTTTCACGTTTTTCACAGATCTGCCGCGCTGGAGCACCTACCATAGACTCGCGAACAATTTTTTTATGTAATATTTAAGCAATATATTATATTGCAAAGGATAAATTACATATATCTGATTAAATATGTTAGGTATATATAAAGTTTTTTTTTCATAATGTAAATTTTACTATAACGTAATAACTTACTATTATTTATTAAATGTTACTCTAATGACGTTAGAATATTAAATTAAAATTAATTTAAAAGTCAGACAAAGTAAATAAAGATTTGAAAAAAACATCTAAAGTTTAAAAAAAAATCTAAATTTCCTGTCCGTCGTTTTGAATTAATTTTATCCTCTCGTTTTGAGGTATTGGCGGCTTGGAGTATATTCCATGAAACACAACAATGCAACTTAATATTGATGTCAGAAAATTTTATGAGTGCGGGTGTTTTTTTTTCTTTACTCTTATATTTCCTACGTGTATGTGTGTTTTTTTTTCTTTTTAAGTTTCCATATTTCTTATTCAGAGCATGATAAATTTATTATTTACCAAAAAATGTATGAATTTGATCGTCAAACTCATGGTAGTGGTATGGAATAGGACGCCGGCCAGTGATGTTCTGATACGGGGTTTATTGAGCGTTGTAAATGGCTAATGTTCACGATAAGATAATATACCTCACTAACTGCTAACTGTATATTTCAGCATTAAAAGATGATATACAATGAATTTTTATCTTAAAACCAAATTTCACGTTCATTTATGTCAGTCTTGACTAAAGATAAATATTATATTATAACTTCGGGATTAGACGTGATTATGTATTATGGCTACATAATGGTGTATTAACAGCAACAGTAGATAATAGGGGAGAAGGCTTAGTTAAGAATACCTAACGAGATAATTAAAGATTTTTTATTGTATAAGTAGGCGGACGAGAATATGGGCCACCTGATGGTAAGAGGTCACCAACGCCCATAGACATTGGCATTGTAAGAGTTGTTAACCATCGCTTACATCGCCAATACGCCACCAACCTTTGGAACTAAGATGTTATACCCCTTGTGCCTGTAATTACACTGGCTCAAACACTCTTCAAGCTTTTGCGGTAGAATATCTGACGACTACCTACCCAGACGAGATTGCATAAAGCTCTACCGCCAACTAAAATAGATAGTAAACTAGATTATAATCACTGTACTAAGAAATTGGCAAAATATGAAGTTTTTAACAAATTTAGTTAATTTCATTTCGATAACAAAGAAAATGGTCTAAAACACATAAATATGATTCCAAATCGGGGGAATGTGTCGAATGTGTCTGCCATACGTGTATGCAGCAGAATGGTGCCTCAAGTTTCCATAAGCCTGCATACGAAAAGTGGTTGTTAAGCTTCACATCGTCTTATTAAGGACTTGCCAAGCAATGTTATATTTAACGCTGTTGCTTTTAATTTTTACTTTAGTAATCGTAATCACCTACAACAAGGCAGAAAATAATGTCACGTGACATGTGTCAAAAAAATCGAATAAAAATAATTGATAATATTGTCTATGTATGCCAAACGAACCGTAATAAATGCAACAAAGACTTCCCAGTTAGTCACTTAAAATGTGACCGTAGATTTACATGAGCGACATAGCGCAAGCGACATAGAATCGCTTTGGAAAAGCGATCAATAAATTATTATTAAATATTACACCTTTCTTATATATGAATGATATTAAGTCCAGACATAAATAAAGACTTTACAAGTAGTAAAAAAATTTTAATAAAACAAAAGATGGTTGTTGTAAAACACCATTTAGAATTGATCGGATTATAAAAAATATTAAAAAAAAACAAATAATACACGTTAAATACGTCACACGATTTGTTAGTTATTCTATTAAGAGTGAACTACACGTAGCAGATTCACTGAAAACCAATAAGACTTATATCTCACGTTAAATTTCCCGGTAATCCAGACCTATTGGCGACGGATACGAATTTCAAACTTCACATATTTTATATTGCATTATTTTTTTTATTTGGGCCGCCAGTGTGTCACGTAGATAGCAACGTATATAATACAGCTATCAAAACATAGTGCGGTACCCATAGGCTCTCATTAGCCTTATCTCGTAGACGGTATTGTTAAAGTGAATAACTATCGGCTAATGAGTCGATACAGCGGGTTCGAAACCGACGATAACAGCTATCTACACCTGCCTTCTGTTCGCCATAACCTTCTTTTGACCTTCGTTTGTTAAACTAGAAATTAAAAAAAACAAATTAGAAATAAATTGTTTTTATCTTTATTTTTTGTTACAAGATGAATAAACTATTATATATAAAGTTGTTATGAGGTTGCTTTTTATTTCGATTAATAAATACTTATACTTCATTTATCCAAAATTCAATAGTTGAAAATTAAAATAATAATTAGTTAAGATATATATCATAGTTAATTGTAATAAGTACTATTATTTGATATATTATCACAACATTTTATTTATTTCATATTATATATATTTATGTTAGCAACGTACATTTAATTTTAGATTAAAATAACTAACATATTATGTCAACTTGACGCATGTCAAAAAATGCGACAACCTCTACGAAACATCTAAGAAAAAAAATGGCCGCTCGATTTTGAGTCGCCGACAACTTGTTCATATTTCGAAGATAAGATATGCATCTAATAATTAATATTGATTCAAATTAATTTTAATATTTAATAATATTTCTTTGTGGGTGTTATAAGTTCGTCACACTACTAAATACAAGCGAAACATGTTGATGAATAACTTATCTTATTTAACCGACTTCAAAAAAAGGAGGAGGTTATCAATTCGTCTGTATGTTTTTTTTTTTTTTTTTTTTTTTTTGACGTTGTTACCTCATATCTTTCGACTGGATGAATCGATTTCGATGATTTTTTTTTTATTTGAAAGGTGGTGCTTTCCCATTGGTCCCATTTTTTTTTGGTTCAGTTTTGACAGTGGAATCCATGAGAAAACCATATAAGTCGTAAATTTGCATGAGGTATGTGCGCGACAAATGGACGAATAACTCGATATCTATTCAACGGATTTCGATGATTTTTTTTTTATTGGAAAGAGTGTACTTCAAGGCTTGTTTGATGATAGTTTGGTTAGATTCTGATTATAGAATCCATGACAAAGTAACGGAAATCTTCAATTCTTAGTAGCAAACTAACGATACACGGCCGAATCTTTTATGGGCTATCTAGATTTTTCATTTACCTACCATAATATCGTTATGATCAAGTAATTGTAGTACTATTGTATAAAACACTTCTTTATATACCGTCAATAGTTTTCGCAGCGCACGCGAAATAATAACTTTTATAGGCAACAGTTTGATACGTTGGGTTACATTGCTCCATTTTAAGTAGGGATCTATAAGATTTTGAAAATATAATATAGCCTATGTTACTCGGTAAGGACGTAGCTTTCTAAGGGTGAAATAATTTTTAAAATCGGTCGAGAAGTTTTTGATTTAATTCGTAATAAAAAATCAAACAAAAATCAAATCTTTCCTCTTTATAATATGAGTTATGCATGTAAGCATTAGTATATATGTATATGTTTGTAATTGAAACATATTTGAACATCTCCTAAAAGTTGAGACCAATTTTGAAAATTATATATATATATATATATATATATAGAATCGTATATGTACTCTTATATACAGGTTATATTTATGTATATTTATATATTGATTACTAGTGTTTTCCCGCGGTTTCACCCACGTAGTTAACGTTCCCGTGGGAATATGGGGACTAAATGTAGCCTATGTTACTCCCTGATAATGTTGCTTTCCATTGGTGAAAGAATTTTTTAAATCGGCTTAGTGGTTTAGGCGTGAAAACGTCACAAACACCCTTACTTTCGCATTTATAATATTAGTTAGGATAATATAGATACTTCCCCTTTTTTTAATATACAGACATTCCGTCATATTTTTTAGGTGAAGAATGGTATAACACAACATCTATAAACATACAGTTTATTTAATTATTACTAGAAATAATTATTTGATTATGTTATGGCTGCCCAACACCCCACCAACTAAATCTATTTAATCAAAACATGTTAATTTATATTCATACATTTAACCATATTAACTAATATTTATTAATTAAGTACCAAAATGCATTTTTCTTTACGTTTCACTGTTTTAGATTAATATATTTAAATAATAATATAAACGGCGCTGTCTCATATGAGCTGCACGTTTAGTAGGTCTACCCATATTCTACCAAATTAGTGAGTGTACTTCAGATTCACTAAAAATCGAAAAATAAATAAAAATTTTAACAAAACAAAAACCGACTTCATAAGAAAAACAAATTAATATGCACTAAAAAGTAAAAAAATAATTGCGTATTCTTCTATAATTAGATAATTAACTTACTATTTTCTACTCATCAATATGTAGGTACGAATGAGTTGAGTGGTTGATAACGTATTTACAATTATTGTTATTTTTGGAGTCGATGTCAGCTAAGGAAACACTATAATATACCTAGCAATAATAATACGGGAATCTTTTAAAAACAAACAAAAACATACACATTACAAATCGACTTTTATTCGCCTCGTAAAGTTGCGCGTGTGACACAAGCACATCTCGCCTATAACTAACTATGTATGTAGTTATAAACCCACCTTGGCTGACATCGACTCCAAAAGTAACAATAATTGTAAATACATTATCAACCACTCAACACATTCGTACCTACATATTGATGAGTAGAAAATAGTAAGTTAATTATCTAATTATAGAAGAATACGCAATTATTTTTTTACTTTTTAGTGCATATTAATTTGTTTTTCTTATGAAGTCGGTTTTTGTTTTGTTAAAATTTTTTTAGATCATAAATCTAAACCGGAGCAATGACGATACGGTTCGATTGAATGGCAAACAGCAATATTTTGTATTGCTGTATTTTATTTTGAAGGGGAGTGAACCAGTGTAATTACAGACACAATGGAACTTCTTAATACCTATACTTAGTTAGCGGCGTATTTTAAAATTAAGTTAATATTTCTCTGAATGCCAATTTTTTTATATGTTTGAAGTAACGAAATAAAAAAATAGATGCCCCTTTAAACCAATCTTTCTTTTATTCTCCATGGTAATCTAAAAAAGTACTTTATAGTTTTGTAAAATCATCGAAAAATACTTGTAATTACTGAATTGCAATACTAATATATTATCACCATACAAATCTAAACGCATCCGAAGCTCGATTCGCGAACGAATGACTTGAATGATATGTATTCATTCATTCGTTTGACATTTCAGTTAAAATCTATGAGATAGTACTCACAAAATCAAAAGGTCATGACAAATAGAATTGTACAATTGATTGGCGTACATACATAATTATGTAGATTTATAGCTAGCGTTGAAATGCAACATGATTATTCAATTTGATTATTAATCGGGCCGGTTGTTCTTAGATGAATGAGATAAAGTGAAATTATTAATTAGAAATGACATCGAGATCATTCCAGCAATGGTGAAAGTTGATTTTTTTATTTTTAATAATAACTGTTTATTAATTTTAAGAAGCCACTGTATAATTTGATTATTAATTAATGAAATTGATAATTGAAGTATGTTTTTAAAAATTAAAAATCAGTACATAAATTAATTAATTTATTATGTATAAGACATTAATTTCATACGTTGTCGTACATGGCTACCTTTTTATAGCCACTTTAGGATTAAATTGTTCTACTACTCCAGTAGTTTGGACTGTGCGTTGATTATCAACACGATTAAAAAAACTATTTATCTGTCAATTTAATTTACTAACACAATTAAAAACTTAACTATAAAAAATATATATAGGTATATAAAAATATTGATTTGTATTTTCATAAATGAAGTATTGTTTATGCAATAACAAATAAATAAATGGATAAGATACATCTAAATTATCAAAATTAAACAATCAGAATATGATTAGATTGATGGACGTCTTATTGAGTAATATTTATTATAATTACACACATACAACTTACTAGTATAGTTAATATTATAAGAGAATGAATAGAAATGAATAAAGCCTATTTCATAACCCTGGATTCGGTTTAATAGTAAGCCGTAAGTCTAGATAAAAACGCGAATATATTAAGATACTAAACATTTTAAAAATAATTAATTCATTTATACAAGGCCTCTATAGATTGATACAACGACACGTGTAGCCTTTGTTATCGTCGAGTTAATTATCGTTGAAATAAGGGTATCAGTATGGCGAGGAAGTAGAGCAACTAAGAGATGTGTTATTTCCGCACGAATTGTCCTTGCTGCATTCTATAACAATTATTTGAAAAAACAAGGTTTTATATTTGTTTATCTTGGCTGTATATTGTTTGCACTTCGCTTAAAATATTTTATGATGTAATTATCTGTGAAAATGAAGTGTCATATACAACAATAACATTGCTGATTCGATTAAATTTAAAAATAGAATATTTATAGCGAATGAACTTTAAGATAAAATTTCAATACGATGTTCCATTCTTAAAAAATCCATTTGATAAATGTTTGCGAACCTCCGGAGATTCGCTGTGTAATGAGTAGTGATGGCGTGTGAGTGTGTGCGGACGACGATAAGGATGTATTAGAACATTCCGCCGGCGAGCGCCACTGTATTTATTCTTATCCGGAGTAAGTCAGGTTACACCCCTAGTGACGGGACACTGATATCGATGAAAATGTGATCCGTTCGATTTGTTTCACATCGGACTTTACTCGTTCTAATCGCTACGACTTGACACTTGTGATGTGGTGTTTGTATAATTAGACTCACGATAACGCCGAGTAAGAGTAATGTCGATATCGTAAATGTCGAATGGAAGAAGCATAAATTATAGTTAAATATTTATCAATAAGTTATACCTCGTGACGAGCTATGTATTTAATGTGTCAGGTTTTATATAGCACCGGATCGCTTGTCACATATTCTATGTAGTTATTGATAACGCTTCCTGTATTGTGTGATGATTATTACAAAGAAGGTACAGTACTGAAGTTACAGTAATTAAAAATTACTCGTTTCTTAGTAACGATAATTATATTATGTCTACTGTTTTGACTAATGTGTCGACAAAGTGATAGAGAATATATAAATATATAAATTACACTTTAAACAAACTGAAAAATGAATGAATTTGTATTATATGCAACTGCCAAATATTATCGGTATATAGCACAGCCCTAGCACCTCACGAAGGGGGTGAAGCGACGCTTGGCGCGGCGAGATAGCGCGATACGATCGCCGGGTGGCAGCCCTGATAGTACGAATAATAATAATTTTATTATCGCGATCTAGGGTTCACGACGCCCGATTTTGTTTACTTACGGAATAATATACGCGGTGTAGTTTTTACATTAATATTTAATCTTAAAATTTATATTTAGAACGAAATGCATCACATTTAAAAAAAATGAGAATATTGTGTGGATAATTTCTGAAATCGATTAATTATCATATCATTACGGTTAATATTCATTTTAGCGTCGTTTAAAAACAGAACAAGGTATATGTACGTCAGTAATATGTAGAAAAATATTGTAATTTTGAAATAGGTACAATAAAATTTTTGTAAAGTCAAAAATATATATAATTGTAAAATATTTTTGTCATGTGTTGAAATAAATTACATAAAACAATCAGCGAAGTCAAGAGGCAGGCTCGGGTCAAAAATCGTGCGGCTTAGCGCCTCGCAGGGGGCCTTATCTCGGGCGCGCAGATTGAATACATTTCATATGAGTTCACTGCGGTCTATGTACTCGTGATTATGTGATTGCTTTTTAAACTACAATCAAAGTTTATTTTTTTTAATCTTATTCAGATTAAATTAAATTAGTCTTAAAATTTTTAAAATCGAATCTTCTTTGAAATTATTTTAGCGTTGAACTTAAGACTTTATTCTATTTTTAAAAATTACAAAGGCTTGCTTTAGTCAAATTGAGATGACAGTTCATTAGATTGATTGATCTTTTGTAAATATGCGTTATTTTAACATTTTTTTATAATACAGGAAGGCAGGCGGTTAAATTGGCCACCTCGTATATTAACTACATAGTCAATGCGTCAGCAACCTTTTGAACTAAGATGTTGTCCTTTGTGTTTCACACAAGAACTTATTGCTGTTTGACGGTGAAGACGGTAGAGTATCTAAAGTGTGGGTAGTTTCTATCCAGATAGGCAGAAGGTACTTCCTACCTACTACAAAGTAAACTAAATATTTAATAATCAAAAATAAAATCTAATCTTTGTACGTTTGTAGTAAGAACGAAAGGATCTAAACCGAAAGTTCTACACACCTTTGAATTATGTAAGTGAATTTACTTTTATCGCACCCTAAAAGCCATTTCAGAACAAAAACATAAATGTAAGCCTTCTACATATTTATATACTATAGACGAAAAATATCACAAGCAAAAAAAATAGATTTCGTCAAACTTTTCCCATATCGCAATTTTATGCAAACACATTCACGAGACATATATCACTTGACAAGACAAAAAAAAAAAACAATTTTAAACCATTTTCGGACAACACCTGTTCCGTAGGCAATCATTTAAAAAGGCAATATTAGTATAGTAATATAGGTTTATTAATTAGTATGACGTGGGTGTGTGACGAGGGCAGGACAGTTTTTTACGTGGAAATTAATTAAATAGATTGTATCGTGTAAGGCGCGCCTGGGAACGGAGATAGCGAACGATACAACATACATCGCTGTAATTAACGTTATTTTATAAATTAACTGGTAATTTGTCCAGGTAATGTATGTTACATTCATCCAGCTTCCATGTAGTAAAGATTTTAGTATTATGGTAACTACTATATATACTGATATACATTTCAACAAACAGGCAGACGGACTTGTACACCAGCGACATCTGAGGGCCTGTAGGTACGTTCAGCCTTTGAAAAATTAGTAGGATTCCATATTAGGTAGAGCTTGTACTTGGAAACCAGACAACTGATATACTATATATATACTACTTTTCTTTTGTAAATACGTACTTATATAATTACATCCACACTCAGGACAAACAGACATATCCATGCACACAAATGTCTGTCCAGGGTAGTAATTTAACCCAAGACCTGTGGCGTGAAAGGCAAGTATCTTACCAACCACGCCAACCGATTCGTCAATCCACTGAAATATTTAATTAAAGTCTGTATCCGATTTCAGTCAATCCTGAGGACGCGGGCTGCCGTATGCACTCTTACCCCCTGAGAGTTCCGTCAAGCCACGGACGCACAACAAGAGAGGGGCCGCGGAAGCGTTATAGCGACAAGATCCCGAAGCCTCTACAATCCATGTCGAAGACGGCCATGTGGTTTTCGTGGTAATCCCAAGTAACCCGATTCCATTGCTTTTACAGATTAAACACATGGACGTGATCTCTACAAACCCAAAAAAAATATTGTAAGCAAACCAGTGGCCCTGGCCAAGTTGATATTCTATAATTGTAAACGCTAATAGAAAACTAAAAATTGTATAAGAATGACCACGTGACTTATAGTTGAGAGATGTCATTCTCATACATTTGTTTAGTTTTCTATTAGCTTTTACGATTGTAGAATGTCAACTTGGCAAGGGCCTTAGGATAGATAACTTACATGAAAATGTATTATATAATAAACATCATATTAAATATATATAATTAATTATTTAACAAGCACACTTGCTTACAAATAAAACAATTATAAATAATTTTCAAATTAATTGAAACCAGTTACTGGAATTTAAAAAAACCTTTTATTTGTGCAAAAAGATTTAATTACGCAAAGATCTGAGTGTAATTTGGCGAATTACAAGCTATTCCCGACAGAGGGCGCTTCAAGCGGTAATATCCGGAGCAACAGGCGTATCACATCCAACAATCGAATTAAAACCTTAACCTAACAAGAATAAGACACATATTTGTTTCTATGTTGCTTAAATATAATATCCCCAAAGTGATATAAAACCTTAAGAATAAAGAAATAAGGTTCATAATGATCTGGTACTTTCTATTCAGTAAACGAGATGTGAGATTTTGGTTTAACCAATTAATTATTTAAAAAATTATAATAATTAAATTATAATTACATTTTAATCGTGAGCTTGAATGATCATTAATAGATTATAGAAAATAATTAAAAGATTATCTCTACAAATTAATATGGTACAACTTAAATAAGGCTATTAAAATGATTGCTTTCTATTAAAATTGTAATTAATTCATCAGTACACAAACAATTTAGAAAGGGGCATATTTTTAACATTTTTAATAATTTTTATAAAAAGGGTTTAATGTCCTGTAAGATGAGATGAGATGAGAATTTTTCTTACAGCGCCAATACTTATGGGCGGTGGCGACCACTTACCATTAGGTGGTCCATTTGCCCGTCCGGTTCTGCTTAATTTTTCGCGCGGAGTTCCTGCCACCATACCACGCGGTGGTTTACACATTTTTAATTAAAATTTTGATTTAAACTATTAACTTAAAAAATGAGTAGGTATAATATTTTATTTTAGAAAATTCCTAAAAAATTCTAGAAATAACAAAATAGGCCCTTATAGCATACAATATATGTCCTGACTTCATTCCATTAACGTATATATAATTTGTGCATAGTTGCATACACACTATTGTGCGATGCAAACGCTGCTAAAACATCGCCCCCCAAACCCCTCCCAGGGCAATTTGACCACGTAAGCGTATTACACATGACCACTGTATCATATTTGGAGTTAACAATGATAACCGCGTTATTGTGGTCAACTGAATTCACATCAATAGATGAAACTCGACGACACTTTTAGTTATAAATATCAATTTATAATATGAACAATTAAAGCTGATCGATTCCATTATTAATTTACTTTCAAAGGATTACAATTAATATAACTCTCATATTTACGTAACCTAAAAATTTGTTCTATCTGGATTATTTTATTTTATCAATAACAATTCAAAAATGCCTTTAGTTTTTGTTTGCTGGAAAAACGCAATTACGCGTTTCCCCCACATGAAGTAAGATAGGTATTTTTGAATATTATTGTCAAAATAAAATAATCCACATAGAATAAATTTACGTAACCTAACCTATGAGAGTGTTTTCAAAGATGCCTGTAATAATAATGTAATAATAATAATGTAATAATATAAATAATGTAATAATGGTAGTCACTTTCCATCAGGTGATATATATATATATATATATATATATATATATATATATATTATATATAATGTTATTGCGTATATAATACAACTTATTTATCGACATGTTAAATATATATATAACAATATGCAACATCGATGAA
Source organism: Nymphalis c-album (assembly GCA_963151315.1). NCBI lineage: Eukaryota > Metazoa > Arthropoda > Insecta > Lepidoptera > Nymphalidae > Nymphalis > Nymphalis c-album. The sequence continues at coordinate 12,693,561 of OY720590.1, read as the reverse complement.
AGTTTAAAGTTGTTTAAGGATTAATTAAAATCAATTTTGAACTAAAAATTTCGTATAATACAATAATCGTAAGTACCTCGTAAGTAAATGATCGTTCTTTAAGTAGTTATAGTTACTCAAAGCTTTTGCGTTAGTTAGTCGCTTAAGACTTTTTAAAATCACGCTACGATCAAAGGAGCGGAGCGATAACGCACGCGGGTGATCACGGTTTTTTTTATTGCATAGGTGGACGAACATCTGGGCCACCTAATGGTAATTGTTCACCAACGCCGATAGAAATTGGAATTGTAAGAGACGTTAATCATCGCTTACATCGGCAATGCGCCACCAAATTGGGAACAAAGGTGTTATGTTCCCTGTACCTGTAATTTCACTGGCTCACTCACCCTTCAAACCGTAACACAACAATACCAAGTACGGCAGTTTTGCGGTAGAATATCTGATGAGTGTTTGGTACCTACCCAGACGAGCTTGCACAAAGCCCTACCACCGAGTAAAATATACGATTTTTATACAAAGTTGGGTCAAACATGTGCCAATATTGCCGCATGTATTTCGAACAAAGCTTTCATCCAGCGTCTATACCATTGAAACCCAGTCCAGCGATTTTAAAAATGTCCCATTTAGTAGACTGATAATGTTATCGTTACGCGCAATTTGGCCTGAGTCGAGCGATCGAACTAACGACATCTCCGCTGATACGCCGGATTGTGTTATGAAGTGTCACAGATTACGTCGTGGGAGTTTAATAATCTTGAGCAATGTTAATAAGGAAACGAGACTACGATGAAACTTTTTTACTCTGTATTGCATTTCAATAGACATGATATAACATATAAATGACAAAACATAAATGACAAGCTGTGTCGCGCGGATTCACCCGCGTATAATTAATAAAAAATATAATGAATAAAAATCAGCCTAGAGCCTTGCTCGATAAAAGGACTATACAATACAAAAATTTTTTTTAAATTCGAACCAGTAGTTCCTAAGATTAGCCGGATCATACAAACAAACTCTTCAGCTTTATACACTAGTATAGATAAAAAGCATGGAGTGTTAGTTGAACTCAAAAGCAGTTTATAGTAAACGAAATGTATGATCGTTAAATATTATATAGTAAGATTGATAAAGAATAACTACTGAGTTTCTACCCGGTTCTAATCGATAGAATCTACATTATCAACCGATGCCACCGGTACACCGTTAAATTAACCGGTACATATAAATAATTTATCTTGTAATAATTATTTTTTAAGCTTTTAAAAGACGACTCCTAACAAATGATTTAATTTTGCCTAACATTATAAAATTTAAGAAATTACTATAATATATTCTTGTAAAAAGGTAATATATATGAATAAGCTTAAACGCTGAGTTTCTCTTCTCACTGTATATTTTAATGTCCGAAACGTTGGTAGTTTTTTTTTACAATCAATAAGTAAGTAAATAAAGCTTCTATATTGTATAGAGTTTTGATAATACAAGGCAATGAAACATATACTTGCATATAATGTAGACTTACTTTACTAATACATACATAACAAATAACAGGCGATCTACATAGATTCAATCAATTTCCTATATTCGGGGGTATGTTTGATCAATTCTCATTGAACGCGTAAGTTTCGCAAGGAATAGGCGAACGTCGCCCGTCAAGTATCAGAGCCGATAACGTCTGCCCACATGATCAATCTGCCCCTTCTCACTTTAATCTCATATATAAAATATTTCGCATTTCACCTGGCACGGAGATAGCGGGACGCCATAAATCCTCACGATGGCGTGGGATAGTGTTATTTTTAATCTATGTTATGTAATTATATTGTGTAAGTTGTCTGTGGTCTGATGTCGCAATGAAATGTTGTGTGAGTTTCTTTTTATTTGAATATTACGGGATAATTACATAATAAGGTTTTTATTACTTTGTAGAATAGTTTATTATTCTATATGCAATGATTTCTAACTTATTTATAAGCGTTTTTAGTTTTTAGCGCATGATTAGTTAAACAATGCAGTGTCTTCTTCTTTGCTGATATATATATATATAATTATGTAAAAAAAATATATATATTTAGATACTTAATCGATTATTATTATAAATGGCAACTCTTAGCCGTTTTGTTTCTTGCAATATGACGTCATGTGGTCGTGTGATCGTCCTTACTCCTTACTAGTGTGTTATGTACTAAGATAGTAAATAATTTAGTATAAGCCGCGCACGGCGAGATATCGCATCTCGTAACAAAAGCGCAGAGCGACAGCGTAGCCCTGTGACCCTTTAAAAGTATCCATTGTTTTATACGTTTTATCTATTACTACTAGAAAATTTTGAAGAAAATCTATCATAGCACAGCACTTATTTGTTATTGTATAATACATTACCTGTTTCGATTAACATTTGTTTTTCTCAATTAAATCTCCGAAACTGTAGCGAATCTGAATGTAATCTTTGAAAATCTAAAATTAAAATATTATCGCTTGACAAAAGCTACTAAACAAAATTGTAAACCGGTTGACAACCAGAGCAGAAAAAGGCAATGAACTTTGTCTTTGCGTATAGATAGTTTTTTTTTTAAATCAAAAACAGTAGAATGGAAACAATCTCCACACGGAGGGAAAACGCGTGCTCAGTGAATCAATTATGAAAATGTTATACATTAAACGTCTACTGCCGATAGCCCTTGATGGATCACCGACGTTTTTCGAAATTCGGTAGCGGTGTTTACGATCGCTTACTAAATAAAAGGATAGATAAATGTGATGAATTTAATTATCTTGTTACGTTAGAGCTTTATATTGTATTATCTATGGTAAGTTTCATTTTTCTTAACTACGTTCGGATACACATCACTGCATAAAATGTAACGACTACAGATGCGAACTTTGTTTTTCCTTTTAAAAGCTATGCTGAGCTCTTACGAGTGGAAGGTTCTGAAATAATTCCATCACACTATTCTATATAATTAATAAAAGCACTTAACAAAGAGTTTATTGCAAATACATAGTTACAACTTAAAACATTAGACCCACCCGCTCTAATAAGTTAAATAAACGACAGACAGATAAAAAAAGATAATTTTTAGACAACACGCTGTATAAAACACTGATATAAAATGTTATCTGACAAAAAATCAATCTAAGCTTCAATAAACATTGAAACATACAGCTAACCGTGAAATAAATGCTAAAACTTGTAAAGACAAAATAATAAATAATTCACAGGCCGTTATCAGAAAGCGCGAAGAAGACAAAATGTATTATCTATTACCACACAATTACCCCGATGCGATCTGCAAGTTTCTGATATACTAGCGGGCGGGGCGGCAGGGTGGCGGGGTGGCGGGGGTAGGTGCGTTATCTGTTCTCGCGCCATTAACCCGATACAGCCACTCCATGTAGAGTACACCTAATTGAAACAGGTGAGTTGACATAATCGCGGCTATAAGAAGTGCTAAATGTCAGTTACGGAAAGGTTTCCGTGGTGAGAATGTTCTTTTTTTAAATTTAAAAGAACGGTACGTCATAAGGTTTTGAATTTTTTTTTTCGGTGTTAGTTTTCAGGTAAACGTATAAAGTTACTATTCCTAAACATGCAGCTCGACAATGTCAGTGTTTAATGACAAACAGCCTTAATTACAAACGTATTTTTTATTATCGATTAATTCATATTGAAACCTTATTAACGAGTGAGGTAAGGTTCTCGTTAACAGCACAGCAATGTAGCTAGGAAATCATCTGCTTATCAATTTATTAGTACCCATTGTATTTATTATAAATAAGTTTAATGTGATCTAGTTTATGTGGCTTATATTTTCCAATAAACTTTACTTTACTTATTAAATTGAAATTTCCATTATTATGTTAGATTAAGTAAAATGAATATTAAAGTGAAAATTAAAATAAAACGATTACAATTAACTTAATATCCCATTAAACGAAGGTAATTAGTTTGTATCAGTTATTACGTCAACCACATTATCAATTGTTGTACAAATGTTATTAATAATTCATGTGTAAATAATATATTATTGATATAATGTCGTTGATTGTCAAAAGATAATATACAAAAATTCGAGTTACAAGAGAAACTAGATATTTAACGCCCGCTACTCCGCCCACGCATCATTCTAAATTGTGACATGACAACTTATTATCATATTTAACATCAACTTCGCAAGCCATAAATTAATGTGTAGTATTTTTTTTACCACCTTCTAGATGGATTTGTTCGCCTCTTGTTTGTTTTTTTTTTCAGCTTATTGCCGTCCACTGCTGGACGAAAGCCTCTTGTTGCCACTTACTTCATCACTCAATATTGTTTTGTTCCGGTGTGAATGTTGAGTGAGTTCGTTTCCAAGAATGGCGTATTGACGACGTATGGTATGGTTAATAAATCTGACAGTGCCAATGTATAGACGGAGGTAACCACTTACCCATCATTGCCCATTTAGTAGTCTGACTACCTATTTTAAATAGAAATTAAAAAAAACTATTGGTTTAAATAATTAAATCTAGAGGTTATATACCAATTTTTTTTACATTTAATCAATCGAGTGTGATTCAAGTAAGGGTTACTTTTTCTTCGGGATAGAACATTTTACGAGACATTATTCAATAGCGTCTCAATAAAGAGGTTTCATAACCATGTCGCATATGTGACAAAGAGACATATAGAACAAAACTTTTACTTTAAGCTATTGGTTATTGGATCAATAACGATTGTTTAAATATAGACAGACACACAAACATGCAGTGCATACATTTATACTAATATAATAATAAGACCTCATTAGTACGATTACGATAGTCAATTCTATCGTGCATCGAATTGTCAAAAATTGTGTAAAGGAAATATTAACTTCGATAAAAGTGCAGTGACCGCTGTAAATGTCTGACTGTTAGGCAAGGGCTTTCTATTCTCTTTATGATTTTGGAACATATTATCACCACCAGTCACGACCAAGTTTCTCCACTGTATATTGCTGAATACACAAGTTGCTGAATTCCAATTTTTCTTCAATATTAGATGAATTTGTTTAATTAGTTAAACACATTAACCCACAATTATCGGTTAAAATTCACACAATCTGACCACTGAGTGATCTCGGCAATTTCGTCGTAATTTGTTATTAATATGAAACATGAGTTACTGAATAGCGCAATTTGTATTCATAAGTTTTTAAACATAACACGTTGATAGATCTTTATCAACGTGTTATTAATAAATGCGTGTGATTACAATAACGATGGATGCTGTGATGAAGTGTCAGAAGTTATGATTATATTAATTTAAGTCCCAGGTTGGCTCAGTGGTTAGAGAACGTGAATTTTAACTGAAGATTGAGTCATACCCGGGGTAGCACCGCGATGCCTTTACGGGTAAAGTACTAAAGTAGCTTTATTAAATTAATTTTAAATAGCATTAAGAGTGAAGAAAGCCTTTCCCTATAATAATAAGTTGACCAGCTGTTAGTTTATCTTATATATAATAGTATGAAAGTAAATTAAACTTTATACGAGTAGCCTTATATATAATGAAGAATTTTGCAAGATTTTATGAAGTATAAAGTTACCTTTGATTATGTTTACTTATCTTTTTTAATGTTATAGCGTAAATGTATTAATTAAACATAATTAAATTCATTTATCCTGTTTTAAAAATTAAAGAATTATCTACGATTTTTATTACTCAAGTACTGAGTCATTTCCTACATATAATTGTATAAGAAACAAGAACTTCTCGTTGGTCTAATGGCTAGGATTTATGGCCGCAGACCCTGGGTTCAATACTCAGGTCGGTTAAATAAAAAATAATGGGATTTTCTGTCGAATATCAATAGCTGCCCGGAGTCTGAACGTTTTAAGTGTATCGAAGAATCTAAGTTGTGGGAAGTTGGAAATGTGTACACTCGAGAATTGCCGCCCTATCGGATTATGAGAATGAAGGAATAGGAAATGCATCTGTGTTCGCATACACATTTGTTCACTATAATAATTTCTACGCAGTTGGCTAACCTCTATCGATGGCCTCTCTCGAAATCGGTCAGGAGCTTATCATATAACAAAAAAATTACCTGATATTTGTTTTCAGTTGCTCGCAACAATATTGTAAATTACGACAAAAATTCTTAAAAATATTATCACAAGTGTGCAAGCGATAGCGTAAACGATAACAAATATATCTTGTTTAAACATTTTAGAAGCAATAAAACGTGCTCTATCATCCCGACATCGACCGCGATCAGCGACACTTTGTTGCCGGTGTAACACCTGTTTACCCCCAACTGACATTGTGTAATACATACGTAGACATTTATATTAATGTACACGTGAATTTGTTTCTTATTTCCAAACTGTTTTGTTTACAATTCAGTCGAGTTAATTAGACACCTTTGAGTCACCTTCGCCCGTGCACTTTCATTGTCAGGTGTATAATTTCTTGCACTACTAACCTTCATCCAAAATATTACTCCCCGCCTTATTGCCTCCACTGGTGACAGGAGCGCTGGTTAATTTTTCGCCCAGAGAATCGGAATTACGATTCAAAGGGGAAATGCTGCTAGCATTCTTGCGACCATTCCACGCGGTCACGACTTGTATAATAATTATTTTTAATTTTTATATTTTGTATTTAAGGTTTTAAAGCTTTGTAAGCATCATATATTTGAGATACGCTTAAATTTTATAATCTATGAAATCGTAGCTCTTAAAGACATCATCAGAAATGTAAAAACATGGTTAACCTACCAGCAGCTCCGCATTTATACCTATCCACAAGGCACCCCACGCCGGCCGAGCGGCCCTAACTAGCCAAAAATGACTCTACTGGAGGTTAATTGTCTAGGGCTCTTGGATCTCTAAGTCTGGGCCTGTCTACCAGAATTAAACCTTTTTGTATATTAGTACGTATACAGACATATTTTGAAATGATGTCAGTTAGAAATATAAATAGAATACATTAATTTATATACTTCGAAACTGAATTCGCTGAATCACTTTTCAAAATGAGAGACAGTAACAAAAAAGTATTTAAGTTTGGCGAATAACTGACTAGTTGGTGGTACCAGCCACACGGGCTAACGGTGGCAACTACCACCATTATTTATCGTTAAATATTTATTTTTACACCATTATCACTTCAGACGAAAAAAAAAATAACTTACAATAAAATTTAAATTATATTCTTAAATGATATAAACATTTCATCAACTTTTAAGTTGAATAAAAAACACCATACTGTTACCAAAGCCAACCAAATGACCATGTATGTACGAGCACTTCAAAATCCCTTAGATAGAAATCGAGTTATATCGAGTTGTAACCGGTTCTTATCGCCAGTAACAGGTGGATGTAAATAGCAAGCCTCTAACGATCGTGTCGACATGATCCCGTACACTATGAACACGGGCTCAACCCGACCACTTCAATTTGTAATGTCGTTTAATAGATTTAAATGTGAACATGCCGTGAGTGTGTTCCGTCGGTAATGGCTTTAAATTCTCTATCTTTTTAATGATTGCGTTTGTAATTAGGTACTTATTATGAATATATTTTCATGCTCGACTTTTTATACTTTGATGGAAGTTAAGTATTAATCTGAGAGCCAATACTCCGCACATTTTTGAGTTTGTTATATATTATATTAGTATTATACATATATTAAATTATGTAAATAAACAATATATATATATATATATATATATATATATATATATATATATATATAAATACTACTGCACTACTATATATAGATCTTTTATAAGTAAATTGCGGCTGCGACTTATTAAACCATTTTTTATTGTCTGTCAAAGTAATGACTACCACCGGTTCGAAAACACCCTGACCTGACAAGAACCGAAGTACAGGTACATTTATTAACAATTTTAATACAATAAAAAATAGCTTCAATTGTTTTTTTTTTATAGCATAGAAAGGCGGACATGCGTATGTGTCACCAACGCCCATAGACATTGGCATCGTTACAAATGTTAACCATCGCTTACATTGCCAATGTGCCACCAACCTTGGGAACTAAGATGTTATGTTCCTTGTGCTTGTAATTACACTGGCTCACTCACCCTTCAAACCGGAACACAAAAATACAAAGTACTGCTGCTTTGCGGTAGAAAATCTCTATCGGTAGAAATCAACACTCGAGTATAAGACCATTTAACATAGAGGATCGTTAACCTTAAGTGGGTGAAATGACTCACTCAAACGTGTTGGTGATCCAATGCATAGATTAAGATTTCGGAGATATCATCTCGTAAAAACACATCGAATTGAGACAGATAAAAACCGATTTTAATATCATACCGAGAAACGTTAGACAGATAACATAAATATTTATCTACACTAATGTATACGACAGTTGTTTGTATGTTGTAAACATGTATGTTTATATGTTACAAACATATGTAAAACCAAATGAAGGTACATCTTGAATTGATTACCTCTAGTTCCTGTTGATCTAGTGGCTGGATGTATCATATATGGTGGATCCTGATTTCTTTTTGTTTATTGCATAGGAAGGCGGACGAGCATATGGGCCACCTGATGGTATGTGGTCACCAACGCCCATAGACATTGTCATTGTAAGAGATGTTAACCATCGGTTACGACGCCAATGCGCCACCAACCTTGGGGACTAAGATCTTGTGTCTCTTGTGCCTGTAATTATACTAGCTCACTCACCCTTCAAACCGGAACACAACAAAAGCAATGATTGCTGTTTTGCGGTAGTATATCTGATGAGTGGGTGGTACCTATCCAGACGAGCTTGCACAAAGCCCTACCACCAAGTAAGGCCTCGGGTCGCAAATGAAAACTTTTCGGGTTTTCCGTCGAAGAGAAGTATCAGCCATGAATCTGTATGTTCGAAGTGTACATACTCCCGTACCTCGGAAACCATGTAAAATGATTCATTAAATCTTTGAACCTGCGCCTGAACTCTTTTCGAGTAAAAAAAATACATAAATATTTTTGTGTTATCAAACCATTAAACAGATCATTATTTGAGAGACCAGTAACATATAACAAATATTTATATGAAATATATTAACAATGTCATTTTTACAAGTAATGAACGTATCCTCCGTTGAACGTATTTTGTTATCGCAAAATTTGTCGCGAACGGGAATCGAACGGATAACAAAGGCTCTATCTGACACCTCCGCCCTTATATTTATTGCAAATTATGGTCGCTATCCACCCCATCTCGAGCTCTCGATAATGGACTTCATATGGACGTTGGATTAGTATGGAATATCGTAGGAGACTTATTATTATTATTATATAACACATTATTGACTGCAACGTTGTTCTAGGCTACGTCATGAGTCATGACTATATACTCTGTGGTAGAGCTTTGTGTAAGGTGGTCTGGCTTGGTACCACCCACTCATTAAATATTCTACATTTTTTTCTTCAACTTTGTTGAATTCTTACAGAAAATAACAACTAAATTCATGCAAATAAAACTAATTATATTTTTGTTTTATCAATTATTGTGTACATATGAATCAATAACTATTAATCATACAAATAAAATTAAAAAAAAACACATTACAAATCACGACCACGCGGCTTATTATTTAATTAAAATTTATTTATTATGTAGCTCGACCGGCGTATCCTCTGTCGCCTCACGGGCAGCCTACCTCACAGCTATTGACAGAGGCGGTATAACATTGATACGGCTTGATTTATACACCATTACACTTAAACCCGGCCTTAACTGATCGTAACGATATTAAAATTTTAAATCTCGTGAAACCTAAGCGGGTAATAAACGCTGGTTTTATTATTCGATGTTTTAAAAAGTTTTCAGACGTAATTAAATATGAATAACGTTTTAGAAAAATTGAAAATGACTTTATATTATTAAATTACTGTAATTATTTTATTATAGCCGAGATGGCCGAGTGGTAAGAACACGTGAAACTTAACCGATGATCGTGGGTTCGAAACCGGGCAAACACCACTCAATTTCATGTTGTGCTTAATTTGTGATTATAATTCATCTCGCGCTTGACGGTGAAGGAAAACATCGTGAGGAAACCTGAATGTGTCAAAGATCAGTGAAATTTTGTCACATTTGTATTCCACCAACCCGCATTCTAGCAGCATGATGGAATAAGCTCCAAACCTTCTCATCAAAAAAAGAGGGGAAGAGGCCTTAGCCCAGCAGTGGGACATTCACAGGCTGTTTAAAATTAAAAAACATAATAATATTAGTAGACAAATATTTCTTTATTTGTGTAGATTTCGACGATGGATTCACTCATCTGTTTTCAAGTGTTAGGTTAATACGTCTACGTACTTCTTTGGGATCAAAGCTTGCTTCTTATGAAATTTCATGAAAATCGGTTCAGTGGTTAAACCCTAATAGTGTAACAGACACAGACACATCTATAAAATATTAGTATGGATACATTTTTTTAAATTTTAAAACTTAGAAAATAATTCTAGTTAGGTTATGTTGTTGTAGTTTTATAATTTATATTTTCGTGTTATTCTAGTGGCATTCTCGACCATTATTATATTACTGATAAATTTCAAGCAAAAACATATATTAAGTATTAGTAGAAATCTGTTGGTATAAACGTTTTTATTTTGCGCCAATTTTTTACAGTTAGAGTATTTCGTAATCTCTCTTTCTTCTCTTTGTAATCACATCTATACATATAAATAAAATTGGAGTGTATGTTTGTAATATTGAAATAACCGCTTTTTACTACATGCATATGAATATATATACACGGTATATACACCAAAATAACATTTTTTACAATTTTTGTCTGCCTGTCTGTCTGTTTGTCCAGAACAAACTAATCACTGAAATGGCTGGACCGATTTTGACGGGACTTTTATTGGCAGGTAGCTGATGTAATAAGGAGTAACTTAGGCTACTTTTATTTTAGAAAAAAATCATAATAAAAATAAAAATGCAAATCCAAAAAAAAACTAAATAAACTAATTAACTTTTTTGTTAAATTCCACGCGATGTCGCGGGTACAGCTAGTCAGTACTAAAATTGTTGCATATTTTCAGTTCATTCAATTCAGTGGCACTGATTTGAATACATTTTCTATTGACACATACATACTAACGAAGGTAAATAAATACTCGTACTTCAGTTAATAATAATAATATCCTGGGACCTTATTCACACCCATTTGTGAAATTTGGGATCAGATGGCCATCCATCTGATCCCAAACTAAGAGCTTGTAGTAATATGGAAACCAGACAACTGATATACTTACATATACTAATTTTCTTTTCTAAATACATACCTATATTGATAATTACACCCAGACTCAGGACAAATGGACATGTTCATGCACACAAATGTCTGTCCTGGGTGGGAATCGAACTTACGACCTGCGGCGCGAAAGGCAGATGTCTACCAAACACGCCAACCGGCTCGCCCTAAAGTTAAACTAAAATACCTTCTCGGCCATAAATAATCTTTATATATCTAAACTATGTATATAAATAAATGTCTTATTTCCTTGGTCTCAAGAGAAACAAAAGAAGGAGTAGCGTCTGTTGCGGCGCGGCGTCGTCGCGATGTCGTCACGGTGTCGTCGCGATAACGCGGCGATCACATTACACTATCGCCTGTGTCACATTGTTCGATATCGAGTTATGCACTTTCATTTGATACGTAGGGTTGGTACCTTGTTATATATTTATATATGCGAATATTAATTATATAAAGGTATTTAACATAATTATATTTCCCAGACATTTTTTACAGTCAATGCCAAACCATTATATTATACAGCTTAAAATATAAAATATTAAAAGCAATGATTGCAAATACAATAAATATATATAAATTTTTTTTTTTTTTTTTATTGCATAGGAAGGCGGACGAGCGTATGGGCCACCTGATGGTAAGTGGTCACCAACGCCCATAGACATTGGCGTTGTAAGAGCTGTTAACCATCTCTTACATCGCCAATGCGCCACCAACCTTGGGAACTAAGATGTTACGTCCCTTGTGCCTGTAATTACACTGGCTCACTCACCCTTCAAACCGGAACACAGCAATAACAAGTACTGCTGTTTTGCGGTAGAATATCTGATGAGTGGGTGGTACCTACCCAGACGAGCTTGCACAAAGCTCTACCACCAAGTAGAAATAAAAGAAGAATATGTATAGGTATGTCAATTTTGATAATAGTTTTATCTTTATATAAAGTTGGAAGCAGCTTATTATAATATCTTATAATTTGCAAGTGATAATTAATTTGCTAGAAGGATTTAATTATAATTTTCAATACAATACAATTTGGAAAAAATGTTTAAGTAGAAAATAGAACCCACTGCGGTGTTCCTCCATGGAAGTACGACAAGTACAAGTACTTAAAGCTTAGGGCATATAATACGATTACCATTGAGCTAAACGTAGCTTTGCAATAAAACGTTTTCGAATCGTTAATATTTTAACTGTACCGTCGTCTAGATCTAGAAGCATCCAACTTAAAGAAACAGTAATAAACACGAGATTTAAAAATAAGATCAGATTAAGCATGTCCTTAGTATGCAGAATTATTGTTCCTAATCAGTCCCGTCTTAAGACTCGAACATTAAATTCATTTTTATCAAAGAAATAGTATTTAATGCGTAAAAAGATTTATCGACTAATTATGACTTGTCTTAAATTTGTTATATGGTAAATTAATTATATTTACCAGTATTTGATAAATACATACTACAGTAAAAGTAACAGTAAAACTAACAGCCTGTGAATGTCCCACTGCTGGGCTAAGGCCACTTCTCCTCTTTTGAATAGAATATTTGGAGCTTATTCCATTACGCTGCTCCAATGAAGGTTGGTAGAATACACATGTGACAGAATTTCATTTGAAGCACGAGATATAATCACAAATTAAGCACACGAAATTCAGTGGTGCTTGCCCGGGTTTGAAACCACGATCATCGTTAAGATTCACGGGTTTTTACCACTGGGTCATCTCGGCTACGTCACAGATTCTTCAAATCATATGTATATTATGAACAATAGCTGCTAAAAATATTGTTCCCTATTTTTTGTATTTCAATTGTAAATCGTTTTATAGTTTTCAAAATTAAATATACATAGGTATATATTATAATTTCCTACTACTTGGTGGCAACCTCGTATATTAACAAATCGAGTTGAAGAATCGTTCAAATCGGTTCGAAATCGATGAATATTTCTTGAAACACACACAAAATATATAATAGCAATCTCCATCTTTTTATTGTCGGTTAATATGTCGGATAATGTTCTCTCAGTGTCGTCCAATTTCGAAGACAAGCGCCATAGGAAATAGTAGCTGAATTTCTCATTTGATATAATCAATCACAAAACCGGATATATACAGATTATACAAAGATTTATTTACTTATTTTACAGATTGTTTAAATTATAAATTAAGACGATGTAGGTAAATAAAATAAACAATATATTTCTTTCATGTTTCTTAATTGAATTATTGATTTATGAATGGTTTTGGATAAAATTGAAAAATTAAGATAAGAATTTGAATATGTGTAAAATTGTAAATATATATTATATATATTTTATATTTTCAGTACATAATTTAAAGATATATTCATATAGCCTACACAATTAATATATAGAAATATCTCAATATCAAAGAAAAATAACGAAATCGCATTTCCCTCGGTGCTATTTTGATGCGTAGGTACATCTCTCAATTGTTATAATTATTATGGTCAATGTTGCATAATACCGGTTTCTGGCATTGCAGAATTGTGTTTTGCGATCACTAACTTCAAATAAAATGTTTATAAAATTATATGCTTATATGGAGTAATTATATATTATAATTAGTGTATATTTATTTACAACTTAATTACAAAAACTAAAATAATATATAATAACGGTAATATTAGATTCAAAGCGTTTAAAAATTAGAAAGAAAATATCGTTTGCATGATTTACAAACGAAGAGCAAAAAAAATAACAACGACAAAGTAAGTTAAAGTAAGTAAGTAAGAGAGGATTTGTTAATTACATTGTTTCTTAAGTAGGTATATATAACAAGCGATCGCGTGGCCGGGTATGCGAATGTGTTGCCATCCATTTGCTTAAATAAATAATTGTTATTAGATTATCAACTGTGTTACAAATAATTAACTTCACGAGAACTATCGAATTATTGTAATAGTTTATCTGATGCGAAACTCACACGTTAAATTTACACAGCCCTGGCTGCAGTCGATACAACCTATACCCGATAGTGCATTGTCCTGATAAACTTGTTATTTAATGATAAGGAGAAAGTAGCTATCACTGTTTACCCTTATGTTAATTAGTAACGAGGGTGACTCGGGCGACGCGTTTATCGTAATGTCATCATTACGATATATCTCATGAATTTTTTTTAAGTGTTAATTTCTTATGTTTTTTGGTTACTAGTTTTATACATATTTATTTGTTAGTACATAATCACATAAATATCTGGAAAGATACTAAAGGCAGAAAAAAATGATTTTTTTTTGTTTAATAAAATCAAAATGTTACTGAAATTTTGTATATAAAAAATATATGTTCTAATTTAAAAAAAAAACAGCAAAACATAAATTAAAAACAATATGCTTCTATTTGAAACTTTAATTAATAAAAATAAAATATTCATATTATATCATAGAAAAATTCAATCATCTATAATTTTTTTTTATCTGTCAACAATCAACTAGTCTCTTCTCTTCTCAAATTTCTGTATCATCATCAACAAATATATATAAAAATAAATTTAAATCTAATTGTTCAAAATGTAGAGACGTAGAGAGTTATCAAGGAGACTAAAAAAATCTGTAATAACTTTTTTAATAATTATTAAACATTTTAAGCTTCAAAATAATACTTTTTTAATATCTAGGTTTATTGTTATACTTAGTCATAGCGGAAATAACAGAAGAGCAGACGTTTTTTATCGACAAATGGAATATAACGGTTTCTGTATCAGTTATAAATAAATTATTAAAAATAAACTACGTGCAAAGGTTATCTGGACGGTCGTTATCTTGATGTCGATTACTTTATGTTCCATTTAGTAAAGTATGACTGTCATATAGACAGCTTGCATACCACCATTGTACGGTGATGGTACTATGCTAGTAATCTTCAAGCACCAACATCATCGCTCAGAATCTGATCAAAAGGCTATTAAATCAAAAAGGCTGCAGGTTTTCATTATAATGTAGCCTCCAAGAAATTTTATATATTTTTTATAAAAAGAAATATATATACTTAAATTTAATTAAAAATTTTAATAACATAAAATAACCCATGACCTAAAGATAATTTAATAAACTTGGTTATAAGTAATATTTTTTAGTCTTTCGATTATAATGTTTCTTAATATATTTGAGTTAAATTCCATTTACTTGTTAAAACTATATCTTTTTTAAATAGGAAAAGACAGCACATTATCTTTTCTCTTGGTTGTTCGGTAGCTACAAAAGAACTAGAAAAAAAATCGAACCGTGCAAATTAAGATACCTTCCTCAAATTATTATGATCGAATTTGGACCACTACAGCAGTACAGAAATTGATTATCGATCGAAAAATACTTTAAATATTCAATTACTAATAATAATGAACCAAAAAGCTATTTCCATAAATAGCAACGGCATAAACACAATGAGGAAAAACAAAGGTTATATCGTTGGGCGGGTCACGTGATGATTTTAATTTCCGAAATAGGTACGTCACTACGCTACGCGCCACACTAATAGATGGCGCTAGAGTTGCGAGCTTCCAAATATTATTCTCGTATTATTTGAAATGGATAATAGGTATTTAATTTAAAGTACATTATCATAATTATGATATACAAATACAATAAATAAATAACTTGTTAAGGGGGGTGATTTAGAAATGTTGTTTTCTTCTTTCGATGATGATGAAAGAAAGAGATAAATTTGTTTTAACTAAATACTTACAAAACAAAATCTATAAGTAAGGCCGTAGATGTAACCTTAAACAGCGAATAAAGATATCGCTGCAAGAACACAGGTGTGGAGCCTTAAGACTCGTACAACCTGAACAGTCCTCATAAGTCATCACTCTCATCTTTTATAATAACCACATCACGTAAAAACATACGACACTTGCTCTTTTATCTTTTTACAATTTCAATAATAATAGTAAATTAAGAATACAGAAAGAAACAAACATTTCAATTAACATTTAGCACTTCTCAACTTGTTTAAATAATAAATATTTCATAATAAAAAAAAACGAATTATAGTTCGTGGAAGTGTATTTGATGTTTTTATCGCGATATCGATAAAACGAGACGCAGATGTTTATACGTGTAATTGTAAAAAATATTAATTAACAAACTACATGAATGTAATTAACGTGGCTCTATATTACGGTATTGGGTACCGTTCGCAATTGTGAATAAATGGTAGGATTTCCTGGAACTGATGCTGTCTGGTGTCGTGTCGCTTTTTGTCATACTCTCGTATTTAACAAATATGATGACATACAAAAATGGAACGTTAAATTACTGCTTATGTAAATATTGATCGTAGCTATTAAATTAATTTATTTTAACTATTTTTTTATAGCATCGCTAGGCGGACTACCATATGGGTCACCTGATGGTAAGTAGTGACTAACGCCAATAGATATTGGCATTGTAAGAGAAGCTAACCATAGCTTACATCTCCAATGCGTCGTTATGTCCCTTGTGCTTGTAAATACACTGGCTCACTCACCTAACAACAATACCAAATAATGCTGTTTTGCGGTAGAATATATTTTAATGAGTCGGTGGCACCTACCCAGACGAGCTTGCACAAAGATCTACCACCAAGAGAATGTAACTAGTAAGTGTTTGTTTTTTAAATATATAATTATGTATTAAGTAAAATAATTTAAATTATTTTATTTATAATTTTTTGTAATTTATTCCATCTAATCGATTCGAATATAATACTTTAAATATTCCACAAAATGGCGGATGCACACGTGGCAGAATATTCTGAGATTATTAGGCTCTACACACACTGTAACTACAGGCCAGGTAACATCTTAGTTCCCAGGGCTGGTTGCATTAATATTTCTTTCGGCGCCAATTTACATATATGGGCGCTGGTGACAAAAAATACCTTAACCTATTTGCATTCTATATTTAAATACATTCAGTGGCGAATCAATAAGCGGTAAAGAGCGCCACACACGGACATACCAACTTTTAATCTATTCAAACAATTGAAATGGCGCATTATGCGAGTTTCGAATTCGAACAATGAGTAAGCGTTTAAACGCGCCAAGTGGGCTATCTCAACCTTTCAGCGCGCTCTGTGAAGTTGCGGGGATTTTTTATACCACCGTGTGTCGTGTCGTTTATGGGTAACTTTTATCGTTGTATAGATTTTTAATGAATACTCATAATGGACGAAGAGCGAGTCAACATATATTTACTTGTAATATTTTATTGAAAAGGACAAAGCATTTCAAAAAAACGCAACCCGACTTTTTCGTTTACGACTTACTGTATTTTATTCTTAACCGCACTGCAACTTACCTGTAAAAAAATAAATTAATTACTTACAAAAAATAGTAATTTATTATTACTTAAACTTGATAATATTATTTAGGTGTTTTTATTTATATAATCTTGATTATCACAACGACATGTTTATGTATGATGGCTGATGGGGTGTTATTTAATTATTGATTTTTGGATATAAGACGTAGACTTGACTACCTGATCCGGAGTTACCTTCGCCCATAACTACTGCAATAAGTATCATCCTGTCAATATCAATCCATGAGAACTTGGCATTGTAAGTAATGTTAACCATCGCTTACATCGTGCCACCAACCTTGGGAACTAAGATGTTATGTCCCTTTTTCCTGTAATTACACTGACTGAAGGGTGAGTACCCTTCAAACTGGAACACAACCATAGTAAGTACT
This sequence comes from Nymphalis c-album, assembly GCA_963151315.1. Taxonomy (NCBI): domain Eukaryota; kingdom Metazoa; phylum Arthropoda; class Insecta; order Lepidoptera; family Nymphalidae; genus Nymphalis; species Nymphalis c-album. The sequence goes on along the minus strand of OY720590.1, from coordinate 12,675,600 downwards.
GCTGTTTTGCGGTAGAATATCCGATGAGTGGAAGGTACCTACTCAGACGAGCTTGCACAAAGCTCTACCATCAAGTACACGTTTGTATCAACAGTTACAAACGTGTAGCGGTTGATAAGTTAAACAATGCTGTGTCTTCTTCTTTTGAATATCAAATCAATAATAACAGAAAGAGAGATATCACTGTTTAATTAAACAACCATTTATTTATCTCTTTCTGTTATCATGGATTTCACATTCGAAAGAAAAGGATAGTTTATATGATGACATGATGGACTTTATTAACCATACATTATAAAAAAAAACATCAATATACTTTTTAAGGTGTTTAGTAATTCAAGTTGTGTTTGGTATAATGTAACAAATGTTAACGAATGTGTTTAAATTAATATATAAGCTTGTAAATTGTAATCTATATACATAGAATAAATGGGGTGGTGGACGAATCGATATTTTTAATAATACAAATTAAATATACATATGGACATTAAAAAAAATCTATGAAATATGAATGCATGGAATATTGCAAATATTACAATTAACTTTCAAACAAAACTGCTTTATAAATCAATAATACAACTTGGTATTCAATATATATAACGAAACCTCTATGTGTTAGATGAAATTCTACTACATCGTTATCCATCAACCCACATTGGAGACTGGTGGAATAAGCTCTAAACCTTATCCTAAGGTAAGGAAGCTTTAGCCAAACAATAGTTAATAAGGTAGGTTATGTTTGCTTATATATATATTTTTCAAATTTCCGTTTTCAAGATCTTTTATTTTAGAGAAAAATGCTAATTACCACATTCAACCTTTAATTACGCAAAACATTAACAAAAAATGCACAAGCATTAAGGAATGAATTATTTTTAGTACGGGAGACATTTTTCCAATTAACTTAATGATATTTTTTTCACTTCACCCTAATTATTAATATTTATGGAGCTAATTTAATTATTTCGGGGCTATTTCAGTAAATCTATGCATTATACATGATAATAATACGTTTGAATCTGTTAACAGTCTTGCCTGCCTTATATTGAAAATTGAAAAACCCATGCCACCATAATCAGCCAGCCATCATCACGTCAAACAAAATGTCAACTCTTAGAAGAAATCATCTTCAAACCACCAGAGGTCACCGAAGATCTAAAGACAGTTAATCGCCATATTTGTTATGTATGTACTGAATTATAATAAATTATATGAAAACAATAAAATAAAATAACAATAATAAGAATCGTCTAGAACTATCATATAATATCAAATTCACTCTTTATTTTATATACACATTGAAAGATGAAAAAAACTACCAGCCTCAGAACGCTACGCTTATGTAAATATTTATAATCATTTTTAAAACATAGCTATTAAAAAAGCTATTACTAAATAAAATTCACGATTACAATTAAACCTTTTCCGTATATATTAAGGCTTTTTCTGTCAACATAACACAGCTGCTTAAAATTCTCCGTGACGTTTCCCGCGCGATTTGTAAACATGGCGTCGCTTCCGGTAAGGCCACGGCGGAAATTCGATGCCCGTCTTTCTGGAGGGCTCCGAGATTATATACGATGGGAAAACAACAAGTTATTTGATGAGATTTCAAAATAAATAAATGATGGAACGAAAGTGTGTTTAGTTTATTCGATGTTATTTATTAAAGTCCAGAACATTAAATTCACACTTGTCACATAAAGAGCCTTAAATTTAAAACGAAACTGCGAAACAAGGCTACTTATATTATAATACTATATACTAAATACTTCTCCAGGATGCGCTACATCTTCTTGTATATGTTTATGTATAAAGGTATTGCATATATGCCTTATTTGCGTGTTATAGAGTATGTATTACAATCTTAAAAATGTTATCTTATTTTAACATTTACTGCATAACAAAACTGAACGAGATTAGCTGAGGCTACGATCTTTTCACCAAATTGAAAATCATAATATTGAACTTATTTTATGATTTGTCTGTGGTCTTTTTTGGTGAATATAGTTCCTTATTATTATGATTATTATGACCGTAGCTAATAATGTCTATTTATTTGTTAGTATAGAATATCGTAAAGTCTTTAACATTGCTAAACGAAGGATACGTACATTTATTGTAACGTGTTTCATGTTTGAATGGTTGTTGGCAAGGCTTCTGATCTTCCTATACAATAGCGCTCAAGTCATATTTCAAATTTTAAAGAGGCAGAGGTCATCGCCTAGTCTACAATAATATACAGGCTAATTATAGAACACAAATAAAAAAGAAACAACAAAATAATTATTAAAACAAATATCATAATGAAGTGATCAAGCATTGTTTGGTAATTTAAGTTAAACACGCGAGAATTATGATCCAAATACCCATGCTTCTATATAAATGAGAAACTTTCTATGTTTCACTGTTATTTTTTAACGTTATAATAGAAGATTTCCAACATCATCCTTACGATAAATATGGATCAGTCTTTATCGGTATTAGCTTTCATGAGTTAATAAAGATATTACAAAAGACAAAAATTACAATATGATTTTTGAATAAAAACAAGTCTAACGAAATGTATGTTTGTTAGAAATGTCATTGTCATATGTGACATGACAGAAGACTATGCCACAGATTAGGATAAATAAAATATATTTCTATTCAATTACCTAATTTTAAAAAAGTACTGCATTTATTATAATCCGTTCATTTTTTGATGTCTCTTACGTCGAATAAGATCATATGTCGTGTTGATGTGTTTTTCCATCATGTAATGATACCAGGCCGGCAAGTTACGTATTTCGAAATACGTTTTTCAGCAATATAATTTATGTAATTTAATACGAAATAATATAAAGATAAGGAATATCATGATCTATGAAATATCTTACAAAATTCAATATAATAATTATATTAAATATTTATTGTAATTATTACAACACATATAAATGTAAAATATAGATATATATACCTATTATAATACGTTTCATAATATCATGAACTGAAAATATTCAAATAAGATTTTTATCCATCAATAAATGATACGTAAATATTTATGATCATTTTATTTTTCGTACAGTTTTTTATCCTTTCTCGTCTTTTCTTGTAAAAATATTCTAAGGTATTTTTGTACATAATACCCATCGTTATAATATAAATCATCTGTCAATTATTTTCGACGCCGTCAATCGGTTAGAGTGCAAAAGAGTGAAAAATGAAAGATTATGTGCAAATCTGTAATTTATATGCGTTGCCGCGGGCTGAACCCACGCTCTTCAATCAGGGTTGCCAGTTTTGCAGCGTATAAAAAAGGCATTAGATAAAAAATCAAAGAGTTCTACAATTATTTAGTCACATTAAGTAACTTTTACATTATTTTCTTTAATAATATAAATTAAGCAATTTAAAGCACTGGCAAACATATCTGGCATATTTTTTTCCGTTTGAACGAAATAAACACTAAAATAAAACAGCGTTCCAATTAATAATAATGAAACTAAATATATTGCTCAATCAAATATATATTATATAAGTTTTATTTGATTTTATTCTTTTTTACTATGAGATTAGGCTTAAACTCACAAACATAATTTATTTTTAACTTATAACGCTATACTCTGCCTTGTAATATTGTCACAATATCTAATACAATAGTGGCAGCCCTAGTGATTTGAACCTAATTTATTTCTTAATAGCAACCCTTGTTCGTCTCGTCCCGGCGTTAATTTGTTTATACAATGAATCTCCCTTATTGATAAGTGGCGAACCAATTTTAATATTTTACATTATTGCTTAAATTTATACTTATATAAAACTTTTTCAAATTACCGTTTTCGGGAACATCACTAGAGTACTGCTTGTAAGATATTTACCTAACGTTTATTTATAAGTGTTTATTTCACTTATTTCTTATGTACTTTTGTAAGTAAATAAAAAAAAATCAAGATTCCTTCATGTGATCAATTTTTTGTGTTTGTCTTTTTGTGTTTCTTTATATATATATTAATAATAATATCCTGGGACATTATTCACACACGGCCATCTCATCCCAAACTAACCAGAGCTCGTACTATGGAACACAGACAACTGACATAATACATAATATACTAGTTTTCTTTTGTAAATACATACTTATATAGATATATTTAAACTCGCATAGGTACTATCGCAAGCTTAATTCAATTCTTGTTAACAGTAATAATGCAAAAAAATATAAGCAGTAGCAATTCCCAATTCAACGTTGCCTTGCCTGTTGACAGTTTAATATTCCCCCATAGAATCGTAATTTAATTTAAAGGGAAAATAATGCGAGCATTCATGTCACCACTACGTCATCGTTAATTATTTAAAAATTATACTTCGTTTTCCCGTAAAAATGTCACTAATATGTTCTACTACGATCAGATCGTAATAATAATCTATACAGGATGTAACAAACGATATATATAACACGATACCTAATAACCACTTCACGGGTCGGACACGAGTTTTGTTACACTCTGTATATATGTATAAATGAATCTCTATTTCCCTTGGTCATCGCATCACGCGAGAACGGATGGAACAATTTCGCTAATTCTTTTTTTGTTGTGTTCGTTATTCTCTGGAGAAGGTTCTTATGAAAGAAAAAAATAGGAAATTTAAGCGGAACATTAGAAATATATAAGAAAAATTAATAGCAAACACTATGTTTTTGAATAATATATTTTTATTAATTATACCAATTCGAATTCAATATTCAAAGTTAAGACAGGACAACGTCTGTCGGGTTAGGTAGTAATAATAAATAACTTTATTGCAGACTCAGAAAAAAAAAACAAGACAAATACAAATAAGGAAGAAAAAAAAGGTAAAAGCTTCGGGATAGTCAGGCTACATAAAAACAATTGTTTATTCACTATATTATAAGTGATGAATGCAAGGGACGGTCTTATCACTCAAGTAGTGATCTCTTCCAGACAGACATGCAGGGTGCATTAAGATACTAGCAGGACATACATATATATAAATATACATTCATAACTAATAGTATAAATGCAAAAGTTTGTCTTTGTTTGCTTACAAATTTTGATTTCATCATGACTAAATGTTCCGTATACGTTGTCAGGGATGTAAAAAACAGGGTATGTGACATTTGCCCTCCCTCCAAACGCGGACAAAGCTGCGGGGTTAAACTAGTTGAATATAATTTCCTTGATAACACTGGTCCCTAAAATTTGCACTTTTTTTCACCTTCTACAATGTATGTAGAATCTACACTTAACACCTGTTGCTAACATCGACTTGATCGATCTTATGAAAGCGAAAATTACACAAAAAACTAATTAAACAAAGAACAAACAGATATAGCTTAAGATATATTTCGCGCGATCCCACGAAAGATTGCCCTTGTATAGCACAAGTTACTATTGTTAGGCTCAGTGTTTGAGCTCTACATAAGTTCTAGATATTTTTATTATAAGGTAATGTGTGCAATATTTCAAACATTTCTTTTTTATTGAATAATTTAGCTACAATTTATTGCCAGCCCTATTCCACGGCACACCATTATTACTTAATAGCGTTTCCGTCGGTACGGAGATAATTTGTTTGTTCTAGAAATCTATAACCGAAGCTTACGTAAATTTTCATCATCTATAGACTAATATAAATCAATTGCATAGAAACACATTGATAGAAACATTGAAGGTAACCACAGTCTACACACAGATGCACACTTGTTACACCACCCTATCCTCTCATATATTTATGGTGTGTATAAATAATGTGGTATTTATGATAAATTCGGTAATTTTTAATTCATTTTACTACCTTTTTTATAACATAGGTAGACCTGGCATATGGGCCACCTGATGGTGAGTGGTCACCAACGCCCATAGACATTGGCATTGTAAGAGATGTTTACCATCGCCTACATCGCCAATACGCCACCAACCTTGTGAACTAAGATGTTATATCTCTTAAGCATGTAATTACACTGGCTCACTCTTCAAGCCGAAACAACAATAGCAAGTACTGCTGTTTGTGGGTGGTACCTACCCAGACGAGCTCGCACAAAGCTCTACCACCGAGTAAAGTGTATACCATAACAAATATCGACCTTACTTATGAAATTCGCTTAGAGACCGTTTTGAAATATCAGAAAGTTATATGCGACGTTGACCATAATAATTAAAACATTTCATGAATACACCATAAGAGTATATCATCCTAACTGGATTGGCAACATTTCACGGGTGAGTAACGAAGTGAGTTCTTACAGAGTAGCGATATGGATAACGCTCTATCCGTCATTATTGTTTTTACACTTGAAAGATGAAAACTTGACGTCGTTGGACTGACGTTTATAAGTAAGACAAAATGTAAATGTGATGTAGTAAATGTACTACTCGCCAGAAAAGGAAAAAATGTACTACTGTTAAGCAGTCACTAATATGCAAAAACACAAGAGTTCAGAGCCTAGTTGTTTCTTTTTATCAACTTAATTTTATTCTGTGATATCTATTCAAGATATTTCAAAGAAAAATCAATACAAAAAAAATTGCAAATATGAGTGGATAATGTTTTCTTCGAATTTTCAAAAATGATTTTTGTCGTATTTCGAAAATAAGGAAATTCTATAAATTATACATTTTCATATTGTATTATACAATCGCGCTTTGCTTAGTTGCTCAGTGTCAATGTCTATAAGAGGCGAGAGGCGGATCGGTCCGCCTCCGATGACGTAGACAACTCGTTCTACAGCTAAGCTTGTCTAGTTCCGACCATATTGTACATTTATCCACTGTGTATCGAATGTTAATTACCTCCTTTTGTTAATTTATTAAGTACTGTATTGCTATTATAATATTATACTTGTAAAAAAAAGTTATCTTTTAAAAGTAAACTTACAGTTCATCGTTATCAATATTAAAAAAAAAACTGAAAATATTGAATGTACTAAGGGTTATTTTTAATACGGCAAGACTGAAGCACAGGTATCACTTAATTATGCCATCATAACAGAAATGCATAAAAATTAACACATTATAAAACGAAAATGCAATCATAAATAATTTAATATAAATGGTATTGATTGTTAATATAATTTTTAATCTGTTTGTTTTGAGGAAGTCGGTCATAGTTGACGTCGTTTGTATTTATGGTAGTGAGGATAAATGACAATGGAGAACGGAACAAAGTGTCATGATGACGTATCACGTCAGATTTAATAGATCTAACCAAGAAAATTAACGATATGTCCATTGTCCGCGCTTTTTACAATGATCTGATATATCATTGTGATTTATTCAACGACAATTATATACGATTTCGAAACCGTAAAAACCACAATGTACTGTATTTCACAAATAACTTAAAGTAACGATATGAAGAGGAAAATACGAAACAATATAATTATAACAAACAATTGCTAAATCCAGAATATTATAATCGATATCTATAATAATATTATTATGCATTGTTTGTTAGTTTGTATGTCGCTTGACGTTTAACTGTGCAATGCTTTTTTTAAGGATAACCTGTTTGGTTGTATCAATCATTGGGGGAAAGTCGCGGGAAGACGTTGGCAGCGGGCAAGACTGGCAAAAATGGAAATACTTGGGGGAGGCCTTTGTCCAGCAGTGGACGTCTTTTGGCTGACATGATGATGATGATGATCCTAACGAGACCTGACTTAACAAGAAAGCTAAAGACATTTATTATCTGTTTCAAATTAAAAAAAAAATGTTTATAGTTTTGATATATGCATTTTCGTTGGTCAACGTTAGAGATTAGCATATAGCAAGCTCATTCATAAAAAATATATAACTTGTAAATAGGATCGAATATTTACATATTTATATAGGTACTTGCCATCAAAAAAATAATTTTATGAGTAGAAGGTATCGGACTTTTTCGATTTTTTTTCATACACATATTTGCACAGTGCTTTATAATTATATAATACCTTTACATTTTATATACATTGCATATATAATAACGACGACAAAAAAATCATCTGAATGGTAAATTGATATAAAACATTGACCAATTGAACGCGTTTATTTAACAAACAAACGAAAACGCGTTCCAAACCCTAGCTCTTAATAAACTGTAATTAGAACAGTATATCGATTGTTTTGTAACAAGGAAACACGAGTTACAAAGATATCATTGTATTGTTGAAATCATTTAAATAAAACACAGATACACTCGTGTTGAGGAAAACGGACCGACATTTCAAAATTATTTTCATGTATTAATTAACAGAACATGTAATTCACGCTTGCCACGATAATAGTTAAAAAAAAACTGCTAAGCGCGGCTATTTAAAAAATACGAGCCCGCCAGACTTCGTCCATGTTGAATTAAATCTATATTAGTAGATATTACGTAAGTGTAATTTATTTTGAAACTTACTCATCACAGGAACGTCTTAGGTCTCTTAGAGCTCCGTGAGCGGTGGCTTATCGTACATTCGATCAATATGATGAAACATCTCTTGAAAAAGTTGGCCCGGTTTTTTCTCATTATTCTTATAGGTAGACACACTGTCATGTAGGCCATCTTATGATATGTGTTTAGCACCCATAGAAATCAACACTTTAAAGAAATATTAACCATCCCTTCCATCACCAATGCATGACCAATCTTGGGTACTAACATGTTATGTCTCTCGTGCCTGAAGATACATTGACTAACTCAACAACACTAAGTACGGCTGTTTGGCGGTATTATATGTGATGAGTAGGTGTGATCCCAGACGAATTTGCACAAAACCCCTCTAAAGTTAAATCAAATGATTTAACTGATAAATAAGCATTTACCTTAAAAATTAACCAGTTTTCCTGTTTTGTATTCCAAATACATATTGAACTATGTATTCTTTTTTTTATTGTATAGGTAGGCGGACGAGCGTATGGGCCACCTGATAGTAAGTGGTCACCAACGCCCATAGACAATGGCATTGTAAGAAATGTTAACCATAGCTTGCATCGCCAATGCGCCAACACCAACCTTGGGAACTAAGATGTAACGTCCCTTGTGGCTCATTACACTGGCTCACTCACCCTTCAAACCGGAACACAGCAATACAAAGTACTGCTGTTTTGCGGCAGAATATCTGATGAGTGGGTGGTACCTACCCAGACGAGCTTGCACAAACCTCTACCACCAAGTACTCGCTTATATATGGATTTAAAATTACGAAAAAAGAACAGCATATCGTTATTATCAGTTGGGTTTATCCCAATAAGATTAAGGTTCAAATTCGCATGCATTACAAAAGTTCGGTTTAATAATTATCACAAGCTTGCGATAATACGAGCTAATTAATTGTAGTTATGATTTGTTCCATCCTTTTGCTAATTTAATTTACCATCATTTGTATTAAGATAATGTAATAGTTTGCTTCTCTTTTCTTCATTTTAAGTAATAAGTTTATATCAATCGATTTATGCAATAAAAAAATAAAAGAAACGGGTTTCAAGAGATTTTTAATATAAAAGTTGTTTCCTTACATCACGAATACACCAACCTTAGCAACCAAGACGTTACGATGTGCCTGAGCCCTGAAGTTACAATGAATTGCCCTTCAAATCGAAACACAAGATTTTTAGGGAACATGAGATGATATAATTAGTATATTGTGTAGCACTTAATTGTGATTATGATGATTGATTCATCAATTGAGAGGCAATCAATGATATGGAGGATATTGCAATAAAATAACTAACTAATAATAAACCAACAAGAGATGAATAGCATCAGCGACGAAGAATTTTAATAAAATTTTATCGTATCGTTAACAGCTTCAAAACTGTACAATGTCTTCATACAGCATGAAGGAGACATCACGATCATAAATCGTTACGATTTCGTCTTAAGTCATTCCATCAAAACCCCGACGCGAACCCGCTCGAAATAAACCTTCGCATCGACAACGTTCCCACTGATATATCGGACTCGTTATTTAGTTAACAGATCACCCATTGTTACTTAGGAGAGCCACGAAAAAAGCATGGGCGGGGCTGTAATCGTGCCTTGCATCTCCCCCGATGAAACAAGCTCCCTATCGAGATACATGCCTCCAACGAGACTGTGATACGACACGCGAATTCCGAACGAACCATTCAAGCAATAAAGTCAACATTCCAATAACAAAAACACAAGCAGCTTATTAAAGAAAATTAAATTTGCAGCCACGCGAAATCGACACGAAACCGCGAATGCAGAAGAACATCGAGAGCTTCGATCAAGGGAAATTAATCCTTAACGCTTCGAACACTGTTTCGATTGTGAATTGAAGTGTTCGGTGATCTCGTTATAACTAGCTTGCAAATTTATTTGCACTTGAAACCTTATGGTCCTGGACCCGCCATGTTTATATAGCAAAGGATATATAGAGGATTATAGATAAGAGGCGAGCGTATTTTCATTTTATTACCAAATTACCGATGGCGAGATTGCGGACCGTGAGGCGATTGTGGCGGCCCGTATCGGAAACATTTGCCAACAGGTAATTGTCTTATTTTGTTCAGTTCAGAAATTCCAACACTCGCGTGAAGCGTCGGCGCGCTCTTCGTTCGAAATCTCATTTCAATCCCTATTTGTTTTACGGGTTCGGAGCAAAGATCGTGGGGCCCTTTAGAGATTAAAAATTTTGGCAAATTATGTTTTATGGCCGAATAATGATCTGGGATCATTTTTTCCATAAGGAGTACGTGATGATAGCATCAGGTACTTAAAATGAAATGTGATGAAAATTAAAAAACTTAAAAATAAGTTAAATATAATTTTCAACCCTGTAATCAATAAATAAATTACAAAGATATAACTGAAATATGACCGAAATGCCGCACTCAAAAACCCACCAAAACAGCCAATAAATTTAATCGTATTTACACGCCAGGTCACGACTGTAAAACAAACAGCTATAGAATAGAATAAAATTAATTACGAACGCGTCTATCTGCGCGGGCGCATCGACACGACCTTTTCGCTAGCAAATCATAGGAAACTGATCGAGGGCTCAACAATCACATAACTCAGACGTTACTCCCATCACCTCGGCAACCTAACTTCCCACCTAATATTACAAAGGTGAAATCGACTCTGTTTGTTTGTTTAGATTTTAAGTTCAGTTTCATGTTTCTATGATTGTAAAAAAATAGTTATTTATACGATTCTAATCTTAAATATATAATAAAATAAACATTAATTATGGCAAAATATATTTGCCTGCAATAGTAAATAACTATAAAATATTAACGCAAAATAAAGTCACGCGTGTGGTCGATATTTAAGATGGTGACCACGTCGAGCTTAATATCAAAATATTTCAAAAATATTTTGATCGTCTTATCATGTACGTGAAATAATATACCAAATGTCAACCGATCATATAAGTATCCAACAGACATGCAATTTTGATTATGGGTATGTAAGAATGACTGAAAATATTACTTTCAAATTTCCAACCAAAAATGCGATTTTATCTGCACCGTATATCCATTCCACACTATATTTATTATTAATATTTAATATCCACTAATCGTGTAAACACAGCCTTATATACTATACTATTTTTTTATAAACGTACAGTTTCTCATTATATAGGTACCTTTGTTTATAAATAATTGTTATATGTTTGTAAGTAATAAATTTCGATACCATTTAACCCAACATAAATACATGTTGTTGATACATTATTCTATTTTTATGGATAAGATTTTTATATTATCTAATTTGATGTAACTCACCGCTAGATGGCACTAGAGCACATCAATTTCTAAGCCGTTCAACCGATCGCCATGATAATTATCAATACACAATCATGTTGAAAAACTATCAGGTTTTATTAGTCTATACTAATATTATAAAACTATGTATGCGAAAGTAGTAGAACTATGTATGTGTCTGTCTGTTACACTTTAATGGCTAAACCACTGAATGGATTTGATTAAATGTTTTTTGTAACACTTAAATCATCCTTGGGAAAAATAGTTCTATATATAATTATGTATAATATTAAAGATATATTAATGATATTTGGAATTAACTGATTGTAACACAGTTTCAAAACATTTCCATATCGACATAAGCTATTAAGAATTTCATATTTTAATTGTCCACTAGATGTAGATAAAGCCCACTAACGACATAGATATTAAAATGTGATAACGTAAAAATTCTCGCCTGTCCGTTTGTAAAGAAAAAAATAATATGTTATTAAAATAACATAAATCTTCATATCTCATGTACCATCGGACGTCCATTTGGACGGTCGGGCTGATCTATGAAATCTATCGGATTGGTAAATATGTGACCGCCTTTAAAATTTTTAGTGTTCCGTATATAAATCATGGCATTAAACACATATGGTTGCTTATAAAAGTTAAAAAAAACAGTTTGTAAATGTCCCTCTGCTGGGCTTAGAGTTCTTAATGAGCTCTCCTTTTTGAGGAAGTTTGGAGCTTACTCCGCAGATTATAAATTCACCGCCAAGCACGGTATGAATGACAAACACAAATTAAGTACATGAACATTTAGTTTTGCCTGTCTGTGTTTGAATTGAATCATTAAGAGATATGACTTATAACCACTGGGCCATCATGGCTTGGCTGGTTGCTTTTACTCTCCAAGTATTTATATGAAATAATAATGTTATATAGGTACGATTTCCACGGTACAGCCTACCTACCTACATCTCAGTTTCTTTACGAGATTACTCAATTTCTTCCGTCACCTTAGATAACTATGTGACTCATGCTTTTACTATTCACTATAACACTCAAAATCCGTCAAACAGACAGACAAAAAACCAAAAAAAAATTCGTTTAGTTAAAAGTTTTCGTATCCGTCATTGGATCCCTAAAACTATGACACTATAGCAGGCTACTGTTATTTTAAATACACAAAATAACATTCATGCTTTTAAAATGAAAACAAACAAAAACAAACCTTATCACTTTAATAATAGAGTACATAATACAACGATCGTTAACGAAATTGGAACATTAGTTTGACATCCGGCGCGCGCGCACCGTAACGTCGATTACTCGATAATTTTCCTAGATAATATCATTTTTGACAACACAAGTCGTTTATAAACACGTGATGGGTTTCGAAATGTGACTAAAAACATTATGATGGGGTTTTGATGAAATGGATAAGTATATAAATGGGCTATTAACGTATGAATCGATGTGTATACTAAAGTACTTGACACGTTTGTAACAGATTAAAAAAACTAAATATTATGTTAATATCAACGCCTTGTTTCATATAATTGCTGTCGTTTCGATGAATATATTATTACTTTGAGGTAATTGTTCGTTATAATTTTTCTTGGCATTTATGATATGTGACAGGTGACATGTAGTTATCACTTACCAGCAGTTATTGAATAATACTTTGTATGCTAGTGACAGTTTAAACGGCGAGTGAGCCAGTGTATTTATAATACGTCATAGCTTAGATAGGCAACGTATTACCGGTGGAAGTATCAGTTAATTTTTGTTAAATTTATTAGTTTTTTGGGCGGTGGTGAATGCTTACCAGCAATTCAAAGATAGAATAATTAATGTGTGTCTAGTGCTACCTAGAAGAGTGCAAGAATACAGATAATAAAAAAATGTAGAAGTAGATTATACATGTACAATTGTATACACATATTTGTATTGTTAACAATTGGCACACGAATTTCTAAGATAATAAACAGCCACGCCATATTTCACTAATGTTAAACTGTGTCGTATCAGCAAGAATTGTGTACACCTTATATAGAGTTACTGCTTTTTGTTACAAGCGATTCTATCTAGCATACAAAATAAGCACGGTTTAAACAATAGTGCGTAGGAGATTATACGTATCTTGTTTGGGAATGCGTTTTCTAGATAGGCTTAAAATTTGGTGAAAGAGATAAACGCCATATTTTTTATTTTAATAACATTAATATATTTTTTTAAGATTTTTCGATGGTTTTTGAGTTTTTCTTTAACGCTAAGTTGGTCTTGATTGTTTTCAATAAATTATTTCGTTTTTATTTTAATATAGAGATATGACTTTAAATAAATAAAATAAAATAAAAAATGACAGTGAGAGTTTACTTTCGAGTCCAATTGTTTTGTTTTAAATTACACGTTTCGATAACTTCGAAACTCATTACGTTAATATATTTTTATCTGTGCTATTGCATCATTCGTTATCTGAAAATATTTATACAATTACTAAATATATTTTGTAATTTAAATTGTAATGGATGTATAGTGCAATACCTTTGCCTTTCGCGAGGCGTAACACTTGAACAAAAAAAAATGTCAATGAAACGTTTTAAACTTTCTTCGTAATAATTTTATAATCAATGCAGACTATAGATATTTATTAAATACAAAAAATAATTAGTCATTATAACAACTATTACAGTTAGATGCTTAGAGTAGAAAGTGTGTATTACACATACGTATAATTAAACTGAAACAGCTTGTAGCAAGTATCTTATCTTTCCATCGGACCATTAACGTAGCACACAAAAAACACACAAACATACATTATAATCCAAATAAAACAACGTTATGTAAATCTATCGACACACGGCTGTTTAGTTCTGACAACCTTTAACGTCCACAATTAAGCCTAAATTCCGATCCTAAATAATTTATTAATAAAATAATTAAGAGTATATTTAACTAATTTTATAATTTAGACAATTAAGAGTAGAGAGAATTGATGTTATATATTCTTGTTTTATTGATTTTAAAGGAGATTAAAACGTAATTAAAATTCAGAAGCTTAAACTTGAATTCAACAAAATAGTTATACCTCGATACAGTCTTATTTCATTTTTAAATTCAATAAGTAATGTGTCGATTTTCTATCAACAAATAAAATAAAATAAGATGGATGCCGGCTCCCGAAAGCTCGCGTCGGTATGTTCGTGTGTCAGTTCCCATTATCTCCCGATCTAAAACGCTCTACAATCGCACGATCTTAGTCACCGTGGCCATACACAGTCTGTCAAAACAAATGACTGTCCCAACACAATACCCATACAAAAAATAACATACTTCTTACGCGTGCAATCAAAAATATTTCATATAGCCGAATAAATAAAGTGCAGAATCGATTAAGCTTGATATCATAGATGAATCAATTGAAGTGTCAAAATCAAAACCACGAAACTGATCTCAAACCATCGACAATTAGAGAATAAATTCGAATGCAATGTCTGTTTGAATTTGACACACCATACGCGCCGCGAGCGTAATGTATCGAGTGGAACAATCGAGTTTAGTGCGAGAAAATAAACGAAATCGATTGTATCGATTCACGAGAATCGAGAGTTGTTAAACTTGTTAACAATTGACGCCTGTTCTGTAGTTTATGTTTGAGATGAAATGGATCGCGAGGCCGTAGGTCGAGACGAAATGTCACTTTATTGCATTTTTTACTCTTCCCCAAAGAAGTTAGGGTTGAAATTTATTTAACGAGTACTCACAATGCGCTGAGCGAGATCGGACAGGTGATTGGGTTACGTACATCGTACCTTAGACAGGGGTTGTACTGCATTAAATCAAAAGTGTACATTAACAAAGTTCGATGTACATTGTGGAGTCTCTTTAGAACGATATTCGTTTAGATAATAGTCGTGGAGCAATGTATTTTATGTGCGTTAGAGGTGTGAATTATTTCTTACACACTGAACAAATAAATTGTTTCTCCGTGCTTTATTTCAAATATATTTTATTGCTGATAAATTGTTAAAAGTTAATTTATAAATAAATCTGGCAATAGAATCATTACAAGTCTTTCTTTATGTCATAAAGTTCTTAAGATGATACCAGACTTTAGTAATTACCAAAATGTATTTGTAGCTACATACATAATTAGATTATCTTTATAAGAACTAGTAGCAAATTCTTGTCGAAAACTTAGTATAATAAACCTAGCAGAATAAGTGTTAATAAGTAGAGAATAGCCGAGATGACTAAGTGGTACAAATGCGTGAATCTTATCAGATGATCATGGGTTCAAACACAAAATCATCTCGTGCTTGACGGCGAAGGAAAACATCGTAAGGAAACCGCATGCGTCAAATTTCACTGAAATTCTGTCACATTACCACACCGCATTGGAGCAGTGTCGTGGAAGAAGTTCCAAACGTTCTCCTCAAAAGTGGAGAAGAGGCCTTAGCCCCGCTGTGGGACATTCACAGGCTGTTACTGCAAGTAGAGGATCGGTTTTATGGTTATTCCATTATGATGCTTCAACGCGTGTTTGGGGATACACATCTGACAGAATAAGATCAAACATATAACAGGATCCCTAACGACGTTTCCCTTCACCGCTGAATAGATTAATCACAAGATCAAAAGACCACAGGATCAAAATACATTATTATATTTATTTTTCACGTAAATCCCGTAACGAATACATTTATCCTTTGTTTAATGAATTATATGACAAAAAATATGAACATTTCAATTTAGTAGTGATAAAGTAACAAAATATAAGCCATAGTTTAAAGTAATTCGATTAAACGAAAAAAAAACATAAATAATTAAAAAAGCAAAAAATTAAATGCATACATGCTGTTTTTTAGCATTTTGTCGAATGTACGTAGGTACGATTTCCAATTACAAAAAACGTATTGTAACGTAACTTAAAAATTTTAATGAAAACGCACAGAAAGCAGCATTTCTCAAGTTTGATTATTGTATATTCTTTCTCTTAATTTTGTTATTTATTTCTACCTTCATTTATTTAAGTTGATGGTAATGTTAAAATAACAATTGCAGTATTTTATAAGTGTAGTGTCATTTAATAGTATTGTTGTTAATGCCTATAAGGGTGTATTTCCTATTAGTCTTAATTTTTTCGGTTTTCAATTTCTTGAATATGCCGATGGACGATGATGTCTCTTATATCAATAAGTTAATAATACCTATAGCTTATAACGATTATATCGAGAGAAATATAAAGAAACTTTAAAAAATTTGAACATTAGTATTCATGTTTTTAAATTTATGAATTAATATATTATTGTGGTCTTAAAGAAAATAAATAAAAGACATACATACGAAATCATAAAGCAAAGTAAATATATTAAATACACGTGTCGTCGGACAATTCTGTTGATTATCTCATCTTGGCTTCAATTCCCAGTAGCACTCCGGTGGGCCATCAGTATTAACATATGTAATACGATATATACCGACCGTACATTCAAATACGTCACACTTATACAAAAGCACTTGAATGTATATTACTAGTTTCCGCCCGAGGCTTCTCCCACGTATAAGGGTGTGTCTAAGTACCCCATGTCCTTTTCTATACCCCTAACAACGTATATGCACAATTTCGTTTCGATCGGTTGATTAGTTAAGAAGTGAAAGAAACTCACTCACAACTCACTTACAAACTATACTCGGTGGTAGGTAGGGCTTTGTGCAAGCTAGGTACCACCCACTCATCAGATATTCTACCGCAAAACAGCAGTACTCGGTACTGTTGTGGTTCGGTTTGAAGGGTGAGTGAGGCAGTGTAATGAACTCTTCGAGCTGGGTCAATAAAAAGTTATTGGTTTTCTCTGTCAACAAATTCTCAGTGGCAGCCTGAAGATTTGAAGGTCTGCAATGTACCTCACAAAAGCACGTGAAACTGTTAATCATGTGCCTGAATTATTATATTTATTTTCAATTAACTTTCCATATTCTATATGTAAATAATATGTTTGTTAAATGAAAACAATAAATAAAATTGAAATTGCTTCATATAAGTTTATTTTATTATTTGCGAGTTACAGGCAAATTAAAAATAATTTCAATGTTTTATTTTTTTAAATCGAATAGGCACTACGTACGTACTCTAAAATGACAGATTCAGAAAAACTGATTTCCGCGACTGGACTGTTGATGCCGTGGATTATGCTAGTTCGGACTATAATTGGCCATGTATCTGTTCCATTAGGTACATTCAATGTAGATAATATAATAATATTAAAAGTAAATAAAGACCAGATAGGACAAGTAAATAAATAAAATTAGCCGATAACAAAATAATTGTATAATTCTTCTGGCATAATAATGACACGTTTGAAACACAAAATTAAATATTCGACTTCAGAGTCACATCATTGATGTTGGATAAATTGTATATCAAAGCTTGACCAATATTAAATTTTACAACTCCGATTTGATCAAGCATTTTGTGCATTATATTGCATTAAGTATAGGTCTATCTACCCGGCTCAGTATTTTACGCTCGCCTCCCGTCTGATGAAGCTTTGGTCATTTGGGCCAACAGCAATAATCAGTTCGAAAAAAGTATATTTAAGTGTTATAGTTAATAAAAAACTATCAAATGAATCTAGTGCCGCTTCTTAATCGAATAATTACCAAAACTCGCCTTTCCCCATTGTTGAGGTGATGTGGAACCTCGATAACAAATAAAACAAATAGCCCTAATTACTTTAGACGAGCAATTAACAAACTTCAATCTAATAGACAAATTGATTGTACAGTAAGACGGAGATAGCTTTACTTAACAAATTATAACACATACGTAAAGTAATGCGATCATGCCATAGAATTTTTTTTTTATTTACACTAGATTTGGTAGCGCAAAGGCTGATCTTTATTATGCCAAAAATTAACCTAATTGATTGCATTATTTATTGTATTAATAGTTATTATACTTATATATTCAACTTAAAAGCTAATATATTTCGTCAATAAAAAAAAACTGTTAAATATTTAAAGTAACACTTCATATTTTCGTGTAAACAAAAAATAACGCTGGTTTATGTGTATACATATAGAAGTATCCATTAAAACTTTATTTTAAGCTATTTAAATAATATTTAATCTTTTAAATACGAATAACTAGGATGTAAAATCACAGACCTTTTCAAAATGGGTCAATAAAAAAAACAATTAAAATTAAAAACATTTGTTAAAGTTAAGTTTTCACATACTTATCAAAAGCAGATAGGCTTTTCGTCTCACTATTACGATCAGGCTATTTAATTCCGTACAGGATACATAAAAACGCTCTAAATATTTTCTGTAGCTGACTGTACAGAAGTCAAGCGTAAGTAGACATAGTATAGGCATTATTTTTTCGATTATAGCCCCATTGTTTAATCACGGCCGCTAATAGTCTTGATACTATCTGCATATCTAACGGCTAATATTTCGCTGCTTGTGTAACGATTTATATTACAAATTTTGAAATGTAAGTATTTTATTATTGAACTGTAATTTGCATTTTAATAAATGTTTATTTCTATTTTTTTTTAATATTTATTTCTAATTGTTTGATATAGATTATTTAATTAATATATTCGATACCACTAATTGCGTCGATTGTTTAGAAGGTAATTTATGCGGTTGGAGATTTCGAGGTATTGATTCCATAATCAATCCTGTGTCTATACACAGTGATTCGGTTTTTATCTGTTGTGAAATTCTTCTAGAATATACCTTGAATACAAATAAGTGTCATTCTAAATTTAATTTGTAATACAACCGTTTTTATTTATAACTAGCCGCTTATCCCGACTCCTTATGATTCTATACTACTATTACTACTATTTAAACAAAGTTACTTCTCTCGTTTCACAACCCTTTAAAGCTGATATTTCCTAGAGTCACTTATTAACAGCTGCTTACTTTATAAAATAAACCTATGTTCCCAATTTTCAGCTTTCTAGACTCAGTAGATTTGCCTGTGCGTTAAAAGTCAGATAGGATATTTTAAAGTAAGATTAATGTACTTGGTGGTAGGGCTTTTTGCGAGCTCGACTGGGTAGGTATCACCCATTCATCAGATATTCTACAGCAAAACAGCAGTACTTGCTATTGTTGTGTTCCGGTATGAAGGGTGAATGAGCCAGTGTAATTACAGGCACAAGTTACTTCGCATTTTAGTTCCCATTATTGGTGGCGTATTGGCGATGTAAGCGATGTGACATTTCTCACAATGCCAATGTCTATGGGCGTTGTTGACCACTTACCATCAGGTGGCCCATTTGCTCGTCTGCCTACATATAAACTATAAAAAAAGAAGATCTACGTCTTATATAAGCAAGCGTTCGCCACCCACGTTATTCTATACCAATATTGACAATCGACAAAATTTAAACACAACCATCCAATGTCTCTCTCGAACGAAACCAGATCTATTTATCAATAGTCGGATAATTTTAAAACAGAGATTCATTAGCTTTATCTTATCTCTTAAAACGGTCTCCATTAGGCGTGCTATCTCGCCTTATCGCGTTCTTATCACTGCGAGATGAGCGAGACAGCGAATCGTTCCGCCATTTGGGACGTATGACGTACGAAATATTACTGTATTTATTTAAAAAATCATTATTTTAATGACGTTTCTTGTGTATTTTCCTTGTTTATTACGTTTTGTTTTGAGGTTTTGAGACTTTATCTTGATGTTCAGATGCGTTAGCTATTTTAATATGACATCGTCTCGTATATCGAACATGCTATATATCATTAGAAATATTACCGACAGTCAGTTCAGTTTACTTAATTCAATCAGTTTATTAAAAGGAATTATGATATAAAATAAATAAATGTAATGAGCAGTGATAAATCATTGAAAATCAAATACAACTTGTTGTAAATAAATAGAGTCAACATTTATTTATATAATATATACCAAGTTCATTTACATATATTATATGTAAGTATGTTAGGGAGAGAACTCTAAATAGGCCATAAGTACTTTTTACTATGTGGATTAGGTTAGTATTGCCTAAATTAAATTTTATTTTAAACGTGTTGCCAGTGATAAAAAGAAATTATCGAAAAAGAGTTAGAGAAGGATTTTGTTTTATAGATCGTAATTATTAAGTTTTAATTACATTTTACAGATATAATATAAGAAGTATTATTAGAACATAATAATGCAAGATTAATCATAGTTAAATATTAGATTATTATTTAACTATTAATAAAGTAAATAGCAACGATGCTTATGATTACTAAAACATTGTAAAATCCTAGTGAAGTGTTATGATTAAGTTTATATCAATATTTTAAAGTAAGATATATTCATATCGATGCATCTAATGAGTATCATGATCTTAATATTTTACAACATTCTGACACAGCAAAGCGATACTCAGAAACATAAGTAACACTTGCATTAATAACTAAGACACACACGTGGGACGAATGTTTGAAATTTGTCACGAATGTCTAAACTATTATGATAATTATGATAATGACGAGCCGGTTGGCGTGGTTGGTAATGGTAAGACAATTGCCTTACACGCCGCAGGTCGTGGGTTCAATTCCCACCCAGAACAGACATTTCTTTGCATGAACATGTCTGTTTGTCCTGTATATTGTTTATTTACAAAAAAAAAGTAGTATATGTAGTATATCAGTTGTCTGGTTTCCATAGTACATGCTCTGCTTAGTTTGGGATCAGATAGCCGTGTGTGAATAATGTCCCAGGATATTTATTATTTATAATGCCGTGACCACATGCTGTTATACTATGTGCTATGCCACGGATCTATTAGCTGATTTCTATCTCCAGATCCTGACATCCTGAGTTCTAACAAACTTTTTTTTTCAATAGAAGCATTGACTGTCGAAAATGAGTAACTATTGAGTTTTTTTATTTTCTCTCCCAGTAGTCTACATTACGTTATATCTTTAAATTTAATTTTGTATAATTCAAAAGTGTACACTAATGCTTAAAGAATAAAGTATATTTTAATTTGATGATAGATGACAACCTGATCCCTTTAAGAATTAAAGTACCCCATCTTGTCGTGGATGCATCATGAGATCATTGAGGAGTTGTAAGGAAAAGTATTTGTCTAGCACGTACGCGCATACAAATAAACTAGGATAATCGGAAACTAATGACGAAGTATAATAATATCTACATAAGATAGTAACACAGATTTAAATAGAATAACATTCAAACGAATTTGACCTTTATTGCATGTTAGATGTATCGTAGACTGACTAGACACAATATCACTTAATTCAAACAAACATTTTATAATATTATCTCATTCCATCCATATCAATATCAGTCAAAGCGAAGCCAGACATTTTGAACATTAATTGAATTTACAATCTATATTGGATGTAGTACACTGAATTGTTATCAGTTATCAGAAAACGTTATACTTCTAATAGGCGAGATCCGTTACAGATACAACAAAACTATCAAGTACCAAGTGTACATGCGTTTGCTATCCCTTTCCAACTTGTATGTTGTAACGAGAGAGAGCAGTATAGTAATATTCTTTTTAAATAATTTCATTACAACGCCATCTATTGACGAATTGATTTAATAACAATTCGATATTGAGTGATCTGGGGCACAATTCTACTAATAAATTGTGATATTATCCCAATCTTATGATTCGTGATCGTTTATTCATTAAACTATTCATTAATTTCATTATAGACTGTTGGCATAAAAGGTATCAATTAATTTTGGTTTTGACATAACGGTGTTAACATCATATCGGTTTGGTTGCGATCCGAATAAATACAGAATAGTCAAAGTTACATTGGAATTGAATTGGAAATCGTAATATATATATATCGTAATCGTTATATAGATTAGTAGAATTGTCATTACCTATTGTTTGGATGTGTTTTTTAATCATATAATGATGGACAGTGGAGAAATGTGCATATTGTGTATACAACTCCAATCCATGTGAAGAACTATCAATATTAGAACCGCGTGGCGGAATAAGCTTCGTACCATCTTCTTAAAGGGAGAGTAGACTAATCCATTGTAAATTTTAGTGTCTTTACTTAACTATTCATTCATTTATTCTATATCTTTTTATTATTATTATTATTATTCAATTTTACTTCAAGTGATCGTTCTATTTTTTTATTATTTTCATGATTGTTTTATTTAATTTATTTATTTATTCTTTTTTATTATTTGTTAACAAATTTTAAACTATGTAAATTACGTGAGTCCATATTTAAAATTAACCTAAAATAATACCCATCTATTAAAATTATTAACTCTTCCCCAACCACCTAAAACATAGCACTTAAGATGGAATGACGAAATAAATTTTTCAAATGATATGTAAGTCCTCTGTTCTCAAGTAAGTGACTGTAATGTGTCTTATTGAGAATGTCTTTAAACCTAAATCTAACTATTATCAGAGAAACTATTAATTAAATAAAGATTAATAATCGGATTTCATAATGTTTACACATCATCACCTCATCATATCAGATTCATCTTCGAAATACACAAATTATAATTTATTTACATTTGACAAAACAGAATAATAAGAATTAATTAATGTTTACCGTATGATTTTTTAATTATGTAAATGTATCAATTATATATGTATCTATATAAGGCCTTGTTATCTTGAGTCAGGCTAATAAAGCAAGACAAATAATCTATTTAAAACAAAAAAGACTTTAAATAAAATTCGAGTCTCTCACAATAAATTCATCCTCTACATTTTCACCCTTAGATTTTTTCTTCAAATTTAAATGGGACCAAAGGGGA
Organism: Nymphalis c-album; assembly: GCA_963151315.1. Taxonomy (NCBI): domain Eukaryota; kingdom Metazoa; phylum Arthropoda; class Insecta; order Lepidoptera; family Nymphalidae; genus Nymphalis; species Nymphalis c-album. The sequence goes on along the minus strand of OY720590.1, from coordinate 12,652,092 downwards.
AGGATACTTTAAAGCAAATTAAGAAATTTTCAAATCTATTCATAAATGACGGAGTTCTGAGGTAACAAACATAAAACATACAACCGAATCGTGAACTTTCTCCTTTTTTGAAGTCGGTTATAAAATGGGAGTGAAAATTTAAAAATAATTTTAAAAATTAATTCAAACATCAAATGCAATATGAAAGCAGAATTCATTAATTTACCCGCATTAATTATCATCAATTAAATAAATAAAATTAACGATACTATGAAAATCTCAAACAAAAAATTAAAAGATATATATATAAGCCACGAAAATAGTATTTTATCTCTTTCTAAAATAATAATAATGAGATAGAAAAATACAGATTATAATTGGAATCTTTTTCTACACAGTGATGTTACTGTATCGAAATTTTCTCGATACCGCGAGTAGCTTCGATAACCTTTAAACTTTGATAACACTTCGACTGATAATCTGATAAACAGCCAGACTTTAGATAGAAATGAGATGTACACATGAATACACATGAATTTAATAATATCAAATGATATGCTATCTGAGAATATAAGAAACAATTTAATTCTGATGAAAACATACAAGAAGCAACCCGATTTGGAAACTCCATTGGTGACAGAAGACCTGGTTGATTTCTCACGCAGAAAACCAAATAATGATTCAACAGATATTGATAGCATTCTCGCATTTCATTCCGTCGTGATTTGTACAGTAACTATTTAAATCCACAATATAAATAAATGTTATGTAAGAGTTAGTAAATATGTAATTAGCTTACTTTGTAATAAATAGCCTGTTCCACATCATCGACGGTCTAACCTAAAGAACACACCAGGGGAACTTAAGTTCGATCTCATTGTATAGTTGAAAACTCATATAATTTCTTCTGTTACTTCCTGAACAGTCCTCCATTAACGGCATTAGTTATAAACGTTGCTCAGCCGCTGTTTAGGTAAGCACAGATCTCTCTCTCTTTCTGTTATTATTATTTTGACATTCGAAAGAAAGAAACAGCATTGTTTAACTAATCACTCGCTTAACAATGTTTAGATAAGTAAGGTCGTAAGTACCTTAATAAACCACAGATGACTACATATTTGAATAATTATTATAAGTATTGTTTTCCTTATATTCAAATTAAAGAAGAATGCTGAAGAGATATATCAAAATCAAAAGACGAGCCGGTTGGCGTGGTTGTTTGGTAGATACTTGCCTTTCGCGCCGCAGGTCGTAGGATCAATTCCCACCCAGGACAGGCATTTGTACGTATGAACATATCTGTTTGTCCTGAGTCAAGGTGTAATTATCTATAGAAGTGTGTATTTACAAAAGAAAACTATTCTAATATGTAGTATATCAGTTGTCTGGTTTCCATAGTACAAGCTCTGCTTAGTTTGGGATCGGATAGCCTTGTGTATACTGTCCCAAGATATTATTAAAAAATATGACGAATTTCTCAAAAAAAAACAAAGTTGCTTGTTAATATAAGTAGAAATCTTAGTTACCAGAGCGATATACGAAACGTAATTACGATATTCTTGACCAACAGATTACAATATAACTTACAAACAAACTATATAATGTAATGTTTCAACGATAATTTAATGATAAACATTACAAAGAGTTCTTTGTCTCGATGGGAGATAAGACACGCACACTTTTTGTGACCGATCTAATTGTATGTTTATAATTACGAATAGTTTTATAATTAATGTGTTATAGTAATTAAATAACTAACATTAATTAATATAAATTTGTACCGAAGACCGTGTATTCAAATACGTGCATAATATTACTAGATTTTCATATGATTATTACTATTTTGACGTGACAACGTCTTATAAATTGGTTTGCCGGGTGACACTTCAAGAAACTGCGTTACGCTCCGCTCACGTTATGCGCTCACAATGAGAGCGAGTGAGAGGCACGCGTCCCTTCCACTCGGGCATGGTTAGCCCGCCTAAGAGCGAGAGAGACAGACATAAAAAGTGAAATTCAGTGCGAGATTCTTTGTATAAATTAATGTTTTAAATATAATTCTTTGTATAAATAAATGTTTTAAATTGTTACTATTATTTCATCCTTCTTCCTACTATACGAATGAATATTCACATTAAAATTATTTTACCACTCAAAGTCGTTGTCACGTAAAACTTTCGCCCGTATACCGACTTTACAGGCAACCAATTTTTAATACTTCAAATTGAATACTGGATTTGTCAAAAAAGTTTTTATTGCTAGCGAAGTTTTAATATCGTAGGTATTTTTAAAACATACTAGCGATATAAATCTCGATGTTTACGCCTCATTCACGCTTCAAAAATGATATTTGAAAACTCGGACATAACCTACTCGTCGTGTTTAGAAAACGTTATTATATTTTTTGCACCATTTGCTAACGTAATCTAATGTTGAAAGAGACGAGTGATGTTTTTACATTTCGAATTTTAAATTTAGATTTAAAAAAAAAAAATATAAGCTTTATTAATTTCGTTAATTAAAATGAAATCCAGTGTGAGATCCTTTCACTCTTATGGATTAAAATAATTTGAGAGAATTGTTATCAGTTAGTTTTACATAAAACCTCTTTTGTATAACTGTTTAATGATAATTTTCTATAATCAAAAACTTGTAATGTGATTTTTTATAATTATTTTAATCACAAGAAACCTGCATTTGTCGGATAAAATACGCGACATATGTATTTACTAATCTTTACTGGAATAAGATGGTGTTATAAGCTCCCCTTTTATCCTTAAGAGGTGAGGAGGTTTTTTGCCCAGCAGTGGGACATTAACGGAATGTTACTGTAACGGTTGATGTATCCCGATTTATTCTTGTATGCTAGTTCTTCGATATCTTAATGAATCGTCTTAGAAATACACAATAAGTAGACGCCCGTTGCTAGGTTAAGGAGAATGATAGCTCCTTAAGGAGGTTTGGGTCGTATTCAACCATGCTGCTCTAATAGTTGGCGGATGACAAAAAACTAAATTACTAGACCAAACGCGCTATCACAGTTGTTCACAGTAAACTTGGTGGAAGAGCTTTGAGCAAGCACGACTGGGTAGGTACTAGGTACCACCCACTCATCAGATATTATACCGCAAAACACCAGTAGTTGGTATTGTTGTGTTCCGGTTTGAAGGGTAAGTGAGCGAGTCTAATTACAGGCACAATGGGACATCTTAGTTCCCAAGGTTGGTGGGGTATTGGCGATGTATTTTTTAAGAAATATACAATGTTACTGCCTATGGGTGTTGGTGACCATACTATGAAAAAAAAAGTTAAAGGGTATGAAAAATTATTATTATTTTTTTTTTATTCATTAGGATGGCAGACGAGCATATGGGCCACCTGATGGTAACTGGTCACCGACGCCCATAGACAATGGCATTGTAAGAAATGTTAACCATCGCTTACATCACCAATGCGCCACCAACCTTGGGAACTAAGATGTTATGCCCCTTGTGCCTGTAATTACACTGGGTCACTCACCCTTCAAACCGGAACACAGCAATACAAAGTACTGCTGTTTTGCGGCAGAATATCTGATGAGTGGTGGTACCTACCCAGGCGAGCTTGTACAAAGCTCTACCACCAAGTAATTATTTTCATTATTAGGTATAACAATTGCGAAAAAAAGCCGATAGCAGTTCTCAAAACTATAATTAATCTTACGTACTTCAAATCGACCGTTGACAGATGGCCTGTTATCTCGTGTGATAAGTTAGCGGATGCTGCGCGATACGTACGCGCGATACCGATATATTCATTAGTATTTTTTATACATATTTTTACTGGTAACTATCCGTAAGAGAGAGATAGAAGATTTATTCGCGATACAAAAGAGGGAGATGGTGATAGCGTGATGGTCGCATGGTGTTATCAACATGATTGTCGATAATTGTGCAGACTCCGTTTGTAAGCTGATAATGAGAATTCGTATTATTTTTTTTTCTCTATTTATGATTTATTACAGAAAGAGACAACAACATAGGAAGCGACAGCATCATAGAAATCGAATTCGTATTTCAGTGCCATATTTGTACATAATATGTATTACAATGTATTATGTTATCCTAAAAAATTAAACGATGACGATCAAGATGGTCTGGGCGAGATGGCCCAGTGGTTAGAATGCGTGAATCTTAACCGATGATCGTGGGTTCAAACCCGGGTAAGAACCACTGAATTTTCATGTACCTACTTAATTTGCGCTTAAAATTCATGTAGTATTGGACGATAAATGAAAACATCGTGAGGAAACCTGCATGTCTTATTTCACTGAAATTCTACTATTCAGCAGAGGGACATTCACAGGCTGTTACATGATACATTATATTTACCAAAATTAATATACAATCACCCGATGGTAAATCTTTGTTAGCTTATCAATTCTACATCCAGAATAACTACTCTTAAATTAAGACGTATTATAATTAAGAAATGTTGTTAAGACGCAATGGTTACGTGGAACATGCTATCGACACAAGTTATCGCGACCAAATTATTACACTTGCCGAGCATATCATGGATTCTTTTAAATAATTAGACACTACTGCTTGAGATATATATAATTTATTTAGCTTAAATCATGTTGAAGTACTAGAATTTGAATATTATAAAAAAATCTTACTGTAAAAACTATTAACGATTAATTTCTTATTATTTTTTGTTATTAATAATTTTATCTTAAGTTTTTCGTGTGAATTAATTGAAGGTAGGAAATATACATATATATCAAACTCGTATAACGTTGGTCATAGCCTTCTCGGGATATTTAACTAGGAAAACTTACTGTTGCGTTACAATTTGTTACGGATACACACAATAATATTAATTATTTTGATAGAATCAGCCACAATTATTTCATAAATACGAGAAATAAAGATAAACCTTTGATACCAACTACCAAGTTTCCAATTCGTTGTGTTCTTTAAATCCTCCCTCAATTAAACTTTACTATAATAAATTATTGAATTTCAATTTTATGTTAACCTCAACACTAATAGATACTCTCAAAACAGCAGTACTTGGTATGTTGTTATGTTCCGGTTTGAAGGGTGAGTGAGCCAGTGTAATTACAGGCACAAGTGACATAACATCTTAGTTCCCAAGGTTGGTGGCGCATTGGCGACATCGCCAATGCGCCACCAACCTTGGGAACTAAGATGAGTGATAGTTAACATCTCTTACAATGTCATTGTCTATGGGCGTTGGTGACCAATTACCAACGACGAGCCCGTTGGCGTGGTTGGTAAGACACTTGCTTTTCACGCCGCAGGTCGTGGGTTCGATTCCCACTCAGGACCGACATTTGTGTGCATGAACATGTCTGTTTGTCCTGAGTCTGGGTGTTATAATATGTAGTACATCAGTTGTCTGATCTCCATAGTACAAGCTCTGCTTAGTTTGGGATCAGATGGCCTTGTATGAATAATGTCCCAGGATATTATTATTACCAACAGGTGGCTCAAAGGCTCGTCCACCTACGCATGCTTTAAAAAAAATTAGTTAAAGTTGGTATTGCTCAATATAATATGACAAAAGCGTCGAGATAATATTTCATTGCTTGGATATATGACTTTAACTGTAACTGGTGGATAAGTTCTTGTTAGGATCTTCATTCCGATTGTAGCTTTTAGCAACGTACGTATATTTAAGTAAAAGTTCATAAACGTCACTATGAAATAACATATGTATTTTTGGCAGTATAGAAGGTTTTCATAGGCCGTAAACTTAAAAAAAATATATCGATATTTCAAAGACAACTCTCTCCAACTATTCAATATTGATAATTTGATAAGGTTATCAATCGTGTAAATTGTAAGCATTTTATCAACAGAACGGTAGCAAGTAATAGATAAAGATCATAGCCACGTATCGAACACAAATAATTACATGTTTTTTTTATCAGTATGTATCTCGATAAGAAAACCATTAAAAATTAAAAAAATATATTAAACGCGCGCAACTGAGTAAACAGAACGAAAGTAGTAGTAGTAGTAGTAGAGTCAGTAAAACTTCATTTTGAAATATAAAATTAGAAAAAACTTACTTCTTTCTCAGTGCGTAAAAATACTTGCATCAAAAACTTCTTTAGAAAGTGTATGCATCAATATTTAATATCTTACTAATAAAGCTGTCGTGAGGGTACGGGTGAGTACCCTTACGACGGCTCCCATTATTTTTTCCTACATCTTTAAAAATCATTGTCACATCCCAGCAAATTAACACAAAACTTTTGAATTATGCTCCTAAAGGAAATATCTTAATGACTTTCTTCCCAATGGTAAAAATGGTAAGAAAGTGCGTTTAGTTATTTTTGGGTTTATCACATTTAGACAGGACAGTCAAATAATCGCAGCAGAGGCCCTAGCCAAGTTGACATTCTACAATTGTAAGCGCTAATAGAAAACTAAAAATTGTATGAGAATGACCACGTGACTTATCGTTGAGAGATGTCATTCTCATACATTTGTTTAGTTTTCTATTAACGTTTACGATTGTAGAATGACAACTTGGCTAGGGCCTCAGGGGGCTTCATATTAATGACGTTTTAGTAAAAATAAAAATCATCATTCAGTCTAGTTACTGCACGTTTTTTTATTTTTACTAACTTCACATTTTTAATAAATACGCTTTAAGTCTAGAAAGAGGAAGAGAACAAATGATACATTTAATTTTGGAGAAAAACTAAACCTTATTTTAACTAGTCAGTCAGTCAGTCAGATTAAACATTAAAAACAATTTTCATTGAAACACTCGATAAAAATTATTTGGTCCAAAAAAACTCAAAAAAAAAAAACTTGCACTTTATTTTAATTAATTTATATCTGCTTAATTCACCGAAAATAAAAATTCCTTTATCTCAAAACATATCAATCTCGTGATGCAGAACCTCGAAATGTACACGAACATCTCCATCCAGACGAGACGGTACATAAATCCGCCCTCCCCGATACCATCAAACGTTTATCAGTCAGCACAAATAAATCAAGTGTATCTCGGTCAAATCACGATATTCTAATTGGGATTGCATGATCATTGTCGCTAACGATTTCGAATTTAAAATAAATATATATTAAAACAATCGTTCAAGATACGCTTTTATTTATGTATACAAGTTTTACTGGTAGAGTTTTGTGCAAGCTCGTCTGGGTAGGGTCTACACTTTTCTGATATTCTACCGCAAAACAGCAGTACTTTGCATCGTTGTGTTCCGGTTTGAAGGGTGAGTGCGCCCCTGTGATTACAGGTACAAGGGACATCTTAATGCCCAAGGTTGGTGACCCAATGGCGATGTAAGCGGTGGTTACCATTCCGTACAATGCCTATGTCTATGGACGTTGGTCACATGTTCCGTGTCTTGATAACTATTCGCTATGTCGGTCGTTAACGTGTTATTGCTTCTTCAAAAACAACTACCTCTAGTCTTGTCAAATCTATTCATAATAATTTAATCCTAAACTATTTAATCTCCGTATTTACCTATATTTAGATATAAACGATCATTCAAGGACGTCACACAAATCCGTTGGTTTTTCATCCATTTTTAAATGTCGTTAGCGAAAAACGTTATCTTTTTAATAGATAAAGTTTGTTATCTACATAGATATATGAAAGCATCGATCACGGACGCTATCACAAAATCCCTTCTGGCGCAATTTTAGGAGTGGATATTGATCAAATTACAAGCTTGTGGCGTGTTATTCTAAGATTAAATGGTGTACACCCGCAGGCGAAGCTCTTGTACTTTTTTATTTATAATGATGATCATAATATCATGAAAAATACAGAAAAATTATCAGTCAAGCTCAGAAATTAAGAAATCATAAAACGTTTTAAAATGATTTGTTAATTTTAAGTGATTTTCTTGAAATGTATTATTATTATTATGGAAAATAACAAATACGATAATTTGATCCTGAACCTGAACTCTTTCCGAACATGTCGGCTTTCGCATCCCGTTATGAGAGTGCACCTGTGTTAGTACACACCCTTGTGCTTTACAACATGTCCTGCACAGTTGGCTAGTCCATTGGCCGCCGTAACTTAATGGGTCAGCGAACACACATATAAAAATATTTAATTTTACACCACCTGTGCCTGTACTATTTAGTATTTTAAATCGGGCTTTGACTATCAATGTTAGGTTATCTAGATCGTTATCAGTTGGATATCCAAACGATTTTAATCCACCCGATAAATGTTATCTATACGCTAAAACTTTTATCTAGATGGGAATACATGGCGATTTCTGTAATCATAGATGTATCAAAACGTATCAACGAATTTTGATTCCTATTGTGTACACAATAAGTGTCAGATTGCTGTGTATTCAATTACGTTTTACGTCGATTATCGAATTAATCGAGGCCTTGATCGACTAGATTTTAATTATTCAAATATTTATTAAATATATATTTTTAATATGTTTCTCGTAATTAAGTTTTTAATAAAAACGTTTCCTGCTTATATACAAGCTTTAGCTATTTTGGTCACTATTTTCCGACATCAGGCGATAAACATGCTAGTATTTTACGTAATTGCTTTTCAGAAAAAAAATATTATGACACACAAGTTCGATTCTTGAAATCATCCAAAGAGCCACCAAAATTCACTGTCTCTATCTCTCTCGAATTAACGTGAACAATAGAGACAGTATAATAATGTTATTTATTAATAAGCTTGGTCTATCGCATTGTTTAATCATAATTTAATCACAAAATCAATGAGTAACAACTTAAAATTATATAAATATATATTTTGATATTGTCTAAGTATATAATAAAATATTGATACAAATTGTCTTCACTTTAAAAGTGTGATTTCGAAATCTGTGAGATTGAATTGGAAATAGATAATGTTCCTGGCAGTTTAATATAATTATTTAAAAAAAATACGTTTTAATAGTGATTGTATTAATCAATTATGTTTTGATTATTAAATTACATAATCAGTTAAAAATATGTTATGTCTCACTTCTTGGTTAAAGCTTCTCCTATTACGATTAAAGTTTGTAATCTAGAAACCCCTTCAGAGAGTTGATGTATGTTAATAATCGCTTATATATAGGGTTGAACTTAATTAGATACAAGGTTTCCTCACAACACATCACCCAAGTAATCTCATCATCAACATCATCAAATTCATCACCATGAGATGAATTATAGATAACTAAAACAGGATCAACACCTGATTATACATAGCTTAATATTAATGTTACAGTCTGAACATATCGCCTAACGAAGCGGTGGTCTCAGGTTCGATTAAAGCCGTACACAACTATTAAAGGCATTTTAAAGAAAAATAACATAAAAAAATTATCAAAGACTTAAATCCATTCCAACACTTACGATTTGTAAATTCCATATATCAACGCGTAACGGGTCATTGGGACCGCATTGTCGTGGGGTGTCAACCCTCCTACATGAGACCCTCATTCCCACGGTCACGTGCTCCTATTACATTTAAGTATTAGGAATTAACACATCTATGCGACCAAAAGTCACAGAAAAAACATACTTTAAGACTTACGAAAAATTATTAATGAACGGTCACACATACGCAACAGTGTGGTATCGTTAAGCTTCGGGCCCACATGCGTGACCATACTAAAGTGATATCATCTATTTAGCGACTAGATTCCACAGAGGCTCTGATATCGTAACAGGTTTCAACTTAAAATATGAAGTTGCTTTCCGATTTCTTGCTTCACGTTTTACTATCAAAATCCTAAATAAAAATATATATATCTAAAATAATTAATATATATGTTTCGCTTCTGCCTTAATTTTCATGGGTAAAATACGCAGAACGATTAAATTAGGAACTTAAAAGATAAGTTAAATTAAATTACTTATAAAAAAATTTAGGTGTAATTCAGTAATAATCCTACAATTAATTTAAATTATTTACGATTGAATTTTTGTATATAGTTAACATTCCTATCCCTTTAACTCGTCTATCGCGTCATTAATTTATAGTTTTGTACACACATATTACATGTAATGTATAAATAAATACAAATAAAACGATTCAATTAATGACTTCAATCGTATTTTATCATTACGATTATCGAAGTTAATTTTTATAATAAAATCAATAACATATCGATACACGGTACATCACTTGTAACATCTGATAACGATAAGCAATCATCGTTACACATCATTACAGTGTATTCTTAAAATGATTGCAAAATACTTTATCTACCTCATTACAGCTTGTTATCGATTATTTCTAAATACTCTAGAAATATTTCTTGTTTTTTTTTTATTGAGTATAAATGACGAAAAATAAGAACGCTAATACTGAGGAAATTGTACATTTTTTTTAATTATCATTTATAGTGAATAAAATAGTGAACCTTTCGCTTGAAGGAAACTTCTGTTCAGCTGTAAAATATTAAAACAAAATATTGCATTTCTGATAGGTTCTCTTTTTTTTATTGCCCGGGAGGGCAAATTACTACCCTGACACCTGATGGTAAGTGGTAATACAGTCCAAACGCGACGACGGCCAGTGCAGTCAGGAAGAGTGATTTGCACTAGCTACCCCCGCCTTGCCGGCTCACAAGATGCCTCTTCACGCCTCGTTTGAAGGAAGCCAGATCATAAGAGGAGGGGAACACATGAGCTGGTTAAGAATTCCATGTTTTGGAGGTGCGACAAAGAAAATAGTTGCCAAATTTCGTGCGCGATGGAATTGATGCCACAGTTAGGCGATGACATTGAAAGCCAGCACGCGGTTTTCCTATTCAAATCTCTGGTCTGTGTGAGTACAACACTTCTTTTTTCTTAAAACTGTTATTTGCGCAGCCTCGCGGCTAATTTCAGACCGCGTATTGTTTTAACTATATACATATATTACAAATATTTACTAATTTTTTAGCATTCATATCTGCTTGCAGCATGGCAAAAACTTTGTATCTTGATATACTCTTTTCTATTTAGTCTTTAATCTTTATTTCAAAAGTATGATGTCTTTTATCAATCAATTATTTTAGACAAAGTGGAAAGAAATATTCAAGTTCAACTTGAACAGATTTATGAATATCTACGTGTGCCCCGCGGATTCACCCGCGTATAGTTAACAAAAATATAATGAATAAAAATTAGCCTAGAGCCTTCCTCGATAAAAGGGCTATAATACAAAGGTAATTTTTAAAATTCGAACCAGTAGGTCCTGAAATTAGCCGGATCAAACAAACAAACTCTTCAGCTTTATATATTAGCTATATAATATAAAATAGATACGAGTTCGAATTTTAAATATAACTATATATGTATAATATAACTGTGCAATAAATATAGCTTAACAAAGCTATACATATGTAATATATTCGTAATATAAAATTTTATATTTTTAAATAGTCAAAATGTTACATTTTAAAAATACTCACATACCTTAGTCAGAAAGTAAATATTTCCAATATCTATATTCTGTGTTTTAATCATAAAGCACCCGCCAATCCATTCAATCCCCACAATAGGCTGTTCAATTACACGTGACACGAACGTCCAAAGATAGCAACGTTCATCAGATCATAAACAAGACCGCAATGGTTCACTGTTTCAATAATTAATCCTCTTTAAGGATATACAGAAACAAAATGACCAGGAAACGCACAATCTTCCATGGAAAGCATAATTTTGTGGCACAATAGTGCAGCCGTCGTCGTTATTTGCGTACGCGCACAATACCCCTTTGATGTCGCCGCTTTTACTCAATAAGCAGATACGTCGGTTGTGTCACCAGGTGTCGAGATTTACGCAGGATGTCCCGGTTAGCGAAACCTCTTTGAAGGGCAATGGATATATGATTAGACACAATACGTTATTTATTTAATATTTACAACAATTATTACATTGATTGAACTTAGTGCAAGTAATATCCTGGGACATTATTCAAACAAGGCCATCTGATCCCAAACTAAACAGAGCTTGTACTATGGAAACCAGACAACTGATATACTACATATTATACTACTTTTCTTTTGTAAATACTTACTTATCTAGATAACACCCAGACTCAGGACAAACAGACATGTTCATGTACACAAATGTCTGTCCTGGGTGGGAATCGAACCCACGACCTGCGGCGTGAAAAGCAAGTATCTTACCAACCACGCCAACGGGCTCGTCAAAAACGTGAACATCATTGCGTTTGTTAAAATATCTGGTTAAAACTTTAACAGCGTTGTATATCTTGTTGTATATATTTATTGTTAGCCTTTCTGTTACAAATACCCTTTAGCCCATCTACAAGCGACGACGTGGTAGTCCTCCACCATGGCAAATAAAATAATTCAAAAGGACATTGTTATGAACAGTTCTAAAATAGATAGTTATTTTATTCATGTAATTAAAAAAAAAAAAAAAAAGTCATCTATTTCAGCACGTACCTAATGTTATATCGATGTCTTGAATAACAAAGACCCGAGTCGCTTAATCAATATCAATTTATAAGAACGTTACATGTTACAAACAGAATACAGTATTGTAGAATAAGGTTACAATACCGTCGGTAGCGTATCAAGAAAATCCCTGCAATTCACCGCTCCCTACTGCCGATGCTCACTTTTTTCCCGCCAACGTTTGTATTTTTTTTCTTCTATACTAGTGTTGCCAGCTTTAAAATCAAAGTTACAAAAGTATTTTGATTTACACATCCAATCCTTTAAAATTGTGAAAATGTTTGATATAAGTGATATTAATAATTCTAAAAAACTTTTAATTTATAAGCATGAAAATAAATAAAAATTGTATATTTAATTGTTAAAAATCGAATTAATCTCTGACAAGCTATTGATGGTTCAATAAAATGTATAGTCTGTAGTGCGCGCGCATGGGAATCGTGTTATCTGAGCTCCATTACAGCCGAGTGGTACTCACTATCTGAATTGAATAAAATCTGTTACACCAGCCATTACATCATGTTATCAGCCGCTTAACGTCTTCAAGGTTTGTTTTCGTTTTCAAACGCTTGTCAAGTTCTGCCAAATTGTAATTCAAAATGTACTTAATAAATAATTTTGAATCATTGTTTTAGCTGCAATAAAATAGTACTTAATGTTAACTTTTCTAAGTAAGTTCACTAATGTAACAGAGTATATCAAAAATGATAGACGATATTATTTTTTTTAATTTAAAAAAAAATATATAGTATTGAGTAATCTATTAGATAAAATATGACCCGATATTAATCAAAACATGAATGATGATGAATCAAGGCTTAAAATAAAAGCCTTAGCCTAATTTAGGTTATAACAAGAAGAATTATAATGTAATAAACTTTGATCGATTTTAATTCGCAATATTTGTGATTACCAACGAAAATGGTCGTTGAGTTATTATAAAAAAAATATTAATAATTTAACTAAAACTAACCTGTAAACAATTTTTGCCAAGATGTTATAATATACATTTTTGGGTATTATTATTAAAAACATTATATTATATTAAAAATATTATATTATTTATATTATATAACTATGTATTATTATCCACTCGGTGGTAGAGCTTTGTGCAGGCTCGTCTGGGTAGATACTATCCCTCAACAGATGATGATAGTCCGCCTACTAAAAAAAAAAATATTTTTATACAATATTTTCATGTTTCGTACTTTTCACAACACGTATTTTTCGTAAGAGTGATTAAGATTATTTTTTAATTGCTGAGTTTTTTTTCTTATCTGGCGTTTAATTGATGATATCACAATTTAAAACAGCTGTTAACTGCCCTGTTATAAACACGATCGTCAATGTCAATGTTCATTTTGACATTTCTTTTTTTAAATTTTTATTTAACTGGCAAAGGAATATCACTACACAGATATTAAGTATATTATTTCCGGTTCAATACAAAATATCAAAGAAAAGTAGCAGCAGTTAAAATTTAACTAAAATATAAATGTTTAATACATACATAATGATATCATTAAATATGAATTCACTGATAACAAACGGTCATAAGTTTCTGATGCTATCACTCGGCTAAGTATTCGTATTTTTAAACAGCAGTGAAAGCAAACTTGATAAACGAGCAGTTATCAACTTAGCTGATACAGTGTGTTTGTCCGTTTATCATCTAAGTTAAACGACAAGTCCGTATTGTTTTTCTCGATTTATCACAGAGCACTGATCACCTTTGAATCTGTGTTGATATTATAATTAATTTAATTTATTTATGGAGTTATAGCTTTTGGTATATATACAAGTAAATCCAATAAGGCATCCATTTTTTTGCTCAACAACACTGCTGCAATAGCAAGTACTTTTAAATTATATATATTTAAATTAAAAATATGTTGATATCTTTGATATCAAACATATATGATGATTTGATATTGCTACTGCTTGGTGGTAGAATATATGATAAGTGGGAGGTTCCTTCCCAGACGGCACAAAGCCCTACCAATAAGTGAATCGAGTCGTTATGGGTTTTGCGACAATAGCAATTATAAAGTTTACCTAAATTTTAATATTATAATTTTTTTTTAATTAATTACCTACTTGAATTTTCATACAACAAACAAGCATTCTGCATACAACAAATTAATTTTTATTTTATTGTCATTGTCCAACGATTAAATTTCCTAGTATAAAATAACCTAGGATAATGCTCAATATAATAATACAAACAAAATCCAGCAGACTTGGTCCTGTCTGTCTCTATATGTATACAAATTATCAAGATAACCGATTGAATGGTATAGATATGTTGTAGCGCCATCTACCGGAGAGTTACAATAATCTGTTATTATAAAAAACATCTATATAAGAAAACAATATTCAATATTGACAATACTTATTTCAAATAAATACTAGCAATACTTATCAAGTTATTAGTAATACTAGCATTTGACCCCACCAGTTAAAAGTATAAGAATATTATAGTGGGTACTATTAGAATATATATTATACTATATAAATATATATAGGTAGTACATAATAATAGTATATTATAGCCCAAGAGTTCAGAATCGAACTCGCGACTTATACATCGCTACCCCGCTTGAGGTATTATAGTTAAAACATCAATCAATTATCAATTACAAATCCAATTACAAAAAAAAAAACAATATCGAAAACTCACTCCGCGAGCTGGTCGTTTCCACGATATAATAACCGAGCTATCGCCACAGCTTAATAAATAAACAATCAAAGAATACATGAATAGATAGATAAGCGTGTAATGAACCCGCACTTTGAATCGTTCGTATAAATAAAAAAATATATCTACATCAATCATACTAACATTGTTAAGTCGTGTATTTGGTTTGTTTGTAATAATACTAAAATAACTCGATTGGGTATGTATTTGCATCTGCCAAAGGTTCTCAGTTAAAGCCCAAATCGGTTAGGAGTTCAAGTTTTTCTATGAATTATTAGCTAATTATTAGCTAACTACTCGGAATTAAGAAGTTGTACATTTAGAGCTGTTTGTTTTAGGTTTGATGTCTAGCCATTAATTAAAATTGCCATCCCATCGTGTGTGTGCATTTGCATTATGTCTCATGCGCAGAAGGACATTGAGATTGGTCCTCATGGCCAAAATATGACTACATATTCGCATTACATAAGTACCTAATGCCAACTAAGTGCCTTTATGATATATTTATTTAAAAAAAACTACTCTACCTATTTTTTTCAAACGATATTCAATACCGTAAAAAAATGTCCCCATATTACTACTTTTATATATAAATAAGATAAATAAATAATATTTATTATTCCAATAATGATAAAGGTTTGAAGGAGTTATTTAAGTTAAATCAATGCTCTCATTAATTAACGTGAACGCGACCGATGCGATGTCGCGAGCACGACTTGTATTAAAACACCTTGTATTCGCTCTGTCACCTTGACATTACGTTGTTGCCGACGAAATTGTTATCTGTGAACTTTCTCTTTAATAACATATTGATAGCGTCAACGGTCGAGTCATATTTTGCTTATACGAGATAAATAATTATCAATAATTAATTATTTTAAACAGCATTCGAAATCACAATCATGCAAAAAGCTGAATAATCTGCTCTATATCACTATGCACAGGTCTCGCTATATACATATATAATATACATATAATATAGTAGTAAGGTACAAACGAAAACCCAATATCATAGATATATCATATATTATGTAAGTAATTAAGTGTTATTTATTGACGTGACAACGTCTAATAAATCGATGAACGCTGGCTGCATGCACGAAAAAGGATGACTCATTGTCCCGTTACGCTAATTGTACGCTTACGCCGCATCTATCTCTCTTTCACTCGATTGGCGTCATTTCATCAATTTTTTGTTATGACGTTGTCACGTTAAACTATTGTCCTTAAACCGACTTTACAGACAACCATTTTTTTTTAATGCAATTTTGTATATATAATATTATTATACAAGTCTATTAAAAATAATTACTTACTTACAAATACGTGTTACGAAAATGACAATTTAAATTTATTAAGGTTTTCCTACATTTTTTGCGTTCACGAAATTCACGTGAATCAGGGACTTTTGTTATTCAAACTACTTATTTGTACAAGTCATTGTAAAACCGAATATATCGATACCTTGACTCATTAATTCAAGGAAAATCGTTGTACAGATGTTGAGGAAGGAGTAATGACCTGTTATCGTAACCTATTAAACCAAAAATATATAAATATAAAAGTCAAATTACTATTCGAATAAAAGATAAAAACCAGTTTTTTATATAAAATTTACTTATCCATAAAAAGATATTTTCTTAAGATAAGCTAATTTTTTAAACAATTCATTTCTTTGCTATTATTTTTCCAAAAAAAACTCATCTGACCTTTATTGTTTTTGTAATTATCGAACAATTTTTATAGTCTGTGGTTGTAAAATATTCTTAATAAGTACGCAACAATAAGTACTGAAGTTAAATATTTCAAAACGTTTTTATAAACTATAAACACGTTATTTTTGAATAATAAAGCATTTTAAGCCTACTTTAGTGTCATTATAATTTGTCAATACCACAAACTGAATTTCTAGAAATTTCTGGAATTACATTAACGACCAGTTCTAATAAAAAACGATATTAATTATACATTTTTCCATTGTCATACACATGAGTTGTATGTGAATAATTGTTAAGATGGCTCATTGTAAACTTTTTTTTAAGTTCATCCATTATTACTCATATGCATTTTATCTACTAGGTTAATTTCTAGTAGTTTAATAGTTATCTATCAGGTTAGCAAATAGGCTCGGCATTATATATTTTCGTCATCAAAATCGACTGATAGTTTATTGATAAATTTATTTTATTAAATATACTTATTCTATAAACTTATTATTAATTATAATAAATTATGTAATTAATAACAGATATGATATATTATATAAATATTGATTTAAAAAAATGTATATCATAATTTTCATTGCTACTAGGATAACATGAAATCAAAAGTACCCTTGAATTAAAAAGGTATGTAAGACAAACTACAGGTGTTCAGTATTGATGTGACAATTTAGTTCTTAAGTCGCAGATTGAATATCGATCGAAGTTGATCATAGAATTCTTATTTATTAATGACTAGCTTTGCCAGGCGGTTTCACCCGCTTATCATTAATAAAAAATATAATGAATAAAAATCAGCCAAGAGTCTTCCTCGATAGAAGGACTATACCACACAAAAATACTTTTTAAAATCGAACCAGTAGATCCTGAGATTAGCCGGATCAAAAAAACAAACTCTTCAGCTTTATATATTAGTATAAATACCGTCCAACCCAGTACCTATTGAAGTCCATATCGCACTTCTTGAATTTGTCAAAACAAAAAGTAGTAAATATTTCAATTATCTCAGAGATTGACCGAATTTCGAAGTATATGGAATACTTGGAAATATCAAATATAATTAAAGTTTGTTTTTAATCATTTGGTGTTCTAAATTCAGCGATCACAAAGTTGAGTTTTCAATATAAGAAAATGTTAAAAATAAATTTTTTTGATGTCTTAACTTTATTTGTAGAATAATCAGGTTATATTTCATAAGTTAAACTTTATTAGGAACCTTAGTACCAAACAGGTTTACAAGTTAAGGTAGATAATGTATTTAAAATTTGTGGAATTAGGCTTGGTTGACAATTATCTATAGTGTTTGAAAACAAAATGCTTTATATTTTTTTAATAATTAAGATACATGTCAAATTGGATCATTATCTGTCCAGCCGACGTGACTGACTGACAAATATCATAAACTGCATTTGAAATGAAAAGATGATTTTTTCCGGGGCTTAACTTTACGTACAGAGATTACAGCATCTTTAATATGGATGTTACCTATGGAAACAATTGGAACGCTATGGCTCCTTTCATTCGCTTATTATTATTTTTATTGGTCTAATGGGTAGCTTATTACAAGACTTCAGTTGTCATGAGTTCCAGCCCTTGGTTGGAATACCTACCTAGTTAGTCATTGATTTTTCTTCCAAAATATTTACGGTAGTTTGGAAATTGACAGTTAACAATCGTTAAAAAGGTTTGTTAAACTCTCTCCGGTCATGTTGAATTCACTTCCAATCAAAGTAACAGTGAGAGAAAGAGTGCACCTGTATTTACGCATATACAGGACCTCTATAATATATCCTGCGCAGTCAGCTATTCCCAATAGAGAATTTCACGAAAATCTATCACTGACGTAAGCACAAGACAATATATAAAATTATATCATTATATATTTCAGTACAATGCTCAAATACCCACACATATACATATATGTGAGTTTATTGATTCCTATATAAATAAATATGATTGTTATAAATTAAAATTATACTCATATTGTATGATTTTTATTATGTCATAAATATATTACAAATTATACCATATTGCTATGATAATACGTGCTACATTTGTATAACGACCTCTAGATCAACACGAATGCATTATTAATTCAAACCGCAATTTAAGATAATGTTTAGTCAACTGGAAAACTTTACCGGCTAAGTTTAACCAAATACATTTTTCATCGTAATTATGTCAATTTATCAATCAATACCATTCCTTATCATTAATTATAAGTATTTTAACGTTCTATTTTAAGTTTAAAAACTTTGTTTTAAAGATATTTCTGAACGCATGTTCTATGAATAGTTACTAAATGTATTTTTTTTAAATTGTTTAAAAGTAGTTTGCTTACGTTTTAAAGGCTTGGGATTGCTCTGTTTCCTTCGCGACATGTCCTAGCACGGTGCACCCGTCCCTCCCAACATGTCACACACAACACTAAACACGATAAAATCCTTGTAAACTTAGCACTAAGATTACACACACCCGACTCGTTCGGCGGTCGGAGCGACACTGGCGTCTAGAGGCGTATTTTCCTCTGCGGTACCAATTCGCGAAGCAGATGAGGGCTGGGTCTGACTCCGCCCACTTTGGACCCCCCTCCGCCCCTCTCGTAGCGCGTAGAGGCGTAGCGTCGTAGACTTAGGTTTTAGAAAAAAAGCTTTTACTGAAAAATAATAATTTGAAATCTGAATTTAAAAAGTTTGTACCTGAGGTTAAAAAAAACGGACATTTTTGAAGCATTAAGTACGGTTTAGTAGAGTACAATATTGTGTCGCCGTTTTCATTTTCTTAAGTTATTTAAAATATATGAAAAGAGTGAATTTAAATTCCCTTTAATAAAATAAAATATATATATTTCTGTGTCGTCTCTATTGCACTTTATTAAGAATCATTAAAAAAACTTTTATTAAATGTCTGAAATGCATAAAATATTTTTAAAAGAAATTAAACTTTGGTTCTGTTTGCACTTGGTTCAGGGTTTACGTGAAATTCACGGTTGAATGCGCAAGCGTTCCTTTGGCGCTCCCCTTAAGACGGGAAGGGTACCGCTGGTTTTTTAGTGGGTATTCCGATGTCCGGGGTGCACTCGGTGCCCTGGACATACGGCGAGTTCCACATACCCCCCCACTTTACCCGTGGGGGAAACGCGTCATGCGTTTTTCCAGCGTAAAAAAAGGGTTTACGCGAAGCGCGTCTGAAGACAATCCACTTGACATGATTCTACCGTCGAGCAGTAATGGTCACCAAGCCAAATGTAACTACAGACACAAACTAAAGGACACAACAACTAAGTTGCGCATTCCTTTATTTCTTACTGTGCCAATAATAGGTGGTGACTGGTGACCACTAACCATCAGGTGGCCCATTTGCTAGTCTGCCTAACTATTTAGAAAAAGGAAATATACATAGTTTCGAATATTGATCTACAACGAATTGTTTATTAATACAAATCGCCATGAAATCGAAATGTTCGACTTTATTACCGGAGCGATCGCATCGGAGGTGCAAAATTCAACAGGTCTAAGACCCTATCGATTCCGTTTATTACCTTCTAATATTAATGCTTCAGGGCTTTATTTATAATCAAACCTATTCAAAAAAAACGGACAAGTGCGAGTCGGACTCGCCCACCGAGGGTTCCGTACAAATTTGTAGGTACATATTTAGGGTTATGTTTAATTACAAAATTTATTACGCGTGAGCCCAGTCTGAAAATTTCCTGGCCTTACCAATAAAGTCGATGCCATCCTTAAAGATTCTTTAGAGAAAATTCTAAATTTATCTCTTGATGAGTTTTCCAGGACAAGCTACACTCCCGATTAGGCATGGTGGCATCGGTGTGAGGAAAATTTCAAGTGTTGACCTTCCAGCATTTCTCTCTTCTGTACATATCATTTCAGACCTTTGTTCACATATTTTAAAATCAAATACACAGAAAATCACAAATGTTTCAGAGGCAATAGAAAACTGGAAGGTAAAATGTCCTAAGGATGTTACCAAACAAAAACTTTGGGATTCGCCACTAGTTCACGTTACAACAAAGTTTGAATCAAAATTTAACAAGTGCCAAAAACCGTGCACGGCTTCTAGCTTTATCAACTAAAGAGTCAGATCTCTGGTTACAAGCGGTACCTTCTAAAAATCTTGGGACGCTTTTAGACAATTAATGTTTTCGCGTAACAATAGGTCTTCGGCTGGGAACACAGCTGTGTATTAAACACAGGTGCCCGTATGGAAAAGAGGTTGACTCTTTTGGTTTACACGGTCTTTCTTGTCCAAAGAGTTCAGGGAGGCCTTTCCGCCATGGTTCTCTTAATGATATTATTAAAAGGGCTCTTGCCACCATTGACGTTCCTGCTCTTATTGAGCCTCATGGAATTAGTCGTGATGATGGCAAGAGACCTGATGGGCTGACATTGGTTCCCTGGGAACGGGGACAGGCCCTTATGTGGGACGCAACATGTGTTGACACACTGGCCCCGTCTCATATCAGGGAAACAATGTTAAAAGCCGGAGCTGCCGTGGAAAAATCTGAAACGAGCAAACGTAACAAATATGCATCTCTTATTCCAAATTATATTTTTGTTCCGTTTGCAGTTGAAACGCTCGGGCATTGGAGTAATACTGCCAAAAAATTCATCCAAAATATTACTTCCCGCCTTATTGCCTCCACTGGTGACAGGAGGGCTGGTTCATTTTTCGCCGAGAGAATCGGAATTGCGATTCAAAGGGGAAATGCTGCTAGCATTCTTGCCGCTATTCCGCGCGGTCACGACTTTTATAATAATTATTTTTAATTTCTATTTGTCTTAGTTAAGGTTTTAATATAAATAAAAAATTAAAAAACTTTTAACGCTCTATTAAAAAATAATTAAATAAGCAGGTATGCATAACAGTGTAAACTGTTAGGTACTACATACACCAAAATTATTAGGTACTATACTTACAAAAAAGGAAAAAGATTTTTTTTATTCTTAATCATAAAGCGAAAATTATACATCATAAAAATAATTAATAATCTGTTTTTACCTTTTGAGGTACAGAACCCTAATAAGTTTTACTATGAGTACATACTTACAAACAAAGTTGTGTTGTTTTGCTTTGACCCTTGAAGAGTTAAGTTCATCTTGGAGCCAATCCTGTGGAATTAGGTTATGTATACCAAAAAAAAATATTAATCATCGAAACTTAATAAACATATAAAATTTTAACTCTGTCGGATAAGTTGTGATTCTAATTCTTGGGTCGAATTCTACTAATCTATAACAATAACGATACGTCCCCGATTCAATTCCAATCTAAATTTTATTATTTTAAATGTATTCGAATCAGAAACGAAAAAAAAAACGAGATGGACCAGTCGTAAGAACGCGTGAATCTTAACCGATAATCGTGAGTCCAAGCCCGCGCGAAGCACCACTGAATTTCATGTGCTTAATTTGTGATTTATAATTCATCTCATGCTTGACACATAATGTCTGATGTTGAGGACATCCACTCGCATCTACCACCTCTGACTTATATTTAAGTATACCTCATTTTGTAGCGACTAATCTTAGTCATCTTAGTAAATCGCTCATTTAAAAATAGTAATACGTTAATATCATCGCTTACTCAATCGTTAGAAACTGCAAAATACCAACAGAAATGCTGAAATGCTTGATAATATTTTTCATCCCCGACCCAAACGAGGGTTATTTGACGTGTGTCTGTATCTCCGGGGTATGCTCCAGTGAGTCGGAGTGATGCAGTGCTGCGTAGTGGCTGGCTGCTGCGTCGACCGGGAGAGAACTGCGTCTCTGCTTGCTAACCGAAGTGCAGTGTGCTATGCCAAGGTCGCTGAGAAGGCTGTGGGTGATGGCCAGGAATGTGCGTCTGCTGCATGCTGGTGGTCAGGATACCCGTAGTAGCCGTGGATGCTGGCTGGCTGTATGACTCGCTGCTCGAAAGCTTGAGGAAGTGATTATGACGTCACGATGACGAAGCTTTGCGAAGGCTGCGCGCTGACGTTCATGCTCGGGGTCACCAATTTGGGGTGTGTGGAACAGGGACACACCACCATTGAAAAGGAGGATCCTCCGACCAGACAAGTGTTGTGTCTGGTGGGCTACTGTCCCCCACGGTTGTTGTCGGGTTCTTGTATGTATGTACAATTGCTCTGATAACTTTAATAACGCGATGTAGGATACGTCAGTTCTTAGTTCGTATGTGGCGAGATAGATGTCGCTACAACGTTGATAGAATAGGATAGAAAATAATAATCAATGTATGAGATTGACATTCGCATTCGACATATTATACGACATGTAATTCGAACACTCTCATACATTGATTTTATTATTTTCAATTCTATTATTTTAACGTAAAAGCCACTTGTCTGGGCCTGTTGATTATCTGTCTATAATTAATTGAAATTTTTAATTTAAGTTCCTTCTATAAAAGATGACTTCATTTTAATATCTACACTAGTGAATTATTAGGTAGTACAGTTATATCATTCAGTTAAAATTCATGTAACAAAATTATGTCTTCAGTTCAAGAATCACTTTATTATGAGTAAAAGAATTACTTCTTATATAAAGTATATACATATACTCGTATATATATTTGTGGCTTTGGTTTACGAAGTATATGATTATTTTTATATATCTTTATTATGTATAAGCCCCATCGATAATGTAACTAAAACAGATAATGTTACTAATATTATAAATGCGAATGTAAGTTGGTTTGTTACGCTTCCACGCCTAAACCACTAAACCGATTTTAAAAATTCTTCCACCAATGGAAAGCTACATTATCAGCGATTTTGTCCCCGAACTCCCACAGGAACGGGAACTCCGCGAGTGAAACCGCGGGCAAAACTCTAGTTTATGAATAAATCAATGCGAGGTCCTTATAAAATCAATTTTCACTTTTGGATGCTAAATCTAAAAAATTTTTATAGCCCGTTAGGGCAAATGTCTACTCCATCTGGTGGTTAGTGGTAGTAGAATCCAAACGAGACGACGGCTAGTGCAGTCGGGAAGAATGATCTGCATTAGCCGCCCCCGCCTTGCCGGCCCGCAAGATGCCTCTTCAGCCTCGTTTGAAGGAACCCGGGTCATAAGAGGAGAGGAATACGTATGAACGTGAAATGTGAATAAAGCCAGAGACTCAAAGGACGGAATGGAATTATTTCACACAAATTTCCATAGTTACAGCTAATCTTCATATATTTTTTGGAATATGATAGTAATGTAGGTCCACCGGAACCAATTACTTTTTGAAAGTGGTCTATGACAAAAAAAGTTTGGGAACCTCTGGTTTATATCTGAGAAGATCCCTCAAATAAAACCCAGCAAGACAACTTACCTATGTATTACTTAATATTATACACATAATTATATTATTAGGAACATTTAGTTATATATAACACAGCTTATGAATTAAATACAAATTGAAAACATTAATAAACGATAACTTTCATTTGACTTTATTAAAGCCGCGACATTGAAACACATTCACCTCAGGCGCTACTAGCAGGAACCTGAGTATATCGATCCGGGTAAAATCATCTTTACAATTAAGGACTTCCGTTGGAGTAGTACAGCTCCTTTATACAAGTAGCTTTTACGTTAATAGAATAGAATATAAAATAATAATCAATTTATGAGAGTTACTTGTCTAGGCCTACAGTTCTTATTAGTTTTGTACTATACAAATAAAAAGAGACAAAAAAAAACCCGCTGAGTTTCTTTTGCCGGTTCTTCTCAGGGCTGGGTGTATCTTTTCCGAACCGGTGTTAGTTTCTAGTTTATCAATAAGCAAGTGTAATACTTCAATATTGAATAAAGTAATTTGAATTTGAATATATATTGTTGGTAGCATGAAATTTGTATTGCTTGAAAAATAAATGTATACAATATAATTTATTTCTTCAAAAATGATCCTTTTCTTTAAATTAGGTTTCATATCTTGCAAGTCATAGGTATACCTACATTTAAAGCATTACGTAGAAAAAGTCCGCTTCAACGAAGAAGAGCGAGGGAAGGCGTCGACGTTTTGCACCTAGTGCGCCTTACCCTGCCGTAATTCTCTATACCCTGGAACTCCATGAGGCTGAAGGCCCGCATAGGTGGGCCATCTGTGGCCTCACGTCACGTTAGTAACGATCCCGTGCTGGCCTCTGAAAAGACGGAGTAGGCCCCAGCGAGATATAAAAAAACCCAGACCGTCAAAGACTAAGTTATCAAAAAATCTAATTTATTTTTCGAGTACGAAAAAATATATTACCACGGATTCGGAATTTAGATTTAACCGAGAAGAACCGGTGAAAACTATGTAAAATCCTCTAATTAAATTAAATCTTCATCATCTATAAGTATAGTATATTTTTCACAAAAAAGCTATCAATTATTCCCAAGAAACATGAGTAAATACAAAATATATTTACAAATATTGTAGTTATCTACGAGAAGTAATTGTTTATCTGTAACGTAAATTAACAACGCCATAATATAACAAATTTTACATCCAATATTATTGTAATTAGTTAATTATAATCCCATATTACATAATTTATTGTATAATCTGAATTTCTAATCTTATCTTTATCGTTTTATGAAATAATTATGAAACAATAAAAACCACTAACGCCATCTATGTTCTTGTAGTAGTATGCTTACTACATCTACCGAAGTCGGAGAAGGTCGGAGAGTAAAAAATTTTTCTTTTCGTCACTTCAGTAGTACTTAGAAATAATGGTGGTTATATGTTTATGCTAAGAAATTAAAGCTATTTTGCTTTTGATTTATTTTAAATAAATACCTACGTATAGAAGATTGATAATAATTAATTATTTGAGTTTGCAGTACTTCAGTAATGACTAATGACACGATTTAAGTAGGTAGGTATTGAAAAATATACAATACCATACAATAATATGAAGCGGATAAGGATAATAAATTAATATGTAATAGAATAGGTATTATGATTATAACAAAACTAAACATTTTTTTTCGTTTTATGATAAAACAAAGCTGGCATGGAAATACTGATCTAAAGCAAAGTAATTTTATTACGATTTATTGCAAGAAGTCCGTGAAATGAATATATCCCGCCGCCATCTATGTAGGAAATGGATAAACCTTCTTGACAACATAATATGTCACTTTGATTTCTCCAGACACTACGTAGTTTATCTATTTATCACTAGATGGCGGTATAAAACAAGCTATGTACAAAATATTTTAAAATTATCTTTCTAAAATATACCAGAGTAATTGTTAAATTAACAAATAAAACAATTTTCTCATTTTTCTTTTTTTTTAATATTCTTTAATAAATATTTTTTTAATATACTACTTTATTTATGGAAATACCCAGCAGCAAGATCTTCCTGAATGGCCCTAGGAAGCCATTCTGGGTACGGGCCTCGGGGTTGCCCCCTTTACCCGGGCAGTTCCTCACCGGCAGTCACCCTGCCGTGTCATAAGTTTTGGCCCGAAGGGCCAGGGTCGCAATGACCCCATGGCTGTCATATATGACCCCATGGCTGTCATATTACATATGGAAATACCGCCCTCTTCAAATAATGTTTCTAAATATTGTTAATAGATGTCACTAGTAACCTCAGAATAACATTTCGTATTTCAGCGTACAGCCGTACAGTTATGATAATTATTGTATGATGTAATGCTTAAGTACTTCAAGTATAAACAGACAACAAAAAATTACATCATGATGTACCTACGTGACTTCGAACAGAATTTTAAATAAGGTCCATAGTACGATTGACATCAACTACATATTTCCTTTTTCCTTACTTACTCATAAATCATCTCACGCTCGGCAGTGAAGGAAAACATAATAAGAGTATCTGCATCAGTCGGTTGAAAATCTGTTGCATGTATTCCTATTCACCGTAAATCAGCTTGGTGGGATATGCTCCAAAGCCTCTGCTCAAAAGGAGAGAAAACTGTAGCCCAAGTATTGGGTCGTAAACAATCCGTAACCTTAGGTTTTTTATACTTATATTTTCTAAATCATAATTATGAGTTAAGACCTTTCGTAATCATTTCCCCAAGTTGTTATTATGACTTCAAGTATTTTTATTTACATCAAACCATGTCGGAGACTAAGTGGCATCGGATTATAAAAGGTTCGACAATTTCATCAGAAAACTAACACAACACGCCGCGCCGGTGATTCACCAATCGCTGACGGTCGGACGCGTCACAATTACAACCATAACAAAACACACGCTTATGATTACACACACGCGTGCAACGGCGTGTGGTGTAAGTGATAAGCGTTTCGTCTTGTTAATATCAATATAAATAAATACATCTGTCAGATAGTGTATATAGTGTTTTGATGAAACTTTATATGTTTTTATTATATATATATATATATATATATATATATATATATATATATATATATATATATATATATATATATATATATATATATATATATATATATGTGTATATTAGTTTGTAATTGCATCTATTACGTTTTTACATATGAAACAGAATGGGACATATCTGGCCAAATCTCGTTTAAAACATGAAAGACATTGAACAAAATAGAATTTAGTATAAAATAGCCTATTGCAGTCACATAAGTTGATATATACAAACAGATTACATATTCCATGTAATGTGCCTAACTATGTTCACTCGTAGTCATAAATAAGACGTTATTAATATAAATAAAAAATAAATTATTTTGGAGTTTAAAAATACTGGCTGCACGATAACGCACTTGGGATAGATGACAACGATACCCCGTATCGTTGTCACAGGGCGGTGATGTTAAATTTTTGTGTTGTCAATTGTCATCGATCTTTAATAATAATTGGACGTCTTCACGTGGGTGATAATTGCGTTGAAAGATTCCGTTAGATAGATACATACAGTTCAAGCTAATAAAATCGTGTTAATAAAAAAGGTTTTTAAGTGTATAAAATGATACTACATAATTATATATGTATGTATATATATTAATATACTGTATGTTGATTCCAAATTGTATATTTACTTCTCCTAAGCTATAAAGCTTATTTCAATGTTAGGAGAAGTAAATTTAGTTACTTATATATTATAAAAAAAAACATAGTATGTAAACAATAAACGCAATATTATATTTTTTAAAACTCAGGTCGCCATTTTATTACTTAATTCAACTTTTTTTTCATAAAAATAATTTAAGCTGGAATATAAAAATATAGAAATATTATTTCCAAAGAGTAAAAAATACTATTTTATAAGGCTTCTTTGGTACAATGTTTGCGGGCGCAAGGGAATCGTAGATCGATATCGTAGATCTTCGTAGATCGATAGAATCGGCACCAGGTTAGTCATTTTCTCAGCTACCCCCTTACTACATATTATATAAAAATTAGACCAACCTCTCCCGTCTTCTAGCGATCACGCCAAGACAGCGTGTTACACTTTTCCGTTGTGACTCGGAGCGTGACGCCACATGACACATCTCGGTTGCCAACATCCACACATGCAATAATAGTCATAAATATATGAAACAAAAATATGTATGCGGTCATAACTTACTCCATCGGATCACTCGGTGGCCGCGTGTTACTTTCACGACGACGCGCATGACGTCACGCCATTGGTCTCGTAAGTCAACATTGAGGAAAACCGTGACAAACACAACAATAGCCAACTTGTCTATATCTCGTACGATATTGTATTTAATTGTTGAGTATAGGAAGTGAGAATTACTTGTTGTTTTTTTTTTTAAATATTCATAAAGGTTTTTAGTACTTTTGGTTTTTAAGGTCAATAAATATAAAATAATGAATTATGTATATGTTTTTTCAGGGAATTTTGTTTAAGCAAGAAACGATGAAAAGTAAATGTGTGTGTTTTTTTATACAATCTAAACGTATTCATCATCTTTAACATGTTATCAAGCTCCCGACCTCTTGATAAGATAGATCGTGGGAATTATTAATTCTACATACTCGCTCCTTTATGTTTTAGCTATTACGATTCAATTTTGCAATTAAACAATTTACAAGCGATAGTTTTATCATTTTAACATACTTATGTATATTTTTAATTTGTATTTACTTGTAAGTAAAAACAAAAGTATACATCGCTCATTGATATCTCGACAGAACCAGTGCGAGTCCAAACAACTGACAAGCGCATATCTGATTACCGTGTCCCTGATAGTCGGCTGTTTACTATCTAGAATATTCACATTTACGTTCCGAATACCGATAACGTGTATATTACACCTACCACGATGTGTTTTGTTTGCTTTCTTCGATGCCGTGCTACATTTTCTCTCGGAAACGAGGCGGAGGTCGTTGACACCTGTCAAAATTGCAAAAGAGGTGCAAGCCGTAGACGCATGACGGTCCGGCCGCGCGGCCGCAGGCGTCGACTACGACGCGCTGCACTGTGTATAGCTGCGGCGACCTTGTCGCGCCCGCGCCCCTCGCACGACGTCATGCGGGGGCGCGCCGGTGACGTCACGCCACGACCTCGCTACCCGTCACTCGACTTGCACGTGAACACCACGCGCCGGCACGCGTTCGCTGCGTGATCACCCCGCTCCCATTGGCCGGCCGTGCCGCGCCGTCCTTTCCTATTGGTCGCCCGCCGCCCGCTCCCCGCGACGGTTCGTGCCTCGTACCTCGAGCGCTCGCGAAGCGGTTTATTCGTCTGCGGATCGCCGACGAAAATACACGGCTCTCTTGGAAGTACTAGCGGTCCAAGCCCGCGAGTTCTGTGAATTAAAAAGAAAGTTTCTCTCCGTTGAATGATATCTTAGTCAGAATGTCCACTATATTAGATGTTTGCGGACCCCTCTCCCCGCCCTCAACGCCGCCGTTGATGGACATAAAAGTGAGTGTTGACATTGTTTTGTTGTTAACCGAAACTTTTGTTTTGTTTTTATTTTTTTATTTTTAATAATAAATAAAATTCGAAACCTTGTAGAATAAAACAGTATCTTGTGCAATCGAAAGTATGGCAGGAGTGCGGCGCGCGATCACGCAGCGTGCGCGTGCTCCGGGCTAGTGAGCAATCATTTATGTATGTCTGTCTTTGTCTACAGGTCGAGTTACCTCTGAAGAAAGCTGCGGTAAAGCGCGCACGAGAAGCGTCACCTCCGACTGGGCTAGTGACACCCCAGCCCTCGGACTCTGAAGGCGAAGATGAATTCAGCAAGCGATCTCGGTGTGAGCTAGCGAGGCTTTTACTCACCACGCCTCCGCCCGAGCCCTGCCCTCGGCCCTCCGTCATCATGCGAGCACACAAAGACGGCACCTGCAGCCCCGAACCTCTCCCGATGCCACCCTCAAATATGAACATCCTGAAGACCCTAAAATTCAAAATGAATCGAGGCCACAGCTACTCACAAGTCAAATATATAGCTAGCCAGGCGCAGGTACCGCCGCCTGCCCCACCCAGTCCTAAAGCTAAAGTGGAAGAGGCACGAGTTCCATCACCTCACCCGGAATGCCAGCCTAAGCAAGACGAACACAGAGTGCCACAAGTGGCCTCGACGCCTGGGTGGGTTCCACTCGCCCCCAGGCCAGCCCCTGCTGTGATAGTGCCGGGTGCTCTCCTTCCGACTACGGCCCTGTGGTTGGTCGCGCCCGCGCCAGCTGCGAGACGTCGTCTATACGAATGCACTTACCCCGGCTGCGGAAAAAACTACTTCAAGTCGTCACATCTAAAAGCACACGCCCGCACTCACACAGGCGAGCGTCCATTTAGATGTGCCTGGCCGGGCTGCGAGCGACGGTTCTCCCGCTCCGACGAGCTCTCTCGGCATAAGCGGACACATACTGGCGAGAAGAAGTTTGGCTGCAGAGTCTGCAACCGCCGATTTATGCGTTCCGACCACCTCGCGAAGCACGTCAAGAGGCATGCAAAAGAGCGAGCCCCTCCCGCGCCCGTACTCCGCCTCCTGCCCTCTTCTCCCCTCGCTATTCCGGTTCGCAACCCCACCGTAGTGCAGTGAGCGCTACCGACTGTGATTCAGATCTCATGATCGTTACCTAGTTTTAGTACTCAATTAAGACTGTCCTATCTGACTACTTAAGTAGTTGCTAGTTGTAAGTCTATGTTATTATTTAGATGATGGTAAGCTTCAAAAAATATAAAAGATTGATACATAATATATGTTGTTTGTATTCACGTCACTTACACTACACTGTTTAACTAGCACGATTGCACAGATTCACTTACGAGCCAATATAACCTTAGAGTATCCTAGTAAAATCTGTTTGACAAAATCCAAGAGTGGCGTTCTGGTCGGTAAGAGTTCGACCACGAAAGCCCAGCACAGAAGGCCGGCGGGCGACTGGCGACGTACCGCGCGCGCCTCCGCGTCGCACACTGATAACGACTCCTCTTATCGCATGGTGATATCTCACAATTAAATATCAAGAAAATACCAGACGCTTATCAAAGTCTTAAATAAAAATAAAAGCATTTAAAAAATAATTAATCCATAAAAGCAAATTAAATTTTCTACTGCAAAATAGTCTAAATCAATTAATATTGCACCATGTATTTGATTAAATGGTCGATTTGTTAATTACATCGATTTTAAATTCTGAACTAATTACCAATTTCATATTTTGCAACGTGCATATTTATCGTACTCATTGCTAAATTCTTGAAAAAATATAGATTTTTAAATGAAAATCACAATTTCAATCTTAAAAGTCATTCGTACATAATTATGTTATCTATATCCGTAACACTTCTTAAACGGAAATTAAAAGTTAAAAACAGTTAATGAACTCAATAACAATTTCTAATCAGAGCAATTAATTTAATAAATTAATTCAAATATATAGAATAAAAAAAAAAGTCAAACTTTAGGCTTAAACATGCCAAAATGTTTACGAATATTCATTGCACAATTATTACACGAAATAAGCTTGTTTTTAACGCGAATGCGAAGTATTTTTTATATAAATGTATGAACGGCTACAAACAGAGTATTTAACTAGTATTCATCGTCTCCGATCACCCGTTTTCCGAGTGTGACCGTCACCATTCTGTCACGTGATAGCGATAACGCGTCATGCCAAAATACTCCCAGACACGGAACCACCGTTGAATTACTATGTAAGAAATACGTTACAATCGATCGTAGAACTTATACGTACATTATATTGTATATATTGAATATCTTCTTTTGTTTTTAGATTGTATGCGATATCGTATTAAGTGTGCGAAAGTCTCTTAAAAACGAATTGCTTGTAACTATTCAGTCGGAGTTTAAAAGCAAATTTCGCAAGGTTTTCTTTGTGGCTATAAATTAAAAAAAATTACATAAATTATTGGAATTTGGAAGTTCAATTTAAAGGTAAGCACAATATCAGAGGTTATCCTATATCAAGTTGCACTATTATTAAATAATGTCAATTTTCTGATGTTTTGTGCGAATTAAAAAAATTTAAGAAATCATATTAAGAATTTCAAATAAATTACTTGAATAAGATATTTTTAATCAGAAAGCTTTAAGCCCTGTAAGAAGTATTAAGAACTTAACATAATGAAAGCACTATATTTAAGTAAAACAATATTATGGCTGTACATTATGATCAATTAAAGTATTACCAACACCTGATTTCATAATTTATACATTAATATTTAATTTAAAGATTATACATAGAAATCAATCGCATACAATTAAATTTATATTCGGTTAAAAATAATTTAAAATTGTAGAAAACAATAATTTCTTATATGACCGAAGACAGTCCTAAAATACACAACATCGCTTGATGTAAATAATATTTCGAGCATCATAATTGTACAATAAATACTAAAAAACACTTTGTATTTATGATCAAAATATGATTGTCTCTTGTTAGCACTCGTAACACGGGCTGCCCACGCGCAGGCCACGACACGGAGGCGTGACGACGACGTCATAATGAAAATTACTCTGATATCAAGGCGTTGCTGTAGATAGCGTTTTGTTTTTGCAACATTGCAAACTTTTAAGTAACATCCTAACATTGATTTACTTACTGATCTTATTATATTTAATAATATCATCAGCTCGTCTTATTGCCTCTACCGGTGAATGGCTGGTTCATTTCTCGCCCAGAACATCGGAATTGCTACTCAAAGGGAAAACGATAAAATTCTTGCCACCATTCAACGCGGTCAATGCACAGAAGCTATTTAAAATGTTCACTTCTATGTATTGAAAGCCTTTATGAAAACAATTCTTATGCAAATAAAATATAAAAACTTATGCAAATGAAATAAAGAATAGAAAAACATATTATGTAATATATATATTTTACTAGGAAAACAGGGCACATATTACTAAGTGGTTCTTGTTTATGGTAGTATTTCTTTTTATTATATAGGTATGCGGACGAGCATATGGGCCACCTGGTGGTAAGTGGTCACCAACACCCATATAAATGTTAATCGTCACTTACATCGCCAATGCGCCACCAACCTTGGGAACTAAGATGTTATTTCCCTTGTGCCTGTAATTACGCTGGCTCACTGACCCTTCAAACCGGAACACAACAGTACCAAGTACTGCTGTTTTTCAGTAGATGTGATTAATGGGTGGTACTACCACAAAATGAAGATCTAGAAACACTTCATATATAGGGATATTAAGAGCAAAATCGATCGAGAAATGTCAAAGAGTGATATGCGACATTGACTGTAATTATTATTAAATTAGAAGGATACAAGTATCAAATTATCGTATCACCGTAATATTGTTTTTATTATTTCACGTTTGAGATATAAGTTCTTAAAGAATAGCACCGCTGATGACGATGAAGGCCCCGGGGTAGCTAGGCCGATAAAGACCTCCTTGCGGTGTTCCATAGATGGTTACATAAATCTATAAAAGTTGGTACTTTTATAATATTTAGTTTCTAAACGTTAGTGCTCGTATATAAATCTACTTTAATAAATAAGTGTCATTAACAAATGGCCCTCGATTTAGAGGGCCCTGGTGCAACGAACCGCCTTGCTACGATAGCTACACCACTGCTAATGCTAATTATCAAAAGACATGTAAATCCTTAAAAAGTCCAATATAGTTGTAGCCTTAAAGATCTGGATAATAATATTATATAAACACGCTTTATCTAGTGGTATAAGTTTTATGTATATTGGTTTAGTTTTTTTCTGCTAGGTATTAAAACGTCTCGTCATTCATTTAAATACATAGATATATCTTATTTATATATAAATAACTATTATTTCAAGTGTTTTAATCCCATTCTTAAATATTTATTTATTTATTTAAAAGGTACATCAACATCACACATATTCAGCACTTATAAATAACAGATAAAACAAGAGAAAAAAATTAGGACCTGATATGAGTGACAATTACAGATGTACACAACATTCACACAAATAAAACTTATTGTCTACCTGTTGAATTTAAGTAATAATTAAATATATATATATATATTAAAGAAAAATCATAAGACCTAATATACAAAACTAATATATAAAACCATAAATAAAAAAAACCACAAATGAAAAATAAAACAATTATATCTTAGTAACAGTACAGTGATAAAATGTGACTACAGACGATTTTTTTTTATTGATAGATTTAAATATTTAAATAAAATAGAAATACTCGTATGTTATTGAAAATAAAGGTCATAATTAAAAATGTAGTCTTACGAAGGTTTTCTAGACTGTTTTTTTTAATCGATTTAAAAACAATTCGCAAGGTTTTTAATGCATCGGTGCCATATTGGAATTATTTTAACGCTGTGCCATATCTGTTCTCACGGATTATTTAACATACTTACATAAAACCTTTTAGTAGACATGTGTGTGTGTATGTGGAAGTTTATTACTTTGTCTATTGGCTAACTTAATAAGCCTGCAATCCGATGTCCTAGGTTCGAATACCGAAGAACATGACCGTCACATTTTTGACCGTCATGGTATTTTTTTAACTGCCTCGTTGGTCTAGTGGCTTGATATAAGGCCGCAGACGCGGTGGTCCTGGGTTCAATTCCCAGGTCGGGCCAATAAATAGTTATTGGGGGTTTTCTGTCAGAAAA
This sequence comes from Nymphalis c-album, assembly GCA_963151315.1. NCBI lineage: Eukaryota > Metazoa > Arthropoda > Insecta > Lepidoptera > Nymphalidae > Nymphalis > Nymphalis c-album. The sequence continues at coordinate 12,617,203 of OY720590.1, read as the reverse complement.
TTCTCAGTAGCAGCCCGGAGTCTGGAAATTGGAAGTGTGGTACACTCCCGTGCCTCGGAAAGCACGTTAAGCCGTTGGTCCTGCGCCTGAACTCTTTCCGGTCGTGTCGGATTGCCGTCCCATCGGATTATGAGAGCTAAGGAATAGAGAGTGCACCTGTGTTTGCGCACACACTTGTGCACTATAATATCTCCTGCGCAGTTGGCTAGTCTCTCTTGAGATTGGCCGCCGTGGCCGAAATCGGTCTGGAGGACCTTATTATTTTTTTAAATCCAAGAAAATACGATAAGTTAATTTTTTTTATAGGTATATAAAATACTAAATTAAAATTTACGCCTTTATTTAGCGATGTTAAATAGTCTTGCGAAAATAATATTTACACAATTGTGTCATATCTTTATCGCTACGATACTCTACGGAATGTTATTAAAACTATTTTTTCCATCTTCCACGATATGTTCTTGGGTTTTAATATTATTTATAATCAGTGAGCCTAGTAATTAGAACTACGATTACTGGTACAAGACGGCACTATTTTTATTTGCTAATGCTATCGAAGAAGTAAAAAAACTCACCACTAGTGACTAGACACATTTCATATATACTCTAAGTATGACATAATGCTATTGTTAAGTTTGCTGGATTTGCATATCGCAAAAGAATATACCTACTAATTAATATTAATTAATTACTATTTTATTACATTATTTATAATTATTATTGTAATTGAAACTATATCTGAGTGAATTTTTAATTTATAATATCATTTTTGTTGTTAATATCATTTTATAATTTTCTTTATTAAAATATCATCGATTGGTTATATTAAGGTATAAATACACACATACACAGCACCCACACACGCTCAGTAACGCCTAAACTTGAAAAGCGATAATTTTGATAAAAAATCTTAAATATTTTTTTCTTATCATTTATAAGGCATTTACGAGTATAATAAAAATTATTCTTACATCCCACAATATGTAAAAAAACACATATTTTTCTTATTTTTTCCGGTTGTAGCTGAAAATTAACCACTACTAATTATTACCTAATAAAGGTATACACAAACATGTGGACATAACTTATTATATAATAATTAGAGCGACAGATACATTTACATATCAAAATTTTCCAACACGTCTTATGTACATGAAATACACTAAGGTAAAACACAGACATAATACTTTAATAATAGTTTATAGATATATATTTTTTTACTTTTTAAATTTCATGATTTCGTCTAAAAAAACTACCTTTAGGGATAAAATAACAAAAATATCTATAATCTACACTTTTCATTATAATTTCAAGAATGTTTTTTTGTTATTTCGTAGAAAGCGAAATGGTTGGAGAGAGATAGCTTATAATCTAGAGAGATATATAAACGAGGAATACATACGTTTTCCCCACTGTGTATTTAATATTTATATCAAATGTTGGAACGGTAAAGATGTCCTGCAGCGGGATACTGTATTGATGTACTACCGACGAATTATATAACAAGGTGGACAGTTAAATAGACTTTTCATTCGCCGTATCAAAGACAAACAGATGCCCATTCCTCGGCGGAACAGTCCTAGCCGGTTGGGGTTGTTTAGTAGACACTTGTATTTCGCGCGGCAGGTCGTGGGTTCGACTCCCACCCAGGACAGACATTTGTGTCCATGAACATGTCTGTTTGTTCTCAGTCTGGGTTTAATTATCAATATAAGTATATATTTACAATAGAAAAGTAGTAGGTATATGTAGTATACTAGTTGTCTGGTTTCCATAGTACAGGCTCTGCTTAGCTTGGGATCAGATGGCCTTGTGTGAATAATGTCCCAGGATATTATTATTATATTATATCCATTCCAAATCACGTACATTTTTATACATAAGATCACAGAAAACATAAGACAGAATCTGCTTGTAAAGACACGTAAAAGACAGTCTATCAGACAGTCGCATCTAGTGTCTGCGATACCGTTTACAATGTCTGATAAATATGTTAACTAGTCGCCTAATGGGAGTGATCACGAACTAACCATTGATCCACTTATGTCTGGCTTGACTGTTTGATTTCGTGATTATATAAACCAATATGTTAAATGTATCTAGTTTATTCTCGATTTAGTAGCATTTTTAGAGATATCTCATTGCTAAAAATATATGAAACTTTAGGCTCGTTTCAGATTCGTTTGTTGCGTTGTCGGTCAGTCTATTTTGGAATGTGGAGACACAGCGTTGCGTCAAAAAAAAACTATTTGTTTAAAGTATAAACATTTAATCTTATTTAATATATTAACCGCTCCGCTCTGTTTTGTTACATGTAAGTATATTTATCTTAATTTTTTTAAAATGTAGAATTATCATATAAATATATTATTATAAAATTGTTTATTGTAGTTATCGTGATAGCATTATGAGTATCTCTTAAGATGGCACAATATAGACGAGTTAGAAGGACTTCATTGATTAACGACATTGACGTTGAATATTTGAGCCAAAATATATTTAGCGAAACCTTCAACGAGCACGCTCGTTAAATGATCTCTCAGCGTACATAACGAATGTTTATTATATACTGGATTACCTTAAATTCATTGGTAATTATCTTGAAAGTTCTTTATATATAAAATATGACGGGCAAATGACGCCGTAAGAAATAACAATCATTCCCTACATCGCTAATGCGCCTCCAAGCTTGAGAATGTTATTTCACTTGTGTCTTTAGTTAAACTGGGTCACTCACCCTTCAATTCGGAGCACAACAATATTAAGTATTCATATTTAGCGGTAGAATAACTCATGAATGGACGGGCACAACCCACTCATCAGATATTCTACATAAGTCGAAGGTATGCACAAAGCCCTACCACCAATCTAAAAGTTCATGTCAATAATATTAAGTTTATATGTATATACAAGTATATGAGATCAAATTATATTCAAATTGCATACAACAACGATATTTGTGAGCAATCATGATTTTCATTTTATTGAAATGTTTGAAAAAATATTAACATTTAAAAATAGAATACGATGAGTCGTACGCCAATAGTCGAATTAAGAACATCATATAATAATATTAAAAATAAATATACAAAAATATTTGTATTATAAAAATAATTCATGAATGCATCTTTCCGATCGTATTGAATTGTATTGAAAATTTAAAATCTCTTATTATTTTTACACTATTATACGATAAGTTCCACTTTCTACTTACAGTTTCGAATTTCAATTGGACTTGCAGCCGTAGTTTCTATTACCTATGTAATGCTACGCAGATTATCATAGCTGTTATAGTTACCTACCTGAGAATATTTTACCGAAACAAACATCCAGGTGTTTACGCTGATCTTTAAGCCTGATCTATATCCAATCCCTCCTTTCACGGTTTCAAAACTTAAATAATAACGTTGGACCGCTTGCAGAATCTGGCTTAGTGATGCAAAGCTCTTAGGTACTTTGACATTTTAGCCCCTTTATTCCGAAGAGTTTAGTGTAGTTATATTGTTTTTGGTTGGGTCGTGCACCTCGGCTGGATGGACTCCTAGGCCAGTCCATTGTACGCCTATCCAAAAATCCGGGACCGAATCGCTTGTACGAATGCAGATCATGATATGATGGCTTAGAATTCGTGAAATAAAAATCTGTTCACTCTCGACGATTTGGGACGTTGCGGTGACGGTGTTTTTTCCGCAGTACCTCATCAAATTTCATTTCTCTTAACAGATAATACGTCGACGTAAACGAAATGATATGAGTACAAAGGTCTTCGGAGAGTAGTAACGACTTATATTTGAATAGAACCTGCAATTTCATGTCGGTCAAGGTGAACCGTATACACTTACTAGTATTCGTGTAATTTAACGTAATTATGCGTGTAGTACTTTATTTACATAAAAAAATATTTACATTGAAGATTTAAATAATTATTTACAAATCAATGTACATTTTATGACCGTGCGGAATGGTGGCATAATTCTTACATCATTTCTGTTTAATCGCCTATTCTCAAATTAAACTGTAAATTGTTTATTAAGAAGAATACTTGTACAAATTTACTACAAGTATAATATCCAAGATTTCTTTATCGTTTTATTTTTCGTTTGAGAAGAATATAGAAATAGTCAACCTCAAGTGTCGACAACGTCCTTATGTGTACAGAACACACAGATACCACTCCATTGCAAATAAGTATATATTTTGTTAATATAGGATTGCAGGCAGGCTAATAAGCCAAATACAAGTAAGTAACGCCTATAGTCACAAGTAATTTAATAAATATTAGTAATTTCATCATCCAATTATCCATCGGGGGCAAGGTACGAAAAATTTATCTGATCGTTAGAATTCATCTGACTCGGACAAGCGATATAATTACTGATATAAGAGGCCCTTGCCAAGTTGACATTCTACAATCGTAAACGCTAATAGAAAACTAAACAAATGTATGAGAATGACATCTCCCAACTATAAGTCACGTGGTCATTCTCATACAATTTTTAGTTTTCTATTAGCGTTTACAATTGTAGAATATCAACTTGGCTAGGGCCTAATGGATGGTTAATATTTCTTACACTTGCAATATTTATATATGGTGGTGACCACTAACAATGAGGTGGTCTGCCTATGTATATTATAACAAAATACGTATAATTTTCTAGTAGTACGAGGCAATTCTACAAACTTTCCAAAGCATACAACGTAACATAACGCGGAACCTATACAGACGTGTACTTATTCAGAAATAGCTCGGTACGAAGTCCGGCGTCACGCCCACCGTTTTATTTTTATGCGGGCGATGTATTAGCGAGGGTTTCCCCGAATCTTTAATAAGAAACAGCAACATTTACGGATAAATTCATTGGCTTAACGCGAATACATGAAAAACAAAATTGTTCTAATAATTAATTAAAATTAACATCACTATTATTTCATTAGCTGTACCTCGAGGTTTCATTCGCATACTCACTTGATATTACGCTTCATATACTTGGCGGTAGGGCTTTGTGCAACCACATTAAGATAGTTACCAACTAACAATAATGTTTAGTATTGTTGTGTTCCGATTTCAAGAACAACAAAAAGTAATTGGTGGTAGGGCTTTGTGCGAGCTCGTCTGGGTAGGTACCACCCTCATCAGATATTCTACCGCAAAACAGCATTACTTGCTATTGTTGTGTTCCGGTTTGAAGGGTGAGTGAGCCAGTGTAATTACAGGCATAAGGGACATCTTAGTTTCCAAGGTTGGTAGCGCATTGGCTTAGTAAGCGATGGTAAACATCTCTTACAATGCCAAATTCTATGGGCGTTGGTGGTATGGTTCCTATTCCATAAAAAAAAAAAAACATTGAATATAAATTCTCAGTAGCAGGGAGTTTGAAAGTGTTGATTTTCTTGACATGCCTCGAACAGCACGTACAGTCATTGGACACCCGTTCATGGTATCCCGTCGTTTCGGATCAATCTCCCATGTGTTTATTATACTATAGAAATAGATAGTCTGCCTGCGTTTGCCCAAACACGCGAAACTAAATACGTCGTTGACTAACGTTGCCATCTAATGCCAGCAATATCCAGATGTAAAATGCGCGTCCCTTACACGCCCCTGTCGCGAAGCGATCGGTCGGTCGGCAAAGTTAAAATATTATAACAAGTATGTATAAATTAATAATGTTTTTTTTTCTATCGAGAAATTTTAATCTTTTATGTTTTTAACTTTGAATTTGATTTATCAAAGATTAGAAATTGTGCTTTATTTTTCCTAACTGCTATCGGACAAGAGGACATAAAATTACAAACACAAAATGGGGTAAGGTTCTGTTTTGTTTGTATGTTTACAATTATCGTTACAAAGACATTTAATGAAAAGGTACGTAATGAGTAAGCAAGTCTAGCGTGGGTGTCCAGAATTAGTCCTGTGGGAGACAATTAAACTAAATATAGCCCCGCAAAGGCCAATGTTCTGTGACGCGACTAATCATTAATTAACCTCCAATTATCCGATAGGATTTTTGACCTAGATAAATTAATTTTGAAGTGTGTGAATTGGTTATTTCGACTTTTCGAAAAAATGTTAGATTTTTTCATTGAAAATATTTCGACGGACAATTGGGCCACCATCGTCCAAAGATACTAGCGCTAGAACAGTGGGTCGTACTTACCCAGGTGGCCTTTACAAACCCTATCACCAAGTTCTATAGCTAGATATGTATATATAACCACTGATTATCGTAAAATAAAACTAAAACAAATATATAATGCCTTTGGTCTCAATAAAAAATATAAATAGGAACGAACGTAAGACAGATAATCAAAGTACACGTCATACAGAAAAAAAGATTCACAAAGGCACGGACACAAATAAAATAATTAAAAAATGGTTCCTATAAAGTCGGCTTACGGACGATAGTTTAACGTGTCAACGTCATAACCGATAGATGCGGCGCAAGCGTACAATCAGCGTAACGGGACTATGAGCGTAACTGGACAATGAGTCATCCTTTATCGTGCATGCAGCCAGCGTTCATCGATTTATTAGAAGTTGTCACGTCAAAAAAGACAGTATAGATAAAAAATTCCCCTATCAAATATAAATACAAAAGAAATAGGAAATCAACATTTTAAACGTTCAATATTGGCAGAATTACGGTTTTTACATCAATATATAATAACTGAAAATCATTCAAAAAAAATACCTACTCAAAAAGGCAATTATGTAAGTTTGTAAATCCAAAAATAATTTTTTTTTGAAAAAGCGACTTATAGAAACAAAATGTAGGTACCAGGTATCTACCAAATATAATTACAAAAGCAAACGGTCAATCAACATTTTGAACGTTGAATGTTGATAGAAATACGGTTTTTACCGGACATTCGTGATCTATTCTCATAAAACCAGATGTTTTTCGGATCTTCAAACCGAAAACATTTTTAACACATCGTTATAATAAAGGTCGAATCGTGAAACAACAGTTATTTATTTCAATCATAAAAAATACACACAAAGTATTCGAAATGCTTTTATAAGCATCTATTTTTGTATTAATTTACATAAACATTTTTCTTTTAGTCGCTAGTATATAGCGATCAAATATATTTAAAGACAAATACTACTCGTATTCATCTTCAAACTGATATGATATGTAATAAAAAATATTTTGTGTTTGGTCAACGAATGAATGAATTTACAGATTTCGAACTTTTTTTTTTTAAATACTTCCATTTTCAAACTTTTTTATTCATAATCGTCGTGACTAGCTACCGATCAAAAAATAAATCATTTACAAAACAAACCGAGAAGAAAAAGATATTGAACTGGTTTAACTTTTTTTATGTAGATAAACATGGAAAATTTTTAAACGGTACAATTTCTATACATTTTACATCAGTTCGTTATCATCGGAGTATATATAAAAATTAATGCTGCGTTCACGAAATGTTCAAATCCGATGAAAGTTTATACTTCTGTTGTTGGTTGCTGCGTGAAATTATCAGCCCCACTAGACAAGTGGCTTTATCGTTAATAGAATAGAATAGAAAATAATAATCAATGTATGAGATTGACATTCGCGTTCGCTATTTCGAGACGTTTCGAGTCGAACGCGAATGTCAATCTCATACATTGATTGTTGTTTTCTATTCTATTCTATTAACGTAAAAGCCACTTGTCTAGGGCCCCAGATATAATTAGTAGTGGAATAGCTACGAATATTATTTATTTAAAAATATTTAAAAAAGGACAATGAATTTTCGGCAAGAGCAAAGCTGAAGAATACCTGAAATAAAACCAACGGAATTGTGACATTTAAATACTTAATTGGACCAAATTAATTGGTTGATTAATTGGCCCAATATAAATAATTTATTTTAACCCAGTTGGAAAGTTGGCAGATCTACAATTCGGTCCTTAAAAAATATTCGTATCTATATCCTCGGTTCCTACGCCTGATGTCCAGTCACCGATCGATTTGAGTTACTGTAGACAAAGGCATTTTAAGAAATGTTAACCATCGCTTAAATCACCAATGCGCCACCAACCTTGGGAACTAAAATGTTATGTCCCTTGTGCGTGTAATTACACTGGCTCACTCACCCTTCAAACCGGAACACAACAATAACAACTTCTGCTGTTTTGCGGCAGAATATCTGATGAGTGGGTGGTACCTACCCAGACGAGCTCGCACAAAGCTCTACCACCAAGTAAAAGCTCTACCACCAAGTACAACCAACTTATTCTAATATTGGTTGAAGAAAACATGTTTGTTTTCACACGTGTGAACTATAATATCTCATGCGCACTTGGCTGGTTTATGTTGTTTCTGTCCACCAATCTCAAAAATCAGCCAAGTGGATAATCATTTAATAAAAATTATTTTACAATTTCGCAAATTTGAAATCTTCAAGTAAGTGATCATTTGTTTTATAATTTATAGATTTTAGTTTTACATGAACTCGCTTATTCACATGTAAGCCAAGTCCAGGGGGACAATTCTACAATCTTTTTTCAATCTATAACGATAACGATACGTTCCTGATTCAATTTCAGTACCACTTTGACTATTCTATTAATTATTATTTATAATTAAAGAGATCGGAACCGAACCGATATGATATTAACATATAAAGTTATTTTAAAACCAAATTTAATTGTTAACTTTTATACCAAAAATCGGTAATTAAATTAAAGAATAGGAAAATGGATAAACGGCAACGATTACGCTTCGATACAATTGCGATAAAAACTGAATTTGTTAGTAGAATTGTCCCCAGGTAGTCGTGTACACGCAGCGTCAGTTACACGCGCAGGATGCGTGCGTGTGACGTCACCATTTATTCTCGTTACACGTAAAATACGCTAGCGCATCGCTTCACGGCGGGTTTCTCCGGGATTTGTTTGTAAACCAAATAAATGTGTATAAATTAATAAATACTTACATATTTAATCTTATATAAATAAATTATACTCGGTGGTAGAGCTTTGTGCAAGCTTCTCTGGGTAGGTAGCACCCACTTATCAGATATTCTACCCCAAAACAGCAGTACTTTGTATTGTTGTGTTCCAGATTGAAGGGTGAGTGAGCCAGTGTAATTACAGGCACAAGTGACATAAAATCTTAGTTCCCAAGGTTGGTGGCGCATTGGCGATGTAAGCGATGGTTAACATCCCTTTCTATGGGCGTTGGTGACCATTTAACATCAGGTGGCCCATATGCTCGTCCGCCTACCTATTCAGTAAAATATAAAAAACTAATTATAAACGTAGACAATAAGTACAATGGGAAATTAATTGATAACTTATACCTGAACTCTGATTGGAACGTAAGAACGCAGAATTCACGTCCCTAATAAGGTTAGGATGGGTAATTGTGAGTAATAACAAAAATAATATCAATAATAACTCTTACACACACACGCTCACGCGACCTATTGAGAAAAAGAGATGTTCTAGTAAAATCATATAGTTCCGTGATCATGATACCTAAAATAATCACAATACCTGTAACACTTGTAACGACTCTTACACACTCTTTACAATATATATAATGTAAATATATGTCTCTCCCTGTTAAAGTTTTGTTATTTATAGACATTTTCCGACTCGCCTCGTGTTCCTCATCGCCGAGGGTCGTGACTCGTGACCGTGGATTGAATGAATTATTTCTCCAGAGATACCTAATGATCTTCGAGAATGCATCAACAGCTAAAATACTGTAAATAAGAATATTTCTCGAAATTCCATTGGTCTGTATAATATAATATGGATTTGGTTTAAAAAAATACCTGAAATCTCTCAAAATAAAATATTTGAAAATTATTACTAAGAGCGCATTAAAATTCGTTTATGATTGAGGAGCTTTTCCTTATAAAAATATTCGATTGTAAATATATATGTATGTAATATGGCAACATGTTCTCGAAGGCCGCAAGCGTTTGAGCAGACAAGTCCTATAAGGGATAGCGCGGATTGACAAACGTAGTGTATGGCTGGAGAGGCAGGTGGTTGGAATGATGACTTGCAGAAGCCGGGACCCGACTGAATATGGACAGCAGTTGTCAAGACATTGATACAACACAAGAATATTAAAATTTAGACTTTTTTGTAGCACTCAAAAATGAAATAGTTAATATACATACTATGAAATTATAAAACTTTTCGAACTACGAACGCGTTATTGCATATTTTTTCTTACCAAAGGGTGCAAGTCTAAATGGTTTCATTTTGTAAGAAAAAGAAAATGCGTTATAGAATTATAAGTACGTAAAAACAAACAAAGTATATATTAAAACGACAAAAATGTGTTTAATTTATTATTATCTGTGTAAATACGGGTAACACAGCATTTAAAAAAAGAACAAGCTAGTTCTAAATTACAGTCTCATTAAGTGAATTCTCCGTTCGAAACTTTGAAAAGAGGTATGTTATTATAATAGACAAGACACACGTCACGTAGACAAAATACTTAGGTAGATAAAAAGGGCTGCTACGCAAATTGATTAAAGAGTCATTACAAACCATTTACATTAGTCAGAAGTAACTTTGTATCGTAACGTAATGTCGCCACAAATATTATACTGATAATAATTCTACTACGCAGTCAACTAGTCAGTTACTGTTTAGTTGACTCCTTTTTTATTGTATAAGTAGGCGGATAAGCATATGAGCCACTTGATGGTAAGTGGTCACCGACGCCCATAGACCAACCTTGGAAACTAAAATGGTATGTCCCTTGTGCCTGTAATTACACTGGCTCACTCACCCTTCAAAACGGAACACAACCATACCAAGTACTGCTGTTTTGCAGTAGACTATCTGATGAGTGGGTGGTACCTACTCAGACGAGCTTTGTGCTCTACCACCATGTACTATTAGTATTAAAGATGAAACATAACTAAAATATTCGCAATAGATAAATATAACTGAACCATTAGTTTCAATTAGCATCAAGAATTAGTTTAAAGATTAATTATCATCGAAGACAGAAGTTGTATTTGTGCCAAATAACATAATAGAAACAGGTATACCAATATATTTACAGAGAGAGATTTGTTTTGGGACAAACTAACTAGACTATCTAACATAAATATAATCCTAAAGGCCAAGACCTAAGTCTGAAGTGACAAACTGACTGATTACATACAATGATGTATATTATTGTATAATATATTGAATTAAGACCCATTATGAATTGATGTCACAGTTAGGCGGTGACATCGAGAGCCAGCACGCGTAGATTTGTGAAGGAAAGGGGAAGCAGGAATGAGGGAGAATAGTTCCTCTGAGCACTCGCCATGATACATTCGATAGCAAGCGCTGAGTGCCGCTATCTCTCGCCACAGAGAGAAGGAGGAGGGGAAAATGGCGACTTTTTCGCTGTGAGAGCGCATACCTGTGTTTTCTTGGCGTTAAACTCGACAAGATTATCAGAGCCCCATTTGGCAATCAGTCCTAACGTCCTATCGAGTTCAACAACAAGATCCCTCCGTCTCTCCTCAGTTTCCGCCCGCCCAGCTACTGCGCGTCCGTGGTATCCCCCGTGCACTGTACTGTCATCTGCATAGCAATGTATGTTCCCGAGAGAGAGCATATCATTGATATGCAAAAAAAGGGTGTGGGAGATAGCACAGACCCCTGGGCGACCCCAGCATTCACTACATGGAACTGTGAAGCGCAACCATCGACTAAAACGCGAAGGCTACGCTTGTGTAGGAAGCTGGCAATCCAGGTGCAGAGCTGAGCTGGCAGACCGTATGCCGGCAGCTTGGAGAGAAGACTTCTGTGCCAGATTTCAGAGGTTGTAAAACAATCTGTTTACCAATAACATGCAATATATCGATGATTTATTTATTGGTTTTTATTTATATATATTTTGTTCATATTATGTCAACAAATGTCATTTTCCCTTATCAGATTAATGTAATTCAATAAGAGTACTCTTCTAACAATGCCCCAAATTTATTATAATCAGTTGCAAAAATAAGCGGGAGGCATAGTTGAGACCAGCACCGGGTGCTAGTGACTTATGCTACGTCGATCTCCAGTCTTATTTGTAAATATCATCAACACTTTCATTCATTGTAAGAGGTTTTGTATGCTTATCCAAGTCGTCATGTATGCTATATAATTCAATAATGAATTTATTTATAAATTATACGATTAAATTGAAATTGTCTAGTTAATAAATTGTACGATTTTATTTTATCGTTTCTTTTGTAACAATAATATATCATTGCTAGTTTTTTTTAAGGAGTTACTAATATTCCTGTTTACCGCTGATATTTAGCTTAAAGCTTGTGTTACGAATAGGTAATTTTGACTTAATGTTGAGCTACAACGGAATACTACTCTACTGAGACGAATGAATAACAAACTCAATACATGTTTATAGTTCATGATTTCTGGAACGAGTTAATCTAAAAACCCTGGGAAACTTCACATAAAATAAACAATTCACTGTGATCACTTCCACAGTTATGAGCAGATTGTTCAACGAATCAAAGTTTTCCGCAAAGCAACCTTGGCTGACCAGTGTAATACTGTTTCATTAAAATTAGATTTAAAAATAAAAACAACGAAGACGATTCCGTTAAACAAACAAATATCATTCAACGCTACGATTAACTTTATTTCACAGCTCATTTGTATATTAAAGACGTAACATGTTAACATTCTCGAAGTTCGAACTTTGATTATATCGTGATCGGAATAAAACTTATCGTAAATAAGTTAAACGTAAACAATTTTCCCTTAAACTATTTAAGCGTACTAATCTTAAACTCATGGAGTGGCTTAAGCTGCAGATCCTAATGTACCTGGTTCAAATCTCGTGTCTGGGAGTACAAATCTCGTACAGGTATATTGTATATTTCCTCACACTTATAATCTGATGGGCAGGCAATCCGATACGACCGGAAAGAGACCAGGCTTAGATTTCGACAGAAAACCCCAAAAAACATTTTCTTTGGCCTGTCCTAGAGCTCGAAATCTTTCCACGGGACAAACAAAGCAGTCAGTTTTAAGGATAGCTGTGATGTTATAAAAAATATATCAGATATAAGTGACAATGCAGAAACTTATATTATATAATAGTTACAATACAACAAGACCCTAAAATTATATGTTAATAAAATAGAGCCCAAACTGACCAGTTGATACCCGAACGATTGAAAATCACGATTTCAAAGCCGGGTAAGCAGTAATACCGTTCTTGAGCCTAATTTGTGTTTATTTGTATTTGCTCAGGGAAGGTTATATACATTTAAACTTCAGGCTACAACCGTAACGTGCGTACAAGTAAACATAAATATCAACTAAGTCGACAAAGATAAGAGAAACACCGAGTATTTTGTCCCAAACGTGGAACATTTACTTATTTTTCTACAAAATACGTAGTATCAAACATATTAATAATTTTTTTTAGTCAAAATTAATTAATTCACAAAATTAGTTATAATCAACAAAGATTTCTTAATCTGTATAGTCTTGTAAGTTATTTATTCTGAGAATTTTTTATTATTGAGGAAACTCTAAATTAAAATCCGTTTGTCGAAATGATGTTGAATGGTGACGTGTTTTCACGACGTTTCAATTTAATGGACCATACTAATGTTTAACGAAGGTTCTATTTACCTTGATACATAGAAGTTTTACATGAAGGAAAATTCACAACGGCAACTCAATAAGATTTAGTTAGCTATTTTGAAAGGCCGTTGAGTGTCATTTGATCTGTTTAAGCCATTGGTAGCTACCACATATTCTACCGCCAAAAGTATTGTTGAGTTACAAGGGTGAGTGAGTCAGTGTAACTACATACACAATGCACATAATATCTAAGTTCCCAAGGCTAGCGACGCACTTTCGTTGGTTAATATTTTCTTAGCGCCAAAATCTATGGGCGGTGGTGACCATTTACCACCAGAAGGTCCATTGGCGAGCAACTTCAGGTTTAATAAAAAAAAAAAAATCTTTCGCTCATAATTTGATTTAATGTTTCACATTCTTTAGTGATGACCAATTTTTGTACACATGATACAGAAAACATAAACAATCAATTTAATAATATGTACGTAACCCACATTGAAGCAGCGTGGCAGAATATTCCAGACGTTTTCAAAAGGTGAGAAGGCGTTAATAGTGAGACATTTCTTGTAACTCAAAATATTCCTTATTCAAAGATCTTATGAGCACTTTTGAATCGTCGCGTACCTTGCATATGAATGATCAATTTAATTAAATATTACTCATGAAAATAACCACAACAACATATTATCTGGTCATAATAAATAATGGAACTCTTCTAGAGGTACAAACCTTGAACATCAGTCGTCGTGCGCGTGTTACAAAAAGCATTCGTTCTTCGATGCGTCACGTGCAACCTGTTTTAGTTAAAACCGGGAAAATACGGCTAAAGAATACATGAACAGTATTTTACCTTTAAAATTAAATCTTTTTATTGAGATATGTGCAATTTAAAATCTATGACATCATCATTACATTTTTCAATTATGGATGCATTATACTTACTGATTGGTAGTAAATCCACCACCTATTCAAGAAACATTACACCGTGATTTGAGAACAGACTAATGATCCCAGCGTTTTTTTCAAATCTATTTTTATTATATTAAATAAGTAAGTAGATCGTTTCATTCTCCTGGTTTGCTGACATTTATAAACTCAAACTTATCGAAAATAATAGTTATGTACATATTTTTGTAATTTCTAGATTCTGTTGTACTTAGATCTATATTGCTCGTTAATAATTAATTAATGTTTTTCGCAAAAAGTGACGATTCAAAACGCATTATTGTAAAGGTTACTTGAATAAAATTCATTTGATTTGATATGAAATTGAGTAATATGGATTACATCACAGAATTGACAATATTATTTTCATTAAAAATATATTTTTCATATATCTGTAATAATTTACTTAATTGTTATATTGAAATATTTTGATACTTGGCGGTAGAGCTTTGTGCAAGCTCGTCTGGGTAGGTACCACCCATTCATCAGAATAGATATTCTGCCGCAAAACAGCAGTACTTTGTATTGCTGTGTTCCGGTTTGAAGAGTGAGTGAGCCAATGTAATTACAGGCACAAGGGACATAACATCTTAGTTTGCAAGGTTGGTGGCGCATTGGCGATGTAAGCGATGGTTAACATTTCTTACAATGCCATTGTCTATGGGCGTTGGTGCCCACTTACCATCAGGTGGCCCATATGCTCGTCCGCCTTCCTATACAAAAAAAAATTGCTAAAAAAATTAGGTATTAAATAGGATAGTGAGTTACATTATAATAATTGATATATACTTATACCTACACTTCACACTACAAATTAAAGAGTATGCATTAGTCTGATTATTATGCTGTATAATATAGATATGTAAAATCTTTATGTGGTATCTATTATCCATAATAGTAAGGTTATATGAAATAGTATTTGTTAAACCTAGCAAATAACGAACCCTAAGAGTTTATAACGTTATTATAAAGTTTTTATTATGAGCTGTTCGTTCACTTACGTTATTTATCGAGGAATGCTGGTCATGTTTTGGGAAGACATTTCATATATCAAACATTCCCCGATAAATAGCCGAAGACACTGACTGATAACTAATCTAGCAGTTGTAATTTAAATTTTGACAATTGAATTCGTGAAAAATATTCGTTAGTGAGTAGCTAGTAACATGTTTGTTATTTTGTGGTTTAACTAAGTAAATATATTACGTGTGTGCAATGTGTTTCAAAATTATTAGTATGTAAGGTAACTTGTTAAAACTAGATAAATGTGAAATATATAATAAAATCGATGTAAACTATAGTATTTGAATACGCAAGATCAACCTTTAGTATGTACTCAATACATGTTTCGCTAATTCACATAGTTTGGCATCGATACACAAACGTTGCGGTTGCGCGAGCGCCGGTGGGTGTGTACCACGCGCTGGCTGCGTGCGCGTGACGTCATCGCCGCGCCCGTACTGCAACATTGACACACAAACGAACACACCGCTTCAGAACTATAATCAGCTTCTCATGTAAAATTACACCTTACTAGCTCTCTATAGTGAACAATATTGCTTACATTATGACGTCCGTTGAAAAGACATCGAATACCAGTTAAGTTTCTTCAATCGAAATTAAGCCTTGTTACAATAGTTTTTGAATCTATTTTACATTGTTGAATGGAATTGTAGAGTTTTGTTTTTAGTTGCCAGCTGGTGCTTTCCTGAGTTATATGCGCCGCCGCCGTCCTAAGTTTTCACTGCGCCAATAATAGTACTTATAATCTTTAATATTTTGTAATAGACAACCGGAATATCACTTGATAACTATTATATAATGTTATTTAACATCTATAACACTTTAGATATATAGTTTAGTTAACTATATGTACATAAGTACAAATAAATGGAATAATAAAAAATATTGAAGATGATCCTATCTTTCAATGAGTCATAATGTTAGAAAGGCCACCTTACTAGGATAGCGATGAATTCCTCGGGAGACAGCCAGACGGCCAGACTCGCGTTTATACCTGTAGAGAAAATAGATAAAAAATAAAAACCGTTAAAGAAAAAGAGATGCCTTAGATATCTCGAAACATGTACAATGTACATAATGTTTCGAGTTACCAGATGCGTCCCGATTCGCAAATAACATATAAATTTTCACATTATTGTTGTCATGTCCCGAATCCCGATTAACTCAGCAAGGTGACCGAATTACTTGGCAGTAGGGCTTCGAACATGACTGGATACCTTTTTTTTTACTTGGTGAAATCCATCATTGATACCCTCCATATCTCTTGATGGAGGGTTATGTCGGACTCCCACCGACTAAAACCACCACGGTACCCTTCCCGTCTTAAGGGGAGCGCCACGGGATCGCTTGCGCATGCTACCGTGACGCTCCGACGGCCGGCCCGCCAATGCGGGCCTCCATTCACTAGGGAGGAATCCCAGGGTACTGGGAACCCCCCTAGTCCCGCCGGCGCCTATTGTGGCGGGGGGAGAAGGTGTGCAAAACGGCGTTTTCTTCTCCCCGGTCTTCTACGGCGAAACAGGTCTGCTGCGGCAATGACTGGATACCACCCACAACTCATATATAAGTAAAAGCAATACTTGGCGTTGTTGTTTCGGTATGAAGAGTGAGTAAGCCAGTGTAACTACAGGCATAATTGACATAATGCCTTAGTTCCCAAAGTTGGTGGTGCATTGGCAATGAAAGAGATGGCTAATATATCTCGCAATGCCAATGTACATATAAGGGTTGTTGTAACTACTTACCATCAGGTGGACCATTTGCCAGTCAGTCAATCTATTCTCATTACCAAAAAATTAAAATGATCACGCATGCTCGTTTGGGTAGGTACCACCCACTCATCAGATGTTCTACCGCAAAACAGCAGTACTTGCTATTGTTGTGTTCCGGTTAGAAGGGTGAGTTAGCCAGTGTTAGGTACAAGGGACATAACATCTTAGTTCCCAAGGTTGGTGGCGCATTGGCGATGTAAGCGATGGTTAACATCTCTTATGATGCCAATGTCTATGGGTGTTGGTGACCACTTACCATCAGGTGGTCCATTTGCTCGTCCACATTCATATTCAATAAAAAAACGTTAAATATCTTTTATTTTAATATATTATGTATCCAGTAAGTATTAAGTAATTACATTATTATATTTCCTATATGTGTCTCTACGCCTGGTCAGCATGGCATCTTGTGCAAGGGTCATCAGAATTGACCCTCATAATAATTGGATATACTTGAAGTAAGAGCTCACTTTATACATTATATATGTATATCCTCGGACCCCATCACCGTAGCAAGACATGATATATTAAGGTGTTTCACCAATATCAGTCGTTTTGCCTCAACGGTAAACGGTCAGTTTAAGATTAATTAAAACAATATAATAGATATATTATCTCAATGTAGAGAAACTCGTTTGAACATAACGACATCACGTGAACATCACGTGACACACCGTGGACTTCGACGATAATAATATTTCAACGTTATATAAAGTATCCGTTTAATAGCTTATCGCGTTTTAAAACAATAATCTTTTTGTTTAATTGAATCGTTCGTTGTTATTTAATTTAAACAAAGAAACGACAAATTAACCTAAGTTTTCATAAGTGGTATTACATTTTTTGAAGCTAATATTTTATTATATGAACCCAACGTGGGTTTATCTAATAAAATAGTAATAAGCGTATTTTATCAGTTTGTGTTATCGCAGTTTTTAAGCCTAACAGGTCTTTTTAAGCCTTAAATCTATAATATAGAAAACATTAATATGTAGGTATATATAATTACCGTTCTTAAGCAACTCAGCGTTTGTTTTGAAAATTGAGTTCCATCTCAAAAAGATCATAATGAGTGCGTCCAAATTTAAAAACTTTGCATATTTATAATCATAATAATAATATCCTGGGACATTATTCACAAGGCCATCTAATGCCAAACTAAGCAAAGCTCGTACTATGGAAACCAGACAACTGATATACTATATTTACTACTTTTCTTTTGTAAATACATACTTATATAGAGAAAAATTACACCATACTCGGAACAAACTGTCATATTCATTGCACACAAATCTCCGTCCTGAGTGGGAATCGAACCCACTACCTGCGACGTGAAAGGCAAGTCTACCAACCACGCCAACCAGCTCATTATTTATAATATAGAAGATGTATTGAATTCACACATCATTGATGAAGGAAAACCATTTTTATCAAGATGTTAATTTTGAATTAATCAAACCTGACTCTTGGTTACCTGACTCTTGGCCATAACTGATACTTAATGCATTTTTATTTGAACGGGTAAAGGCTAGAAGGTTAGCTTTACGCGTCAATGATTCATCCATGACCTACATGGTAGGTATGACTACCTGTTCTCTATCTAGCTTTATCTCTATATCAAATATGTTGATATATAAATATTGTTTGTTTTTGAATTCTTTTAAACGTGGTCATTACCATTACAAGGTTAGGTTACATGAATGATTCTTTTCCCACGGAAATGACTAACTTAATATTATGCAATTTATTATTTATTTACTTTCTTATCTGTTGCTAAGGTTCTCTTAATTTATCATTGCATTCTTAAGGGGATTCCTTCACTTAGGTGATTCATTCTTAGGTCGATGGCTTTAACTATCAACGATAATATTGATTTACTCAGTTGAAAGGCGAGGTAATGATAATTACAACTTGAACTGTAATTGAATTTAAATGCATTGCAATGAATCATTACAACGTCATTACCGCAAAGTTACAACACAAGAAGTTAATTTGATTGTCTAATCGGTAAGTGGATATGGAATACAGAAAAGTATTAATTCAAGATAGTAGTCGATTGTTTGTTTTTATCAGTTGTTTTTAGTGTGCCCGTGCGATCCGCACTGGGCGCGGACGCCGCGTTCCGTTCTCTTTTATAGCCTCGGTCGGACTTACAGCGTGATATATTTACTTTATGATAACGGCCCGACATTTGCACTCGGCATTCGTTCCTGTACGAGCAGATAAACAAAGCGTGGCTTCTAATTTTAAAACAAACTCGCTGTCAATCGATCGAATTATCATTCGCATAAATTATAACTTCCTTTAATTGATTCACGTGCGACGCGAGATGCAACGAGTGACAGTGAGGTGCACGTCATTCGCCTAGCACGTGCAATTCGAAATTCGAATTCGTGTCTTCATGCGAGATGTGAAACACCGTTGCACTTACGCAAAGCGAATGGAAAAGTACGGTGAACATTGCACAACGAGGAAGAAGCGATGGTCCTATTGTGTAGGATTAAGGTTTTTATTAGCTTGGCTGGTGGCGGTGACGTCTGGTGACGTCAGGCTACACGCTGGCCCGGCGTGATCGGCTGACGCGCCCACCGCTTCGTGTTATTCATACATCCGCTCACTTCTTAGTAACTATGTAATTTGTTTGGAGAGTTCGTGTGTTTATACCTTACACCGCTACCGTTCGTTGGGCGGATAAAAAAAATAGGATACTCGTCATCTATAAATCATTAAAAGTTTTATAGCCGATACTCGGAATTTCGTCTGATTGAATTGTTTAAGCATCTGCGTACGATAGGTAACAAGTTTCCATAATTCGACAATATTATTTTCTCAAGTTAGATGATAACAGATTTTACTCAAGTTTTTGCACGCTCTTCTAAATCCTAACGAAATGTGTAAAGACTTGCAAAGTAAAAAGTTTACAAATGATAATGTTAAAAAACCATTATTTTCAAATAACTAGTTTATTATTTCACTCCTGCAATAATACAGACGAATAAAATTGTGTACCTGATTTGGAATTCGATTGGAAGTAGGTTTTCCAAAATGCCACCAAAATTGATAGATCCTCACTAAAATGTTTGCGATAAAAATATATGTCAAAAGTACATTATTCAAGTTAATAATTTAATCATTATATTTTATATGCGACAACATCCATTCGACCTCCGCATTAGTTATAAACAATAACTTACCAATCTCTTCCTACTTATAAGCGAGGCTTAAGTCATAACATATGCGGACCATGGACGTTATCCAGGAAAATGAGAATCACATAAAGACAACATGTCATAATAAGTCGTCAGGTCCACTTCTTAATTTACTAGGATAATTGTCCTTGCGACTTACTTTTATCTATTCGTTAATAAGGCATTTGTTTTCGCATAACTATATTGTTTATTCTAGTCACGTTTAGTCGTTGATTGCTTTCTCGAAAGATCTAATTTAATATTTAGGATTCATCTCAATATCAATTATTGAATGCTAATTTGAATTATACAGTACATTACAAGTTTTAAAGTAGGTAATAATTATTTTAAAATTGTTTAAATTTCGATACAAGGAAAAAACTTCATATTTTTATCGATAAATTTTTTGTATGAATGTAATTCTTATAAGAAATTAGTTTAATTTATCAAATGGAAATAAAAACTTGTGATGTTTGTACATTATAATGTTCATAATATATACAGTAATTCCATTGTCTGTTAACCATTTATGTACATACATATATATTAGTCATATGCCATTTGTTGAAGGTAAAAATATAAACTGTGATATTACTATTTATAAAAGGATAACTTTGCTGTCTAATAATTATTAATGTATAATATGTATTTATATCTACATAATACTTTATTATTATAGAGAAAAATGATAAAGTAAAACTTTAATATTGACTTTGCGTGCAAGTTTCTATATAAGATTTATATGCAGCTTTTCGGGCTTTCCGCTTCTCTTATATGAAGTAAATTTCTCACGCTATTATTGTAATTAATTAAAAATATAGTTTAGTCTACCGAAATTTCTAATAAGTGGTTACTATAAATGTTGTGTACGTCTCTTTTTTTTATTATACCCGGGAGGGCAAATGACTCTACTCCACCTGATGGTAAGCGGTAGTGTCCAAACGCGACGACGGCTAGCGCGGTCAGGTAGAGTGATTTGCACTAGCCGCTTTGCTGGCCCGCAAGATGGCTCTTCACGCCTCGTTTGATGGAACAGTCTCTAATTGTTACATAATATATTATACATTATTTTACACTAAATGTATATTAATAATGTTTAATATTAAATGTACCTTACGATATGTATATTAATATTTAATATTATATGTTGATGTAATTTGACAAATAAATAAAATAAAAATGTAATACCCGATTTAAATCGAACATTTTTTTATATTTAACGTTTTAAACTGAAACTTTACGCACGTCTGACTTTTAACATGAATGAAATTTCTCGTGATACTTTTTTAATTAATAAAAAAAATAAAATTCCACGTTCAAAAATGAACGTTTCCGTAAGTGTGTAACGTTGCAATAGCAATGGACACGTGTACACGCTAACCTAAGTTACAAGTGCTTTGTCTATAAAAACAATGTCTATGTTTAGGTTCATTATTTCATCATTGCTGTTAATTCTGAGCAGTAAGTTTTTATTACTAATTTTTATATTAATTGATTGATTGGTTGTTGTAATAATTCATTTGTTATGTACTAAGTATATAAGATAAAAAAGTTTAATTCTTGCTCGTGCATTATATAATAATATTAAGTATTGAATATTATATAATAATGTACCTATTAAGTATTGACTACCACGTTACTATGGGACGCTAACATAATAATATGAGCATTATTGAGCATGCAGATCTCGTGGTTGTTGGTTCAAATCCTAAATCGGACCAGTACAAAGGTCTTATGTGCAGTATAACACTGTGCACTATATAGGTCATGTTACCTCATAAATGTCATTTAAAAGAGGAATGAAAAATGAACCTATATTTGGACAATAATAATTTGTGTACTAATAATAAGTCCCGTTCAAGTGAGCTTAGAAGTTGATCTCAGGAATTGTTCAGAAGCACATCATTATTATAAAAAATATGTCTATTGGACTAATAATGTACCTTACTTAGTACCTTATTTAACTAAAAATCAAATAAAAAAACTACACATAAAATTTGCCGCTATTAATAATATAATATTTACTTTTTGCATACCTATTCCTTAGATTACGTAAAATCTCTTTACTTAAAATTGTGTGGTATAATATATTATATAATATATACCTTGGATAATTTAATCTAGAACACAAAGGCTTTTCAGGAAGGCTAGACAAAGGAACGAACACAAAGTCTATTTATTGGTCAAAGCTGACGACGGAAAATTCTTAAATTTATTACTTAAAATATCCTTAAACAACAGCTCCAATTTGTAAAGGATTAAAGTTACTATTATAATTTCTAACGTAAAACTAAAGGATAAATTCACCTAGAATTGGAGATGCAAGGCCTCTAGGTACATTTGAGGCCCCTATTCCGAAGCGGTAAGAGTAAAATTATATAATAAGCAGGTGCCTTGTGCGCACAAATCCGAATATAGATAAATTAAATAAGTATGTATTAACAATATTTTTAGATTACCACGCTGTAACTGGTCTACTACGTGTATATGCTAGATAAAATGCTGGAGTCAGAATTAAGCTTCAAAACCTGTGGTCACCACACGATGTTGCTCTTCGCTGCACTGGAAATATACTACGTTAGTTCATAGAAATCCCTTTATCCTGTTTGGCTAAGACCCAGTGGCGTAACTATACCAATTGAGGCCCGTGGCAAAGTCATTGCATGGGGCCCCCCACGTACAGGAGCGAGACATAAATTTGAATAGGCAGTTTAACTTGTTCACGGGGAAGGCGCAAAATTGGAAAGTGACCATTAGGGGGGCCCCAATGCACCTGTAAGAAATATCTAAATATAAGACACTGAGCTCGTGGCCTCTCAGACTGGGCCCTCGTCGGGTCGGGGCCCGTGGCATTTTGCCAGCCCTGCCACCCTATAGTTACGCCACTGCTAAGACCTAGCTATTGACGAGCGTTAGTATTATCAATAAGAAAATTATACATATATAGAGAAAAAGTTTGAAACAAAAAGTATTTTCGATAAGTTTTTTTTCAATCAAATCAAAATTTCGAATTTCGAACACTCATATTAATTGCGTCAAAGATTTAGTCGTAATTTTTAGTACATACATATTGGGTTGTAAAGCCAAAGGCGTGCGGTTATCTATCGAAATATTCCATTGGCATTGAAATATTTAAAAACATGCTGCACATAATGCAACATTTAGCAACTTGGAACGTATCATTGAAGCTCAATCGGTTATATTTAACTGTTGACTCATATAGTTTAAGTAATTCAATAACTGCGGCTCATTGTGTTTCAGCGTTGAATAGAGCTGTAATATATTAATATCTACATATAACATATATTACAAATAGTAAAATACTGTAACGTAACGAAAGTAAAGAACTGAAACCTTTTTTTTTAATTTCTTGAAGAATTAACGTTATTGATAAAGTCAAATTTTGAACTAGTTATTTGTACGTCTTTAAAATTCATATAGACATATAAATAGATCATAATTAAATGATACTTGAAACTCAAATTTACGGTTAAGATTCACAGCTTTTCACCACTCACTTTGCTAAAAAATATATACCTACTCTTAATTTTTTTAAATTGATAGTACTGGCTGGGAAAGTTATTTTACTTGTAACTATATTTCCAGTTCCCTTACACTTCAAACTGGAATACAAAAATTCTAAATAGAGTTAGTATATAGTGTAGTGGTATCAAGCGATGAGGGCGAGGGCTTGCATATAGGCTTACAACCAAATAAATATACCAAATAACGGTACTTCAATTATTTTCAAAGACAATGTCATCGACAAATCATTCGCGCATCAGGTAACTTCTCACCATCATAATCTCATTCTCATATTAATAAGATTGTCGTGATATCCGGCTGACAATTAACGTGATACGAGTTCGACCAACGTGACCCCCGGGTTCGAACAAAACTCGGTTTGTTATTAAAAAAGAAAACTTATCCACACTTATCGTTCACGTGCGGCGGAGAAATAATATAAACATTTGATTAATGATTTTGAACTGACAGAGAATTTGATATGGATCGAATAAACTGTTAATGATCAGGTCATTTAAGACTTAATATCGGAATCAATGAAAATATTTTTATTTAAATATACTTTTACAAGACTTTTACAAACGATACCAATTTTCGATCGGATTGGACTTGTGATATAGAGGGAGAATTAACTCTATATATATTTATAAACAATGTTATTACATTGTTAACAGTTGACAGTACGTTTGATTTTAACGACTATACCCACTCCCAAGATCCCAAAAACGTACAATCTTCCTAAGAAAAAAAAAACTTCTTTGTTTAAGAATAATTCGACTGAAATTTTAGATTATTGACATAATAAATTCATATTACGACCTCTACGGCCTACTTCAAATCTGTGAAAGAGGACCGGAAACTCGGACATCACCTACATTTATTCGGCAATTAATGGCGCTAGTCAGTTGTATTGAAGTAGCAACCAATTACATTGACCCCTGTGTTAATCAGTCGTCATTACAGTGATTCAGATTAGAAAACTGGCTAGGTGACAATCACTCATATTTAAAAGGAAATAAAAAATAATACCAATTCCAATATTTATTAAATATTATTAATTTATTAAATAAACTAACATTTATAAAGCGTATTGTTTGCGTTAGAAGTGGCAAAGACGACCCGTATACATTTCGCTTGTATAATTTAGAAATCATTTAAACTTCTTAACTATATAATATGCATAATTGCATATGAATGTTTGTTTTTTGGTTTTTCATGTTATGATATATCCGCGCGATGTAAACAAGTGTATTGTAAACATAAGGTTTGTTACTATAAGGTCCGTAACCCTTAATTGTAAACAAGAACATGAGGCAATAAAGAATCTTTATATATTGTAATAAAAACTGAAAATTGTATCAGTTTACGTTATAAATTTCTGTTTATCGCAAATTATAAAAAAAATATTAAAGATTAAACCTTTTTTATTTTCTATTGTATTTTTTTTAAACAAACTAACATTTTTACACACCTTTAATAGAAACGAAACGGAATTAAAAAATATAAACTTCAAGACTGAGTTTTGTATCCGATAAATTAAATCATTCATCGTTATTAATTGCGCAGCAACTGTTAAAAAATATTCACAATCAAAACACTGCCAACTACTCGATATAAAGAACGCCAGGCGCATTGAAAACAGTAGGGCGTGGTCCTTTGCGGAGGCGCGAAAAGCAACCAACCAGCCTTGACCCCAATGAACTCACACTTGTCCCCCGCTCGATTGTTTTTTTTTACAAAGCAAGACGGGAGTGGTAGTTTTTGTTAATCTGGTCGTTTACTTTTAGCGCAGTGCGTTCTATTTTTAAACCGTGCCGCGTCCACGCGCGCGGCGCCTCGCGTGGCTTTGTTTTGCTCAGACGCCATGTTGGATAACAGTCTCACACGCACGCGTCGTGAACAATTTCGTCGTACTCTTACATTATCTGTCCTGTAACTAAGTGTTGTGACGAGAGTTTTATCATTAATAAATACTTACGTTAATTAGTATAGTCTGATAGGTACGTTATTAAAACTTCTGTTCGCTGATAGCGATAAAAAACGAAACTATAATACATATTTTGTTTTTAAAGACCATTTTCTTATAGAGACTTATATATAAGAACTTTCAATATCTATTCCATATTATCAAGATTTTTCATTTTATTTTTTTTCAATTACAGATTAATATATTGCATTTTCTTAATACCTATAATAAATAAAAAATTGATGTGTATTGTATACGATATTTTTATCAATTCCCTTTGCATAATTTCTTTGTAACGTATTTAGGTTATATTTCATTTTAAAAATCAATTTTCTTTAATTAAAATGTGCGAAACCCTCCTGTAAGGTGTTGAGCCGACGACGATCCGCCGCCGACTGAGACCTAGAGTACTACCGAGCTCCCACGACGACTACTACGATGATAACACCGACCAGCCGCATTGACCTCCCACATTCTTTCCACCTAGTACAGCTACGATAATAGCCGAGCCGTTTCATAGAAGTAGAGCGGTCATCGCAAGGTGGTGATAGATTAGACATGCGCTTACGCAAATGCCTCATGGCATAGAGATTGGCGAATGTCAACACGAGATAACGTGTCTATATTGAATCAAGGGTCATGCCACTGTTTGTTTGGTACTCATTCGGTAAATGTAAATAATTATATTTTCGTACTATTTCATAATATGTGTTATTTTTTAATTGCTTCGTGAAAAACATACACGAAGGAAAATTTATTAAAATACGTTTTATCGCTATAATTTTATAATAATTATTTTATTTCCTATTTATTTTATTTAGTAATTTTGTACTGATATTTAATTATATTTTTTTTTTTTTTAATATTAACTAAAGTCTTTAACAAGCATAAAGACTCTATACAAATATGTTTTAAGTTTGAACATGTCTAATGAAATAACGATAAAGTTACCAATATTTCTAAAAATTAAAATATAATATTCTTAATTTAAAATAAAAAGATAGGTATTTTAATCAAAATGTATGAAACAAATCGATTAAAAAATATTGTTGTTTTTTTTTTTATTTGTTGGTACATAGTTTACTTTTAATCAAAGAAGATTTTATTGAATATAGTTTTGAGTATATATTTATAATATAGATTAAAAGCAAATCTATCAACCTAAAAACGATAAATAAATATAAATAGATAGTAATTATTAACTGCGCAAAACTAAAGATTACCTACATTTGTGACGTACGTACCGTGCGTGTAGGATATGCTTAATTATGTTGTTTTTTTAAAGGTTACTCATATACAGAAAAGGTAACGTTTATAGTTTCTAAATAATTCGATTTTTTTAAAAATTTAAATTAAAAATTAACGTATTTATTTTTGTAAGACTATAAAATAATATATAAGTACTCAAATAACTCTGCCTTTTAAGTTTCTTTTGAACTTATAACCGTAAGGTAAGGTTAACTTTTTTAAGGTCAAAAGAATAGTCAATCAATTGAATTGGAAACTAATATTGCAGACCTTATTAGTTATTAATAATAATAAGTATATTTTTCGAATATTCATTAGCAAATAAACTATAAATAATTACATAGGTACTTAATAAGATAATGTAAATGATTTAACAAAACATTAAAATTTGACGCAACACAAACAATGTTGCCAACCTTATCAACGCTTAGGTTTCATTCCAGAACATACCTATGAATATTAATTGCGAGTTACAACAAATGCCACGATCAATTTGGATGTATGTACATTTGAAGTAAAAAACGGCATTATTACACTCATGGTTATTTATATTAACAAGTTATAATACTCAAGCCTCGCAATCACGTTCTCCTGTCACTATTATTGCGGTGGCGTTACAAAATTAATCTCAATTTAATTGAATACTTGCCAATGATGCAATACCTATGACTTTTCCAAGAGGAAAGTTTTTAAATAGACCGGATAGGAAAGTATTATATAATAAATAGAAGACAGAATAAAAAGGAAAAACGATGCTGGATAGAGTAAAAATGTTTGCCTGTGTGAAAGTTTAAAAAAATGATTTTTTATTTTCAAAGGACTTTTTTAAAAATTTTAACCTCGACTCACGAATCTTGTTATTTACGGATATATTAGAAGAAAGTAAATAATAAGAGTTGGAATTTGAAAGAAGTCTTTTTAATAAATAAAGATTAAAAATTTCATTCATAACTAGATGAAAAAAAAGAATAACTCACAAACTGGCTTGTAGGATATGAAGGATTAAAACTTTGTTCATTTAAAAAGGATTTAGAAATATTTTTACAGATAAAATATAAAACAGTTATTTTTAAACGTTCGAATGATGAAAAGTTTCGAATTTCGAATTTTTTATATTATAATATGGAGCCTTAAAAATAGAAAAAATATATTTAATATACTACGAGCCGAACACATTTTTTTTATATAAAAATATTTTGACTACTTAATTTAATGAGTCGGTAAAGCAATACGCAATGGTTGATAAAATTACTTTAATATATTGAAGTAGCAATTAACAAAATAGTTGTGAAATATTATTTCATTTGTCATATTAATTCAATACAATACGTATTGTATTTAGAAAAATACGTATTGCAATTCTCATTTTCAACAAAACTCACATCGGCCCATTAGCTCAGTTGGTTAGAGCGTCGTGCTAATAACGCGAAGGTCGCGGGTTCGATCCCCTCATGGGCCACTTTACTTTTTTATTACTTTTATTTTTTAAATCACCATAAATTGCTAGAAATACTGAATATCGATACTAATAAAAATAATAGTATACTTTTTCCTTAGAAACAACGCAAAGTTATTCAAATCTTGTTACCAATTGCCAAAATATTATCAGTTGAAGAGAAAATGATTCGATAACACCACTTTTTATCGAACTGGTGATAATAACTGTACATCCTAGTCAAAACCAAACTAAACCGGTAAAAGATAAAAAGTAATATAGGCTGATATCGCATAATCTGATATTATAACATATTTATCTACATAACCATTATTTACATTGACTCAAATAAATAGGTATATACAATTCATAATTAAAAATAGCTTCTGCGGAACAGCGAAAACATGACCACGTAGAATGATAGCGATCCTTGCCAGCAGTTCTAATCCAATAAATTAAACTCTCTTTCATAATATATTCTAATAATGGTCAATTGTTTTAAAACAAAATCATAATTTGGTTAAAAATCAGCCAGTGATAACACAATCATCCTTACGATGATTTTTTTTTAACAAAACATTACAATAAATAACTAAATGAGAACTATAACATGTTGTAACTTTAGTGCTTACAGTACAATAATCCAGTATAAACCGGTTAGTTATCTAGAGTCAGATGTCGTGACCTGCGCTCTCCGCCCACTGCACGCCATTAGTGGTCGTTGATAAGATTGATGTGTAATAAATTGTGCCTATGACTATTAAATTGATGAAATAATTTAAAAAAAGTGGATAACATTTATACCGGATGATGAGAAATTAGGATTGATAGAATAGGGACCAAGAGTGCCCTTAGTTAAGGGTCGAACGCAACTAGTAATATACAGCCCTCAGCGCTCCACCATCCATGGCTCTTTGTTTCCCACCCCAATGATGCCATTGCCCTTTGTCCATCGGCCTTGGCCCTATATTTTTTTAGATGCAAACCTGTAAGCCTGTTTTAGCGCCCTTTGCTAATTAATTAAGTAAGAGCATTAATTTATTTCTAAATTAATATTATTTATCTCGTGGTAGAACTCTGTGCTGTCCCATCTGGGTGGGTACCTCTCACTCATCAGATATTCTGCCGCTAAACTGCAATACTTTAGTATTGTTTCGTTCCAGTTTAAAGAGTGAGTGAGCCAGTGTAACAACAGACACGAGACAGAAATAACATCTCAGTTTCTAAGGTTGGCTTCGATGTAACAAATGGTTATCATTTCTCACCTCGCCATTGTCTATGGGCGGAGGTGACGACTTACCATTTGCTCGTCCACCTACCTATATTATAAAAAGACAACATTTAACTTAAACTTATTTACATTTACATCTGGTAAGTACGCAGTTAGCTAAAATGTGTGTCATATATGTATCAAAACAAAATCGACCTAGATCACAGCGAGCGTGATAATGATATGTGACATTGTCTAAAATAATTATAACATCATATTTTAGCATAAAAATAGCAGTAACAGCCTGCAAATGTCCCACTGCTGGGCTAAGGCTTCTTCTTCTCTTTTGAGGAGAAGGTTTGAAGTTTACTCCACCACGCTGCTCCAATACGGGTTAGTGGATACACATACGACAGAGTTTCAGTGAAATTTGACACATGTAGGTTTCCTCACGATGTTTTTCTTAACCGTAAAGCACGAGATGAATTATAATCACTAACTAAGCACATGAAAATCAGTGGTGTTTACCCGGATTTGAACCCACGATCATCGGTTAAGAGTCACGCGTTCTTACCACTGGGCCATCTCGGCTATATATATAAAAATGACGTATCATTCTAATTTAGTGTTCAACATTTCATGAATAAGATCTTAGTGAGTTCATACAGAATAGCGCTGCAGGCTACTAGACTTGACTGTTTATTTCTTATAGGCATTATTTTCTGGTACATATAAATAAACCAAGGGATGTGATTTTATGGTAGCAATAACCGTAACAAAGGAACCACTTTTATCTGAAATTAAATTTCTGTTATTTAGCTATCTGACTTAAATAAGCGGTCAAACGCGACCAAGATTCACACACTAAACTGCTTTACACCTTCGCTTTTTCTAAGATCTTGCCTTTTACATTCAAATTTATGTTTCTATAATTGGTGTAAGATCTATAAACCTATAAATTTACGTTACTTACGGCCGAATACTGTAACGTCAATCAAAATAAAGTGGGACTTAATTATTTGGAACGTCATTGATTTCAAAATTTAGTATGGGAAATTTGAAATGAATGGCGTTCCAAATAATTAAGTCACACTTCATATTTGAAAGACGTTTCAGTATTCGGCCATTAGTTCGTGTAATGTAAACTACACATTGTTGGAGGGCCAAATAAATAAATGACGTAAAACCACATGAATTGTCATCGTTGTGATAATCACGCAAAGGTCAAACAGGGTCCTGTCTTAACCAGATAATACTGCGAACGTACTCACCATGAGTTTATCTAATTTAACTTGCTTAAATTTCGCTGATATTTCATACTCATCTTGTATTATAATTATAATTTGTAAATTCGTTCATAACAAAACTATAAAAGCCCAAACTATTACCCATTTAGGGTAACAATAGTACAACAACAATTATCGTGTGATATCGTTATTATTGGTTTTACTAAATTGATAATACTCGCCGTATGTTCAGGGCACCGAGTGCACCCCGGACATTGGAATACCCACTAAAAACCAGTGGTACCTACCCTTCCCGTCTTAAGTGGAGCGCCACGGGATCGCTTGCGCATTCAACCGTGACGAAACAGACATACTAACCTGTGGCAATTGATAACATTATTATCTACGTTAAGGTTTAAAGTGACACCTGATATTGACAAGCTTTTAACATAAACCAAAATATTATAAAATAGTTATATAACTCATGATAACGAAGAGACTAAATACCTTTATTTACTTATGTAATAAGAACTTAGCTGGCAAGTTAATTTTTTTTTATTGCATAGGAAGGCGGACGAGCGTATGGGCCACCTGATGGTAAGTGGTCACCAACGCCCATAGACATTGGCATTGTAAAAGATGTTAACCATCGCTTACATCGCCAATGCGCCACGAACCTTGGGAACTAAGAAGTTATGTCCCCTGTGCCTGTAATTACACTGGCTCAATCACCTTTCAAACCGGAACACAACAATAGCAAGTACTGTTGTTCTGCGGTAGAATATCTGATGAGTGGGTGGTACCTACCCAGACGAGCTTGCACAAAGCTCTACCACCAAGTAAATATATCCAGTAAAATGTTTTGATTGATTCGTTAAAATTTAGATTTTTACTTTTGTTATTATTAAATTCTCATTAGCCAGACTATCGATATAATATTTTTGATGAAAAATATATGTTAATTTGTTTTATGTGTTTAAATATATGTATCAAAACGGCATTAAAATGGAACGCCATTAATTTCAAATTTCGCATACTAAATTTTGAAAATGACGTTTGAAATAATTAAATCCCACTTCATATTTGAAAGACGTTTCAGTATTCGGCCATATGTCAGGCAGAATTGCGGCATGCACTATGAAAACTAACTTAAGGCGATACGCCGTTTTGATACATATATTTAAACACTTAAAACAAATTAACATATATTTTTCATCAAAAATATTACACCCCGCTATATTGCCGGTACTAATGTCAGGAGGGCTGGTTCATTTTTAGCCCAGAGAATCGGAATTGCGATTCAAAGGGAGTGCTTCCCCTTTGAATCGCAATTCCGATTTTCTCGTTAATTATTATGTAAGATACTAATATATAAAGCTGAGGAGTTTGTTTGTTTGATCCGGCTAATCTAAGGAACTACTTGGTTCGAATTAATAAAATATTTTTGTGTTGTATAGTCCTTTTATCGAGGAAAGCCGTAGGCTGATTTTTATTCATTACATTTTTATTAATTATACGCGGATGAAACCGCGGGTCACAGCTAGTGTAAGATAAAATTAGATGCAATAACATAGTAACGGCAATTGATCCCCCCTCTGGCTAAAGGATCCCTCCTTTTGATGCTTGGAATGGAACACATGTGGTGTACCATTGCAACAGATGATCTGACACAATATGTAGGATTCAATGCTAAGCACGAGATAAATTATAAACAAGCCTATTAAAATTCAATGACTCACGCGTTCTAACCACTGAACTATAGCGAACTTATTTTTTAAAGTAAACGACAATTACACAATAATTACTTGATTGGTGGTAGAGCTTTGTGCAAGCTCGTCTGGGTAGGTACCACCCACTTTTCAGATATTCTGCCGCAAAACAGCAGTACTTTGTATTGCTGTGTTCCGGTTTGAAGGGTGAGTGAGCCAGTGTAATTACAGGCACAAGGGAGATAACATCTTAGTTCCCAAGGTTGGTGGCGCATTGGCGATGTAAGCGATGGTTAACATTTCTTACAGTGCCAATGTCTATGGGCGTTGGTGACCACTTACCATCAGGTGGCCCATATGCACGTCCGCCTTCCTATACAATAAAAAAAAAACACAAAGTTCATAGACAATATATAAATATGACAATTTATTGTACGTAACAGGTGTGTACCGTGTACATTATCGGGGACACAATCAATATTAATAACAACATTATCTGAATTATCGCGTGTGATATTGTGCTATTGACAAAATAATCAAGCGAGCACGACTTCCACGCATGATGGAATTGTTTTCAACAATAATAACATGAATATTGAGTGCGACGTAGACGTACATACCCGATACATTCCAAGACTATAATAATAATAATAATAATTTATTTAACTTGCACATACTTTTGTGTTTACATTTATTTTTATATATAATAAGACATAACAAACACTGGAAACAAATAGACTGGAATTCTCTATCCTTCATGGGTTATTTAAATAACCTGTGTTAAGGATAGCAATTGACCAACCCCCTGAATGGGTGAACAGTAGGCGTAAAGCTACTATCAATTAAACTCTCATACTGAATCTTATTAACAAACCTAAACAGTTATAAGCTTAGAATTGTTTAAATTATTTTAATATTACGCCATCCCTCAAGCAGAATAAATAAAGGATGAAATTATGTCAATATTTTTTAAAAAACAAATGCATTATTTATTTTTATTATATTTTCAATTTGTTATAAGTAACTCTAGCGTGGTGGAATAAGCTCCAAACCTTCTCCACAAAAAAGAGGAGGCCTTAGCCCAGCAGTGGGACATTCACTGACTGTTATTATTCAGTAAAAGAGTTAGTATTTGTTGATTTTCATATTTATATTATATTTTTTAAGTTTATTCTATATTATTAATTTAAAATAAAACACAAGAGTTTTTCAATGATTCTTCTCAGAATAATCAACATTCTGAAGCGATGAGTAAATATATACATATATTTTTTATCTGTATTTCGAAACTCAAGTGTATGTTTCTATTGAATTTAGGATGAACTTCGCCGTTGTGGCCAAACAAAAACTTAATTACATATTCACCACTACTATAAATACCTTTGTTTTGAAAAGAATAAAAAAAGTGGATATAAATAGCAAATTGTATTATATACCTACTCATTTAATAGCAGAATTTCCTGTACATAGAATGTTTACAATTGATAAGAAGTTGCCTTGTATCGCCAATATTTATATGCAAATTGCAATGCAAAAAATTGAAATTTAAAAAAAATAAACCAGCTGCCCTCTCTTATTTCTCGCCTTAAAATTTAAATATTAAAAAAAATACGGTGTCTATGATGCGACACGTCCAAATTTCCTATTTCTATTGATAGTCAGAACAAACGATTTTATAAGTTTAGATCAATGTCTTTAATTATGTTATTATTATGATGATTATTATTTGATGCTGATATTCAAAGACAAAGAAACATATCTATCTACCTGTAACTACATAATATACAATTGGTAGTCTGCTTTGTCATCAGTCATCGAGCATGGCATATCACACAAGACAATAACATGACGGCCTGACGGGCGCCGTGTTGTAAAAACAGATTAGTCTAGTAAGTAATGAGAGAT
Source organism: Nymphalis c-album (assembly GCA_963151315.1). Lineage (NCBI taxonomy): Eukaryota > Metazoa > Arthropoda > Insecta > Lepidoptera > Nymphalidae > Nymphalis > Nymphalis c-album. The sequence goes on along the minus strand of OY720590.1, from coordinate 12,582,475 downwards.
GTGTTAAATGAATCGACTCATTCATATACTAACAATATTATGTAATAATCTCTGTTTGTACGTTTGTTTCGACGTGGCGAAAGCGAAAAGGGTTCTTAATAAAATGGATATAATGAATACACTGTGTCACTTATTGTTTGATATTGATGTGAAGAAAATGTAAAACACTGTAATATAAAACTGATTTGTAACTCTCTGAGGATAATATAAGTCCCTTCAATTCACTAACAGATTTGAGTTTTCCCATTATAAAAACCAAATTACGTGTTGGTAACTTTTTTTTAAAGTATTTTGTGAATATTTACGTAATGACATGCAAAACTTGTAATTGTTTTTATGAAATCAGGGAATTTATATAATAAATAAGGATAATTAAATCTTGAAAATTATATTTTAAATAAAACAAAATTGATTTGAAAAGCTGGATTAAATATATTCGAAGTTGGAATTAAAGTATATCAATCAGCCGTAGGCTATGCGTGCCTGCGCTAGATTTACTATTTTTTTAATTTATAATTTTGTTAAAGCCACGAGTACCAAACTGAACTTATTCATACAATGTTATTTCATGAGTGCGTTGCATAATAGGCTATCTTGTGTTATTTTTCTCACAACTCACATACATTGTAAATCATATCGTGTTCTAAGAGCTTAAGTTAATCTTATCTCGTATGAATAGATCTCTTCTGTAACCTTTCGTGATATTGCAGGCACTTGAAGCAAATGCTTCACATTACAATATATTATATTTCAAGGACAAAATGAAATATTTATTGGTTGGCTCATACAACGGGCATAGTAACCCAAAATACTTCTTACAAAAACGTTTTTGATTTTAAGTATAAACTAATTACTGAACGGAATAATGAAAAAATCTTTTACACTACGATACAACTTTGTATTATTATCTAAATAAATCGGAAGTGTAAGCTGTGGACTAAGAGACTCACAATCGCTATAGCATAATAGCAAGTGTGTACACTATTCCAGCTATTCCAGAGTGGGCTGTCGAAATGTATGAAGATGTTTTTATGCTCAATGATTTTATACAGAGTTTTCTGTATCTGATTGCCGATGATCGTGGGTTCAAACACAGGCAAGCACCGATGAATTGCTTGATGGTGAAGGAAAACATTCTGAGAAAACCTGCACGTGTCAAATTTCATTGAAATTCCGTCACATGTGTATTCACCAATCCACATTGGAGCAGCGTGGTGTAATAAGCTCCAAACCTTCTCCTCGAAAGAGGAGAAGAGGCCTTAGCCCAGCAGTGAGACATTCACAGGCTGTTACTGTTTCAGTATTTGTTACAGTTTTTATTTTTATCGAAGGCCATTTCTCGCGGGATCACCTTTAAGATAATAAATAGGTGCGGACGTCGCGCATGTCACGTACGCGCTACGATCATTAGCCCTTCGGTTTACCGGTAACAATAACAAAAAAAAACAATTATTACAATATAGTATACGTGATCGCCTAGTTTTTGTACACAGACTTAGTGACGGTGGCATTGAAATGACGTAATTTAAAATGACTTCATGATTTCTTGTCACATTAAACACAACCTCTGTTTTCCAGCGCTGTATTTGAATTCCATATACTATCATAATAGATGAAGCTTCTAAGTGTGTAATCATGTAACAATATATTTTGTAGATAAGTAAACCTGTCTCGATAGGTACCACCTTAAGCATAATATATTCAATCGCTAAACAGCAATACTTAGTATTCTCGTATAATTACAAACAGGTACGAAGGACATAACTTAGTTGCCAAGGGTGGTGGCGTATGGGCAATATAGGGAATCGTTGTTGTTTTATGCAGCGACAATGTCTTTTGACGGTGGAGACCACTTACTGTCGTGTGGCCCATTTGCCCGTCCGCCTAATTTTATTAGAAAAAAGTACATTATATCTATTATTTTTCAATAAACAAAATTTAAAACGCAGAAAGATTTATTCAAATCGGATGTGTAGTTCCTGCGATTAAAACATCAATCATACATACTTTCCATTTTTTTTTTCAATGTAATTAAACATTAATTATCAACCGTTACAATTTAAATATCTAATAAGTTCAGTGGAAAGAAATAAATCCGCATCAGACAAAAAGCGCATGATTACAACTGTTTTTATTAATTTAAATTTGTTTAATAAGAAATAGACTCTTAAAAGTAAAAAATAAACTATGTATAGCTAAAATTAACATAAAGAAATCGCGCTGCAACAAAAAACATTTCAATGGATTTTACAATCGTTGTTTGCAAATTATAGTTAATTCGATATTTTTCATTTCTTTAAAGTCTCTGAAAACAAAATAACAAACACATTTTTTGGTATGAAATTATAAAGCAGGTTCACCGTAAATCAATTATGTTGAACCAGAGACTATGTCGTTGATAAAAAACTTCGTATTCGTTGATTTTCATGCAACATAAATTACAATTTAATTATATTTAATTAACCTTCGTACGTTTTCAGAAAAAGAGTGACATTTGAGTTTTATATCGGTTTTTCTCGTTAGAATCTACATTTCAAACCGGTGGTTATTTAGATTTGAATCTTGGAAAATGACGATTTATAGAGCGTTCTTGAATAAAAATTAGATTTTGGTTTTTAATTGTGTTCTACAACGTGAAGTTAGTCACATGTATATGTTAATTAACTTGTCAATTTGAAGTGTAACAGAATATATGCATTTAGTTTTATACCAATTTCTATAATCATTATCGTTTTTACAAAGCTATAAACAATCGGTTTCATTCTTAACAAACTTATCAATTATGTCTTATCATAACACATCACAATAACGTCGAAATGACGTCACAATATTATGATCCTCTATCATTATGTTTTAGATAATAATTACAGTTATGAATATATAATTGTTTTTAAGACGGCTACGATTTTCTTAAATTAATAATTTTAACTATATTATACTCAGATATTCTAATAAGATGATACAACGATGTAATGTATGCTATCTTTGCACAAGTTTCTTAGTGTGTAATTGGTCAGAGATAGCTTATTCGAAAAAGCCATTAACGTTCTCATACTCTAGATTAATAGATCTGTTAATTTTTTAGCAGTTTGCGGCCCGCTGCTGGGCGAAAGCCTACACCAAAGAACGCCAACCACCCCGATCTTGGGCAATCCATCCCGTAACTGCCACCTTTTTTAAATCGTCAATCCACCTCGCCATAGGACGTCCTACACTATATTTGGCTAATCGTGGTATTCACCCTAGCACGTGTCGATTAATAGATATAACACATTAAAAAAAAAAAATTAAATGCAAAGGAAAAAGACACAGGCTGTCTCGTTTGGTCAGCCAAAATTACGCTACTGAGTTTTTCGTCTAGAAATTATGAATTTTAGTCTTCATTTAGATTGTTAGCTTTATTTATGTCGCGCATCGAAGAATATGTAAAGTTGATCAATGCTTGATCCGAGAGGGATCTCTCTCCGTTCGAATATTCATCACAATCGAGCTATTGGAAGTCCACTGAAAAACTCACTGACTGATACGCCGTCAGGTGGTCGTCATCAGAATACTATTTTTATTTATACTTTTATATTTTAAATTATATTTTGTTCCGTTTGCAATTGAAACCCTTGGAGTAATAGTGCAAAAAATTTCATCCAAAATATTACAACCCGTCTTATTGGCTCTAATGGTGATAGGAGGGTTGGTCATTTTTCGCTGAGGGAATCGAAATTGCGATTCAAAAGCGAAATGCTGCTAGCATTCTTGCCACCATTCCACGCAGTCACGATTTGTATAGTATTTTATTTTAAATATTAAAGATTTTAATGTAAATAAAAACTTGTTAAGTATATAAAATATATACATATACATATATTATTATTTTAGTTTTTATGACTTCTCGCAAATAGCATTGTAAGATTTGATGTGTATTCTTATAGAAAAGGAAAATAATAGGTTAGAAAAGGTTAGAATAAAACAATGATATCATCTATAGTATAAATAAAATGATAGAGGTCTGCAGTTGTGCGCGCATCACGGAAAAACTACTGGATAGATTTCAATGAAATACTCTAAATTTTATTTATCAGACACTTGGCCCTTATAAAAAAAAATATTGCGATATCTTCATTTAATAAAAAGTTATTAAAGTCTCAAGAAACAACGATTTGTATATGCGTGTTCAGTGATGTATGTTTAAACAAAGTATATTTTTGTTTGCGATCTTTTTGATGTTTTTTCCTTCGTCCATAAGAAAACTTTGTTAATAACAAGCAACGCAGACGAAGTCGTGGGTATCAGCTAATATTATATATTATAACGATTATATACAATAAAAAAAAGTTTAAATAAATTAGAAACAAATTATATTATAATGTATCGTTACGGTTAGTTAGTAGAAAGTATAGTAAGTATTACGGTATATACAGGGTGTTTATATTATAATGTATGGTTACGGTTAGTTAGTAGAAAGTATAGTAAGTATTACGGTATATACAGGGTGTAACAAAATACGTGTCCGACCCGTGAAGTGGTTATTAGGTATCGTGAATCAGTTCTATTTATGTTATATTCTATTAATGTTTAATATTAATTTTTAAAATTCCAAACAAAAATTTTACCACGACTAAAATTTAATTTAACTATTTTGTTACATACCACTACTATACAGGTGGTATATATGGTGTTTAGTAATATGATAGGATGGTATAAAAGTGATCGGTATGGTAATTATATGTAAGCTGTCTGTTAAAATTGTAGAAATGGTATAATGGTGAATTTGTACCGAGAACACGCGAATAAATCTGACGTGTACTAGCTGAAAAGATCATTGTTATCTCAGACACGTTAGAAATATAAAATGTTAAATTTTAACGCACATAGTAACTCTGATATGTACATATTTACGTTAACGATAACACGTATCTATTCTGCTGTAAATAACTCAGATCATTAATTTTTAATTGTATCTGTTCAACACTTTTAGTACAAATACGACTTAATTGTGTATTTTTTTTAACGTAAACAGATAATATGTTAGTACGGTCAGAAGAACTTTGTTATTAAGCTTTTTTTTAATTATTTAAAAACTAAACTTATATTGGCTACGTGACTGAATCAATTAATTTAAATTAGATAAGTATAATACTTCGTCAAAGTATATTTTAATTCTACACAATCATGATTTGTACGGAAACTGAAAAAAGAAAAAATGTTTTAGTAGCTGTTTTTTTTAAATCTATAAACATTTTATTACATTAATTTATTTACATTAAAACCTTAACTAAATACAAATAACATTTAAAAATAATTATTATACAAGTCGTGACCGCGTGGAATGGTGGCAAGAATGCTAGCAGCATTTCCCCTTTGAATCGCAATTCCGATTCTCTGGGCGAAAAATGAACCAGCCCTCCTGTCACCGGTGGAGGCAATAAGGCGGGAAGTAATATTTTGGATGATTTTTTTGGCACTATTACTCCAAGGTCCAAGCGTTTCAACTGCAAACGGAACAAAAATATAATTTGGAATAAGAGACGAATATTTGTTACGTTTGTTCGTTTCAGCTTTTTCCGCGGCAGCTCCGACTTTTAACATTGTTTCCCTGATATGAGACGGGGCCAGTGTGTCAACACAATGCGTCCCACACAAGGGCCCGTCCCCGTTCCCAGGGAACCAATGTCAGTCCATCAGGTCTCTTGCCATCATCACGACTAATTCCATGAGGCTCAATAAGAGCAGGAACGTCAATGGTGGCAAGAGCCCTTTTAATAATATCAATAGTAGCTGTTTTTCATTTTTGGTTGATGGCGTATTGGCGATGTAAGCGATGGTTAACATCTCTTACAATGCCAATGTATATGAGCGTTCGTGACCACTTACCATCAGATGGCCCATATGCTCGTCCGCCTACATATCAGATTACAAAAATGAAGAAAGCTTGAACCTCAAGGAAGGACACGCTACATTTTTATGTCTAACCTTTCCTCCCCCTAACACGCGGATGAAGCCAAGCTCAAAAACTAGTATCATATAATAGTACAAAGAACGAATACCTAAGTATATGCAGGTAATGTATAAGACTGTAGGAATGTAGTACACTACTAGTACTACTTACTAGATCTTTTATTTTTAACTGACATAATTAAGTTTAAGAAAAACTCGGATTTGCTTAAAAAAGACGAAAATAACCCAAAAACACGATACCATTGACTCAATTAAAATAGCATTTACTACGTACAAATAACAACAAAGCCGAGCCGGTTCCATGAAACGCAGTAGATTCAAGTGCAAGATCAGGGGGATCGATCCAAGTTCAAGGGTGATGCGCGCGCCGTCCCATGACGTCAGCCATTCATGGGTACCGCGCGCTCGATACCGCACCTGCGCCCCCAAAACCCCGCGTCCTCGCTCAATGTCGAGCGGTCATGTTACGGGAATCTAGCGTATTTAATACTCACTCACTGCATATTTAAAACCAAGCTATAAATAGCAAAAACGCCAAAATATAACGGGATATTAAACTTATTTAAAAACATGAATAATTATGACCATTCAAGTTAAAATATGCATTGCTTTCTCTATTTCTTCTGATAATTTGCTACAGGGAATGTTATTACCAGCACAGATCCATCCTTCTGCTTAGGCATATAAGGCACCGGCCTAGAAGCCCCGTCAGCGGCGCCAGCTGAGAGGCACAAAATAATATCATTTTACTCTAAGCGCTTCAGAAATGGGGGCAAATCCAGGCCTGAATCGACACTTATTAGTGTATAACTTACACAAGCGTATGATTGAAAATTTTATTTTATTTTGTTAAACTAAGTTACCAGTGTTTATAGGTACAACATATTAATTCCGCAAAGATGTACCTACCTATTTCAATATTCGAAATTTCTTAATTAACTTTTCTATTTATTTTCTATAGGTTATGTAACATAAGTGATAAACTGAGCATAAATATATCTACTATAAAAAATGAAGCCCATAACTTCAAAATACAAAAAAAAAATATCTCACAAAGAAATTTTTTAAGAAAAATTGATTTAAGCTTGGCACTTGGACCATATGATGAATACAAAGAGTGAAGTAGCATTGCTGAGAGACAAGCTAGAAAATCAAAAAAACTAAAATCTCTTCTCTCCATTTTTCGCTTTTTACACAGACGACTTGTCATGTTTATGTTTTAACATTCATTAAAAAAGGATGAGATATTTTTACGTTTCGCATTTTATGTATATTTTATTTTGTAAAATTGATTAACTATATTATGTATTTTACACACACAATAATATTCTACATTATAATATTAAAATATGAGTCGACACTTAATTCATTTTTAATATTAGTCGTATATAACTTAATAATAGAACCTCAGTACATTTCTATAGAATATATATACATATATATATATCAATTTCTTTTTTAAATTATCAATAAAGAATATAATATTAAAAGAATATTATATTAAAGCAATTAAATTATTATTTTAATAATAATATAAAATTAAAAATTGTTAATTGATGCAATATATAATAATTGATACAACAAAATAACCTAATATGTATTAAAAAGACAGAAACAAAGAAAGACTACAATAGAAAAGTAAAGGTAGCCGTCCAAGATCGAAAAAGTTAAAATATCATTGTCAAGAAAAGTGATAAATATACAAATCCTTTATCTCTAATGAAAAATTTGTAAAAAACCACTTCAAATCAACATTTTATATACTTCATTATCATAAAAGACATTTAATTCTGTCATTAATTAAAAAAAAAAATTTCAATATTCTTGTTTCAACTAAACCGTTACACAAAGACTTGGTATGTCATTTTGCAAGCCCCTCCGAGCCCCTCCCCACTCATCAGATATTCTAACACAAAACAGCAATGCTTTTCGGTTTGCGGTTCTTTGGTTTTGGTGTATGAGTCAGTGTAGCTACAGGCATAAGAGACATTACGCTTTAGTTCCCAAGATTGGTGGAATGTTAGGAATGGTTAATATTTGTTACACGACTTACCGTTTCACGTTATTAAAAAAAATATCGAACAAACAAACAAAATTTATATCAAGAACGTTACATTTTTAAGACGTTACAATCAAATTTAATCTTAAAATACAGTAAAATCACGAATATAAATTTTCTTCTCATCTTTCCCATCAACGAATATTAAAATTATTTTCATTCGCAATTCGCATATCCTCTCGTTGAGCTGACCGACCCGTACCACCCTAGTCCCTACCCACACCCTCGTGTCCCCGCGTAGGCGTCTGACGTCATTCAACTTGACATTCGTTCCTATCGATCGCGCCGCTGTGTTTACGGCGAGCTGGAGCCTGAATGGAACACTGTCGAGATCCGATTGATACAGATTTTATCACCGAGAAACAATGATATTTGTAATTGTTTATTAATGGTAGTCATTGATTTTGACAAAACGGTAATAATAATACATACCTAGTCAGTATATAATAGTCATATAATGAAAAAGTGATTTTAGACCGAAAGTATCGTAACAACAAAAACTTAAATATTGTTTTTTTCCCCAACCAGTGGCATTCATTCCTTATAAGCTAATATACCAATTCTTTCTATTTTTCCGAGTAGAGTTCACGGCCAGTTAACGAACACGCAAAAACGTTTTTTTTATAAGGCGTTTTTTTTTTTCTTACAGTGACATTCAGTAAATACCGCATCATAAGCTAACCCGCGATGTCTGTGTCATATCCATGTCCTATCTGATTGACCATGTCGTTTTCAGTACTCTTACATAACTAAAAACAAAACACTGACACAATATGTACTGCCGAATTTATATTATTGTGACGCAATATTTATTTAACACGTTTTAATATCAATTTAGAAAAAAATGCTGTATTTTTGACGATACTCGCCGTTTTTTTTTTTTTTTGTAAATTAATGTAGTCTTCAGCATTATAATTACGATAATTACTAATGGTAGATACTACTACGTTTTCCAATTAATAAATTAATTGCTAGTGACGGGACGGCTGGATTTCGCCCAAAGGTTCAGAATTGCGATTCAACGGAGAATATTTTTGTATAATTAAGCCATTATTTATTATTATTTTAAATGAAAATGTTGTATTTATGCATATAATCGTAACATCTCATGTTTATATTGATTGATTTTCAAATTTTGGAATATTGAATAGTATTCCTTATAAAAGTACCTACAAAAAATGCAGTGTTGACATTTTTTTTTAATAAAAAGTTACGTCATATAATTTAATATTTAAATGGATTGGTAAAGAAGGTTAAGTTCAGATTTCTTTTGCCCGTCTCTTCATCCGTGACTATAAAAGAAGTGGATTTTCTTCAACGCCCGTCGCCCACGTCTCGAAGAAAATTGAGTCGCCTTCGCCCACCTTTTCTATTTCATGACAATATTTTGATTATAATCAACAAATTGATAATCTTGAGAAATGGTATTGTTTTTTCTTTTATTTCTATTCGCCTAATCTAAATTTATTATTGTAAGTTCTACAGATAATAAATAAAGAAGCAATGCTGAAAAAAATAGAAAAGACTTACATAATATAGAAACAATACTTATAATTATATTGTAAAAGTATTTATAAACTCCTTGGTTTATCTTTTCCTAATATTGATGACACGAATTACAGCCTCGCAAATTTATTTTAAAAATATGAATTGCTTACTTCAGCTTCGCAAGTGAACCCCCAATACCCTAGAACCCCTACCCCCCAAGAACCCCTATTTTGATTCGGTCACGAGTATTTAGCTTACACCCTATTAACTCTAAAATCCTTGAAGTCGAATTGGGTGCGTTCAATTAAATTTACGCGATGAGGATTGGGCAATGAAAATGCTTATAAAATAAAAATTAAAGTTTTTGGGTATATTAGTTTATAACACTACTTCTAAATTTTTTATATAAAATAAAAACACATACATAAAACATGTTTAAATTTTAACTGAGATCAAATTATTTCTTCTCACAAGGTGATGGTTAACTTGAACAAAGAGTAAACGTGGCGCGTAGTAACCCTTACCGTGACCTTTTCCGACCTTTGCCTCTCGCCCGTGACGTCAGCGACTTCAGCAGCCAAGCTTACACATACGGTATCAAAGAAATACCTTTTATATATTATTACAAAATAAAATTAGAAATAGTAAGGAAGATAATGTTAAAAATTTAAAATGTAACAGTTTAAAAAAAAATTGAGAGGCAGTAGTCCCAGTGAGAATATGTACTTGATTCTTAATTCAAAGAACATTTGATGGAGCAAATGTTAGGCCATATACATATAAGATCGGTAAGCCCTACGGTATCTTATGAAAATTAATTTCAAATCGTTAATCGTCGTGTGTGTGTGTGTGTGTGTGTGTGTGTGTGTGTGTGTGTGTGTGTGTGTGTGTGTGTGTTTTATTATAGTAATAAAATAATTTCTTATATTTTTATTAATTATACGCGGGTGAAGCCTCGGGGCACAGCTAGTAAGTTAATAATAATTCAATGTTAGTAGAACTCAGAACTGAGAAGAACGGGCGGAAGTAGTTCACCAGATCTCAGCTCCTAAGAGCTTTGTAAATTATATTTAACCTATATTTACTTATATAGATTAAGTATATTATCTTTAATGTAATTTAAATATTTAACTTCACATAATTATGTTTATTTATTTATTGCATATAACAAATGTACATAAAATAATTTATTGATAATTTGCTTATTGTATGACCTTCCTCGGCCTTGAACTCTCGTATGACGTCATTCAGTAGAATGCGAACAATCTAATAATAATACCGCCCACGTAAGAACAGAATAAGATGTTTTGTATAAATAATAAATGTGTCAGTTACAAGAAACTGACAAACAATTGACAACAAAGTTTCCGACACTGGTTCGCTCGAACGATGGGTACGATATGCTATTATGGTACTTATATATATTATACATAGTAGTCATTATTGCTTATCACTTTCTGATGTTTCCCTTCGTCTTCTATTCGACTTCATTAAGTGAGTCTTATTTATTGTCTAAAAGCACTCTATTTGTAGAGCTTTGTGCAGAACTGTCTGTATATACCAATTACCATATTCTCAAACAGAAATACTCAGTGTTGTAGTGTTCCTGATTGAAGGGTGAGCCAGTGTAACTATAGGCACAAGGGGCGTAACATCTTAGTTCCCAAGGTAAGTAGCGTATTGCCAATATAAGCCAGTACATATTTCTAACAGCATGAATGAAATACATAAGTAGACTGAAACTTATGTATTCAAATAAAAAAAAAGAAAAATTAAAATATTATTTGTCTTATAATATCGTCAGTTTTGAACTTTAGCATTTGCCTGAAAAAAATATTACGCAGTAGCAGTGAATAGTGGTAGAAATAGGTGGGCTAGTTGAGAAAGTAATTAGAATACAAGTTTTTTTATAGCCTAGGTAGGCGGGCGAGCATACGGGCCACCTGATGTTAAAGTGGTTACCAACGCCCTTAAGCTATGGTATTGTAAGAAATGTTAACCATCGCCAATGCGCCACCAACCTTGGAACTAAGATGTTATGTCCCTAGTGCCTGCAATTACATTGGCTCACTCACCCCTCAAAACGGAACACAACAATATCAAGTACTGCTGTTTTGCGGTAGAATATCTGATGAGTGAGTACCTACCCAGACGAGCTTGTACAAAGCTCTACCACCAAGTAAAACGAAGTTAAGGATGATATGTACCGTGAGCCATATTAGATAACGTAATAAAATTTAGGGATATTTGAAATTATACTATATTCAAAGTTATACGAACTGTTCATCCGAGTCTCATCCCTAGGATTATAATAAATTGTCGCCCTCGCCTCTTACACCGGCTTTTCGCTGAGAGCGTAAATTATGAGTATCAGTAAATCCTTAATAATTCCTCCTATTTATTTTATATAAAAAATAAATAAATAAACATCTACACATATATAACATAAATATATAATAATCATAACATATCTTACAATGCCAATGTCTATGGGCGTCGGTGACCACTTACCATGAGGTGGCCCATACGCTCGTCCACCTTCATATGCTATAAAAAAAAACACTACAAACAGACAAGTTGAAAATATGGCACTGACTGCAATGTGTAATAATAAATAAAATAATAACCAAATTGATCCTTTTTTTTTCTTCTGTACCATAAAATAAATACTTTTATATGAGGATCACTTTATATCCGTAATGACCTTTCTCGACTTTGACCCCGGCTCCTGTGACGTCATACGGTCGCCTTGCGTCTGGAATATTACCCGATGAAAGCCTATTTTCCTAGACCCTAGTTCGTTAATAAATGTCACACCTTTGTTTTCTTAATTGAACCTACGTTTACTTTCAATAAACTCCGTATATTAAATTTTTTTCTTTTTACACATTTCTAATAATACATTTATTTATATAACTACTAGATACTCATTATATTTGAGTTACTGTCGAATATTGTATGTCTCGTTAAAATAATAATGTATGTAATATATTTAAATTAATTTATCTAGGTACCTACTACAACTACAACAAAACTTTAAAAAATTGTAACACTACACCACACTTCCTACACTGAAGGGCATAGAAACGTAGTATTTTGCACAATAGTTCCTACCTACAAAATAGACGAGTACATACTAGGAAAGGATTTTTGTAAGTTCTTTAGTGTATAGTATAATATAGTAATGTGTTGGTGACACATAACGTTTGGAATTCAAAGTCATTTGTCATTTTCGAACAAATATGAAATCTGATATTGAACAGTGGTGTCGTGTTTAGAAAATGATCTTCTCTTAGGAAATAAACTTGACGATGATTGTCTTATAGAGAAACTGGAAAAAATACAGCGAAAGTGGATAATTTGTGAAAAGTCAGATGGTTCATAAGACTACCAATGGTAACTAACCAGCGCGCTTAATTGAAAAAAAACCCACCTCTAAAACGAACGCTATGACATGACATGACATGACACATAGAAATGACATAAAAAATATTTAAAAAATATAAACAACACAAAGTCTCAATAAATACATATAAAATAATTAAAACAAGCAATAGGGTACAACGTATAAAAATTTAGCATAATTTTCGCAATATACGAATTCAAAACATTGCTAAATCCGCAACTAAGGCGGGGTCGGCGACGCGCCAACGAAACCGGTTTCCGCCGGTTCTACATGCACAATATAATATGTAAAATTATATATTTACATAAGTGTACTTCTTTAGTATCGTTGGACACGTTGCTCCAAGTTCCTTAACCCTTGATACGTCATAACGACTGCTTTTTAAGGCGTCATGGCGCAGTGTTTCTATTATGGCAACAATGATTTGTAGCTTTATGTGCTTAGCGTTGAAATATTGTTAATTTAACTTTAAATGTAATGGAACATTCCTTTGTTTTTTTTTAAATAGCCACAAGTCATGAAATTATTAAAAACAGACCGATTAAAACACACATTTAAATATTTAGATTATACCTAATATTTCATTATATTCTGGCAGTTTTTTATGATAAACTAATTTTATAAAATTAAATTGTGATACATAGTTTTAATTTACTGTGTCTGACTTCTTAATTTTTGACTTTAACTTTATAAATTTAAATGAAATCTTTTACAAATAATTCATTTTATAAAAAAGCTTGCATTTAATTTAGTTGTATATGTTTCGTATCATACAACAACCTTGCTGAATCTGTAATGCTATTAGATATTACATAAGAAAAATTTGACCTACATATTACTACCTAACAAACACGTCACACCTCTACCTAAATAGTGACACAGGCGAAGAGTAATCTGTGACATCATTCAAAAATTGTCACAAGATTTTTTTGAAACAGAACGCTTATTTATTTTTAAAATACACGTAGCAGATTAAATTGAACGTGTTCTTGGCAGACATTATTAACATCTATTTTAATCTGGACTTTGTCCTCAACTGTTTTGGGTGACGCTAGAAATTTCTATATCCATGTCTACTTTTGGTACTGGACACACTCTTTATTAACGTGGCGCTAGAAATTTGTCTATAAGTATAACTCACAATTTATTTAAATCATATTTAGGTTAAACCAATGTTCGTGATACATTTTTTATTTTAGATAATCAGGCAAAGATCAGGCTTCAGAAAATAGTTAGTTAGTTAATAAATAAACATTATCGGGTCAATTGTGAAAGCAATTTTTGCTTTTTTTTTAATAAATCGAATATTGCACAAATTTTAAAAAACCAGTTCTTATTTAAATATATTATTATAAAAGTAGTGTAGGCACATAATTATTGTTAAATTATATATCTTTTACCCAGGCAATGGGTGGGCTTTATATGTCCGATTATTTTAACGAATATCGCACGCATGTGTAGCCCGTCACGAACAGTCGTTCCGTGTCCGTCGCGTCGCGTGACATTCATGACGTCAAATCTCTACTTGAAGCTAACATAATGTACAGTTTGGATATAACTTACATACTTATGAATTTATATTAAGTTCATAATTAGTTACATATTTAAAATTAAATAATTTGATTTGAATTGTTATTTATTGTAATTAATATATAAAAAGAGAGAAGTGCGAGACTAAACTTTAGCAGATTGAAAGTATATAAATATGTATTATGTATATTTATATTATACATATAATTTAAAGTTATATAAACAAATATTATAATACAAAACTGTATCAATTTTCCCTCATACACACAAGTTCCGCTATTTGTTTTTGAACATCTTTGATATCTCCTAGTTTTACCAACAAGATATTGTACCTACAAAGCTAAAAATTTTATATGAATAAACAAACGAAACATCCTCGTAATATTCTTATGATTATTATATGCATAATATAGTTCGCGAAAACCACGTGCAACATGTCACAGCCAGTCGTCCCGTGTCCGTGCCGTCGCGTGACAGTATGACGTCAATATCTGTATTAATATAGAATAATTCAGTTCGTAATCAGATGGCATCTCAAACTATTTCGCTTATGTAACGAACCTCGTTAAATTAAAAAACGAACGAATACCTTATCATTTAAAGTTTTTAATTTACATTACATTATTATAATACTACTACTGACTGCCTCGTTGGTCTAGTGGCTTGATATAAGGCCGCAGACTCAATGGTCCTGGGTTCAATTCCCAGGTCGGGCCAATAAATAGTTATTGGGGTTTTCCGTCAGAAAATTCTCAGTAGCAGCCCGGAGTCTGGAAGTTGGAAGTGTGTACATTCCCGTGCCTCGGAAAGCACGTTAAGCCGTTGGTCCTGCGCCTGAACTCTTTCCGGTCGTGTCGGATTACCGTCCCATCGGATTATGAGAGCTAAGGAAAAGAGAGTGCACCTGTGTCTGCGCACACACTTGTGCACTATAATATCTCCTGCGTAGTTGGCTAATCTCTCTTGAGATTGGCCGCCGTGGCCGAAATCGGTCTGGAGGACCTTAATAATACTACATAGTATACTTGGTGGTAGAGCTTTGTTCTTGCTCATCTGGGTAGGTACCATCCACTCGTCAGATATTCTACCGCAAAACAGCAGTACTTGTCATTGTTGTGTTCCGGTTTGAAGGGTAAGTGCGCCAGTGTAATTACAGGCACAAGGGACATAACATCTTAGTTTCCAAGGTTGGCGGCGCAATGACAATGTAAGCGATGGTTAACATTTCTTACAATGCCATTGTCTATGGGCGTTGGTGACCACTTACCATAAGGTGGCCCATATGCTCGTCCGCCTACCTATACAATAAAAAAAAGTATAATTATTGGTTTTTACATCAAATTATAACTTAATAAACTTAAATATGTATATCGAAAATGTATTAATTAAAATATATTTTATTTTACTTATTTTCCATTTTAAAAAAAAACAATGTTAATCAAACCCCGCATTTTTTTTTATTTTGCTCTTTGTTATGTTCGTGCGTGTTACGTGCCAGTATTTTTGACATTTACATGAAACCTTATTTGATATATTGAGCAATTTAGATAAACACGTACAACGTTTTTTGAAGTCTTACTAATATTCATATAGAAATTATTTATCAGTAGGCAGTTCGTAGCAAAATGAGACAGCCTCTACCAACTTTTAATTTAAGTTCATACCTCACGTTACTGAACTATTATGCCGCCATTATTATGGTATTCACCAGTTATACATTTAATTATGAAATTATGGACATTTTCCATTACTATAATATTTTGGTATTTACAATATTTTAAATTTTTAATCATTTTAATATTCTTAAGTAAACTAAGCCATAACGTAATGCAACCTAGCTATGTATTTAAAAATTGTATTTTTTTATGTGTGTGTGTATGTACATTTTTAATCTACAACAAAATATATATATGTTAGTAATGGAAAAAAATTATGACACTACATATCGACATTTTAGAACTAGAGAACATCGGCCCATTAGCTCAGTTGGTTAGAGCGTCGTGCTAATAACGCGAAGGTCGCGGGTTCGATCCCCTCATGGGCCACATTACTTTTTGTGTGAAATATTATTATTATTTCTTAAACTGTATTTCGTAAACAATGTAATCAATATTTATTTACATTTACCATTAATTGTAAGATTCAAGAATGTAATAGCAAAATATATAGGACACATCATTGTTTTTAATGATGTGTCCTATATATTTTGCTACATAATATTTTTCATATTATTAGCAAGGCTTTTTCCGAAAGGAACTAACTGTATTTCGCGCCATTGGCCTTTAAAGCGCCTAAAATTCAAATTAATTTCCTCGATAAAATAACTACCGGTAATGTGTCAATGTCAAAGTCAAGTCGAGGTCAATAGGTTCTTAAATGAAACTAGTTTTGTGTGTATTAAATTTATTCGTTACTATAGAACAATGAACTCATGAAAAACTTTCTTTTTAGGGACATATTCGTATATTCAGAATAACTTATCCAATTTTTAATTAAAATTTGTACCGGTCGTGCCTTTGCCCGCGGAGCATAAAAAACCTATATTAAAAAGTTAACAGCACGTAACATTTCTAATCTATTAATCATTTTTATTATTTCTTACCGTTAATGCTGTGTTTTATTTAGCTTTGGTTTTACTCAGTACAACGAACCAATAGTATACATATTTAATTATTTATTAATGCTTGTAAGAGCTTACTTGAAAAAAGGTATATTTTGATTTAATACAATTCACAAATTATTTCTAATACATAATTTGTACTTACGTAAAATATGTCCATTTATACAGATATAATTACCACGACACAGCAATCCCCTTCTAGGGGATGAAATTATTTTTCCAGTCTTTAATATATGTATAATCCACTTGACCCAAAATCAAAACTAATATTTTTTTTTCATCAAAAATTACATTAATATTAAAAAACGGTTAGGCGCAAACTTTACGCTTTTACATTTCTATTAACGATTCATTAAATTATTATATACTTACTTGATGTTTATATACTTACTTGACATGAGAGATGAAGTATTATCGTCTTCTAATAAGACAGAAAGAGTCAGGGATATAAAAAAGACTTTTTCATTTAATTTTCAACGTATATATTATATTTGGTAATTAAATTAACAATATCTACAACCATAACATAAGCAATTGGGTACTTGAAGCCTAACGCTGCACTTTTTATTATAATGATTATTTAATGAATTGAGTATTTTGCAATATTGCATTATATAGCAAATTACAAAAAATATGACCCAAAGATATATTAAAATCTGTAATAATTTGCGTCTTAATTAACTTATACCGTTACTAACCCTACCTAATTATTCAAACTTAGAATACAAATATATAAAAGTATGTACTGGGGCGCATTGGGAATTATGTATAAAATCAGGTTCAATTTATTTATTTCTTATTTTAAATTGTATCAGAAAATTAATCAAACATCCCTACATCCATGTGAACAGACATACAGAAACAATATTGAAAATAGTTACTTAAATATTTTCAGTACAACGACTTTTTTATTAAATTATTATAATAATAGCCTTATTTAAATCAAATTAAAAACATATTCATACAATGATGTACATAGCTGTCTTACAGTTATATAATAATAATCAAAAGAAATGCAAAAACAATTGACTTAAAAGCAATTATCATTTGATTTAAAAACAACTTAATTATATTTTATACATATACTAGCTGCCCGTCCCGACTTCGTACGGGTAAAATAAAAAAATACCCCGTGCATTTTTTAATCAATAAGATATAAACATTCACCAATCGATTTATTCGCCCATACAGTACAGTTTATATATGTTCAGTACAGGGTATATAATAATTCTATTTCCTACTAATATAATAAACACGAAATTTTGTATGGATGTATGGACATTTGTTACCCTTTCACGTAAAAGTACTGAATGGATTTTAATGAAACTTTACAATAATATAGCTAATACATCAAAATAACAAATAGGCTATAATTTATAAAGCTATTAATAATTATTAATTTATAAATTGACCAAAATATAACAATAAGAATTTTAAAGAAGATAACTTTTGTCTCTTACACTATATCATTTGGACAAATGTTTTAAAAGTTACGACGATGACAAAGTGAGTGCGCGACACTATGCAGCAGTACACTGTGGGAGAAGAATTCGGTCATCGGCTCATCGCTGGGTGTGCGACTCGCATGCAGGAATATGTCATCGATGGTTGTCCGTTTTGCGGTTTTTCAAGTCCCTATCGATTGCTTAAAGACGCACTTTACCTGTATGTAATTTATTAATAGGTAGGTTTTTATAGTGCCAGGTTGCATACCTTCGGGTTGTAGCGGAATGGGCCGGCACGCCCAGCCGGAATTACCACTCTCTCACTTAAAATCGGCGTAAAGTAATAGCTACGCTACCATAATTTTGAGTGCAAATAACAAAATGCTAAACACACAATGTCTTACTGCTACCCTATGACAACCAAAAGTTCTAAGACCTGTCGTTTTCAATGACCGGCTTGGTTGATTTTAGTGAGAACTCTTATCACATGTACACTTATTATAGTGCATGCTCAAACAATGTCCATTCCCTGCATCGCTAATGCGTCATCAACCGTAGGAACGAAGATGTTATGCCCTATGTGCCTGTAGTTTGATAGAATAAAAAAAATTGTACGCTTGCTCTTTTATGGTTTTAATTATACTCAACGGCGTAGATAGGCGGCGGGCTATTTAATATTTTTATAAATTAAATTTTACTAAAAGCCATTGAAGTAACTATAAATATATTAAGTCAAACTACAGGAATTCATAATAAGTCCACTGATGATTATTTAAAGAATAATCATCAACTTCAAAATAAAAAAAAAACCGTTACTAAAGTTTTTCTTAACAGAAATGCATTTCATACATATTAATTTCAAATCACAGATTTTCAAATTTCAAGCAAACATTTATCCTTTACTTATATTTATGCGGGCAACAGCTAGCGTACGGGCGACAGCGGGACGCGGGGCGCGCAAGCGGTTGCATCACGCGTTTGTATGATGGGTGTTGGACCGCCTGAATTTATTTAGTGCGCGATAATTTTAATATTACGATTACTCCTAAGATATTGATTTAAATTGGGTGGTGTAAAGGGCAATTATAATATACATTAAATGCTTAAAGCAAATAACGTATTTATTTTAATAAGGATTAATATCATATCCGTTTTTATAGCTTTCCAATTTTACCATTTTTATGTAAACATTTTTTAAACATTAAAATGGGTATAGTTAGCTATCCTTAAAAGATAGACATATGCCATCGCGGACTTTTTTGTAGATCTATGAAAGGGGAACAATTTCACCATACATTATTTTGTTATAACTCAAAGGGATTGTACAGCGTTTTCGATGAAAGCTCCCAATCGGCTCGTTTTTTTTCCGACTTCTTCAACAATTATCGCTATATTTCAACAAATTTACAGAAAACATTAATGCATTATACACGTAAACCTTCCTCTTGAATCACTTTATCCATTGGTGATAACCGTATGAAAATCCGTTTAGTACTTTTTTAGTTTAGCGCGTTTATACAGAAAGACATGAAACGCGGGGGACTTTGTTTTATAATGTTTAAGGAAGCGGTTGCATCACGCGTTTGTATGATGGGTGTTGGACCGCCTGAATTTATTTAGTGCGCGATAATTTTAAAATTACGATTACTCCTAAGATATTGATTTAAATTGGGTGGTGTAAAGGGCAATTATAATATACATTAAATGCTCAAAGTAAATAACGTATTTATTTTAATAAGGATTAATATCATATCCGTTTTTATAGCTTTCCAATTTTACCATTTTTATGTAAACATTTTTTAAACATTAAAATGGGTATAGTTAGCTATTCTTAAAAGATAGACATATGCCATCGCGGACTTTTTGGTAGATCTATGAAAGGGGAACAATTTCACCATACATTGTTTTGTTATAACTCAAAGGGATTGTACAGCGTTTTCGATGAAAGCTCCCAATATGCTCGTTTTTTTCCGACTTCTTCAACAAATTTCGCTATATTTCAACAAATTTACAGAAAATATTAATGAATTATACACGTAAACCATCCACTTGAATCACTTTATCTATTAGTGAAAACCGTATGAAAATCCCTTCAGTAGTTTTTTAGTTTAGCGCGTACATACAGACAGACATGAAACGCGGGGGACTTTGTTTTATAATATTTAAGGACAGATCTATGTCAAATATAAAAATAACTTACTCTTTCATATAACCATTTTTTTAAATTTTAAATATATACAAATTTGTTAATAAGTATAAATACATTTTTACAAATAAACATATACATACATATACTATTTGTATAATTATAGGATTTAACTTTTAAAAGTGAAACTTCAAAGTAAAATTTCAAGATCAACTTTGATGACATATTCGTTCCTCACGTTTGTGTAACTGATGCTAACTTAACTTCTGTCATGTGCCAAATATTAAACCCATTGTGTTCTTTATTTAAATAAAAATCGCATGAACTTAATACATTAGGCTCATTAATTTAAGATAATAAGATTTATGTGAAATCGATATCTATTAATTTCGCCTAATAAAATATAAGCCGGCTACTCTTTAGCTTCTATATCTCTACGTTAAAGCGATTGAACGAGTACGAAGCGGTCACCGGGCGGGCGCTAGTTGTCGACGACGAGCCAGCGGTGGCTGGAGTGCTCGATGTGTTGCTGCAGCAGCGGGGTGCGCACGCGCAGCCGGAGCTCCAGCGAGCCGCCCGCCGGACGGCGCCCGTCCATCAGCTGTTGGCATCAAGTATACTTTTTTTATACTAGTGATTTTAATGAGCCAACTTAAACAAAATATAGAATAACTATACTACAGATAAAGTTACAGACGTTCATAAGGATATGTATATAGAAAAAACGGCATTAATTTTCCATCGACAGGATACATTTCTGGGCTCCAGTGATTAACAGTGGAGATTATGGTAATAACCATTACCATATGACGAGTTGACCATCACAAACGTCATTTGAAGACGATGCAGTATTACACAAAAGTATACCTTACCTTAAGTCAATATAAAACCGATATGTATGGCCTTGTAAACCAAAATATAAGGTAATTTCTTGCTTAAATCAATTAAATATTAAAAAAATACAAATCTCACTGGAAATGCCTCGTGTATGGTGACCTGCGTCTCTAGCTGGGCCAGTTTGACGGTGACGGTCCCCAGTAGCGTGTCTCGGCTGAACCAGCCGCTGCAACACAACGAGCTAGAGCTGCAACACCTGCCACACACCACCGCAAGCTACCATCCACACGTACCACATACCACACGCCACATGCTTTTACATAAACGCTACGTGAGCTATGGGGTACTAGGGAATGTGAGTATAAAATAAAAAATGACCGACGCTACACATTCCTAAAAATTTTTAACAAATCGCATATTATGATTCAAAGTCAAAATCTTTATTCAAATTTAAAATATTGAATGTATGGCGGCAGTGTATGAATGAGTCTTAAAAAAATTGGTCATTTGACATTTATTTTGTATATTTGCCAGTATTTTTTGTATTAACAATGTTTCTGTATTTATGGAAAACCAAAACAAGATAACAAGAAACTTGATACAGACGAATTTTAATTTTAAACTTCACAATTACAACGACGTATTCGATGTTAAATGACCAATTTTATGAACATTTAATGCCAAAAAAAAAACAAACTATGAGGATCCCATAACAATAGGCTTTACTGACATTAGTCTTACGTTAAATTTATATACACATTGGCGAATATTATATAACCCAAGTAGCACATGAGCGTCCCATGATAAATATACATACAAAATACATACAACATTTTTGTTCATTTCTAACCGCATAATGAATCTTGGGCACGCCATGGGCACTATATGCTCTATGCGAGTGTAGTTTTAGTAAAGTATACACTCACATGTGCATGCATAACACAAAGCAAACGAGCAAAGACATATTTACACCAAAACGAAAATATAAATAACAGCCTGAACTTTTTAAACAGCTAGGCAAAGACTTTAACGTCAAAGAGAAAGATAGCCCATACTACTTAATTGCGATCGGTTAGGAGATATTTTACCACCTAGCAAGTGATGAACTATTATGCTACTGTGTTTCGAATAAGCGATCTTTAATCAAATAGTTTTATACCCAGTATCATCACCCGTATAAAATTGACAAAAGAAACCACAGATTTGCAGTAAGCTAAATACTACAGGTCGTCTATCGTATGTGTTTGAAGTAGGAGACACACATATTTATCGCACATTATAGTTTATGATTAAACGCGGTATAAATTAATGATAAATTTATTAATAATATAATACAAGTAAGATTACCTCCATTTTTTAAATATTATTGTACTTTATTTGCAGCATTAGAGAAAGTAAAAAAACATTCAAGAGAAAATGTAAGAGCTCTTCTACATAAAAACTTCTACTATAAACTACAAATCTAACATATATTATGATAATAGACAATATTAAGAAACAATTCAGAAAAAAACCACTTATAGTATATAGGAAAATAGATAAAACATATAAGCCACATCTCATGCGCTACATAACGTTAATATAGACTAAATATCTACAACAATATGTAATTTTGAAATGATAGCACAAATTGGTACAAACCAAGATAAAGAGTTATGGACCTTTATACAATTGTTAGTGCAAAATATAGTCGCATATAGGCAATAATTTGAATTACCTCAAAACATTAACCAATCTGTTATTCCAAGGAGAGAAAGATTTAATTTTTTTTTTGTTATTTTTACCAATTTAATCAAAATAAAAACAGAACAAGTCCCAAACTCGAAAATGATATTCCATCCCTGGGCTGGGGGAACAAACGTTTCTTCCTAGATAGGATTTCTTGCTACATACCTTTAAAATACATATGTGTACACACATAAGATGAAATAATGAAGACCTGTTTAATATACATATATGTTTTTTCGGAGATGAAAGTTTACAGTTTAGTAAAATATATATTTTTAAAGTGAATTTGATACGAGCTGTCAATTCAGATAACATCCTTCCCAGAAGCGCCTTCTGATATGTACACAAAATTTTAACACAAATTCAAAACATATAATCATAATTTGTTAGAAAAGTGAAAGTGAGAATGGCTAATATACCAATTTAACTAAATCATTACTCATACAACTCTTTTCATTACCAACTAAATATATAATTCAAGTGACTACAGCATTAGCTCAAAGTCGAATTCAATAAATGAAATAATAATTTTAGCGCTTTCAAAGTATACTAAAACCAAATTTAAATTAGAGTAACCAAATTCAGGACATTCGTTATTCGTCGAAGTCGTCATTTAAAATTTAATTTGAGAAAATTCTAACTAGGCAGTTTCTCACCGCTTTTTCTCGGTAAATTTTACAATCCGTACCTGAGGTAGCTTTACATTACCTTTAATCTTTTAACATGACGATTCATCGTTATAAGAGCCTTCTTAAATAAAGTATGTTTTGATAGTTTGATCATATTATGAAATCGAATGAAATACCAATACTAAACTTACCTTCGATCAACAATACTACTCGATAACGCGCCACGCACAAAAACAATACTCAAATGTGGCACCGACTGACTATACCATAAAATGGAGAAAACGATGTAAAGGTTTAACAATTTCAACCTAAAGTATGCCTTGTTCCCGAGCAATAAAGTGCGGTTTAGATTGTATTGACATCCACATACGATCTTACGCCATGAATGATAGAGAGATATAGAAAATGTACAATAACGGTTGTTCCCTATTCAACCTTATTTCCTTAGCAATCAGTTATAATTGGTCCATACTAATTTGAAATAACCTCACAAACGTCATTGTGTTCTTATTTTTCGGGCCGTTTTTGAAGCGCTTACCGCTAATCTAGTACATTATTGATCGAAAATCTTACATAATAAATGTGGAAAAAATTTAAAACATTAAGTACAATTGACGACGTATTTATATCTTAGATCCAAGATAAACTGGACCAAGTCTGATTTTTTCTGTTTATTAAATGGCAATCATCTTACCCCCGCGAGTAAACTTCAAATTTGATGCCATGTCGCTTGAACACCCTCAAGCAAGGTCTTGCACTCCGCTGTATGGCCAAGTTGAAGACTGCCGAGTACTGTGGGCTGTTTGTGTCCTTTATCAGCTGTGTCCTATCTGACACAGGAGTTTCCTGGAACACGGGAGACGAACTATTAGTATCATTGACACCCTAATAAGAAGTCAATGTAATAAAAAATAATAATTAGCTTATAAAAAATAATAATGTTTTTTTTTTGCATTATTAATGTAGTATCTGTATTTACATTATCATTACACAAAGATGCCATTACTGGCAGACGCTACACTAAACTAAGGTACTATACTCGATTAGACTAAGGTTCTCTACTTTTTGAGGAGAAGGTTTGGAGAAAAAAATGCATCAAATACATGCAGGTTTCCTCAACATATTGTTTTTACTGCCGTGCACGAAATGTACTAAGCACAAGTGCACGAAAATTCTGTGGTAACTGATCGTGATCGGACCTGTATACATCGACTATTGTTCACATGTTCTAGCCAATGGCCCACATTACCTTTATAATATTACTAATGCTTGTGATATTTGACAAGAAAAATAATCAACACATCTCAATCTGTGTCAGGTAATATATAATGAAACTTCAAATTCAATGTAACTTACTTGAGGATACGGGAATTCAAACTTCACATATGTATCCACTTCTTTAGGGTTGGGTACGTTGTACGCTATTCCACGCACGATTGTGAGCTCTAAGTCGTTCTCGTTAAGATCCGTATTGCATTGTATTACCGAAAACTTACGGTTCTCGTAATGGAATTTCGGTGGGTTTTCACCTAGACTGAAATTTTGATCATTTATATTAATTATAATTATTATATTAAAATAAACTATTCATATTAGTAAAATTATACATTTTAGCATTCTAGAAGAAAAGTAATATGTCTTAAAGATGTTTAAAAATGAAAGTAAACTTTAATAATATAACAACAAAGTTGAATATCCCTCACCTTTTGGCAACTTTGACGACGTCCAAATCCTGTTTCACATTAACAGCGAGGTGCTCGAAGCGATTGCTCTCAGCTATATTGCCCATCGCCTTGTAGTGGTCTCTGTTGGTTAGACAGAGCTTTAGCTGGCTCGTAAGCTGTTGGTGGAGGCGGGTCATTACATCCTCGTCGTCAAAACTTATGGTGGAGTCGTCTGGCGGACCGCAGTCTTCGTTTGATATTACGTCGAAACTGGAAGTTTTAATAGGGTTTTACACCCATTATTTAAAACAGTCTTATTTAAAAAAAAAAAAAAAAAAAAAAAAAAACAGATTTATTGACGAAAATGCTGGACGCAAATGACGTCATATAGTTCTATGGTCATGACGTCAGTTGGCTGTGTAAGCCGATTACGAAACGTTGATTACGAAAATAATATAAGGTCAGCGTATATATGCTCTGTACTTTACAAAGTCTATATACGCTGATCAGTTGACAGTTGTAATTTTTTTTTTATTGTATAGGAAGGCGGACGAGCTTATTGGCCCCCTGTTGGTAAGTGGTCACCAACGCCCATAGACAATGGCATTGTAAGAAATGCTAACCATCGCTTACATCGCCAATGCGCCACCAACCTTGGGAACTAAGATGTTATATCCCTTGTGCCTGTAATTACACTGGCTCACTCACCCTTCAAACCGGAACACAGCAATACAAAGTGCTGCTGTTTTGCGGCAGAATATCTGATGAGTGGGTGGTACCTACCCAGACGAGCTTGCACAAAGCTCTACCACCAAGTGAGTTTTAGTTTAACTTTTTAGTTCACACACCCCAATAACATAATAACATGACGACTACTATTTAATGGTGTTCGAGAGCAGATTAAATAATTGAAAACTTTGAAGTTAATTTTGAAAATTGTTGGTTATGTTATAAACTAAAACTAACACTTTCAGACATGTCTCAATATGTATATCTAAGCATCGCTGCGTCAAACTTTTTCAGAATAATAATGTGATTACGGCCAAAAATAACATAGACCCCATTGTAGCACATTGTCCACAATATAAGTAATGAATTTTACACATAGAGCTTATATATATATATATATAGCAAGTCGCATCAGTAAGTAGAACAAGACTCACGTGTCCTCGATCCGCTGCTTGTCCTTGGGCGGCAGCGGCAGCGACTTGAAGTCGACGGCCAGCCCCCCGCGCGCCGCGTCTATCACCGAGTCGAAGCCCTTCGCGGCGCGCAGGTACTCCTTCGCCTGCTCGATGTCACCTGTTCGCGTATATCAACAACATTATAGCCACACACGAAAAAGAAGTGTCTGTGAAAAGTTTTTAGTACTATTACTTTTGAATAAAAAATTGTGCGGTCGGGGGAACCCCGTCAGGAATGAACTTCTGTGCGATAATTTTTGTTCTCAAACTGTTTTCGTTTGATTGTTAGATTTTAATTGATTATATTACTGTATTTATGTCACACCAAAAAGCACGCAATGGTAGGCACGCTATTTCGTTATATGACGTGACCTTGGGCCACTGTCATTTCACTCTACTGTAAGCCGCGTAAAACAACCTCGTTCCAAAAATAGCTAATTAAATATCATAATAAGGTATTCAACTAAAAGCAGTATTATATATAAAAAATATATACTTGTATGTATTATTGTGTTGCAGTTGTGAGAGCATACCAGTGTAATTACAGGCACCAGGGACAAAACATCTTAGTTCCGAAGGTCGGTGGCGCATTGATGATGCGAGGAATGGTTAATATTTCTTACGGCGCCTGTCTACGGGCGATGTTGACCACTTACCTTCAGGTGACCCATCTGCGCGTGCACCCAACCACAATATATAAAAAAATAAATTTAAATGAATACTTAACATTTTTTATAATACCATTATGCTACGAGGGAGGTATACAAATTAACGAATATTGTCTCGTAAGAACTACATCTGGTGACGGATTTTTTTTTTTTTTAACTTTAAGACGGTGCCCATATTCTTTTTAAATAACTTAAATGCCTTATTTACTTGATATTTCGCTTTGAAATTATCTAAATTAAATACAAAGGTCGTTAATTGTAACCAACTATAGAACAGACTAAGTAACCACAAAAAAAAACTACATTTTAATATTATTATTTTTTGGAATATTTCTAACCATTTTTCTTTGCCATTATAGCGGCTTCCTTGAACTGCTTCTGTCGATGCAGCAACAGGGCGAGCTGCTTCTGATAGCGGGTCGACTGCGCAGACGGACGAGCCTCGGGTGGAGAGCTCGGAGATGACGAGGGGGCTGGTGAGGGAGCTGGAACCGCTGGTGCCGGTTTACTTGGAGATGCATGCGACTATATTACACACAAAATCATCAAAAGGTCAAAAAGGACACACATTTTTTTTTTAAATATTAGTTTTTTTATTAAGTTTATATAAAAATTAAGAAAATTACTGTCTATTTATTATTATTATTTTTTTTTTTTTTTTATCGCCCGGGAGGGCAAATGACTCCACTCCACCTGATGGTAAGTGGTAGTAGAGTCCAAACGCGACGACGGCTAGTGCAGTCGGGAAGAATGATCTGCACTAGCCGCCCCCGCCTTGCCGGCCCGCAAGATGCCTCTTCACGCCTCGTTTGAAGGAACCCAGGTCATAAGAGGAGGGGAACACGTGTGCTGGTAAAGAATTCCATGTTTTGGAGGTGCGACAAAGAAAAGAGTTGCCAAATTTCTTCGTTCGCGATGGAATTGATGTCACAGTTAGGCGGTGACATCGAGAACCAGCACGCGTAGATTTGTGAAGGAAAGGGGAAGCAGGAATGAGGGAGAATAGTTCCTCTGAGCACTCGCCGTGATACATTCGATAGAAAGCGCTGAGTGCCGCTATCTCTCGACGCAATTGTAAAGGCTCGAGGGTGTTGGTGACCTTTACGTCGCCAATAATGCGAACCGCACGTCGCTGCAACCGATCCAAGGCCTCCAGTAAGTACTTGGCGGAGCCATCCCAAAGGTGCGAGCAATATTCAACGCAAGACCGCACCTGCGTTTTATATAACAGGAGCAGTTGTTGTGGCGTGAAAAAACGCCGCACCTTGTTCAGGACTCCGAGTTTACGTGAGGCTGTTTTTATAACAGCCTCGATGTGATCCTTTGGATTGAGGTCGCACCGAACGTCGATCCCCAGTATGGCGACTTTGCTTTGTACCTCCAGCGTAGTGCCACAGAGGGAAGGAGGAGGGGAAAATGGTGACTTTTTCGCTGTGAGAGCGCATACCTGTGTTTTCTTGGCGTTAAACTCAACAAGATTGTCAGAGCCCCATTTGGCGATGAGTCCTAACGTCCTATCGAGTTCAACAACAAGATCCCTCCGCCTCTCCCCAGTTTCCGCCCGCCCGGCTACTGCGCGTCCGTGGTATCCCCCATGCACTGTACTATCATCTGCATAGCAATGTATGTTCCCGAGAGAGAGCATATCATTGATATGCAAAAGAAAGAGTGTGGGAGATAGCACAGACCCCTGGGGGACCCCAGCATTCACTACATGGAATTGTGAAGCGCAACCATCGACTAAAACGCGAAGGCTACGCTTGTGTAGGAAGCTAGCAATCCAGGTGCAGAGCTGAGCTGGCAGACCGTATGCCGGCAGCTTGGAGAGAAGACTTCTGTGCCAGACCTTGTCGAAAGCCTTGGAGATATCGAGGCTGACAGCCAACGACTCCCCATGCTTGTCGATAGCTTCACCCCAGAGGTGTGTTACGTACGCTAGAAGATCACCTGTGGACCGTTTTGGTCGAAACCCGTACTGACGATCATTAATTAGACAGTGATCTTCTAGGTAATGGATCAGTTGGTTGTTTAAGATCCGTTCCATCACCTTACAGAGAACTGAGGTGATAGCTATTGGCCGATAATTTGCCGGGTCTGATCGATCCCCTTTTTTGGGAACCGCTTGCACATTAGCTTCTCTCCAAGAATCCGGCACACATCCTGTAGAGAGAGACAGCTGGAACAGGCGCGTCAACACAGGAGACAGCTCCGCTGCACACTTCATCAGCACTATGGCTGGTATTCCATCGGGACCGCTAGCCTTCCGTACATCAAGTGATTGCAGCTCTGCACGCACATCACGCTGCCTGATTTTGATGTCAGGCATCGTGTGGCCACAAGAAGGGATAGTTGGTGGCAGCGCACTACAATCATTGATCACGGAGCTATCCGCAAAGAGTTTTGCCAGAAGATCGGCTTTCTCCTGCGGACTGTGAGCTAGCGATCCGTCCGGATACCGGAGCGGTGGCAGCGAAGGTTGGCAGAAATTGCTTTGCACAGATTTGGTCAGACGCCAGAAGCTACGGGAGCCCCTAGGATGTAAAGCAAGGTCATGGCCAATCTGTACAATGCGCTGTGCATCCGCTCTTGTGTATGCCTTCCTACAGGACTTGGAGGTTTTATTGTAGGTTGCTTTCAGTGAGTCAATGTTAGATGCCCCGCTAACGCGGCCATTGATCCATGCGCGATATGCCGCCTGCTTAGATGACACAGCATCGGCACATTCGCGAGTGAACCAACGGTTACGCGTACCCTTACTGGCGAGGTCTGAGTTAGGAATGTAGTATTCCATCCCCAACAGGATCTCACCAGCAATAGCAGCGGCGCTAGCTGTCGGGTCATTCTCACTGAAGCAACGTTCCTTCCAAGGGACTGACGCATAGTAATCGCGCAAACCGTCCCAATCTGCCGACTTATAGTGCCAAACGCGACGTTTGCATACCGTTGGTGACGGCAGCTTGGTCTGTGGCACTTTGGTAGAAATCAGGCAGTGATCCGAAGAACCAAGAGGAGCCCGAACCTCTACCTGATATTCCACCGGGTGGCTAGTCAGCAGAAGGTCCAGTAGAGAAGGCGCTTGCCCGTCAATGTCTGGGATCCTGGTGGGCTGATCAACCAGCTGGGTCAAGTCATGCGTGAGAGCGAAAGCATGAGCAGTCCTACCAGCATGGTCAGTTTTGAGGGACTTCAACCATGATTCATGGTGAGCGTTAAAGTCCCCCAAAAACACCAGTTCCGCGTTAGGAAACTGCTCTTGCGCAGCATCTACCACCCGACTAAGATGGTCAAATAGCCGGCTTGTCTCCAAGTCACCATTATGGGATCTGTAGAGGCACACGTAGACTCGACTCTGACGAACCAAGTCCACACGCACCGCTATCATGGAGAAGGAAGGGTCCTCCAAGCAGCGCAGACGGTGACAACAAACATCCGTCCTGACGAACAAGCATACTCCGGCTTTCGCTTTGAAGGATTCTTCAAGCATATAGCCGGGATAATTAAGGTAGCTGGTATCGACAGGACGGAGTATTTGAGTCTCCGTAAGAAACAACATTGCATATTAATGCAATATTATAACAGTATTTAATACTTTTTGCTAAATTATCATAAACATAATAAATTCCCACCAATTGTCTTCAAACTTTTTAATTAATCAATTCGACTTATTATTTTAGCACATAAAGAGACTGTTTAGGAGAGAAATTAATTATCCGTTCTTATTCCTAAATAATATTTTTTTATATTAATTAATGTGTTAAGCGATATTACTTACCCCTTCTGTGGGTATGGGTGCGTACCCGTTGGGAGTAGGTAGTTCATCGACGGGTATAGGTCTGCCTGCCTTATGAAGTTTGATAGCATCCTGGTATTGCTTCACTATTCTTCCCATTCGACGAGCCTTTGACGTGTTCCCATCCTCCTTAGCTTTCGATTCTTGTTCCTATTATTTAAAAGTGTTGCCATTAATTCAAATAAATTACGTATAAATAATATTATTATTATCAGGCTTGTCTACTCTATTTTAATAGCTCCCAAATTTTTGCAAACCAAAACCATATATGTAACTAAAATTATTTAAAATCGGCTTCAACAGATTATATCATTGTTCGTTATTTAAAAATCTTTATTGTCAATTTTGTGTTAAGTAAAGTTAGTTGAATTCAAATATCCTGAATGAAAATCTAGAATACTAGAATAATCTAGAAGCCTAGCGATTTGTCTATTAACAATCGTTTAACCAAAACATCCATAAGAGACAATTGTTATTTATGTTTTTGGGTCTGTGTAAAAACATTTATTAAAAGAATTAATCTAATTCAGATATTTTATTTTGTCTTATACCTGGAAACAAGCAAGCCTCTGTCGTAGAGCCTCATCAACAGTCGAAGCTTTTATCAACCCAGCTGGTTCAGGTACTTGCTCTGGTGCTGGCTCTGTAATATTTATAGCCATAATTTCTTATTACCAGAATATATTTTAAATTGAGAACTAAAGACAGAACCAACTAATGGTAAATGGTCATAAACATTGACAGATTTAGGAGTCCGCTTCAGTGAAAAATAAAGCCAAATATATTAGGATGTCGCGTCCCTTGTAATTGTGATTTCATACTATCTGAGTGACATTTCAAAGTCAGCCCTACAAGGTAATTTATATTTATTTTAAAAATTAATAGCTTGCATAAAATGCCATATATTAAAAACTTGTCTATGTAATTAGTATAAAGTAAAAAACATAAATATTTATTATTTATTTATTTATCACACCAATAACATAAAACAACATGACACGAATACAAAAAGACGAATGACATTACATAGTTGCATCAGGTAGGGATGCTGGGATCATCACACCATAAGTCAATGAACAGTACATAGTTGCATCGCTAAGAGGATGGGTGGGATCTTGTGAGTAATGACGTAAGAATTTAGTTGTGCAAAATTTACTAACACTACTATTATTTTTTTAAATCAATTTCTACATACATATTATTAATTTAGTTCCTTTTTTTGGGTTTGTATTATTTGATGTGGCAAATTTTATAACGATAGTTTGTCATATGATTTTTCTTTAACATAATAAGGATTTCATTTAGTTATGAAACTTGAATAATTTGAATATGACGTAACTGAATCGATTGACAAAGCCTAAAGGTAGTAAGTGCAGAGGATAGTAAAATTATACAGT
Source organism: Nymphalis c-album (assembly GCA_963151315.1). Lineage (NCBI taxonomy): Eukaryota > Metazoa > Arthropoda > Insecta > Lepidoptera > Nymphalidae > Nymphalis > Nymphalis c-album. The sequence goes on along the minus strand of OY720590.1, from coordinate 12,549,932 downwards.
CTTTTTAGAAATTTCGTAATTATAATTTATATAGTATGTTAAATTACATCGTCTTTACCGCGTTGCATATACTTTTTAAAAAAATATTTTGTTACTTGCAAGATTATTTTAAGGACATTTATGTGTTTAAGCTATATTATGAAGAAGTTCTATGTCTATTTTTTATTTCAATTTTATATTCAATTTGTAAAAGAAAACTGATTTTAAGTTAGCACTAAGAAGTTCAGGGTACAACTATGAATACATACAAGTAATTATATACTTCTTTAAATAGACATATACACCAATAACATGCATCTCAAAAAATACTAAGACATGGCCAATATTTTTAATATTAAGGCCAACAATTTATATACAAGCCCATGCATACTGCAAATCTATAATAAAGTATCTTTGTTTGCAGGACAATTTTTTTTTTAGTTATTTTACTTTATTTTTTTGAGTCACTGCTTAAATATGTATTTTAAAGTAAGCGCGTAAGCGGTCGTATAAAAGTGAACTTTAATGAATACCTACTCAACTAAAATACCATACCGCTCGAACACATAATCTTTAAGAGATTTATAAGAAGCTAATTTGCCTCAAACGAACATTATATAAGTAAGTGGCGCGCGTAGTCGATGCAAGCCTGTACTTGTTTTGTCAAATCAATACTGCGATTAGAATTACATTTATTCAGTTTGTCGGCCTTTATATTTTATTTATATAGTTTTACGTGTACATATAGTACATTAATTAATATAATAATAACTAAATATAAATTTTAATAATATTTAATAATCATTACAATTATTTGTTTAAATACTTTTTTTATTAAAATCAACTCTTTAGTTTCGCATTTTTAAATGTGTTTTCAAATTCGATAATTTCATTCTTATTTTAAAAAATAATTGTCGCGCGCAATATCAATAATTATTAAATTTCGTTTTAAACTTTTGCCCAATTTTTTTATTTCATAAAATCCTACAGAACTTGTTCACAGAAACACTCTCACTAATATCTCAACTGTCACGGCCACATAAATTATTTATTTTTATAGAATAACAAGAATTTTAACAGTAGGTACAAGAATATTATCACATATTTATGACTGACCATTTAACATTAGTTTTCATACAAGGCTTTGCAAGTATAGTATTAATATCTGATTGGATCGTACAAATGGTCATGATTTTGGATCATTGTATATACTTAACTTTATTAATATATATATATTCCTGTATGTAATATTGTAAATATATATCTACGCTTTTTGTTAGTAAGTTATTTAATAACAAATAAATACATTAATTTATAGAGAATATAGTTAAAACAAAACGACTTATGAATCTCATCTTCATCAGATAACATAACAATTTAAATTATTCACCCGCTGAATGTTGAGTCTGGTCCTCATCCTTCTGCTGGTCTCTGAATGCTGCAGCGATGATCTCCGGTGTGGGGAGCTCGTTAAGATCCATGTCTTGGCCGGACTTGTATGCTTCGATCACAATGTCGAACTGTTTGACTACCTTCAAGTATTCCAATGCCATTGTCTTCTCGCCGGCGTGTTTACTTGCCAATGCGGCAGCTTTGAATTCTTCCTGTCGCTCTGTAAACGATATAAGTTTATATATAAGTAATATATTTGTGTCGAAATTGTGTGTTTGTGTTTTAGTAGAAAAACATATAAATTAATGTCCTTAGAAATAATTCATTTTCACTATAAAAATCCACAAACCATTTTTTGTGCCAATTGCATGATTATTCAAACCAAGCACACTTTTCATCAAAATATTGACCTTGAAAAGAGTTCTATGATAAGCCTACTACATATTTAAGATTCACATATATGCTTTTGGTTTGGGAAAATCAGCACCTCCGACAGAATCATAAAGTCAAATGATTTTTTTAATTGACAAAATCAGCAGTTATCTCCGGCACACTCACTCATAATGAAATTTAACCCTTCAGCTTTGGCAGGATCTACTTCTTCAAGCACGGGTGGTGGTGGCGGCGGCTCCTTGGGCTCCGGGGGCGTCGGCGGCCGCTCGGGGACCGCGGGGCGAGCCGACGACGAGCGAGGAGGAGGCATCGGAGGCTCCGGGTCACTCGCGGGGGCTGGTGCAATGGGTGCTTGTTCAGAGTCTGAAGACTTGCCGAGCTTGACGGGAGGAGGTATATCCTCATCCTTGATGGCTCTTCCAGCCTTGGCCTGCTTCAAAAGATCGTTCAGAGTTTTGATACCCCGATTGAATCTGAGGAAAGATATTAGAGAACTTTAAACATGGAATATGCATGCTAAGTTACTACATAGTGCTACTGCACAAATTTGCTTATTTCTATAATTGGAGATGCAAGATTGCACCACATTTAATACATAAACTTATTAGGAAACTTTACTGTGTGTATGATATATATTATATTACTTTTAACAGAAATAATCTTAAGAAAGTGTGCTCGCAAAAATCTTGCTTAAGAGCGTCCACCTTTTCACACACTTGTCACGTAATTAGATGTAAGCAACGAACTTTTGTAAGAACCTTAGTATTTTCTTATATTTCTAATTTGTTTTTACCATACAACATCTGCTCGAAAACAACATGCATTATGTTACCACACAGTATGTATTCGTATTTAAATTCTAAAATATGTATGAAGCGGCTTGCTTAGCGGCTGTTTATTAGATGTTCGTAAAGAAAAAGAAACATAATTGTTTAACTAATCACCTGTTAGACAATATTTATATACAGCGTGTAACAAAAACCCTGTCCGACCCTTGAACCGGTTATTAATCGGTTCTATTTATGTAATCATTTTTATTGCAATTGTAAGCAAAAAAATTAACCCATAATTATTTTTTAATTAACTTAAATGACAAAAATTACATGGCAACACAGGCACGGGCGACAGCGCTCGATAGCTCTTACCTATCGGGTAGCTAGGTCAAGAGGTCATGACCCCAGTTATCTATGAAAATTTCGTCATTGACAATTGATAATGTCAAATAATTTTTAAAATGATTACATAAATAGAACCAACTCACGATACCTAATAACCAGTTCACGGGTCGGTCAGGGTTTTTGTTACACATTGTATAAGGCTGTTAAATATTAAGTTGAAACTATAGTATTTCTATGATGAACTGATCATCCACTTAAAAGAAACATTACTGTAAATTAGCGTAGCTATGTATGCATTACAAATCCAAATATAAGTAACCTTCTAGCTCTACTGCTCTCCCCGTTCTCCTTGGCTGTTTTTTCAGCGAGCGCATAATTAGATAGCCTTTCCTGTAGCAGAGTAACTGTGCTACTCTCATTGCCAGAAGGTGGTGCAGGTGCAGGGCGGTTGCTGCGTGGACGCTCAACAGGAGGTGCTTCGTCGTCTATAGTCAACTCTTGCAATTCATTGAGTAGATCTGGGTCATCTTCATCTCCTAAAAATATTTATATAGATACATATTAATTATTTACTTTAATTCGTAATAACTGAATGCAACTAATGAAGATAATTTCATATATAAAACACACCTAAGGTATAAATTTATTTGTACTAAAAATTAAAATTGATAGTAATTACATATCTAATATGTCATATAATCAATAATTAACAAAAGAAAAACAATAACACAAATCAAATAGATTTGCATAAGAGTATTTAGTAAAAAATATTAATTTAGTAAATAATGTAATATCAGATAAAATGCTGGGAAAATAATAATAATAATATTCTGGGACATTATTCACACACGGCCATCTGATCCCAAACTAAACAGAGCTTGTAACATGGAACTGATATACTACAAGATAACTGATATACTACATATAATACTTTTCTTTTGTAAATACATACTTATATAGATACACCCAGACTCAGGACAAACAGACATGTTTATGCACACAAATGTCTGTCCTGGGTGGGAATCGAACCCACGATCTGCGGAGCGAAAGGCAGATGTCTACCAAACACGCCAACCGGCTCATCCAATGTAAATGTGTTTGCTTAATTTTACAATTTTTTTCTGAAACTGATGAAAGGCTTGTGAATTTGATTCTTTTATTATACTGCTCAACACAGATTAGTAGATACACATATGGCACATTTTATATTGGATACACCCTCCTAATATAAAATAATCCTATTTCTGTTTTCCATTTCTGCCAAGCACAAGAATTAAACACAAAACACATACAAATTTAGTAATGCATTCCTAGGTTTAAGTTTAATTAAATAAGAAGAAAACCTGAAACATCTTCATCAGATGGGATATCTTTCAAACTGGCTGCTACCATAGCATCAAGTGCAGCATGAGCTGCAGTAGCAGGTTTTCTGGGTCGAGGTTTTCTACCACCGCTGATAGCAGCCAATTCTGCTTCAAGATCTACATCATCATCAGATAGATCCATTGGCACATCTGCATCGTCCAAATCTGGTATATCTATCAGACCAAACTGAAAAACAATATTTTACTTCTACTTTCATTTCAGTCATGGTAGTTATTTATAGCTCTGTAATGGTTTATTGAAAACATCTGACAGGTTTACAAAATGTCTTTGTTTACACACAAATAATCAGCTCTTAAGTTTTAACATGATAACAACTAATTTGATGCCATTGTTATTAATTTAAGCTTCTCGTCTTCTATAAATAGGCCATTATGAAATACAACCGGATGAAATCTTATATAGGTACTAACATTACTAATCAACAATCTCAATGACTCACCTGTGATAGATTACCCCCCCGTTTTCCTGAAGTAGGTTTTTTAGACATTTTTACTTAATTTGTCTTGATAAACGTTATAATACAATGTTTTAATAAGTTATAGCTAACAAGGAAGATCTGAATACTTTATGATGGTTTGTAACATGAAAACTAATGACATAAACAACTGACTTGTTTGGTTTAGATAACGTATTCACCAAAAACAAAGAGTTTTTTATAATGAAGAAAACTATATTATCACAAGAAAATAATAATTATTTCCGTATTAATTATATTTATATTTGTATGATTTTATTGTTACGGCGCATTTCAGAAATGTTACAGGAAAGTTTCTTCACAAATAACAATACTCAATACTCATAATGTTAAACTGCCAATGTCAAATGTCATTGTCAGTATTATATTGACATAATTTATTTATTTATTTCATTATCACAAGTCATGAGTCATGTATTTACAGGGATTGTATTATTTATATTCTGTTATTTTAATAGTTATGTTGTATTATCTAAAAATAGTCCATTAATTTATACGGTATAGAATTATAATAAATAATTAAATACTCAAATACCCATAATTTCTCAAATGAAAAGAAAAGAGACTTAAATTTTATAAAACTTAACTAAAATACATATAAAATACTGATATAGTAAAATTTTGAGAATTTAATTTTTATATACAAGTCTGCAAATTATCCTTTCTAATTTGTATTTTGATATGACAACAATTATTGAACACGAGTTTACTCAGTCTGTGCTCTGTCTGTGAGAGTGACGTATGAACAGCCGAAACGAAAACGAAAGAAAAGCCTCTTGTGCCGTTGTTATCTTCTATCATTTCTGAAGAATGGAGACAAACGGCCAGGCTAATGGGGTTAAATCTAAAAAGAAAGAGAACAGCGATGGGAAAGATAATTTGTGGTAATTGTTCACTCTTCATTTACGGATTACATACAGCATCCATATAGGGTATCCAATGTGTCACACCTACGTGATGTCAAAGACTCGTACCTGAGAAATATGTGACCTAGCTGCGACGTCTTGCCTTTGTTTGTGAAAAAGTAGTAGAATGCAACTCCATTTCACTTGCCGATGCACGAGACATGACCATGTCTGAAATATTTTCCCATATCCAAATTCTCTTTACAGGTCAGCTATATTAGAAGAAGTTCAGAACCAAGGTAACACGAAGCTGCCCTCCAACAAGAATGTACTAGTTCTGGGCGACAATGAGACTGGTAAAACCACACTCATAGCAAAATTACAGGGAGTTGAGGATCCCAAGAAAGGATCGGCGCTCGAATATGCTTATATAGATGTTAGAGATGAATATCGTGATGGTAAGCAAACCTTAAACTGAACTTAGTATGTTATGTAAAAATATATTTTTTTTAATTATTTACCTTCACTCTATGTGTAGTCTGCCACACTGCAGTTATTTGATAACAATCACATTGGGATCATTGAGTCTAGAATGCTATAAGCTATTTTACTTGACAAGTTATATCTATTTATGTATTATGTTTTTCAATAATTATATCATTGCTTTTTATTGATTGATGATGTAATTTATATTAAAGTAAATGTTTTTAAAAAACACTCCTTTTAATTATCAGTGGTGTTCAATCTTATTGGGATTCTTGTTAAATTACATTTTTTGCTAGTTTTGTAGTACAAACTGTAGTTTATTTCATGTATATAGATTATGTTTTTGTTGTTCAATAACCCTTTATACTACATATTTTATCATTGTCTATGGGATTTGTACCAGAATAGGCTTTTCATTATATGATTAATATATAAATATAGCAATAATATGCCAAATACACATAATAATCTATGTTTGATTAAGTTTGTATATAATTTGTAATAAAAACAATAACATCCAAAATTATTTGTTGTTGATTGTAACGGCAAATTTTCTGCTATACATAAAAGTTGGAAATAAACTACGAAAGCAGGGAACTCGAAAAAACTTATTTCAATTTGTTTTCAATTAAATTGAAAAATCTTATTCAACATGAAAGCTTTCTTACTGGCTGTCAATAATCTACTACCGGTTTAGAAAGTAACACGTCAGACCTGAGAAGAACCGGTGAAATAAATGCAACGGAATTATTAGCTTAAATATATATATATATTCTTATATTTATATACAACTCATTTACTTACAACTTTTGTTCTACGAGTTTTGATAATTTGTTACATTTTATTTTCATACAATAACAACTTTTGTTATTCAATAACCCTAAGTTGTTAAATTGTTGCTTATGGTGTTAGCTATCTAGTCCTGCGATGTCTAGAAAATAATCCTGTATATATTGCCTTTGTAGTATAAATAATCATTGTTCTAAATATTTTGGAGTTCATTTTTATCCTCACTTGCACATGATTGCCGCACCATCAGATTCCTTAAGTATATCAGGGTTTACTGTAGACTATTATGTAATAAATAAGTATCTTTAAGCAATATCTAATAACAATTGACATTAAATTCGTGGATCTTCCATTTTATTATTTAATTTTAATAATTATCTCGTAGATAACTAAGTAGATCACCTTATAGATAACTACTTAGAGTAATTTGGTATATATACATTTGTAATTTGTATGTATGTATCAAATTCTATCCAATTATATTAATCATTTATTATTTTTTAAATAAATTTATATCTAAAAAAAAAGATACAACTTGATAGTGTGGACAGATATAACAGTTTTTGTTTTTAATTTATTTTCTTCTCCTGCCTATGTATCCAATGATTAAACGAGTTTATTGTATATAACAAAAGTGTCACCTTGCAGACCACACACGACTCAGTGTATGGGTACTCGATGGAGATCCAGGACATACAAATCTCCTCAAATTCGCCTTGAACGAGGAGACATTCCCACACACACTGGTCCTTTTAACAGTGGCCATGACGACACCATGGGGTGTCCTGGATCAACTACAAAGTTGGGCATCTGTACTTGGTGATCATATAGACAAATTGGATCTCACACCTGGTAAGTTTAATAGAACATTTAAAACCTAAAATATATATTTCATTCTTTTGTTAATATGTAATATAATTACACTTAAAAAACAATCGCGTAACAGATGATTTTCTTATAATATTTGCAAAGATTAATTAAAAATTTTCAATGATTTTGATAACTAGTAAGGACCTATTGATTATGTGTATGTTATTTTCATAATTTGAATAAATTTGTGACGTATGTGATATGTCTTACATATAGTTATCTGCTTGTTACATGTTGTGTGTTGTTTATGTTTCTTATATATTTGTCTGCCTCATTGGTAGATATAGAGTTTTTCTGTCAGAAAATTCTCAATAGTAACCCAGAGTCTGAAAGATGGAAGTGCACACTCCCCTGTTCGGAAAGAACGTTAAGCTGTTGGTCCTGCGCTTGAACTCTTTCCGCCGTGTCGGATTGCCGTTCGATCGAATTATGAGGGCTAGGAAAGAGAGAATGCACCTGTGTTTGAGCAGGCACTTGTGCACTAAGTTGGCTAATCTCTCTTGAGATTGGCTGTCGTGGCCGAAAATCGGTCTGGAGGATTATTATTATGTTTTGCGAGAATATATAGTAGATATTGCCTGGCATGCATAGCAATGAAATGGTTTTTTGAAGTGAAAATTTCTTTAGTATCGTTGTGATTTGAAAGTCGATGAAACGAAAAAGCGACAGTAAAAAGAGTCAGACACATAAATTCATAAGATTTAACGTGGGAGAAAATGAGATAGGAAGCATTATACAGTTGAAGCCAAAATTTTCGAAGGTTTCACTTCTACCACGTGTGAATTTTGTTATTTTTACACGTTATTTTTTTTTTGTTAACATATATTCGGTTTTGATTGTTCCGAAACTCGAAACTTTCGTGACAATCCAAACTTCAAGGGAATAGTATAGGAAACGCATACGTGGTGAACAAACAAACAATCAATAAGTTTGTATTGTAAAAATAAAAGGCGTTCGATATTCATTATGTTGAAAATTACTTGAATAAAACTTGCATTCATAATACATTCTATTATTACGGAAGTGTTATCAATGACTGCATAGTGTATCTGTTCACGACACGAGTCAACGATGAATTTTAATTGGGTTCTAGTTTTTGCACTTTTACGATACAAGCTGTAATATCCTTTTTTACGGTCTCTTCGCGGAATATGTTTTTTTTTTTTTTTAATTTGGATTTAGAACAAGAAACCAATCCAGAAACTAGTTGCGTAAGAATATTATATTTAAACTTTTCATCATTAGTCCAGTCTTATTTTAAACCTGCGTAATAATTAAGTTTTGCATAATTGTGTTCAAATCAATAGTAAAGATATAATAACGGTCATATTAAAGATAATGGAAAAAAGAAATTTTTTTTTTTTTTTTTAAATAAATTATCAGTTTTAAGTAGAAATAACAAGTGAGTAAAGCTTGACATAACGAACGGAATTTTAAGTTCAAAGTTATGTTTATTTCTTGATGTGACTCACGTGTTACGTCAGTCAGTGTCGCGTAATATTTAATCAATGCGATGTTCAAATTTAACTGGTTTTACTATACATCGAAATGTCATTGGTTTATTTCGCTTATAACACGTTATGAGCGCGTTCCAAAGTGTTTTGTTTTGATAATTTATGAATGAAGGCGAGACACGGGACAATAATAATATTATTGTTGATAAAATAAAATTAATTGTGTCGTTGTTAGATATCAGAAGATAATTAAAAACATTTATTGCACCAGTTATTAACTTTGTGTTAGGTCTTTGTGGAAGTCCTTTTGGGTATCAGTCACTCATCACGTATTCAACACACACATACATCAACATAATATCTTAGTTACCAACGTTGGTGGTGGATTGACGATGTATTGGAAAGGTTAATATTTAGCACAGCGCCAATCTCTATGGGCGATTGTGGCCACTGATCAGCAGGCACCCTATGATAATCCGCGTACCTAATTTGTAAAAAAAAAATAACGATTGTCAATAAGATGAATAGGAATATATATCCAGTTCGAATAACGCATTTAGAAAATATATGCTCATAATATAATTCGGCGGGAAATTTTATGCGGTCGGTTTTGATTGAAATTTTCGTATGAAAGTTCTGTCTATGCTACTGTGACTAAGACAGAACATCACTAGTTAATTTAACTTTGTTACGAGGAGACAAAGGGGGGATGTTAGGTATGACATCAGCACCTGTCGTCGTGCATGCATCATATTAACTACACGCGTTGTTATTTTGATATCGTATACTTTTTTATGCGTGCGTTATCGATGATGATCGTTTGAATGATAATAGTTTATTTTAATACAAAAAAATAATACGACATAATAATGTTGCTAGTTCTCACGACAAAAATGTAATTTCTTCGAGACGGAGAACAAATTGAATGATGAATATTGTATTTCTGTTTCATTCAATATAATATATAATAGAATGCATCTATTATGTTATCTGTGTTTGCTTATTGTGAATATAATTTATGAATGCAGTTTGAGTGTCGTAGACGTAGATATTTAACGACCGTTTTCTTCGGTGGGTTACGAGTTTATTATTAAATTTAAAATGTCCCGACAGTTCTGTTATGATTCATCTCACGGATACTGCATTGTGTAAACAAGTTCGCTATCAATTAATGATCAGTGATACACTTAAGAAATCTTAGCTTTAGATTGGTTTTTTAGAATAGGTACTTATATGCGGTCTCGCAAATGACCACCTGATGGTAAGTGGTCATCATGGCCCTAATACGTTGGGGCCCTAATACGTGTGGGCGTTGCAAGAAATATTAACCATTCCATACATCGCCAATGCGCCATCAACCTCGATAACTAAGGTGTTATGCCACTTGTGCTGTAGTTACACTGGATACATTTGACTGCCTCGTTCGTCTAGTGGGTAGATATAAGGCCGCAGATCATGTGGTCCTGGATTCAATTTCCAGGTCGAGCCAATAAATAGTTATTGGGTGTTTCTGTCAGAATTATTCTCAGTAGCAGCCCGGAGTCTAGAAGATGGAAGTGTGTACAGTCCCGTGCCTCGGAAAGCACGTCAATCCGTTGGCCCTGCGCCTGAACTCTTTCCGGTAGTGTCGGATTGCCGTCCCATCGGATTATGAGAGCTAGGGAAGAGAGAATGCATCTGTGTTTGCGCACACAGTGGTGCACTATAATATCTCCTGCGCAGGTGGCTAATCTCTCTTGAGATTGGCCGCCTTGACCGAAATCGGTCTGGAGGACGTTATTAAGTTACACTGGCTGACTTACCTTCGAACCGAAACACAAAAATACTATGTTTTGCTGTTTGGTGATAAATAGATAGCACATATTTGACAAGCCATAAGTAACGTAAAAGTAAGTGTACTAGTGATATATTTTCATAACTATTATTAGGAAAATAATATACTTCAAACGAACAGTACATACCTCATAGCTCAAAATTAAAAATAGCTTGAGTGATAACTTTTTATTTAGTTCAGCTTTAGAATAATGTCCTCGTTACCGCGTTTAAAAATATTCGATGTATGTACGAATGTATGTATGTATGTATGTATGGATGGCTAAACGTCGCTAAAAGTTTTGACTGTTTTTTCGCTGTCTTATTATTGATTTGTCATTGGAAGAACAAAACACTGAATTGGTTAACTAACCACCGGCCTAACAGTGTTAATAAAGCTTACTTAGTTATTGATTGTAAAAAAAATCTACCACCGGTTCGCGGTAAGAACTCCTCAGATCTGAGAGGAGACGGCCACAGAAACTATTTTCAGTGCCATCATTTATTTTATAATTGTCAGTATTGTGTGTGTGAATCATTTGAAAATCGTTTTAACGCCAAAACGAATACTACGTTGATTAGATTGTCATCGAGAACTGTAACGTATTAGCATTTGACGATTAAATATCCATCAATGTGACCCCCAACATCGATTCGTCGATTAATCGATTTCTTATAGGGAAGTAACCCCAACTAAGGGTGTTTTTTATGGCTTCATTCACTTATGTCTACTCGTACGTTAAATTAAATGTCGCATTCGACATTATTGTGAAGTGTTTTCTCCCTTCGGTATTTAGGTCTTATCACTTACACTGATGATATGATAATGTTTCTGTTCCGGTACGAAGTCGCAGTGAGCTAGTGTAATTACATGCATTAGGTAAAGTGTTCCGGGACGAAGTGCATTGATAGTGTCTATGAACAAATTGTCCCGTTCTTAGTTCTTAGCTATTCTGCTAATAAAACATATCTAACTATGGTTCCTTTCGAGAATTTTCATCACGAGCAATTCGTGTCACACATCATATCCTTAGAAGTGACAATTATTGATGTGAATTTTCAAAACGTCAAAATTATTTTCTAATCTAAAATGTTTTTTTTTCTGATTCCATTATAATACAATCGTATAGCGAATCATATTAATTTACTTAAAAGTTTTGAACAAAAACTACATTCTTGTATTTAAAAAATAAATAAAAATCCTTCTTAATAGTCGCAGTCCTAGTACGCACGTGCTAGTCCTCCGATATTGCACATATCCATAGGCAGTGCTATTCACTTTACATGAGATGAGCTACCTCCTCGTTTATCCCATCGCCTAAAAAACTAAATTATTGTTATTCCATCCCACACACGAACGCTCTAATTGAGCACTCTTCTTTAGAATATGAAATTATCGGACATGTTAGGTACTTAACGCTCTTAATTCCGTGTCAAATTATGAAGCCGTATATTTAAGGCTTCTTCTAAAGATAATACGAGTAAATAATTCTATAAATTCTACTAATGACACACAATAAAATTGAGATATTATTTTTAAGTATACTTGGTTCCTCAATTTTACTTGTTTGCAATCTCACACCTGTTCAACTATTTTACTGAATCGCAAGGCCGGTGCATGATGAGAATCCATCAGAAACGTTTTATGAACCATTTGACGTCAAATGTTCGCCTTTTTGAGCTGTTCTGCCTTTATTTCTTTACCTTAGGTCATGGTGACGCAATTTCCATTCACGAGAATATTTACCTCCCACAATACTGTAATAATACTTGTAAATAGACTTTTACAACTTCCAAAAGTAAAAAACAAATTTAGTATGTAGTTTATTAAATTTCATCAATAAATAAAAATCCTCAATTATTTTTTGTAGATTTCGTTTATTTGTAAAGATTTTAATAAAATCGAGATTATTTATTATAAATGTACACGTAAGTAAATTGTTAATGCACCGCACAGTGACACCACGCGATGCCGTTCATGTAATTTTATTCGTGAAAGTGCAGTAGACTGTGAACAATTCTTACACCTATCTCTAAAAATTGTTAAGTGTGTCAGATTGCAGTTCGCGTATTCATCATTTCGTTTTTTTTAATTTCCTCAGAAAACTTTACTGCTAGTTTCCGTAAGAGAAGTCATTGTATTTATTGTATACTTATTTATATATTATAATATAGTTAATGTCTTCGTATTATCATATCAAATGTTGTTAACTAATTTCTTGTGTCTTGTGTTAATTATTTTCAAGCAATCACATTTAAAAACAAAATGACATTTTTTATAATTGATTCAGGAATACTTAATTAAAAATTTTGTATTTTTTATCCGAAAACTTTTTCTCGATTGCAATAAAGATTACTCGAAGATGAAGTTATATTTTTGTAAAATGTTTCTACTTGAAATTAACTTTTCATAACAGTTATATGCCGAGCTTTCGTGTAGGTTCCGCGAGATAAAAATACTTATACAATATATTAAGTGTAATCATTAATAAACCATCGAAGAAGAACAAAACTGTTCTGAAGATTTTGCGAGATGCTGAAACAAACAGACAATTAACAGCGACGTATTCATATTTCACTTTGTAATCAACTTGTTTTCACCTACGCACGTTAGGAGGGGGGGGGGAAGGGGCAGGTGCTTGCTTCATTTAAAGTTTCATCAAAATCGTTTTAGTAGTTTAGCCGTGAATGCGTAACAGACGGACAGAGTTACTTTCGTTTCAAAAACACAAACTTACATATGTATATTAAAAGTAATACAGTACATACTATTTATATAAATATATATTAATGTTACTGCGGGGGCGTTGCTACAAAAGGCGGAGCTAACCGTGCAGTATGGATTTCTCCATTTGACATTTTCATATGCATCGCTAAAGTTTTAGAATTTAGTGAATGTTCATAATACCTGGTTAATGTTACGTGTTATTTTCAAGGTTATTTTTATATATAGAATAAGAAGGCGGACGAGCGTATTGAATTGACCATAGGGTAAGTGGTCACCAATGCCCATAGACATCGGCATTGTCAGAAATGTTAACCATCGCTTACATCGCCAATGTGCCACCAACCAGGGGAACACTTACTTTCTGTAACGATTATAACATATAAACAATTAGCTATAAAGGTGAAAAATAACATATTTAAATCGGCTGTAAATAGTTGCTCAATCGTTTTCGTAGTCTATTATATACGACTTAACAACAGAATTCCAGACAAAGCTCAAAATAATGTTACTAGATTAAAACAAAACAAAAAACGACAAGACTTGTCAGATAATCGCTGGTTCTTTCAAATTTTAGTCATCGAATTTAAATGATATCGTCCCTTCCATTACACAGTAAAATCACACACTATAAGCTGAAACACAGCAATGCAAAGTATCGATGGTAGGAAACTGAGTGGGTGGTGCCCACTACGACGAGTCCACGCAAAATCGTGTATATTGATTTTACGTTAAGTCTTAAGGATCGAGTTTTATCTAAACTGTTATATCTCTTACGTTTAAATCACTATAAAAAGGTATATGAAATAATCTGTTAAACTGAGATTTTGTTAACTTCGTGCGGCTGAATTATATGCCGGTGGCATATGGAAATACATATTTACATTCTACCACTATACTAAAAAAAATGCGTTTAAAGAATTCACTTATTTGCATTCGTTATTGCAACCAAAATAATTGAACTGTTTTTGTTTTATTTTAATTTATAAGGACATTTTCATTTAAATTTGCAGCCCTATAGCATATTTAACAATATAGTATAATAAATGCAATTTTGTTTTATTTTCAGAACAAAGTTTACAAAGTAAAAAACAGCAAGTTCAAAAGTGGCAGAGGTATACGGAGCCGGGCGACGAACTCGAGCCGACCGCTTCGTCGCCCATGAAACGTTCGTCGCGTAATCTCTCCGACGAATTGGAGAGTGACGATGAAGACAACCCGCTGCCGGAGGCCGTGCTCACCACCAACCTCGGACTGGACATCGTCGTTGTTGCTACAAAGGTTATAATTATTACATTACTAATACTAACTGCTTTGTTGCTCCAGTGGATAGTTTATAATGTAGATCAGCGCCAAGGGAAAGTTATTCAGTTTTATTTCCAAGAAATACTCAGAAGCAGCCTGTACTTAGGAAGTTGGTAAGATTATACTCTTTCAGAAAACGCATTAAGACGTTATGTGCCTGAACTCTCCCCGATCGTGTTACATTGGCGGGGGTTCGAAGAAGGAATCGGAGAGGCTACAGGATCGTGTCAATATCGTCCGTATTTCATCTTACCGTCTTTTACTCCGCTCGTGGCTTGGAGTAACTCTCCTCAGGGGCAAACGATTTCAAAACGTCTTCATTTAAACTAGTCTACGGCAGTGCGAGATTAGTGCTACCGTTCTTCTCAGAGCCGTCTGAAATAGGACACGCGAGGGCCCAACCTCACGCGTCCATGGCCCCAGGGTTACGCACTATCTTTAAAGCTTTGGGCGTCTATGCTGAGGGAGGACCAAGACTACTTCATTGTCATCTCCGCCGAGTGGGGTCAGCCCTGTCCCGATACCGCTCCGCCATTTTCTTCTGTAATAGCAAGTGCACCTGGGCTTACACGCACAATAGCGCACCGCATATAGTATCTCCTGCTTAGTTCTTCAGATTGTGCGGCGTCCATTGGGATTTAAAAAAGCTTTAAAAGGTTCGAAATGTCAGTTGACGTAAGAAGTAATAGATTTTTTTCATATGCAATGACATTAAAGAATCAATTATTTCTAAATATGTTATTATAATTAAATATCGTATTTTTTTACTATACCGTTTGTTCAAAATTTAATAACTTTTGAATAGTGCATATTAAAAAATAATATATTATACACATATAACAAATGCACATAAGTCCATAATTTCTCATATGACCGTGCATATTTACCCCCCCAGACTGACTACATGACGACCCTGGAGAAGGAGCACGACTACCGCGACGAGCACTTCGACTTCATGCAGCAGTGGATCCGAAGGTTCTGCCTGCGGTACGGCGCCGCGCTGTTCTACACGAGCGCCAAGGAGGACAAGAACTGCGACCTGCTCTACAAGTACCTCACGCACCGGATATACGGCCTGCCCTTCCGGACGCCCGCGCTCATCGTCGAGAAGGACGCCGTCTTGATGTGAGTTACAGCGCCGCCGCTACCACGCGTAACGGACGTGTCGTGATTATTACGCTAACAGGAATGTTGGTGCATTGTGCATAGTATAAACTATAAGGGGTAAAATTTATCAACAAGTTTGAAGTAAAAAATGTTTTATTAGAAGTACAAAATATTCTCTATACATACACAGGTTTATTTGTAATGACCCAGCAACCTCGCAGGACTCGATAGCTAACAACATAAGTAACAACTTTTTTTTTACGACTTTTGATAATTAGTTAGATTTTATTTTCATACAATAATAATTATTAATTTAATTTCCCGCTTGAACGTTTATATATCTACGTGCATCGCAAAGATCGATAAGGTGCGTCGTCCATTCGCTTATAAATTAAATATAGACCTACAAATGTCACGACGTTACAACAAAAACTAATAAAATCATTTTTATTTCATGTATTGAGTTATGTCCGAACTCATAGAACAAAAGTTGTTGTTTATGATGTCCAGCTATCTAGTCTTGCGAAGTTGCTGGGTCATTACAAATAACCTGTATAATTAAAATTCTTGACTACAATAATTACAAATTGATAGAAATAATTATAATTAAAAATGAAAGATTATTTTTATTAATATTGACAATTTATAACAATTTAGTATAATGCATTTATTATAAAAATTTAATACACTCTTTCTACTAAATTGTTGTTGTACAAATTGCTCGCTTAATCTCACAGATATTGGCCGAAATAGCCAGCGAGCTCTTAGATGTCCAACTGACACATTGAGTGGTTTTAAAATATCGATGGAACAAGTTTTGAATCTTATTCTTATCAGTACTAAAGTGGAGTTACTAGAGACTTGTTTCCATAATACACATTCCATATAAAGCTAGTGTAAGTATGTATTTGTTTCAGACCTGCTGGATGGGATAGTATGAAAAAAATTAGTATATTGTATGAAAATATGCAAACTTGTAAGCCGGACGATTATTACAGAGATGTTATTGTGCAGCCGGCCACGAGGAAGGTTAGTTGTATAAATCTATTATATATGGTATACATTGGAAATGTTTAATATAAAAATTTATTCTTTATTTTTGTTTGTTTCTTCAATTTAGTGTATTCTATCTCATCCAATTGAGAATGAAATTATGACTTTTTTAGTTGTCTGTGATTTCTGACAGATTAGCTTTAACATACAATATTTGAACAAGCATTAAAGTACAAGCATGCCATTAATACTAAAATGATAATTGATAAAATATTTCACATCTTTTTTACAAATTTACGAGCTCGATATAACAGACATAAGCAAAAAATAAAGCAATAAAATCATCAAAGCAATAAAATTTCAATTTCCATGGATAATATAATGGATGCGTAATGTTGTCCATCTCATAATCGGTGGTCGTGTTTCCAGAGCGGCGGTCACCGCGAGGCGGAGGTGTCGGCGGAGGACGAGCAGGCGTTCCTGCAGCGCCAGCTCGCCGCGCTGCAGGCCGGCACGCCCGCGCCGCGCGCCGACTCGCCGCTGCGGACCGCGCAGCGCGCCACCGCGCAGGTACGAGCGCACGCGTCACTACTTGGTGCACTGTCCTAGTGCCCGACGTTGTAGGGGATGGTTAATATTCGTTACAGTGCCTATGGGTATATGGCCACTTGCCAGTCTGGCAAGTCAAAAATGAATACAGTCTGAATTTCCTATATTTGATTGACATAAATTCATCAGCTAAATTCACCTATAGATTACCAAATTTATGGTATGCATTATATTAGAATTTCATTGGAATTCTACTAAATAAGTTTCAATCAGTGATTATTTCAAAATAAAACACATCACTGATTGGCCAATTTTGACACATCAAGTTGCACTAGCAACTGCACTGCCACTGTTAAAATATTCCCGTAACGTGTTCAGCTGGACGGCGCGAAGATCGGCATGGGCCCCGGCACGCCCGGCAACGAGGGCGTGCTGGCGAACTTCTTCAACTCGCTGCTGTACAAGAAGACGGGCTCGCCCGGCGCGCGCGCGCCCGACGCCTCGCCCGCCGCCGCCGCCGCGCGCTCCGACGCCGCCGCCGAGCTCGACCGCCTCACCCGCGCCAAGCGAGCCCCCCCGCCGCTCGACCTCAACTCGTCCGAGTGCTAGCCCGCGCCGCACAGGTACGCCCCCCCCGCTCGACCGCCTCACCCGCGCCAAGCGAGCCCCCCCGCCGCTCGACCTCAACTCGTCCGAGTGCTAGCCCGCGCCGCACAGGTACGCCCCCTCCGCTCGACCGCCTCACCCGCGCCAAGCGAGCCCCCCCGCCGCTCGACCTCAACTCGTCCGAGTGCTAGCCCGTGCCGCACAGGTACGCCCCCCCCGCTCGACCGCCTCACCCGCGCCAAGCGAGCCCCCCCGCCGCTCGAACTCAACTCGTCCGAGTGCTAGCCCGCGCCGCACAGGTACGCCCCCCCCGCTCGACCGCCTCACCCGCGCCAAGCGAGCCCCCCCGCCGCTCGACCTCAACTCGTCCGAGTGCTAGCCCGCGCCGCACAGGTACGCCCCCTCCGCTCGACCGCCTCACCCGCGCCAAGCGAGCCCCCCCGCCGCTCGACCTCAACTCGTCCGAGTGCTAGCCCGTGCCGCACAGGTACGCCCCCCCCGCTCGACCGCCTCACCCGCGCCAAGCGAGCCCCCCCGCCGCTCGAACTCAACTCGTCCGAGTGCTAGCCCGCGCCGCACAGGTACGCCCCCCCCGCTCGACCGCCTCACCCGCGCCAAGCGAGCCCCCCCGCCGCTCGACCTCAACTCGTCCGAGTGCTAACCCCCGCCGCACAGGTACGCCCCCCCCGCTCGACCTCAACTCGTCCGAGTGCTAGCCCGCGCCGCACAGGTACGCCCCCCCCGCTCGACCGCCTCACCCGCGCCAAGCGAGCCCCCCCGCCGCTCGACCTCAACTCGTCCGAGTGCTAGCCCGCGCCGCACAGGTATGCCCCCCCCGCTCGACCGCCTCACCCGCGCCAAGCGAGCCCCCCCGCCGCTCGACCTCAACTCGTCCGAGTGCTAGCCCGCGCCGCACAGGTACGCCCCCCCCGCTCGACCGCCTCACCCGCACCAAGCGAGCCCCCCCGCCGCTCGACCTCAACTCGTTCGAGTGCTAGCCCGCGCCGCACAGGTACGCCCCCCCCGCTCGACCTCAACTCGTCCGAGTGCTAGCCCGCGCCGCACAGGTACGCCCCCCCCGCTCGACCGCCTCACCCGCGCCAAGCGAGCCCCCCCGCCGCTCGACCTCAACTCGTCCGAGTGCTAGCCCGCGCCGCACAGGTACGCCCCCCCCCCGCTCGACCGCCTCACCCGCGCCAAGCGAGCCCCCCCGCCGCTCGACCTCAACTCGTCCGAGTGCTTGCCCGCGCCGCACAGGTACGCCCCCCCCGCTCGACCGCCTCACCCGCGCCAAGCGAGCCCCCCCGCCGCTCAACCTCAACTCGTCCGAGTGCTAGCCCGCGCCGCACAGGTACGCCCCCTCCGCTCGACCGCCTCACCCGCGCCAAGCGAGCCCCCCCGCCGCTCGACCTCAACTCGTCCGAGTGCTAGCCCGCGCCGCACAGGTACGCCCCCTCCGCTCGACCGCCTCACCCGCGCCAAGCGAGCCCCCCCGCCGCTCGACCTCAACTCGTCCGAGTGCTAGCCCGCGCCGCACAGGTACGCCCCCTCCGCTCGACCGCCTCACCCGCGCCAAGCGAGCCCCCCCGCCGCTCGACCTCAACTCGTCCGACTGCCTCACCTGCTACGAGCAACAGTAACAAGTATAAAAATATTTGAATACAAAAGATTGTTTTTCTTTTTAAAATTGAATAGGCACTAAAAGCCGCAATTGCAATGGTGCAAATACACATATGTAAAATTAAATTTATTCAATATTTATTTAAAAATAATATAATATACCCTCTTCTTTTATTCCAGGTACACTAGTTTAGCGGGCGTCCCCCCGACGCTTGCGCACCGCGGCTCCGACCCTCTATATCAACACACGCTGGCTTGTACGCGCCGCCCCGACGGCGACGGAACCCGTATTATTTATTCCGAGTGATACTTCGCTTTCGGTTCGCGGAACCTTCGAGATTCTCCCCCTCGTGACGTCACTCACGACGGCGGGATCGTGATCGGTCGGTTCGATTCGGGACCGACGGTTTTATAGATATTCCAGCATTGTCAAATGTTTACGGTAAGGCTAACGGCAGTGTGATGTACTTTATAAAGGTATAATGTATTGTATGTTAAGGTAACGTTTTCGAGGCATTTTTATGTGCAAAGGAAAAAAAAAACTCAGAGCAAAGAGTGTGGTAGATGAATCGTAGTTTAATTTCATTACCCTTTAGACTCCAAAATAAAAAGACTAAATAAGGCTTTATCGCGGTATGCTAAATTAATAATAGCAAAGTATTACTTATCACTTGATGTAATTTTCAATTTACTCTTTTATTCTGAGGTCGTTCCATTGACAACACCGGCAGCCATTCAAGTTAAAAATGCCTCAACAACGAATAGAAACGTTTTATAATACATTTCCATATGCTACAGTGAATGAAACGAAAGTTGTAATAATTTCCTATTCAGTAATTTTTTACTTGTAATATGTTCTTATGATATTAAGTATTTATTTAGCTTATGTTTGAACTTTTGATATGGATAAAGGAAATCGTCGGCGTATATTCGAAGATATCTCCGATAGACGCCGCGGCGGTTTTGTTATTGTCATAAGTTGGTTAATATGTCAGCAATCGTCTTGAGATTACCCAGCGTTTTATATAGAATCAAATACCAAGCAATTATCTGAAAAAAGAAATATTTATATCAATGATATTTAGATTCTATGTAAAAGGCTCATATCGAATTGTGATCTTCTATGAAGACTGGAAGTCATAGGAGAGTATGTTATGCACAATAAAGTCGTTATATTTTGTACAAATCATCTGTGAGTAGTCGCAATAATGACGGGTAACTTCATTATTCTTCAAAGGAATATCGATCATATTTATACAACGTTTGGGTTCAAATTGTCGTGTCGAATTTTGAAGTTCAATTATTATTGCATACTACATGATTTTACCTGCTAAATAAATATGACAAACGTTTGAAATTATGCAAATTTTGTACCTTACATAATCTATTTATTGTTAAATAAAAAATTAGTTTTGGCAAACACGGCTTATTTGGAAAACAACTTAATGATAACTTATATACATGAATACATAGAATAGCAGGTAAATGACAGTTCAGTGTAGAGTTATTATTTTTTTCATTATTCATTATTTCATTATCAAAATGTTTAACAATCATTTAACACAGCGCTGGGTTATGTTCACTCCCGTGCAACATAAATACATAAGCAACATAAAACAATACATAGGTACTTATTCCGAACATGTGAACAAGGCTATATTTAATATGACTGAAAATTTAAATCAGCTTATGATCTATTTCCGTTGCATTCGAGTGTAACAAGCACTTACGTTGAATTGTAATAGTGACCTTTCAGTGTGAATTTTGTAATGAAATTAATTTGTTAAAAATAAACAGCTCGCTAAGTATAATCGACTCATGAGGTTTTTGTAATGTTATTTATATGAAGCCTGTAATTTTTTTTTATATGGAGTATGTTCACATTTGGTGCAATACAGAACATTCCAAACGTGGTTTGGTGCTTATTATTATAGTAAAATTATCGAATAACATTTGGAGTTTCATTTATTTATCTTGCCCAATGCTCTCTTTTGTAAACTTGATTTTTTTAAGCATAAAAGGTCACTATTCACATTCGAATTTATTCTTAAGTACTATTATCTAAAATTAACACTTAAACTTTTTTAAATAGAAATAAACGTTACAATAGTACTTAAATTCGACATATTTAAAATCAAATAGAATGTATGTAAGTATAAGGCGTGGCTTTTTAGTTTCAAATGATTCCTTTTTAAGTATTAACTTACACGTTAACAAATAATTGTGTAATTTAATTTAGAATAATTAAATTGTTTCGTTGGTTAACAAAAGCTTAATTTAAAGCACAATATGTTTTAATATGATGATATTAGATAATTTTGAGGGCAGCTTTCAAGTTAAATTAATTATTTAATATTTCTTTGTGACAAGAGAGCAAAAATTATCATTATATAAATTTAAATTAATATATATGTAATCATTCAAGTGTATAAAGCTAAGGATTGGTCAGGGCGAGTTTAAAATTCCCTATAAGAAAGGTATATTTTTTTATAAAGAGGACTTAATGTTAGGTGGCTAAAGTGCATATCGTCCATTTCATTAGAAATTTAACAAAATTCAAGTAAGTACCGATGTCAAAACAAATCACCTTTTTTAAAAATAATTATTTTTAATTTTCAAGTGTTTTCGACAGATGAATAACATTAAATATTCGGGGCATTTTTTTCAGTACAATTGCTTTTGTTTATACTTTTGGCAAATTATAATGAAATGGATTTAAACTATATTATAACTTTCAAATAAAAAGTGTTATCTAGACTAAATATGGCTTAAAGTGATTTTACTAGCAGCTACTTAGATTATGCTATTTATTCATTGTAAGTTTATCCTTGAATACAACGGTTGTCGAGACTCGAAAATTATTTATTATAATAGAATATTTTCTCTCTGTCTCTATAGTTAACATGGAAAAAAGTAACGCTAATATGTGCTTTATTCCTTTAATAATAAGTAATATATTGTGTGTTAGTTACAAACTATGTTATATTAAACATCATCAATCGTATCGTTATATTAAGACGTCTTATATACTGTTTATGGCAAGCCTATGTGAAAACAATTAGTACAACTTTAAAGAATGCGTCCATTTTGTTAAAGATTATCTTATAAAACCTAATAGACATAAATATCGACATAAAACACATTTCATTATTATCTATCTCTATTTGATTAAAAAAATTAAGAACAAGAAAATTTAAGAAAAACGTAGTATTTCATTTTAAAATGTCTATTTTAAATGAATTCGATTTTTTAAATACATTTTTTAAAAAAATACTTCATTGTCTATGTTTGCCATATTCAGTGTTTAAAAATCGATAATCGACGTCACTAAATATCGAAATAGTGTGAACTTCATATTGTTTTTGCTCATTTAGATTATTCTTTCTTTTATGAACTAGTCAAAAAAAACAGTTCAATTATATGTAGATGTTTTATTTTTATAACATCTATATTCTGTGATATGATTTTATCTAGAACAATATATCTTATCAGCACTATTTAATTAGCCACGTAACATCCTCATGAAATCATTATGCTGAAACGAATAATAAATTAAATCCTAAAATGTTTATAATTAGATAAATGTGTTAGAATTTCAAATTTTGATACTTAGAACATTAGTGCATTAAAAATTTGTATGTTACACACAGCAATAATTGCAAATAAAATAAACATTATTGGATTATAAAAGCATATAGCTGCAAACACTCGTAACAAATAAAAATTGCATAATTATTTAATATTATATTATTACTATTTATTAATAAATCAAAGGCATAGTGATTTACTATTAGATTCTCATTCTATAGTAATTATGTTGCGTTTCCACTGAAAGAGTTGGTGATTTATGTTTTCTACCGATAGTCATGTGTAATAAATTACACTACATTAGGACAGTAATTTATAAGTTGTCAAAATAACTGAAACAACCAACACATGTTGACAACAAAGTGGCTAATTCTTTTATGGAGACGCAGCTTTCAATAGTTTAGATCGTAATATTTATAGCCATCTCTTTTGGTTGTTTATTTTATAATTATAATGGATACATTAATATTATTATTAGTAAGATTTCATACTAAAAATAAAATCGTTTGAGTTATAAATATATATATGTATAAATATGCAAATTGGAAACTGAATGTAATAGAAATCAATAAGTCGCCATGTTGCTTCCGTTTTGTTTTAGAAATTCCCGTTTAATTTAAAACCAAATTAAATAAGCCTGATTTTTTTATGAAGCAATACTGAATTAAAAAGATCTATAGTGTGGTGACATTTCTATCATGTTCCTCCAAAACTTATGGGTCTTTTTTGCAAGTTGCTTCTAGGATTCTTATTTACACTTAACTCTGTATTTTACTTTTACAGAGGTGACAAAGTGTCATGTATTTAAAATCATTCTTTGTATATTTAAGCTTACTGGCGGCTGTTGTACAAGTTATAATTATAAATATTTTAAATAAAATAGCACGAAATCTGTTTAATATGTGTTTTATTGTTGTCGTTTTTATTTTTGTGTTCTAATTTCGTACCTTCTTAATATTAATAAAATGTCTCAAATAAAATGAATATTTCTCTTTTTTAGTAAATGAACTTTGAATGTCTAAAGAAACAGGATCATGCATTTAACTAAGATATTATATGTTAAACTAACACATCACACAACAACATCTGATTTTTTGATTAAAGTATACCAATATAATTATTTATTTTTATATAATTTTATTTTATATAATAACTTTTAAATAATTTTGCACTTTTAAAGCGCATTACATACATAACTATTACATACTAGGCATACATTAAATATACTATGAATTAGAAACATAACTTTTAATGTAACTTTAAATAGTAACTCGTTTTCGGCGCATTTACTACGTTTTATGAATTATTTCATTTTTTTTATAGCATAGGTAGGCGGACGAGTATATGGGCCATCTGATGGTAAGTGGTCACCAACGCCCATAGACATTGGCATTGTAAAAGATGTTAAGAATCGCTTACATCACCAATGCACCACCAGCCTTGGAAAATAAGATCTTATGTCCCTTGTGCCTGTAATTACACTGGCTCACTCACCCTTCAAACCGGAAAACAACAGTACAAAGTACTGCTGTTTTGCGGTAGAATGTCTGATGAGTGGTTGGTACCTACCCAGACGAGCTTGCACAAAGGTTTACCAGCAGTAAGTTACAACCATAAACAATAATAATTTATACTTACGTAGAAGCATAGCGAATGTAATAATTTATCTCCTGTAAATTGTTGCCAGTTAGCACTGCTGCAATCTAAGTAATTGTCTCATATAAAACCTAAATATTTCACACTAATAGTAAAATTAATTTGAGGATTTGTTTTCTTCGGAATGTAATTTCCGTTTAAAATGTAAATTATTATTTATTATCTTATATCAATGCACTTCACTATTACACGTCATTTTTATTTGCTAATAACGTCAAAACGAAAATGACATTTAGTTTCATTGTAGTGATTTGGCTAGGAGAGTGAAGTTTTGTGAAATGATGTGACGGTGATAAAACTTAGAGTAATAATTAATTTAAATCAGTCAATTTAAGAGTACCATTGAGATTACAATGTGATATGTGCTATATAAAATAATGTTAAGTTAATATAAATTGTGATCAGTGGAATACGATTTTTCTAATCTAATAATAGTTTAAAAGTGCACATTGTTTGAATTTCTAGTGTTATGAAAAATTTATGTTAAAAGTGGCGGGTGCAAATATGGGGCAGAGTCCGAGCTCTGTTCGGAGTAAGAGCAGCCGGAGATCCTTCCGTAATTTTATAAGACGTTCGAAACTAAACAAGTCAAGCTTGAGCCATACATTCAGCTTGCCGCCTTCGGAGGAATACCCTGAGCTGATGAATGTGAACACAGCGACTGAAGAACAACTCATGACCCTGCCTGGGGTATCCAGGCAGGTTGCGCGGGAAATTGTTCGTCATCGTCAGATGATAGGAAGATTCAAACGAGTTGACGACCTTGCTTTAGTCTCAGGTGATTACTGTCCATTACAAGTCTTTGTTTTTAAATCCGAGTTAACATAATTTCCAGAATCATATTTCAATCAGAACAGTTGCTTAATGGAGCTTATAATATAAAATTCTTTTATTTTTTTAGGTATTGGTGCTGAAAAGTTAGAATTATTAAGACCAGAGATATGTACAAATTTAAGACGACAGATATCTAGAGCTAGTTCTTGTACATATTCATTAGATAGCATAAGATCCTCTTCAGATAATAAGTTATGTTCAGTGAATTCATCAAGTGTTTTCCAATTGCAATGCGTACCTGGCTTAAACCAAGAAATAGCAGC
The DNA here is from genome assembly GCA_963151315.1 of Nymphalis c-album. Classification (NCBI taxonomy): domain Eukaryota; kingdom Metazoa; phylum Arthropoda; class Insecta; order Lepidoptera; family Nymphalidae; genus Nymphalis; species Nymphalis c-album. Next base: position 12,523,687 of record OY720590.1, on the reverse strand, counting down.
GAATATTGTAGATTACAGAATTAAGAAGGGTCCATTTAAATCACTCGATGATTTAATAAAAGTAAGGGGAATGGATATAGTTAGGCTGAGCACTATTAAGCAACATTTAAGCCTAGAACTTAGGAAAAGTGAAAGTGTCCAACATTTGAATAATGGACATCTGAATGGGTGGAGAGATCCATCTCTAAATGAATCAGTTCTCAGTAGTGAATCGAAAACACCAAAAAGTCCCCATAGAAAGAGTTTGTCTATGCCCAGTAAAATTGCTATAACCTTGCCGAATGGTTTTGCAACTGCTCCAGTGAATGATATTTTGGATTTACTATCTGCCTACTCTCATAGACCTATAGTTGAAGAAGTATTCATGCACGAAAGAGACGGAGCAAGGTGTTGCCGTCTCGCTTCATGGAATCTTCATCAACTTGGTGTGGATAAAATCACTAATCCCGGAGTAAGAGAGGTGATATGCAGGACTATTTTGGAATACAAGTAAGTGCTTATCATTTTGATTATTCTAATCACCGAATAATTCACTGTTACCGTGAGAGATAAATGATGTAATTAAATTAATTACATGATAATTGAATACTTGAATATGTTGAAAAAGTCAGATTTATGCCATTATCTAAACTTTATATATAGTTGTTTTACTTTGTAGCTAACATCACTATATATAAAGAACAATGGAAATAATAAACAAAATTTCTTAGTCATAAATGATAAATTTGTATTTTTTTTTAATCAGGTTGTCAGTAATAGCCATACAAGATGTGCTTGAAGAGAGAGCTCTGCAGATGATCTGTGATGAGCTCAATTCCCCCGCCCTCAGAAGAGTGAGAGAGTGGAGGTGTAACAGCCACACTTGGCAGTACTGTTGCTCAAAAAATGTTAAAGGGTAAGTGACAATGTCTACTCTTGTACAGTTAAAATTTTCTTTCTTTGTTAATATTTGAGCAAAATTTCACCTATTAAAAGTCAGTTTTCCGCCTTTGTATGCATTGGCATAGATAACAAATTTACATATAATTTTCGAATTTTTTAAATGCATTTATTTAGTTGTGTATTTTTATGCTGACTGTATTTGTTTATAGTCTGGCCTGCATTTTGCTGGTCATACCTAAACTGGATTTATAATTTTTTGAGATTGCTATCATGAGAGAATTTGGAGTAATGCTGAAAATGTAATTTAAATGAATATAATTAATATATTTGCACGAAATATCTATAATTACATGTGGATCGTGTTATTTTAGCAACCCAAAACGAAAGTGCAACAGTCATAATTTTTGAGCGAGTTTCGTGAAAATTTTACTGTTAAAACTTTATAGCGTTGTCATTACTATGCAATTTCCTGTTTGAAATTACCAAATAGTAGAATAAAAAAAAAACGAACGTTATCTTTTTACGACTGCAACAAACCATAAATTATGCATAAATGTAATAATATGTACGAGCAAAAACAAATTGAAACGCGTGCAACTTAGTACACGTTAGATGTGACATTACGTTTTTCGTTATGTTTCATTTGTAAACGTTACTCTGAAATGCGACCTTAAAAGTAGTATGAAGTTTTTAATGCGAAATTGTATAGTGCTTTTTGAGGGTTAATTTGTTAGCTCTTGAGAGTATGTTTTGGTTATGTGTAATGTCATAAATTTTACCAGCAACGTTGAACAACACTGTTTAAGAGCGTATTAACTTGCGTAATGCACAAATTATTAAAGACCTGCAGTAAAGAATATAAAATTGGATGGTCTTTATTTTCTTTTGATTAGTTTAGTTCTTAAAGCGACTTAATTGCTTTTGAAGTCGCTATCCTTGCCTCTCGTATAAAACAGATAAATAAAATAATATAAAAAATCTCAATTGTTCTGAAATGCTTTAATGTAATTCTAAACCCAATTTTTCATCCCACCAAGATAATAAGTGGCTTGAATTTTGACAATATCGTGGCTTTTTATTTATTTGTTAATTATGTAACTTTACAAAGCCCATCCAATTAGCCATAACCGTAATATTTAATGTTTATGTACACCAAGAACCTTGAGTTCTGAAACACTCGGTCTTAGCATTTCGTGTCTTGTACAAAACTGTTATTTATTAAACCAATGTTTCAACAGTCATTTATAATTTTGTATACGTATGCATATAATTTGTCACTTGACTGTCGTACGTAAATAAAATGATTTGATTACGTAACGCATTATCGGTTTTTAGTTTTATTTTTGTATTATTATATAATAAGATTCTCTTATCGAAGAAAGAACGGCGTAGCACAACAATAAATTCAGACTATTTGTATAGATATATCTTGGAAGTTATATTATATATGACTGCATTTGGCTCTATTTAGCCGAACATGTGCCAAGGTTAGTAGGTCAATATAAATCGCTACTAATGTTTTAAACGCGAGAGTTTGTCCGTTGGTAGGTCTCTCACAACACTTTATTGAGCGAGATGAGTAAAGACCATGTATTTCGGAAAATTGCAAGTTTACAATCGATTGCAGTTTTTTTTATAGCATAGCTAGGCTGTCGAGCTTAAGAGCCCCCTGTTTGTAAGTGGTCACCAACGCCCATAGACATTGGTATTTTAAGAGATGTTAAGCATCGCTTACATCGCCAATGCGCCTTACTTACCTGTCTGTAATTACACTGGTTCACTCATCTTTCATACCGGAACACAACGATACCAAGTACTGCTGTTTTATGGTAGAATATTTGATGAGTGGGACGTGGATGGTACGTACTCAAACGAGCTTGCACCTAGCATTACCACCAGTAAAAAAGTTCAAAATCTGTATTTTTTATAAATATAAAAATTATAATTTCATCTTTTGTTACTAGGTTATAAAGTCTTAAATCAAATAGAAGCTTAGGTATTGTATATGGGCGATCATTGTTCTAACTCGCTCGATCGAGACACTTGATGATTTGATAACGAATGAATGCTTGAGACAATCTGATAAGTAAACCGTCAGGGACGTATCGTGTGATAAGCGGTCACTTGGAGATCGGCTCGTAATATTCAAAATTGGAACGACATTTTTTTTTATCTGTATTGATTAATGATTGTTTTATCTATCTCAGATTTGACGTATGCATTTTATAATTGTTAGAATATTTTCTATGTTCATTATTATAAATATTTTAATGTGTTGCCAAATTTCAATTAATTATTCCTATTTATAACTGTCTTTAGTTCTTATCAAATATTTTTAAGATGTCATTTGGCAAAAATGATTTTTTTTTAATTTATTATTTCTTTATTCTGATATTAATGCAAAGACAAGAGTATCTGTGCACGTTTCTGAGCAATAATACATATAAATACACATATATACAGATGGAAGGATACACGTTTAAAAATATGAGGAAATACAATATACAAAACAATAATAATGTTCGACATTACTGACTTTGTTTCCTCGTGTTTTGTGCTACACGAGGTAAAAGTATGAAAACCCAAAAACTTTTGTTTACAATGTCGATGACGTAATACTGCAGTATTATCAATATTTGAGATAGTATAAGAGCTGGCTTTGCGTACGAGATGAAACGACTACTGCATGCAAATGTAAATACAGACATGACTGAATGTGTTATTAGCTAACGTCGTGACGTACTGGCTTACTTTGCTAGGCTCGTTTTCATTTGTTTTTAAATATTGTTAAACTGAATAAGTCGATTAACTATTTTTATATTATGTTGGCGATTTCGTAGTAATTTGTAAGTGTATATTATTTGTTTTCTGACTATGTTTATAATGTTCTGTTGGTGGAGATTTATAAATAAATAAATCATTTAACTTTTGTAGTAGGCGAACATGGAACTGTTGTACTGAACAGGGTGTGTTTTGTAAGCGAATAACAAGTTCGCGAGTTTATTTTATTTATGTGATTTCGCATCGTCACGTCAATATGATTATATGTTTTTAACTTGAAATTATAACTCGGGAACAATTCTACTAAAAAACTGTAAATTCATCGAAATCGAATCGAAGCGTGATCGTTACCGTTTATCCGTTTTCCTATTATTTAATTTAACTATCGACTATTGGCATCAATTATAGTCCGAGAGCTGGCACCAATTTTTGGGTAGGTATTTGAGGCAAGCTGAAAGCTTGGTCCATAGTCTTCTGATATACCCCAACTCAGAACTACAGACCTGGCTGGTGAGTAGCGGGGCTAAATAAACCCAGCTCTCCTACTATTAAGTTTGGTTTTGACATAACGCTATAATTATGTTATCATATAGGTACGGTTTAAATACGAATAATTATAGAATAATCGAAAGTTTGATCGGAATCGATTCGGTAACGTATCGTAATCATTATAGTTTAGTTAAATTCGGTCTCGGAAATATAATAATAATATCGTGGGACATTTCTCACACACGGTCATCTGATCCCAAACTGAGCAAAGCTCGTACTATGGAAACCAGACAACTGATATACTACATATACTACTTTTTCTTTTGTAAATACATACTTATATAGATAATTACAACCAGACTCAGGACAAACAGACATGTTCATGCACACAAATGTCTGTCCTGGGTGGGAATCGAACCCACGACCTGCGGCGCGAAAGGCACCAATCACGCGAACCGGCAAGTATTTACCATTCCAATTAAAGGGATAAAGATCAAATAAACATAGGTTTAATCGGTGGTAGAGCTCTGTGCAAGCTCGTGTGAATCGGTACCATCCACTGATCAGATATTCTACCGCAAAACAATAGTATTTTGTATCGTAGTGTTACGGTTTGAAGGGTGTTACTTACCATCAGGTGTCCCAAACTCTCGTCCGCCTACTTATACAATAACAATAAGGTTATATATTTTGTAGAATTTGTTAATAGCTTTGATATGTGCACTAAAACAGTTGGAAATTAACATATCAAAACCTTAACTAAATACAAATAAAACTTAATAATAATTATTATACAAGTCGTGACCGCGTGGAATGGTGGCAAGAATGCTAGCAGCATTTCCCCTTTGAATCGCAATTCCGATTCTCTGGGCGAAAAATGAACCAGCCCTCCTGTCACCAGTGGAGGCAATAAGGCGGGGAGTAATATTTTTGATGAATTTTTTGGCACTATTACTCCAAGGTCCAAGCGTTTCAACTGCAAACAGAACAAAAATATAATTTGGAATAAGAGACGAATATTTGTTACGTTTGTTCGTTTCAGCTTTTTCCGCGGCAGCTCCGACTTTTAACATTGTTTCCCTGATATGAGACGGGGCCAGTGTGTCAACACATGTTGCGTCCCACACAAGGGCCCGTCCCCGTTCCCAGGGAACCAATGTCAGTCCATCAGGTCTTTTGCCATCATCACGACTAATTTCATGAGGCTCAATAAGAGCAGGAACGTCGATGGTGGCAAGAGCCCTTTTAATAATATCATTATATTTTTTTTATTACATATCTATATTTATTTATAATACAACGTTATGCAACTTAATCACTCATATCCGCTTTAATTTTACTTACAAACTTCAATAGCAACCTTGCCGACATTTAAAAAAAGCAGTTATTTCGCGAATCCATAATGATCATAGACTAGTCGAGTTCTCGATCAATGATATCTCGTCGATTCAATCATTATTTCATAAAACCCCTATGTACTTGTAAATACATAAATGATAGTTTAATTTATCAGATAAAAGGTACCATGAAGTATTTTATGTAGATATCTGTAATGTACTTATTGTTATAATAGTAAGCTATGATCTTTTTTTAAGTAACCACATTCGTTAAAAACTTCCAAAGATCTATCGGTTAGACGTGGCTCTTAGTTTTTTTTTTAATATAGCTCGTAGTGGGACATTGGTATTTGCAAAGATAAACCTATTACGGAAAAGATACGAAAAAAAAACCGCGTATTATATGTTTGCAGTAAAGCAGTTACCGTTTAAAACAAATAATTAAATGTATAATAATATTATTTCGTGATATTTCAAGAATGAAATAAGAACATATTAATTTAAAACTGTTGTACTATTTTGTAAGAACTCTCTTCATTACTCACGTGTGAAATGTTGATAACCGACTTATAGTGATATACTATTTTGATTTGTGTATACTTGAAATGTTATGTTTATTATGGTCATTGTCGCATGTCACTCTTTGTAATATCACGATCGTTTTCTGCGGTGATTTCAAGTTCTTTCTGACAGAATAGCCGTAGTGTTTAATATAGTTTATTTAATTTTCTTGCTCATATTACCTACCTATAATGGCATCACAGAACGCAAGTATTAACCATTACCTTTATGCCATTGTTGCAGGAAGAGATTAGGTTTTATATACGAACGTTCGAACAAGCATATCATAGTCGAGGAGGTGGGTCTCGATCAGGTACACCTGCTCACCGAGGAAAATGTGCGGCGAATGGTCGAAGAGCTGACGGCGTTTCGAAGCGAGCAACTAGTCATCTCTCCTCAAGGTAAATGATGTAATTTAGGTTGAAGTTACTTGTAATAATGTATGCATGTTAGTTTTATTATGGGTATTGTAAAGCCCGTTATGCACCAAAATACATTTGCAGGTAATGTGCGCAAGTATTAGAATTCTGTCAAATTAACTTTACAACAGTTTTTGTCTTATTAATTTGTTTGATTTTTCATCTCGCGCAAAATACCGATAAGGCGTATTGTTTGTAAACATACGATTTTATGTATTTGAGCAATCCAATGGCAAATTCAAATGATTGTTTTCTTTTTTCAATTTAAGTATATCAAGTCAAATTATCATTCAGCCAGAAAAATTGACATGAATGACAAAACAAATTGAGTTTATAATCTGTGTATCATGATGACGTCATATTTACCTAGAATTTTAAATATGAAATCAACATCATTTATCATATATCCTATCAATATTACCAAACTAATACACAATAAAAAAATATATAATCATTCTACTGGCTTATCTGAAACGGATTTCGAAAGCCGACCGGCCTATTAAGAATTATACGATTAGAAAAAAATACGTTAGTTGTTGAGTGAACTGTCTTTGTCGTGTACTTATTATTTTTTTGACTGTATTATAGCAGAAATAGAGTTATATATATATATATATATATATATATATATATATATATATATATATATGTATATAAAAATAAAAAACTCATTTTTCATATATTTCTTATATCGCCAAGGTCACCATCGTCTATGGGCAGTGGTGAGCACTTACCATCAAGTGGCCTGCTCGTACGCGGTATGTATATATATATAATGAAAAATGAGTGTTTTATTTTTTTTTTAACATAGGAAGGCGTACCGCGTACGAGCAGGCCACTTGATGGTAAGTGCTCACCACTGCCCATAGACGATGGTGACATTGGCGATATAAGAAATATAAACTACTTACATCGATAATGCGCCACCAACCTTGTAATCTAGTGTAATTACATTAGCTCACTCACCCTTCAAATTGGAATAAAGAAATACTCTACCGTTTGGTAGTAGAATATCTGATGAGTGGTAGCGGCTTGCCCTACCACCACGATGAAATTACTTTTGATGATGTTTTAATAATTGTCTTATGATGTTCACAACGGATAGTTTTGAAAATCATTATCCGTTATTTTATCTTACAACAACATAAAGAACAAAGACAAACGAATATATAAAGAAGATTATTATTTAGTATATATGTTTGTACTAAATGTATCACTTAATAGACTTTGATGAAATCGACCGCCAGACTTCCAAAAAAGGTAGAGGTTAGCGTTAGACACAGATTACGCGTCATACCTAAGTTAACAAAACACGATGTATATAATACTAGTGTACCCGCGGTTCCACGCGGTTCCCGTTCCCGTAGAAATTCGGGGTCAAAATGTAGCCTGTTACTCGCTGATAATGTAGGCTTAAGCGTAAAAGCGTTACGAACAAACAAACTCAAATTCGCATTTATAAATATTAGTAAAGATATATAGAACGCATCTTTACCTATATCCAGATTCATATACCCTAGTTAATGAATCTGGATATAGGTAAAGATGCATTCCTATACCTAGGGTATATGAATCATTGATTGACATCATTGACTTGTCACGTGATCAATTAGTATTTATAATTCGTCTATTGCTCCGCGGAAGGCGTAAGGAAAACACTGAGGAAACATTCATCCATTGATTTTCTGCTAATTGTACACCGCCTATATTATACCTTCAATATTTATTAGGTACTTACTACATATTACCCGCATACCTTCTATTAAAATAGATAAGATCTTTGCCAAACTATGGGATATTGATGGAAGGGTATTGTAATGCTAATATATATATGTGTCAACATATATTATATATATATAGTTAAGTGTCCAATTGCGAAAGTGATTGTAAAAGCAATAGTTTAATGCAAAGCATTATTGAGTCCTTTGTAATAAATAAACTTTATAACTAAATAAATTTTGTATAACATAAGGGAGGTACCAACCACTCATTGGATGATATATCGCCAAGCAGCAAAATTGTTGTTCCAATTTGACAGGTGGCTTCGCAAGTCACAAGGGACAAGCTAGTGGCTCATTCGCAATATATATGTTTGTAAGCGTTGGTGACCAAACTTACCATCAGACAGTAGTAGAGAAAAATGCGTTTATTAATTCAACGTTACGTTTATGGCTTTTTGTAGGTAGGTATATATAGATAGCTCTCTAACTGGATTACATACTGCAATATACTACATACTGGTGAAAACAGCTTGCTCTATTAATAGTGACACATACAAATACAGTTTATATCTTTAAAGATATAAACTGTATTTGTATGTGTCACTATCCACATGGTACAAAATCGGAAGGAAAATTACCAATTTTTTATTTAACACTTCAACTTGAACTCTTTTTGACATTTTAATCTTTAAAATCCGAACAAGAGAATAGAGTTTTACGTAAAACGTTTCTGAAATACATTTTCGCCGTTCGTTTTAAAACAGGCTGAATGTTTGCGAAAACATTAAAGTATCCGAGCGTTTGAGCGTTTGTTTGAGAAACCGCAGCGAGCGTTTAACCAAGGCTGCCACGAATTATTCGATAATACGTTTTTTAATTTTTTATTATAATTTGCATTACACATTAACTGACGTCCGGAATGCGTTGTAAATCCTTAGATAATTGTTTTGTAAATAATGAATCGATTCGAATCGCCGCCTTTTATATATTGCTAATACAATCATGCAATGGTGTAAATTGTCATACGTGTCTATTTTTTTTTATCACGATGAAAAGACTTAGTTAACGCGTTTTCGAAGTGGGTAAGGATGTTGGACTCACCGGCACTATGAGCCAGAATACTCACTAAAAAGTCAGTAGTACCCACCTCTTCGGGGGACGCCTATCGCTTGAGTTTTTTTTTCTTTTTCTGGCATGTATCTACGTTATTTGAGCGCAATTTATTCTACCAATGTTACGTATAAATCGCTGGAGTATGCTACAACGAAAGTGTATTAATTAGTATAGGAACGTATTTGACATAAACAGCGAAACATTCACTTTTTTTTTGTAGACTAGCTGTCACCAGCCAGCCTTGCTGCACTTGAAACACGTTATTTTCTGCTTAACTAAAAAAAAACACTGTCTTATTTCGCGTTATAATTGACTTATTTCTATATTATACAATCGTTTTACCCGCGGCTTCGATGACATTGTAATTCAAAATTGGTCTTTAACAACTCTGAATTATGATGCGAGCGTAGCAATTGCCATAAATCTATACTAATATATAAAGCTGAAGAGTTTGTTTTGTCCAGCTAATCTCAGAAACTACTGGTTCGAATTTAAAATTTATTTTGTGTTGTATAGTCCTTTTATCGAGGAAGGTTCTAGGCTGATTTTTATTCATTATACGCGGGTGAAACCGCGTGGCACAGCTAATCTTTCATAAAAAAAAACATACAATTTTTCTACGTTAGAGGTTATATTTTCCAAAATTATTACCAAGTGCGGAACCTACTGTGGAACACGTATGCAAATTTTCATGATGCTACCCCCCAGTAATTTGGACTGTGCGTTAATATGCCAAACAGTCATATATTCTTTTATACACATATATTATCAAATTTCATATTTTTCCGATTATTCGTTGTGTGTGTCGATTGTGTGTGTGTGACTTTAATTGAAGCAAATTATTATTAATGCAAATGAAATTGAACAAAAAATATATACAAACATCTTAAATTATACAGTATAATTAAAGATAAATATCAATTTAAGTATCTCTTAAAATATATATGGTATATTGGTCAACCTTGTAGAGTTCTTTCCGGGACTGGTTATTTTTTATTGAAAATCAGTAAACGTTATATTAATAAAAAATTAAAAAGATAAGTCCGGTAATCATTTTATTTCATTAAGATTATAATATGAATAAAAAAAACTGGCAACCCTGCATTCATGCATGAAAGACTTGGCGGAAAAGCGGCCAGCATCTACATTCTACATAGTTACGAGCCGTGCGTAACACGGCGGAACTACGACACTGGGTCTTGCTAACTTCCTCGTAGTGTTTGAGGATTAAGGGAAATTTGAAAAAGGAATGCCTTCGAAGTTTTAAATGTTTTTTTTTAATTATTTGAAATTGTTAACTCGTTGTTCGTCTTTGCTTAAAATGAGATATTATTTAAAAATTTAAATCGGAACGAGTTTAAATTTAATGTAAATACGTTTTTATAATATTATTATGTTTAAATAAACCTTGAAAATGAAATTACGGTTACTGACATTTTGCGTTAATTTGACCTTATTTATAAATGTCTCACTGCCGAAACATATCTGACTTTATCAATTTTCACGGGCAGAGGTGACCCCTTATAATCAAGAGGTTAAACTGTTTGTCTGTCCTGTCAACGTTAATAAAAGTCGGTTGACAAAAATAAACCATAGACAACGCCTAAAAATTTATAATTAGATTGTGACATAGCTATGTTTAATAAATATAGATATTTTTTAATCACTTTTATACAAGCGTCAGTCTTATTTAGTTTTATTATGAAATGCACGTAAAAACACATGTACGCACCCGTACATACTTAGATATACACACATGTAAGCGTTGATTAGAGTAAACTTACATAATACACAAATGCATGATATTTTTATTTGTAAATTATTATAAAAGTTATATTTTTAAAACGTACTAAAGGCTGACCTTTGATTTTCTGAGCTGAGAGGCTCTGTATTGCTGAAATACAAGTACCGATAGGCACTTGATTCAGCGGCACAGGCTTTTGACTCCAATTTATATTCGTTATAGGCATCGATGATTTCTCTTCCCAGAAGCCGTTTTAAAACATATTTCATTTAAAATTTCTTCAAGTAAATAATTTTCATTCAATTTGCAATGTTTCATATTCGCAAATAAATCAAGAACAGATGCTTGTAATCTATTTTAAACATTAAGAAGAGCTGCAAATAAAATAAAAAAACGATTGTTAGTCACGTCTGCCATTGGAAGCGAATGTGTCACATTTTTATTGACCCGTCGTGACTGCATAGGGTATAAAGAGGCTGTTCCAAAATGAATTTTATTACCGCATAGTAAAATTTATTTTATGACATCGCGAATCGTGAACATGCTTTTAGTATCCATTTTAGTACGCTTCAGTTGCATAAATAATATGTATTGAACTCGAAACGCAATTCGCTTAATGTTTGATTTTTGTTCGTTTCAATGCTTCGAGATAGAATGGAGCGTTGATGGTCCAGTGAATAGAATATGACTTAGAACAAAGTTCGTCGGTTCAATCCGTGCAAGTACAGAGGTTTTTATGTACTAAAACGAGAACCTTTACTTTCTATCATGAAGTGGCTTGGTACCATGATAAATTTCGTATAAGGCAACACTATAAGCAAAAAACAGAATCTGATTGTTGTTTTTAAAAAATAAAAATATATTCCATATTCAATGTCGCATATCACATTTTGACATTTGACATTCGTGTTTTGGAATGATTTTCGAATTTCAAATTATTATTTTTTTCTTAAATAGCGCCGTATTTAACATCAACACTATCGAATTAGCAGATAATAAAAAAAAAACTCGCAATGGGCGCACTGTATAACTCCACAGATGACAATAGAATGAATTATTTGTGCCTTTACATAATATGAATCACACATTACATAATCGAAATATCAAACGTGGACATGAATTTATAGCTATCCGCATAAAATATCATGTTTTTTTTTCTTAATTTACGACTATTTGTAATGAATAATACGAGAACGTAACTTATATTGTATTCATTTTTATTGGTATTTCTTTTAAAACGGTAATAATACTTTATCTATGTACTTATCTTACATAATTCTAAAATGTATTTTGCCTTTAATATTATTTTTACAATATGCAACATAATTATCATCATCCCTTTCCAGTCCCTTTGTACGCCTCTCCAGTGGCACGCCATTGAGCTCGATCTTCAGCTCTTAATATCCATCCGTCCGATGTCAGCCACTTAGCAATACTTATTATTTTCGTAGTCGTTCTTATAATGATGTGTGTGTTTATATTTTTATTTGTATAAGTTCTAACTGAATAACTGAAGTAAAATTGAAATATTTTTTAATTTTTTGATGATAGAATGATGAATCTTGCAATATTTTGTCATCTATACTAATATATAAAGCTGAAGAGGTTGTTTGTTTGATCCGGCTAATCTCAGGTACAACGGTTCTAATTTAAAAAATATTTTTGTGTTTTATAGACCTTTTATCGAGAAAGGTTCTAGCTAGGCTGATTTTTATTAATTATACGCGGGTGAAACCGCGGGGCACAGCTTGTATACAATATATGAGATTGAACTAACGGGAAATGGTTAATTTTATTAAAGTTTGATTTTTATCCTGTTGCGTTACGTTTCTCATTCGTTATTTTATTCGTTACGTTTCTCATGCTAAAGAGAAGCGTCCAGAGTTTTAATACACAATGTTAAAAATGTTTTTATATAAAAAGAAATCATATTGATATGTACCGTTTCCCAGCTTCGCACAGATAAAAGAAGGGTCAGCATAAAACGTATATATCATTATAGATACATATAGCTCTAAGAAATAATTTACACTGCATGTCAGTAGTTATCGTCATCGTATATCGTCATCGTACTTCTTCCAGTTATCGTCATACTTCAGCCAATTTCCACGAAACTACACTGAAGTACACCTCATGTATCACTCCGTCTATTGGTGGAAGCCGTATTGAAATCTGTTCGATAGTTTTTGAGTTCGTTTTTGAGTTTTTCGCGGTCTTACACGGTTGGGGTTTATTAGTTTTATAAACCGACTTCAATAAAAGGAGGAGGTTATCAATTCATCTGTATTTTTATATATATATATTTTTTTATTATATAATATATAGTGATGGGACAACATTTTTATTTAAAGAAAAGAAAATAAGTTAGTACTGTTTAAGAGTTATTTTAAAACGTTATAATTCGTCTTATATTCTCATGCTTCAGTGAATAACATTCGTTCGTAACTCTAGTATCGTTATACAATGAACAATTCAAAATCATTGGGTATTGTTATTAGCATAATTGGCTCAATTCGTGCTCCATTGGGAATTGATTAAGAATCGTATACGTTTGTTATATGTTATGTGTTAATTAGTCTGAAGTTTGTTTCGTTACAAATTCAATTCGCATGATTTAGACGCCAATGATAATGTAACGTGGAACGGGATTACGAACGCTTTCTGGAATCTTCTAAATGTTCATCAGATCAGACGCAAAATAGACGAAAGTGTCAATGTCTTCAGTAATTCCTGTTTCTTCTTCTCCTGTTCCTCAAGTTATCTAAACCTTGAATTTATATTTATTTGACTTAGTGGTAGTGTTTTGTACAAGCCCGTGTAGGAAAATACTATACACTCAGTTATCCTACCGATGAACAGTAATATTTAGTATTGTTGTGTTCCGATTTGAAGGGTGAGTGAGCCAGCCAAGAAATTACAGGCACAAGGGACATAACATCTTAGTTCCCCAAGGTTGGTGGCGCATTGGCGTTGTTATAAATGGATAATATATTTTTGTCACATCAATCTCTATGGGCGATGCTGACCATTTACCATACAGTGGCCCACTTTCCCGTCCTTACATATTTTATAGAAAAATTACACAATATGGATGAAATATTGCATATCAAGGTATTTATAGAATATAATAGAAGAAATAGTGCTTCCTTAATGTCCACTAATTATTTCCACCTGTCCGATCCGATCGAATATTTAAAATAATCAACCGTTATGTTAATTACTATCACTCAGTGCTATTGACATTTATTAAAAATTCACGTATTATATTTTCTTTATTTATAAAGCGTTAAAGACTAAAATCGCCTGCTACGTTTGTGCAAAACGAAGACAGGCACGTCACTGGCTATTTAAGGCGTTCAAAGGTGGCGATCCGCATTTATACTGAGTTGCATATTAATTGTGGTTTTTTTTTATAGTATGTTCTAGAACTGTGTCAAAAGCGAAGGGCTAAGCGAATTAATAAAACAGATACGTAACAGGCCATTATGTCTGGATGTAGTTTTGGTAGCAAGCCCGTATTAATATCTTTTTTTTATTCATGTTAATCTTTTTGAAGTACACTTCATTGTTACATTGAACCTAGAATTGATAATTATTAATAAAGTAATAAATATAAATGTTTCTTGTTTGCTACAGTTTAATTATATTATAATAACTTTTTTTACTTAGTGGCCGCGCTTTGTGCAAGCTCGTCTTAATAGACACTCACTTATCAGATACTCTACAGCGTTACTTGCTAAGTAAAGTTTTAAGGAAGTTAGTAAGTTCAGTTCTTGTATTGTGGTTTGAAGGCTAAGTGTTCTATGTAACTACAGGCACGGATGACATACCATCTTAGTTGCCAAGGTTGGTGGCGTGGCTATGACGATGTAAGGGATGGTTAATATTTCTAACAGTTCCAATGTCTATGAGCGGTGGTGATCACTTACCACCAGGTGGTCTGTCGGCCCGAACGCGTTACTATTCTATAAAAAAACACGCAAACCCACACTTGTGGTCATTCGAGCTCATTTTTGAAAATTATCTGTGTAATTCGACATTTCAAAAATTGATATACAATTTTGACCGTAATAATTATGATATTTAAAGTATATATCACAATAGCGCACCGTAAGTCGGTTATCAACATTTTACGATGGAGTCGAGCATCGAGTGCCTAAATTGATTTTTACTAATACTCTTTGTTCTGAATTATATAATGTGAATATAATTTTTGGTAAGGAAGGAAATACTACTGATTTATTAAAACCGAAACAAAACTTTATTTCCAATTTTGTTTGTGGTTTTTGGATTAATAAATGAAAACAATTTAAATATATATGTGGCGAATGAAAATAACATTGTAGAAACATTAAGTATTATGTAGAGAGAATAAATTAAAGTGAATGTACTGGAGGCTAATTCTACTAACATAATTAACACTATCGGAATCGAATCGAAACATAATCGTTGACGTTCAGCTTTTCTCTTATTCTACTAATACAACGATCCAGTTGCGATTGGATTCGTACTTGATGGGACGTCAAAAGTTAACAATTAACTCTGACATGGTTTTTTGCTTTTGTATAATTATGGTAACGGTAACGTTGACAAACGTTTAACATGAGTGGAATTGGCCTCCTGGATGCAGATCCAGTATTTTGACCTGCGAACAAGTCTTTGTCCAGCGGTGGGCTAATAAAATTGGCATAGTTAAATGTGATGGCCCAGTGGTAAGAACGAGTGAATCTTAATCGATGATCGTGGGTTCAAACCCAATGTGCAATGTAATTTCATGTGCTTAATTTGTGATTATAATTCATCTTGTGTTTAATGGTGAAGAAAAACATCGTAAGGAAACCTGCATGTGTCAAATTTCACTGAAATTCTGTCTGTGGTTGAGTTCTCTAACATCCGTGGACTCCACGCTAACCTCAATGCTGTCCACCACCATCTCGAGACAGCACGGCCAGCAATGTTGTTTCTTACGGAGACCCAAATACTCCGTCCTGCCGATACCAGCTACCTTAGTTATCCCGGCTACATGCTTGAAGAATCCTTCAAAGCGAAAGCCGGAGTATGCTTGTTCGTCAGGACGGATGTTTGTTGTCACCGTCTGCGCTGCTTGGAGGACCCTTCCTTCTCCATGTTAGTGGTACGTGTGGACCTGATTCGTCAGAGTCGAGTCTACGTGTGCCTCTACAGATCCCACAATGGTGACTTGGAGACAAGCCGACTCTTTGACCATCTTAGTCGGGTGGCAGATGCTGCGCAAGAGCAGTTTCCTAACGCGGAAGTGGTGTTTTTGGGGGACTTTAACGCTCACCACCAATCATGGTTAAAGTCTCCCAAAACTGACCATGCTGGAAGGACTGCTCATGCTTTCGCTCTCACGCATGACTTGACCCAGCTGGTTGATCAGCCCACCAGGATCCCAGACATTGAGGGGCAAGAGCCTTCTCTACTGGACCTTCTGCTGACTACCCACCCGGTGGAATATCAGGTTGAGGTTCGGGCTCCTCTTGGTTCTTCGGATCACTGCCTGATATCTACCAAAGTGCCACAGGCCAAGCTGCCGTCACAAGCGGTATGCAAACGTCGCGTTTGGCACTATAAGTCAGCAGATTGGGACGGTTTGCGCGATTACTATGCGTCAGTCCTTTGGAAGGAACGTTGCTTCAGTGAGAATGACCCGACTGCTAGCGCCGCTGCTATTGCTGGTGAGATCCTGTTGGGGATGGAATACTATATTCCTAACTCGGACCTCACCAGTAAGGGTACGCGTAACTGTTGGTTCACTCGCGAATGTGCCGATGCTGTGTCATCTAAGCAGGCGGCATATCGCGCGTGGATCAATGGCCGCGTTAGCGGGGCATCTAACATTGACTCACTGAAAGCAACCTACAATAAAACCTCCAAGTCCTGTAGGAAGGCATACACAAGAGCGGATGCACAGCGCATTGTACAGATTGGCCATGACCTTGCTTTACATCCTAGGGGCTCCCGTAGCTTCTGGCGTCTGACCAAATCTGTGCAAAGCAATTTCTGCCAACCTTCGCTGCCACCGCTCCGGTATCCGGACGGATCGCTGGCTCACAGTCCGCAGGAGAAAGCCGATCTTCTGGCAAAACTCTTTGCTGATAGCTCCGTGATCAATGATTGTAGTGCGCTGCCACCAACTATCCCTTCTTGTGGCCACACGATGCCTGACATCAAAATCAGGCAGCGTGATGTGCGTGCAGAGCTGCAATCACTTGATGTACGGAAAGCTAGCGGTCCCGATGGAATACCAGCCATAGTGCTAATGAAGTGTGCAGCGGAGCTGTCTCCTGTGTTGACGCGCCTGTTCCAACTGTCTCTCTCTACAGGATGTGTGCCGGATTCTTGGAGAGAGGCTAATGTGCAAGCGGTTCCCAAAAAAGGGGATCGATCAGACCCGGCAAATTATCGGCCAATAGCTATCACCTCAGTCCTCTGTAAGGTGATGGAACGGATCTTAAACAACCAACTGATCCATTACCTAGAAGATCACTGTCTAATTAATGATCGACAGTACGGGTTTCGACCAAAACGGTCCACAGGTGATCTTCTAGCGTACGTAACACACCTCTGGGGTGAAGCTATCGACAAGCATGGGGAGTCGTTGGCTGTCAGCCTCGATATCTCCAAGGCTTTCGACAAGGTCTGGCACAGAAGTCTTCTCTCCAAGCTGCCGGCATACGGTCTGCCAGCTCAGCTCTGCACCTGGATTGCCAGCTTCCTACACAAGCGTAGCCTTCGCGTTTTAGTCGATGGTTGCGCTTCACAATTCCATGTAGTGAATGCTGGGGTCCCCCAGGGGTCTGTGCTATCTCCCACACTCTTTCTTTTGCATATCAATGATATGCTCTCTCTCGGGAACATACATTGCTATGCAGATGACAGTACAGTGCACGGGGGATACCACGGACGCGCAGTAGCTGGGCGGGCGGAAACTGAGGAGAGACGGAGGGATCTTGTTGTTGAACTCGACAGGACGTTAGGACTCATTGCCAAATGGGGCTCTGATAATCTTGTCGAGTTTAACGCCAAGAAAACACAGGTATGCGCTCTCACAGCGAAAAAGTTGCCATTTTCCCCTCCTCCTTCTCTCTGTGGCACTATGTGGAGATACAAAGCAAAGTCGCCATGTTGGGAATTGACATTCGGTGCGACCTCAATCCAAGGGATCACATCGAGGCTGTTATAAAAACAGCCTCAAGAAAACTCGGTGTCCTGAACAAGGTGCGGCGTTTTTTCACGCCACAACAACTGCTCCTGTTGTATAAAACACAGGTGCGGTCCTGCGTCGAATATTGCTCGCACCTCTGGGATGGCTCCGCTAAGTACTTACTGGAGGCCTTGGATCGGTTGCAGCGGCGTGCGGTTCGCATTATTGGCGACGTAAAGGTCACCAACACCCTCGAGCCTTTACAATTGCGTCGAGAGATAGCGGCACTCAGCGCTTTCTATCGAATGTATCACGGCGAGTGCTCAGAGGAACTATTCTCCCTCATTCCTGCTTCCCCTTTCCTTCACAAATCTACGCGTGCTGGCTCTCGATGTCACCGCCTAACTGTGACATCAATTCCATCGCGAACGAAGAAATTTGGCAACTCTTTTCTTTGTCGCACCTCCAAAACATGGAATTCTTTACCAACACACGTGTTCCCCTCCTCTTATGACCTGGGTTCCTTCAAACGAGGCGTGAAGAGGCATCTTGCGGGCCGGCAAGGCGGGGGCGGCTAGTGCAGATCATTCTTCCCGACTGCACTAGCCGTCGTCGCGTTTGGACTCTACTACCACTTACCATCAGGTGGAGTGGAGTCATTTGCCCTCCCGGGCTATAAAAAAAAAAAATGTGGATTCCATCAACACGCATTGGAGCAGCGTGGTGGAATAAGCTCCAAACCATCATCTCAAAAAGCCAAGCTTCTCTTAGCCAAGCCGAGGGACATTCACAGGCTGTTACTGTACTGTACTGTAAATGTGATGTTGTATTGAAGTATAAACGTCGTTCATTTCAATGACAGTATTTGCTCGTTTTTGGACGTTCTTAAATATTTAATGTGAAACAAACGATACGCGCGAATGAAATCGATATCTGACCCAGTTTAAAAATTCCAACCTTTTAATTATACTTTTTGTCGCTTTCAATGTCGTAAACTTTTACGTATTTGAGCAAATTTTAAATCGTATTTTTGTCTGATTAATATTATAAACGCAAAGAAATCACCGTCTGTATTTTACTTCACAATAACTAAACTACACAACTGGTTGTAGTGAAATCGAAATAAAAGATAGCTGGACATATATTTAATGTAACATTTGAATGATACAAACAAGGATTAAAAAATATACCTTTCTCTGTCTCAATACTGAGGTTGTAAAGGTTAGCAATATTTTTAGTATTGTCAAAAAATCATGTATTAACGTAGCAGTAATACTATTTTGTTTTCGTTGAAAGAATATATAAATTATTTTTTACCTATATAAGTAATAGTTTTTTTAGTGTAAAAATGTGTTTTTAAGAAAGACACCCACCCAAAAACCTTTCGTACTTTCTTATAACTCTTGATATGCTCGATCGACTAAACGGAACCTTGAAATACTTCTTATAATATCATCAATCAGTTTTGTTTTGTAATTATTAGCCGTTTCAAAGACTAGCCCGGACAGATAGACAGACAGACAGCCAAAAAAAAAACAGATTCTTTTTGGTTTTGGTAACTTGCAAAGAGCCATATTAACTTTATAAGAGATTATATAAAATTATTATATTTATACTTATTTTTACTTGATCATTTCGACCCCCATCGTATTATAGGATTAAAAAATAAAACCTCACTATGGATAATTATTTCGAATAAACTTCCGCTTATTATTTATTAAAATAGTTATCTTTATTGCTTGTCTAATGTTATTTACAGCAGAAAGAGCATCAGAATTCAGACGGTAATTCATATGTCGTGAAATATCTGCCTCGTTTGAGATAAACCGTTCCCTATATGGCCATTAAGCCATCTTACCTTAAGATCCTAACTATTGTGACCACTGATATCCTTATCTTGGCAACATAAGCATATAGGTACATATATATGTCGACCGGGTGTTATCTGGACGACCTTGCACTTGCACTCTACCAGCTGTTATTTATCAATTATTATATTTTATTACGTACTAGCTACAAAACCAACTTCTCACCGATCAAATTAGGGTTGCAATAAAAAAAATATATAGTAATACATATTATATAACTATTGATAATATATAACAGGTTCCTTATGAATCGCTCCGCTCATTGGCGAAAACCGTATTAACATTTGTTTTCGAGTTTACCGCGCTCAGTCAGACACAGACGCAGCGGGGGGCAATTGTTTTATATGTACTGATTTAAGAAGTACTAATTTTAATGCGAGGCAAAGGCTTTCATTAAGAAAATAGTCTACTTGGTGGTAGGGCTTTGTGCGAGCTCGTCTGGGTAGGTACCACCCTCTCATCAGGTATTCTACCGCAAAACAGCAGTATTTGCTATTGTTGTGTTCCGCTATGAAGGCTGAGTGAGCCAGTGGACATAACATCTTAGTTCCCAAGGATGGTGGCGCATTGGCGATGTAAGTGATTACTATGCCTTAAAAAATAAAAGATCATAATTATACGAAAATGTTTTTAATAATTTTAAGCATTATCAGTATTATTAAGTATTTCTTAAAAGTCACTTCAACAATTACATAATACATCACTTGATTTTTTTCGCTTTGTCATTTAAGACTCGTATGTCTTGAAGGTAAAAATTAATCGCATATACGACATTGCAACCTCTTTTAACATTGCAATTTATTAATTATCTGTTAAATGATACCACAATAACACTTCAATTCGTAAACGTCACCATGACTCGTAATGTATAATAATAATCGACTTCCGTTTAAAAATACAGGAAACATCGACATTGGAATAATACCACGATTTTACTGAACTTGAAAAAATATATATATTTATTTTTAAATAAAATAGTGCCGGTTAACAGCAACCTGGTATGTTCTTGAATATTTTAATCCCTCGTTACTTTATTCATACCGTAATCATTTAAAAAAAAAACGAAATCCAAAATATGCATTTTTCAACAAGATTTTAGTGTCTTCAAAGCAAATTACACAGTCAACTATATACTATGAAATACTATCTCTTCGCTTCTATCTCATTGAAATATGTTTGTATTGAGTTACAAAGTTTATAATTGTTTTTTATGAGCTTAAGATTTTAACATCATCAGAGTTAAAGCTTACTGCAGAATCGGATACTAGTCATTTTGTTTTGAATTTATTTTTACTTCTCGTGTTTATTCAATGATTACCACTGAATCTATAAAAATACCTGTAGGACTATTATGTAACGAACTCGTAATTCACACCAGACAACGGTCGTAAAATGTCAGAAATTGATATGCGACATTGACCATTATAATCATAACATTTCAAGAATTCACGCATCAAAATGGTATAACACTATAATTAAGTCGGTTGTCAACATTTCACATGGGGTGGGTGACGTGAGTTCTTACAGACTGCTGTGTCGTTGTGAATATTTTTTAATTTTTATTTTTTAAACACATTGTAACATTGTTTTAAAAACTATAAATTATTAAACACGTTCACATTTTAAAACAGATAAGAAAAGTAATGTTTAATATTTTAATTATTTCATTAAAAAATTTTTAAACTGACATCGACTCCAAAAGTAACAATAATTGTAAATACATTATCAACCACACAACACATTCGTACCTACATATTAATGAGTAGAAAATAATAGGAGTATGATTTAATTTTTACAGATTTTTTCTTAGAGCTTAAAACTAATTTTAAAACAGATATATTTTGCGATCTTTTGTGATTTTATAAGAATTGGACACAGGAGGTTAGAACACCAAACGACAAGTCTACACAAGTTATACAACATCTCAGAATAGTCAAGCTTACGATGGCAACTGATAAACAGCACATTCTGCACTACATTTTATACGAATACCAACAAGGAAAAAATGCTTCTCAAGCACGAAAATCAATTTGTAGTGTTCTTGGAGACGACGTTGTATCTAA
The DNA here is from genome assembly GCA_963151315.1 of Nymphalis c-album. NCBI lineage: Eukaryota > Metazoa > Arthropoda > Insecta > Lepidoptera > Nymphalidae > Nymphalis > Nymphalis c-album. The sequence continues at coordinate 12,501,541 of OY720590.1, read as the reverse complement.
TGAAACATGTAATTATTGGTACAACCGTTTAAGAAGTGGTAATTTCGATCATAATGACCAGTCGCGCCATGGGCAGCCTCGAAAGATCGAAGATGCGAAATTGCAAGCTTTACTAGATGAGGACTCAACACAAACGCAAAAAGAGGTTGCAGCTCAATTAGGAGTCACCCAAACAACCATTTGCGAACGTTTGCACCAGATGGGTAAAATCATAAACTTGGAAAATGGGTCCCACATGTGTTGACCGAACACAAGTTACGTCAACGTATGAACACGTGTCTTTCACTGCTTGCCCAGGCACAAAAAAGGACTTCTTGTGGAAAATTATGACGGGTGATGAGTACATTTTTTACGAGAATCTTAAACGTAAAAAGTCGTAGATAGATCCCGTGCAACCCTCTACATCGATGCCGAAACCGAACAGTCACTTCAAGAACATTCTTCTGTGAATCTGGTGGTAAATGATGGTTGTGCTTTATTATGAACTTCTGAAAACGGTGACAGCAGAACGCTACAGTCATCAGTGGAACAAAATGAGCGAACAGCTGGGTCAGAAAAGATCATTTAATAGGCAAGGAAGCTGGCAAGTCATTATTCTGCATGACAACGCTCGACCTCACGTTGCTTGGGCGACTCAAAAGACCCTGTTGAATTTGGGATGGGAAGTTCTCCTTCACGCGGCATGTTCGCCACACTTGGCCCCATCTGATTTTCATTTTTTCCGGTCAATGAAACACGACTTAGAGGATAAACAGTTCAAAACGTTGGATGATATGCGTAAATTCGTCGATGATTTTATCGCCTCGTAGCCTGCAAGTTTCTTTCGTGACGGCAACCGTATTCTGCCTGATAGATGGCGTAAGGTCATAGATCACGATGGACAATATTTCTTAGATTAAGTTCGTTGTCCACTATATTTTTCTAATTAAGAAACCCACTTAAGAATCTGTAAAAATTAAGTCATACACCTAATAGTAAGTTAATTATCAAATTATAGAAGAATACGCAATTATTTTTTTACTTTTTAGTGCATATTAATGTGTTTTTCCTATGAAGTCGGTTTTTGTTTTGTTAAAATTTTTATTTATTTTTCGATTTTTAGTGAATCTGAAGTACACTCACTAATTTGTGAATATGGGTAGACCTACTAAACGTGCAGCTCATATGAGACAGCGCTGTTTATATTATTATTTAAATAAAACAGTGAAACGTAAAGAAAAATGCATTTTGGTAATTAATTAATAAATATTAGTTAATATGGTTAAATGTATAAATATAAATTAACATGTTTTGATTAAATAAATTTAGTTGGTGGGGTGTTGGGCAGCCATAACATAATCAAATAATTATTTCTAGTAATAATTAAATAAACTGTATGTTTATAGATGTTGTGTTATACCATTCTTCACCATAAAATATGACGGAATGACTGTATATTAAAAAAAAGGGGAAGTATCTATATTATCCTAACTAATATTATAAATGTGAAAGTAACTTTGTTTGTGACGCTTTCACGCCTAAACCACTAAGCCGATTTAAAAAAACCTTTCACCAATGGAAAGCAACATTATCAGGGAGTAACATAGGCTACATTTTGTCCCCATATTCCCACGGGAACGGGAACTACGTGGGTGAAACCGCGGGAAAAACACTAGTAATCAATATATAAATATACATAAATATAACATGTATATAAGAGTTCTTATACGATTCTATATATATATATATATATAATTTTCAAAATTGGTCTCAACTTTTAGGAGATGTTCAAATATGTTTCAATTACAAACATATACATATATACTAATGCTTACATGCATAACTCATATTATAAAGAGGAAAGATTTGGTTTTTTATTACGAATTAAATCAAAAACTACTCGACCGATTTTAAAAATTCTTTCACCCTTAGAAAGCTACGTCTTTACCGAGTAACATAGGCTATATTATATTTTCAAAATCTTATAGATCCCTACTTAAAATGGAGCAATGTAACCCAACGTATCAAACTGTTGAATATAAAAGTTATTATTTCGCGTGCGCTGCGAAAACTATTGACGGTATATAAAGAAGTGTTTTATACAATAGTACTACAATTACTTGATCATAACGATGTTATGGTAGGTAAATGAAAAATCTAGATAGCCTATAAAAGATTCGGCCGTGTATCGTTAGTTTGCTACTAAGAATTGAAGATTTCCGTTACTTTGTCATGGATCCTATAATCGGAATCTAACCAAACTGTCATCAAACAAACCTTGAAGTATAATCTTTCCAATAAAAAAAAAATCATCGAAATCCGTTGAATAGATATCGAGTTATTCGTCCATTTGTCGCGCACATACCTCATGCAAATTTACGACTAATATGGTCTTCTCATGGATTCCACTGTCAAAACTGGACCAAAAAAATGGGACCAATGGGAAAGCAACCCCTTTCAAATAAAAATCATCGAAATCGATTCATCCAGTCGAAAGTTATGAGGTAACAACGTCAAAAATAAAAAAAAACAACATACAGACGAATTGATAACCTCCTCCTTTTTTGAAGTCGGTTAAAAAACATTTACTATTTTTCTTTATTACTAGCACTAAGACTAATCGTGGCTTATATACGTTATCAATCAATCGATATTATTAATTAATTTATATATTAAATAACGATCATAGTAATTAGTATTCATATTCCTCTAACGATATTTATCGACAAATGCTCGACGTGCTTCGAGAAGACTGCGGTTCTTCGGTTCCCTTTATGATGGAGAGGGCGCGGGCGAGTCGAAATCACAAGTTATATTCAAACAAATCTTATAGGTATATGAAAAATTGTGATAGTTAGGTATACTTTAAGTAACACTGCATTTACAACGCATACCGAGAATTATGCTATTTTTAAATCAATTTAAGATTTGAATAAACAGACACAAATTTTAATGTTAATACCTTGATTTTTTTGTGTGCTTTTTTGTCATTTTTTTGAAATAAGAACAGAAAAATAATATGTTTTTCATAAAATTTTCAATAATGATCGTTCGAATTTCGAATTCTGGACAAACACTATTGGAATGAATTCGTCAACAGCCGTAAAGTTCAAGACCGATCGAAACATTCAATTAATAACGCCCTTCGTAGTACCTTTTGGTAAATATACCATTGATACGTGTTGCTACTGAAAATAATTACAACAGAAACACTATGATAAGTTTCCATTATCGAGCGGTAGAGAATGTGTTGCATAAAAGTATAATTATATAGTAGGTATTATATATTTTGAATATAATGATTAACACTTATATATGATAATGATATAAATTAGTAGTTTATACATAGTATGAGTTAGGAAGTTGCTAAGTATTCTCGTTTGGCGGTAGAATGTAGTTAGCACATTGAGCCATTCCCCTTCGGATTATAACTAATAATAGAAAGTACCATGGTACTTTTTATTTAAATACATAGTTTTATTATTTTTAACCCCCGACGCAAAACGAGGGGTGTTATAAGTTTGACGTGTGTGTCTGTATCTCTGTTTGTCTGTATATTGTTTTCTTTGTCGCACCCCTAAAAAATGGAATTCTTTACCAGCACACGTGTTCCCCTCCTCTTATGACCTGGGTTCCTTCAAACGAGGCGTGAAGAGGCATCTTGCGGGCCGGCAAGGCGGGGGCGGCTAGTGCAGATCATTTTTCCCGACTGCACTAGCCGTCGTCGCGTTTGGACTCTACTACCACTTACCATCAGGTGGAGTAAAGTCAATTGCCCTAGCGGGCTATGAAAAATAAAAACATTAGATCGTAGCTCTCGAACGGATGAACCGATTTTTATTTAGTTACTTTTTTGAAAGACATCTAAAATCGAAAGTGTTTTAGGCTATGTTTAAAGAAAATTGTATCAGCCATTTAATAGTTATGGGGGGTGGAAGAGGGGATGAATAAACGATACTAAGTGAATATATCCGAGTGGATTAGATTTGCGTATTACAAAATTAACTGTTTGAATGGTGAGGGGGGGTCGTTATCGGGGGTTTTTATATTTTAAATTTAGGTAGTGATTTATTAGTGTTACTTTTAGTGATTGAAATACATTTGTTAGCAAACGACTTATTCGATTGTCACATACATTCTCGCGTCATATGCAAACATCGACGGAACCCTTACAAGTGTAACATATCTTTTATTTAATTAGCAAATTACATACGTCTATGAATATGAATTCACTTTAAACCTTAACGATATGCGCGCCGTAGCATGAAGACAGTAAACGTATACAATTACCTTATTTAAATAAAGAATATGTTTAGTTTTGTTCAATTTATTTAAATACACGACGACGTATAGTTTTTTTTTTTTAATTATATTAATTTCGTTAGTTAACAATTCAAATACCAGCCGACAACAAAGCTGTCTATGAATATTTGTGAAGTCATAATGTTAACATGCTTATGGTGATAAGATCTAATGTAAACATTAATTATGAACGGGATCAAACTGTCTGTCAAAGAAGCAATTTTAAAATTGCTAGCGAACTGTCGGAGCGTAACTTTTTAATGCAAGAAAAATATAGTTATGTAATAACATTTTGTGATGTGCTCAGAATAAGCTCAGAGGTTACTACAGTACCGGCGTATGTAGGTTTTATTATCATTTGATTTGTAGGGCTTTTATCAAGTCCGTTTGGGTAAATACCTAATACTGATCAAATAATCTTCCGCCCAATAGCAATGTTCAGTATTATTGTGTTCCGGTTGGAACGATGAGTGAGCTAGTGAAACTTCAGACACACGTATATCCCAAGGTTGGTGGCATGTTATATCCCTTGTACTCGTAGTTACACTGGCTCACTCAACCTTTAAACCTGAAAGCAACAATATTGAGTATTGCTGTAGAATATCTGATTAGGGGGAAGTATCTACGCAGACGGCTTTGCAAAGTTCGCACCACCTAATAAAAGAGCTCCAGTGTGAAAAATAGAATATATTTTTATAGACCTCCGATTACTATTAGTGATCGAAGTTATTATAGACGCTTGAGGAGTGCACGTGCGCGTTATCGATTTAATTATTGTTCTCTTTCGATGTCTGTATATTCCTTTATTATTGTAATATCACTTAATAATTAAATCGATAAGTTTCCGATGAAATTCTAAATGTTTTTCACCGGAATATATCCAACTATAATAGTAAATATTATTTTGATTGAAACAAATAGTATTAAATCAAACGTACTTACGTAGCGTTCATTTTTATTTCTCTTTAATTACTACAATGGATATCGAATTGAATTAAATTGCGGAAAACAATGAACATCGTATGAATAGTTTAACTAGGGTTGCCGAACGTAATCTATATCTATACTAATATAAAAAGCCGAAGAGTTTGTTTGTTTGATCCGGCTAATCTCAGGAACTAATGGTTCGAATTTGTGTTGGGTGGCCCATTTATCGAGGAAGGCTCTAGGCTTTATAACATCAGGATACGATGACGAAAAAAATGCACGGAATGAAATCCTTATTTTACCCGTACGAAGTCGAGACGGCCAGCTAGTAGGTATTATATATTTTTATAATGATAAAAAATCCCTAATACTATACTATTTTCTGTTAAAGAATTATGTAATATCGTAGTGTTTATAGTTCGTGCAAAATGTTAATATATTGCATTTCTTGTGTAAGTATATGATTATTTCGGGTTTTGTTTTAAATAGTTTTTGTATGATATTTGAACGACATTGTGAAGGTTATTTATTTTCAAAGGTTTTCTTATGTTACAAAGTTATGAAAATATTTAAATTCGTTTAGTATTAGTTAGTAAAAAGTATAGATTTGTTTTGTTGAAACTTTGTTTTGCGTTAGACATTAATATCTAACGGCCTATCTTGCCTTTCGAAACGAATGAGTGAACCAGTGCAAAAAATATATACAAGCGACATAACACAGAATTAATTATGTAAGAAAATACTTGTTACTTATAACAATAAAAACGTATCAGTCGTGTCTCACTGTGCAACAATCCGGTGATTTTGTCAGTCTGTGTTCTTAACACGACTACTACTGTTTTTTATTATTTATTTGTTAAATTTCAATAATTTTGCAGCGTTCCTAATATGCGACCGGCCGGTTTTAATAATCAACGTGCAATGCAAGGATCGCTTGAGTGAAGAGGACGGAGCTAGGCTGAGCGAGATAGCAGATCTCGCCCTCGCTAGCAAGCTGCAGCTGGCCTTCTTCGGTGAATTCGTGAGATGGGAAAATTTAAGATGTGAGTATTTTGAATTAAATTATTTATTTACTATATGTCGATTATGCTAATAAAAATTTTGTTTATTTATATTAAAATATTCGTTCAGCTTGTATGTTATGTATACTATTTACAAACTGGAGAGCCGAAGTTAAAGGATACGTAATTGTTTAATCTTATTAGGTAATAATGAATTAGTCAGTTTTATGCCTAAGTCTGTTACCACGTAAAAATATTTTTCGATATGTTCTTTTATTTTTAATGCCTAATGGACGAAAGTGTAAAAATATTTTCAATCTGTTAACTGCTATAATATTTTGTATAGATACATATAAATATAGGGACTGTTACTAGCACTGCCACTAGTTCTAATCGAAAATTGTAACTCTACAAAATCGTATGACAAGGATCGTATGACCCTCCAAGTGAATCTTATTTGCACTTGGTTTTTGAGAATATTTTTAAATATAATAATTTAAATATACTTAAATATTATACATTAATTTAAATATTACCTAAATTAAATGTTACTAGAAAAAAGTGTAAATGTAGGTAAACCGACTACTATCACACACACTACCGTAACTGTGTCACACACTACAATTATATATGTAGTGTTTTATTAGTGTGCGTCTATTAAAATTCTAGGAAGTATTTGTATTTTAGGTATGAAAACATTTTATAATACTTTTTGATTAGATAAATTCTAGTAATAAATCGTAAATCCAGGCAGGATTTGAATCCACAATATTCGATTTAGATTTACATGTTCTTAACACTGGGCCATCAATACCCATTGTACTATCAATACAAAAATACGTTATTAGTTATTGTTGTGATATTTACAAACAACACAACATGTTAGTTTCAATATGAACAAATTAAATCACATTTGACAATGCTTTGTTATTGTTTCATAATAAAAACACAGTAAATATAATGGCACCTATACACAAACGAAGATAGCGAAAGAAAATAACTATATGTGTATATTGTAATGAGTAATAGTTTACAGTTAAGGATATCTATTTGTACATAGAGCAAAGCTGACACACGCACAATTGTGTGTGTTATTGTTTTTTTGTATGTTTTTTAAATCTTGTTGGTACTAAATATCCGAATTAAGTCATAACTTTTGTCATACATAACATTCAAAGAGGATTTAGTCTAATCCTGTTAAACTGCCTCGATGATGAAGTATAGCTGTAGGGCTGTTGAGGTTTTGAATCTTTATTGATACATTTTGATCACCTAGGTCCTAGCCTAGACCCTTGGCGGGCGAACGTCTAGCGTGTAGCTTGTATGATCTTAGATATTCAGATGACATGGTAACGTTCCGAGGCACGGCAATGTACTGCAAAATTTGTCATATCCGAAATTTCTTGTGATACCTACAAAATAATATCCCAATTTGGAACTCAGGACTCGGACATTTGCAACCTCATCATTTTTAATGTAATAACTATTGACTGATAAATCAATATAATATTAATAAGAGAGTTATATAAACAGTACCTTTTCGATCATCTATACCTACTAATATATAAAGATGAAGAGTTTGTTTGTTTGATCCGGCTAATCTCAGGAACTACTGGTTTTACTTTTTTTTTTTGTGATGTATAGTTCTTTTATCGAGGAAGTTTCCAGGCTGATTTTTATTCATTATATTTTTTTAAATTATACGCGGTTGAAACCGCGGGGCACGGCTAGTACAATATAATTATCTAACATAAATTATTCGTGTTGTTTAAAACATTTCCGAATCATTAACAAGTGCAAAGTTTGCTTATTCGCGATAATGATGACTAAACGATAAAACTGTTTACAATTTCAACGATATTAGACAAAGATATTAACTAAACACAATTATAACGCGTGTGATTTATGTATGTACTCGGTTTTATTATTTATTTATAGAAATAACGTCAAGGTAATTATAACAAGGTAATTTAATTCGACATAAAACAATTAATTAATGAAATAAATCATGTTGTACGATATATTTTTTTGTACGTTGAATTGCAAACTTTCTCAGTTGCGAACATAAAAAGACGTTAAATTGTAAAATAATATAATATTTTCAAGAGTATAGACGGCGTGTACTTAATTAGATTTTGAATATATATATAGCGTTAATTTTAATTTATATAGCGTTAATTTTAATTGCAATTTTTATAAAATTCCGATCGTTGCCACTAGATGGAGTTGTTTTCATTCCATACATATTGCTGTTAATGTCTATAGATTCAGTAAAAATCTCACACAGTTTCTGAAAAGATGAGGAAAATAAGATTTATTAATTTGTCTAAAGACGGAACGCCTATTTTTCGTTTATTTCCGCTTCGTCGTTTATCATCGCTTCCCATTGGCCAATGGTCATTTAGATTAACGTCAAATTAACAAATTAGTTAATCTGAGTTTGATCAGTGTTACAGAAACTAAAGGGTAATAAAGGGTAACTAAGCTAATTTTGTAGTTTTGTTATATCTATGGACTTAATTTCAATATAAATATTTATTATTCAATAATAAACTCATACAAACACTAACTAAGTTATAAAATTAATGATATCGTCTCTCGGTAAAGAGAAACCCCTTTTATATTTGTTTAAAAAAGGAATCTATGCTAATTCACTTGGTGGTAGAGCTTTGTGCGAGCTCGTCTGGGTAGGTACCACCCACTCATTCTGCCGCTAAACAGCAGTACTTTGTATTGCTGTGTTCCGGTTTGAAGGGTGAGTGAGCCAGTGTAATTACAGGCACACGGGACATAACATCTTAGCTCCCAAGGTTGGTGGCGCATTGGCGATGTAAGCGATGGTTAACATTTCTTACAATGCCATTGTCTATGGGCGTTGGTGACCACTTACCATCAGGTGGCCCATATACTCGTCCGCCTTCCTATAAAATAAAAAAATAAATAATGTAGTAAATGCGAAAGTATATCTGTATGTCTGTTACTCTTTCGAGGCTAAACCAGTGAACTATTTTGATGATATTTTTTACGATGCAAGCTTAAACCCAAGGAAGGCTTCCTAAAAAGCAGGCGAAGCCGCGAAAACTAATTATATCACAAAACAGCCTTTGTCTTTTTATAACGACTTAGACATCGCGTAATTAGCAAAACAGATGTGTTTTTAATGTATGTAATTAAAAATATACGGAAACCACTTTCAATAATTATTATAATAATAATAATTGGGACATTATTCACACACGGCCATCTGATCCCAAACTAAGCAGAGCTTGTACTATGGAAACCAGACAACTGATATACTACATATACTACTTTTTCTTTTGTAAATACATACTTATATAGATAATTACACCCGGACTCAGGACAAACAGACATGTTCATGCACACAAATGTCTGTCCTGGGTGGGAATCGAACCCACGACCTGCGGCGTGAAAAGCAAGTGTCTTACCAACCACGCCAACGGGCTCGCGGCGTTATTATTTATTCCTAATTTCGGTAACTCCTTAATAATTTATTAATTAACAAATTATATTTTAGTTATCGAAGTGTACTGATTACATCATATATGTGCGTAGTATGATGAAATTAATGTATCCTTAACGCGTAAAATATAATTGTTCGACACCGAGCAGACGAGACGGTCTTTGTTCATCCAATTACGTGTCTAGAAACATCTGCTTTGAATCTCGGATGAGGTTAATTGGTGTGACCTTCGAGGATTTTCATATTCGGTCACGTGTTACACACATACATACATATGTATGATTGATTTATTTACAAACTAAACGGTATTAGTTAACAAGGTTAGCAATAACAATGTAGAACATAATCGAAATAATAGATACACAAGACAAGTCTGGGCTAGGTAAATAAATAATTGTATTTTAGCGATAGGTAATATTTATAAGTAAGGTAAGAAGGGTAGGTTTCGCACTATTACTTATATCTACTATATATATAAATATATATTTCATGTGTCATTTTTAGTACAGTAGCAGCCTGTGCCTGTCTGTGCTCTACATTAAATATTTATAAAAAAATTGGTTGCCTGTAAAGTCGGTATACGGGCGAAAGTTTTACGTGACAACGACTTTGAGTGGTAAAATAATTTTAATGTGAATATTCATTCGTATAGTAGGAAGAAGGATGAAATAATAGTAACAATTTAAAACATTTATTTATACAAAGAATTATATTTAAAACATTAATTTATACAAAGAATCTCGCACTGAATTTCATATTAACAAAATTTTATTTTTACCTTTACACATACATACGTATTTATATACAAATATACATACAATAACTTGCAATACATTTGCGTACAATGAAACAGCGTTTACTACAACTTAACTTGTTCCTATCTGAGTGATTTTGTTGAGGATAGGGCGATGATTCACTTTTTATGTCTGTCTCTCTCGCTCTTAGGCGGGCTAACCATGCCCGAGTGGAAGGGACGCGTGCCTCTCACTCGCTCTCATTGTGAGCGCATAACGTGAGCGGAGCGTAACGCAGTTTCTTGAAGTGTCACCCGGCAAACCAATTTATAAGACGTTGTCACGTCAAAATGTATAAAAGTTGATCTATTTGCCGATACATCCAGCTCGGGAGTCGAAAAAGAATCTTAAACTTTGACATTTGCAATAAAAGATCTAAAAATATCCACAGCTTCCGTTCGCTCGGATTTCTATGTAGGAACTTTTTGATCAATAAAAGACTTCATTACTAACCATTGAATTGTATGGCTATGTGACCTAGTTTAAAGTGAAAAGATTGAAAATATATATTTAGCGACATTATATACTGTAAAGATTTAAAATTTAAATAGCGGACCATGTTGTTATTTACGTTGAAGTACTAAAGATGCATATAAACATATTATCATACATACATAATATACATATATAATAACTAAGCGATACCAGGCACTGAGATATAGTATATGGATTATGGAGTAACACATATCGTTAATATAAAAATATTGTAAACGATGCCAAGAGTCTATCGTAGTCTGTTTTTTTATTATTTTTGACTTATTATGTATTTGTTGGAATTAAGACAAAATATTCTTTGTTCTATTATGTCACGCATTTTGTCTTTGTATGTATGATTCATAAGCTGTTACAGCTACTCTACACCTTCTCCTCAAAAAACGAGGTGAGGCCTTAGCCCAGCAGTGGGACATTCAGAGGCTGTTACTTTACTTTTACTTTACTTACACGTTACACTAATAAGAGTAAATTTTTGTTTGTTTTTTTATAAATTTAAATAAATGTAAAAGTTTACCGTGTTATTTTAAAGGGCGCAATCAACGTACGTACCAAACGTTTTTTCGAATTCGTTTAGTTTTGGCGTGATTGAGTAACATCAAAACACACAAACATCCATAAAATGAGTGAGATTAATAGATGGGATAATATGAGTAAAGCCCCATGATTGAAATGATGTTGAAATGTTTCTGTCTCATGTTCTTTGATCAGCCGTACAAGGAACGGCACGACCTATGGTATACTACGGTATACTCAGTCAGGGTTCAATCAGACGGCTTTATTACGTTTTTATTATAGAGGGTGTTCGGTAATTAATAAATAACCTTGAAACAAATTATGGTTGACCTTCTTGTTTGTACAAAAAAAATAATAGGTAATAACATTTTTATAATTAACTGAATTAGTTTTTCAGTGTATATGTTACGAACTTCCATGTCTTAAAAAGAAAAAATAACAACTTTGATGTTTAAAACTGCCAAAACGCACTCACAATAACAAAAAAAATATTCCTCTATTTAACTCTCTATATAAGCTTTGTTATTTAGATGAAATATACTATATTAAGACATGATGAGATTTTATTGAGTGTATTATAAGTAAATCTACAGAGAAAAAATTATATATTATATAAATTAATAATACAAATACAGTACCTACTTGAATTGAATGAATAAAAACTGTTTTTATGAAAGAGTTTCAATGAAATGATAAGAAACGCTCTTGTGTTATCATTGATAACAAAGTTCACACTCGTTAAGAATTAGGATAAGCCACTGATCAATATTTTTGATAATTTAATAATTTATTATAAAATTGTTGTTGTAAATTTATTGAAACGCCTTCATAACGTACCGAACTATGGCTATTAATTCAATTAATACGAATATATTGTTATTGTATTGAAATAATGTTATTGCTTTTTATTTCAGCGTTAAAAAATTGCGAATCGCTACTGGACCAAGCAATCGTCACTTCTGTAGACGCTAACGCGATAGGGCAGGGTGTCATCCTTTGTCCTGGGACCATAGACCAGAGCTACTTCAACGGCCACTCAGGAGTAATTAGGTGTGGTTTGTGTCATTTGGCTATCCCGCGTGGTTGGTCGTGGGGAGGGCCTGCGTCCCCATTTTGTCCAATCTGGGTCGAGCTAAAAGTACCCGATTGACAAAAAGTAATCGTTGATATTAGTAACGATTCATACATTAGCTGTGCGACGACAGCGCTCCTATTGTTATTACAATTCATTTTATTCCATATTTTGCTACTCTAAGGCGGCCATTTTACCAAATGTCACTTTTGCCGCCAATAACTTTTATTCTCTTTTTCTGACCCAATCTTAATTTATTCGCTGTAAGCATAGATTAATGAAAAATATATTTTTAATAATCAATGCCATGTTTACAATTCTTAAAATAAATAATAATCAATTTATTCTAAGAAGATTCTGTATATTTTCTGTACATTTAGTTATTTATGTATTATAACAGTTATTTTTATTAATAGAAAAGAGATGTATTTCTGTATATACATGTATTTTTGAACTGTAACTATAACCTAAACTTGTTTTATTAAAATATTGTTTTATAATTAAAATTTTATTTAGTGATGTACTTGCGTCCTTTTTAGCCTAAATTATTCTAAAAAATCATGATTATATTAAAATACTGTACACTCATCGGGATTTAAGCTTACCATACCATATTACATTTAAAATAAAAGATTTCTCGTTTTCTGAACTTTTCAATACTTACGAAAAGTTGCCAAATGATATTATGAATTTTTAATGTGTCAACAGAAATGAAATAATAGACTAATGAAATTTTCAAATCAATATGACGTTTAAGCTTAGCATTTTATAGGACTTCGTTATAAATCGTTTTAAAGTTAAATGCAAAAATGAAACAGCGTACCTGATATGCTTTGCTTTTTAGAGCGTTTGTACTTTATTCGATGCGATATTTGTATCGAGCGGACGGACGGAGTGAAACTTATTTTGATCTAATGAAAGTTGATTTTAAGGTTAGAATTGACGTTTGAGGTGAAAATTTCAGACGAAGTAAACGTAACCTTCTCTTACATTTATTGAACGTGGTTTATTTTTTTTATGTCATATTGTTTACGATGTGGATTTCGAATGTGATAATAGAATTTGACTTCCGGAATCTATACTTGATGGTAATATTCAATGTTTTTTTTTATAAAATAAAAAGATGTCTCCGATGTTTTATCGATTATCGTATCGAATGATGTTATAACGTTGTTAGGACGTTAGGAATAATGAAATTTATATAAATACGACAATTTTCATAGAGTTGAATTGCTAAGAACGTCTATTTAACTAAAGAGATCTATTTAATATTTTTGTATTATTGTATGAGGAATTGATCTCGTATTTATTAAATTATCTCAGAGAATATTAAAACATTGAAAGAGTTCCTTAAATAGTTTCTACTCATTTAAGTGATTTCAATTAATATTTGAAAATAACAAGTTGAGTTTTTTTTTTAATAGAGTAAAAATAAACAAGTTATGGAGTGCGCCTATCGCGAGTATTCCGTTGTTTTGATCGTGAACAGCGGGTATAGATAATGTCACATAGCAATTGTTGTTTTCTCTTTAAGAAACAGCTAAAATGTATCATAATGAGTTTTCGGTTTATCATTATCAAATATTTAAGTATTGCATTCAAAATTGTTGAATACTGCATCTCGACGTTCATTGGTGGATGATCAGTTAAACAATGCCGTCTTTTTCTTTCGAATGCTAAAACAATAATGACAGAAAGAGCGAAATTAGTGTTTAACTGAACAGCCGCGAAACAATGTCTGTAGACGTAAGTTATTCTAGGTAACAGTTTTAGTAAATAACTAAAACTATCGCTTAGAATAACAGAGACTAATTACAGGACTATTGAAGTATTATCTATTCCTACTCGTGCTCGCGGCTACTAGTCGGCTGTACACGCTCTATAGCTTTACTTATTTATACTCTAAAGTTTAGTTTTCAATCACTGGCAAGTAAACAAAAGTATTGCCTTCCAAAATATTCAGTGACATAAAACTTTGTCTAAATACTTTTTATATCAAATAGGAAAATTAAATTCTAATTATTTTTTTCTTAAATTTAACTTAATAAATTTATTAATGACTTGAATCAATCGTCTTTCTATTATTTATTCCATTTTAAAACGAATTTACGAACTTTCATTTGACACATCGGATATAGTATTTTATCGCATTAATTATTTTTACCCATTTTGTGATAAAAAAATGTAATTTATTTTTTATGTTTATTATATTTTAAGTGTTATGTGTTACCGCGGTGTAATTTATTTGGTGGATTGAAATAAATAAATCAGAATTGTATTTTGTTTGTTTTCATAAAACCCGATGATTTAAAGAGAGAGTTTTGCAAATGTTTCATTTATTATAAACTAGTTTTAGCTCGCGTACTATGGGTGAGCATGTATAATATATTTAAAATATAGTCCAGACCTAGAGCTTCGTTGGGGTACAAACTAAACATGATTTTTTATCAAAATCAATAACATTTAGATTCTGTACACAAAAAAGTGTCACATAGGTAACAAACGTCAAATTTGCTTCATTATCTAAATGAGAGCCGTCAAAATAACTATTTTTAATTTATTTTAAATGATCATAATTATCTGATAACATACAAGTTATTAGTGGTACAAGTGTTGTATAATCAGTAATATAATCGTCAGAAAAAATGTTGCAAGAGACGAAAAAAATAGAATCCATGCTCTTTAACTATGAAACGACATATAGAACAGATTTTCGTTATGGGGAAATACGGGAATATCCAAAGACGATATACGTACCTAAAACTTCACATAAGAAACGAGGGGAACCGCCTTATAGGAATATACATACTATGAATGAATGGAGGGGTAATGTCATACCACCATTCGACTTGTTACACGTCCCTAAGGATGTGGTGAGAACTAATCCCAATCATGTGCAGCAACCTTATGTAAGTATTAGTTATGGTTTTGTACTTTACATATAAAATCACTTATATAATATGCGACATGAAGATGATATTATATATGATCACATTGAAAATAATGTATTCTAGACTTACTAATATGTAATTTATTCTAGAATTATTTGGTGGTAGAGCTTTGTGCAAGCTCGTCTGGGTAGGTACCACCCACTCATCAGATATTCTACCGCAAAACAGCAGTACTTGGTATTATTGTATTCCGGTTTGAAGGGTGAGTTAGCCGGTGTAATTACAGGCTCAAGGGACATAATACCTTAGTTCCCAAGGTCGGTGGCGCATTGGCGATATTGTAACATACATTTGAGTCTACTAAATTACTTTCAGGAAAAACCTATAGATTTAGAACGTGAGCATGTGCAGAAGACACGCCCGCGTCTTGTAATGACGCCGGCGGTGAGTATGGACGACATAGAAGACGAACGCGCTCGAAAGATTCTCTGCACCGATATGTATACCAGTGATATGAGTCGTGGTATGCGAGAAGGTATGGTGCCTTATAAAAACGTGAAAGCCGAATTAACAGGACGACCGGCGCCTTCTAGTTGTGTTAGTATCATCACACCACTTTGACTTCTCATGGCCTGAAATTGGAAAAAATATATATTAAAGAAAATACTTTTTAATAATAACTGATCTGATGAATAATATTCATCAAAAAGAGTACATTATATAATACGAGCAAATATAGGTCCTTAAGAAGTTTGAGAGTGCCTATTTCATAATTTGTTTAAAATACTCAATATCAATTGAATTTTCAAACATACTTGAAGTTATTTTACCTTGATATTTTTTTCTAATTTAAAATTTTAATTTAATAACGATAAAGTTTTTTTTATAATGTTTCGTTTAGCTCGCGTTACCAAAGCTACAACCTCCTTATGTATCTCCAGAGTGGAGAATGGATACCCTCACTTGGGACAGCAAACAGCTTCGTGGTTATTGCGACCCCACTATGGAATTTTGGCTGAGACGAAATCCGTCTAAGTATGTTTTAGTATTTTTTTGATACTTTTAAAAATGAACTTGTTAATAAAAAATAAATGTGTTTCAGGTTTAAAAAATGAACACTAAATGAATACAATTAAATGAAAAACAATAAGAAAGATTAAGGATAGATCTTGTGACAGCTGGATATTTTATTTAAGTTTATAAATTTATTTTAGAAGAAATGTTTAAGTTAATTTTATATAATCTTGCAAGTTTTAAGTTTATTGAATAAAGTATATTATTATAACATAAGTCAGCTTTTTCGTGTTTGGAATAAATACAATTGTATAAACATTTATAAATCGCAGACGATGTCGTGCTATATCCCTCGCATACTAGTCGCGTCTGTTTCTTCGTTTACAGCAGGAAAAATATTCACAACTTGAATGATACGAAAATAATTAAACTTTAAAGAGTAGTCCCAGAGCTGGCAATGCCAATTTATCCTAACTAATGTTATAAATGCGAATGTGAGTTTGTTTATTTGTTACGCTTTTACGCCTAAACCACTAAACCGATTTCTAAAATTCATTCACCAATGAGAAGCTACATTATCAGCGAGCAATAATATAGGCTACTATTTTGCCTCCGTATTCTCACGGAAACCGGAACTACGCGGATAATTTGCTAGTAGGTATACTTATATATGTAGATATATTATTATTTTATTAAATACAAACCGACTTTTCGATATTGTTTGTTAGCTTACCGAATGCGATACCAAACATTTATATAAAGTTGATACACACTCTAATTATTAATTCATTATACCTACTTCCAACAATATTATACATGTAGAAAGAGGTAATTATGAGTTTTGATAAATCATAAAAATAAAACATGTGTCGAATTTTTGACAGAAATATATTGACACGGATATTTTTGAAATATTTATCTTCATGTACTTTTGATTTTTTTAATTACATTTATACAATATTAATTTATAAATATGTACAACAGATATGATAATTTGCTATTTAATTACGAAACCACATATAGAACAGATTATCGTGACGGTGAAATTAAAAAGTCATTCAAAACAGTCTATAAAACACAACCAAAGTGCTTCAGGATAAGGCCCCCGCCATTAAAATATATTCACACTCTATCGGAGTGGAAACAACCTGGTATACCAATAGAATTATATCATAAACCAAAGGTGACTATCCGGACGAACCCGCACCAGATACAAGAGTATTATGTAAGTGTTATTTTATAAAATATTTTTACGTATATACAAATTGATTTAAATGTGGGTTTTACTATACAAAAATTAAATAATTTTACTTGCTTTGAGTTTTGTGCAAACCCGTCAAGGTAGGTAGAGCCCTAAGCGGCCAAACAGCAATACTTAGTATTGTTGTGTTCTGGTTTGTAGGGTGAATTAGCCAGTGTAATTACAGGCATAAGGAATATAACATCCTTATTCCAAAAGTTCTACGCACGCAACGCATGATGTAATTGGATGGTTGATATTTTTTTACTATGCTAATGGGCGGTAGTAACTAGATACCATCATTTGCCAGTCGGCTTATTTTAAATAATACACATATACACATTTTGAATGACTTTATAACATAATTTAAGGAAAAACCTCCAGATGAAGGCTGGGAGAACGCAGTCAAGACGCGACCCCGCCTTGTCATGACGCCAGCTATTAGTATGGATGACATAGCTCTACCAGAGTAATGTATATAAGAAAGTTTTATTATTATACAGACCCCAAAGCCAATGATAATATTGCAGGTAATAGTAGACTTTATAGGCTATAATACCTCCCGACACGACGACCTATTGGGGCGTAGTAACATTTAAAGCTGGTAAAACCATACGGAGCTTTATAATTGTCTATATTTATGCAGGAAGCGAAAACTTCTAATTGAAGATGTGTATACAAGCTCAGCTCAAAGATCGATGCGAGAAGGAATCCCAGCATCTGGCAAATCCGTATTAGCACCCTTATCTGGCACACCAGCTCCAGCTAGTCCAGTAAGTTTGAGATGAGATGTAATTGTGTAAAATGGATAATGAGAAAAACATTTGAAAATATTTTAACTATATTTTTATAACAAACATTCAGATAACGTTTCAAAAGTTACAAGTTCCGTTCGTTTCTCCTGAATGGCGTATGGATTCAGCTTCGTGGGACGGACGACAGCTGCGCTCCCACTGCGACCCTGATAAGGAGTTCTATCTACGAAGATCACCCAAGTAGTACGAAATTCCAGTACATCCAATTTTATCGTAGTGTAATTCAGTTGATTCAAATAACTTGCATTTGGAAGCGAAATTCATTAGGTAAGTGTGTTATTGTTATTATTTCTTTGTCTTCGTTTATCATATGTACAATTAACTTATTGTCACTGAGTTAACAGACATAGAAGTTGCTCACACGCAGCCCTGAGACAGACTGTCAATACGTCTTATGGAAGATAGATCGTAGACAATTGTTAGTAACTTACGACAAATAAAGTAACGTGAGATAGAATATTATGTATTTAATGACATAAACCTTTATCAGAAAAGGTACAAATAACAAGAATGATTGAAATAAAAGTAGTGCAAATTCAATAAATACATTTATTATGTAAAGTAGGTATAATGTTATATAATTTTACTTGGTGATAGAGCTTTGTACAAGCTCGTCTGGGTAGTTACCACCCACTCATCAGATATTCTACCGCAAAACAGCAGTGCTTCGTACTGTTGTGTTCCGGTTTGAAGGGTGAGTGAGCCTTGTAATTACAGGCACAAGGGACATAACATCTTAGTTCCCAAGGTTGGTGGCGCATTGGCGATGTAAGCGATCGTTAACATTTCTTACATTGCCAATGTCTATGAACGTTGGTGACCACTTATCATCAGGTGGCCCATATGCTCGTCCGACTATGCTATAAAAATTTTTTTTTTAGGTAACGTATGACGTCACGAATGCTTGAAATGAAGAAATTAAATAAAACACGTTTACTTTTTCGACTTTATTGAAAATTATTTTTGTAAACACAGTCGGAAGCTGCTTTACTACCATATTACAATTGATATATTATTATTGCTTTGTATTTTGTTACAATTTTATTTCGATAAGTATTTTTGTTTATAATAAAAAAATACATTTTTTGAATTTGGAATTATATTATATAATCACAGAAGCATTTTTTTTAACATTCGATTAACATTAAATAAGAAAACATTATATTTAATATTCAAGCAACACTTCACACACACAAACACGAGACTTATTTCAGTAACACAGTTCAAATTAATTTTTTTAAAGATAAATTATACAATGACAATTGACAAACTAATGTAATGCAAATCGTGACCGAAGTATTTTGACCTGTCACTGTCATATATATTTTTTTAATGAGATTCCGTAATATGGTATAGGCTGTTTACATTGTGCCAAAACGAATAATTTTTAACTGGTCTGTTTTACTTGGAATAAGTCTGCAATGGATGATATTGCTATATCTATGTGAATGTCATATAAAATAGAGATCGGATGTAACGACAAACAAGATAGTATGCAATTACGTTTTAATACCAGGATCTACAACTCGATTTTAGAAAAAAAATTATACGTTCGATTTTAACGCTTAAAATTAAAAAAAAAACATTATATTTAATATTCAAGCAATTATATAATCTTCGTATATTAAATATTATAATAACTATATATAGCTTTATTTATAACAATATTAAAGGCTATACCAAATTATTTATTCGATACTAATCAACAGACATTTATCAATTCAGTCTCGTTAACATTTTAGATTTGGAAATTTTAACAAAACTTAAGAACAGAGATCCAACTGAAAAATTCATTAAACTTGTGAAGTTAACGATTATTTTATTATTTTTGCTAATATTTAATTATCGAGGAATGTTCGATATTTGTTTTCTGATACTTAACCATGTGCATTTTATAAACTATTACAAGACAAGCGATTGAAAATATATAGTAAATTATATACATGTGTAAGTGTATATAAGTTGATGCTACTTGAACATACAAGACTCTGTTCTAAGGACACAATAATACATATGACTGGACGCAATTATTTCAATTAAAAATAATAAGAGAATAATAAAATCTAAAAACTAAACATCTTTTTAAGACCGTTGAACTTATGAACTAGTTGTTTCCAGCCAGCTTCGCTAGACGTTAAATAACTAATAAATACAAACATGATCCAAATTCAATTCGAATAATTTCTTATGTGAATTAAAAAAAAAAGAACAAAACTGTTTCGTTGAAAATAAATACACAGACTATAAAAAACGATATTGAAAATCGCTGATAAAACGATGACGTATTAGTTCAGATTACAAAGAACGTAATGGAGAGAACATACATTTTCTAAAGCAGACTTTAAAAACCAGTTAAAACTGCAGTAGCTTTTTTTAATTTTTCAAATATTTTAACGTATCATTCAATGAATTTTTTTATTAAAAAACAAATAAAACATTTTACGTGTATGTGACATAATATTTCGATCATCGCAACGTGGATTAACCGATACAAAATAAATGTTGTCAGTGTCTTTTACGCCGTATGCGATCGAAAATTTTCTTGTTATATAAATATTTTAATCAACTCTGAATGCTAATACGTACATTTTAGATGTTTATTAGTGTTAGTTTTTGTTAACCTATTCATTGCCAGGCTTAAAAATCTAATATTTATTGGAGCTAAATATTAATGGCCATAAATATTTAGTAGAATAAATCAAATAATACGGGTAAGTAGACGCAGATTATAATGATAACTTATATAACTAGCCACGGCGATGATTGGGTTAATAAAAGTACATACATATTAAGAAACTACAAGTGCATGAAAATAAACTGTTTCATTCGTTGTTATAATAAACGAATTAATCGTATTTGGTTTACAAATAATAAATTATGTTAAAGTGTACTTCATCTTACTGTATAATAATTTGAATTCCAATTATAAGTACATTTCAACGAGCGATATATATATAATTAACAACAAATCGATTTTTCCATATAACATATGTATTAAAAGTCTATTTTTCGTAACGAACAACGGAGCGAAATCTTCTAAAAAAGCTATAAATTGTTTTAAATACATTTGGCCAACTGTAACAATATAATAATTGAATTCTATATATCAGGTTATACAGGCTGATGCTAAATCACACTTTGCACATACATTTACATACATTTTTTGCTACTACTAATAGCAGAAGCTATTCAACTAGCGATCAAACTTCATATATATTTTACAAACAATATAACTTATCCTATGACTATATGCATTAATTTCTACAACTCATCTTAGAATATATTTTTAAAGTTATAATAATGGTAAATTTATATAATAGATTATATACGTTTATTATTGATATTCAAATATTTCATTAATAATTAACATTATAAGGCTTTATTTAGTACGAATTAGTTTCATAGATGTTAGGTCGTGGATACACTATACGAGGTTTACGTTCAACAAACGTCGTTCTGTTTCACGTTCGTTTTTGGAATGAAAATTACGTTTATTAGTTACCCAAGGAAAAATTACAATTCATTTCGTAGAATAATTATTGTTGTGACCACGTATAGTGCACGATATAACACGATGCAAAGATTGCCAACTTCGATAATTTTAGCTGTCAATTGAATTAATGCTATGCTACGCTTCGATCAATAATGTACTAGATTACCTATATAAAGCACTTCAAAAACGGCCCGAATAATAAGAGCCCAATTTGTGAGGTTATTTCAAATCAGTATGGTTGAAACACAAATTATTGCTAAAGAATTACGTTTGAATATGGAACAACCGTTATTGTACATTTCCTATGGCTTTCTGTCATTCATGGCGTAAGATCGTAAGTGATTGTCAAAACAACCTAAACTGCACTTTATTGCTCGGGAACAAGGCATAGTTTAGTGTGAAATTATTAAACCGTTTTTCATTGTTTTCTTCATATTATCGTCGGTGCCACATTTGAGTATTGTTTTAGTTTGTGAAGCGTTATCTAGTAGTATTGTTGATCGAAGATGCGACGTGTTATTGTTAGTATAATTCTGAAGAACAGTAAAGTTGCGAATACGGAAATCGACATCAATTAAATGGAATACATGAGATATATTTATTAACATAGACGAAGCTCATACTCATTTAGTATATAACAACTCGATTCGATTCATCGTATCCAAAATATTAGTATGCGTGTATTTACCGCCGACGCGGGGATGCCCCGAGCTAGGCATGCTACACGTGGCTGGGGCGGACAATCCTCAGTCGGTCGCGGTGCGGCAGCGGGCGACGTCACGCGTCGAGCGCGGCCACGAGGCACAGGTTGGCGAGCGCGAGCGCGGCGTGCTGGCGGACGCGCGCGTCGCCGTCGCGCACGAGCGCCGTGAGGCGGGCGCGCGCGCCGCGCGACACGGCGCCGTCCAGCCGCGTCTCGTCGGGGTACTTGTCGCGGATGCGGTACAGCTCCGCGTACAGAATGCCTGCCCATCGGCGCACGAGATATATTACAGTCGCCAGTCACTGACCAGCTTTACACTTAATTACCCCACTATCATACTATTCTACCGAGGGGCGGCATCGAGCGGCATCACGTGCTTTCGGTAGTATGGTCGTGTAGTAATGACAAGTTTTTTTAAATAAAGCTACATCCGCGGTCTCTAATTTGCCCGTGCCTTTTACATATTCCAGGTTTATTGGCGTAATTAATACAGTTTTATAAGAATTATATATTAATTCATACTTAATATTACAATACTATACAGGGTTATTTGTAACACACCAGCAACCTCGCAGGACTAGATAGCTAAGAACATAAACGACTTCGGACATAACTCAATACAAAAAAAAATGATTTTACATGGTTTACATGATTTTACTGTCGTGACATTTTTAGGCCGTCCATAAATGGACAGCTTGAAGAAATCAAGATGGACTGCTTCAAGCTGCGACTGCTTAGTGATCTACAGTGAATTTCCGGTGGAAGAGCGCAGTAATGAGTTGCGTAATATTAATATTAAAATAAATTTGTATTTCTTTTCCATTGAAAATACGTCTAAATTACTAATAAATTAAGTAATTATTATCGTATTGACACGAATCTACTCTACCCGTAAAAACTAGCTACATCATTTACTTACCCAACAACAACGGGGGGTGCGGCTTGATCTCTTCTCTAGCGCAATGCAGATAGTTCACGGCTGTCTGCAGGCACTTGACTACCGAGGACGGCATCTCGTCAGCGAGCTGGCGCACGAGGGCCGTCAGGAACTCGTCCAAATACAACCGGCCCTCGTCCAAAAGGTGAGTTTGGACAAAATCGTTGGACTTCTTTATATTAAACGTTTTGAAAACTTGACGAAGAGTGAATTTACTCGCCTGAAAATTTATTGATGATTTTTTTATTGATTGTAATGGCGTATGTATGTTACCACCAGATAGAGGTAGATGGTGATTTGCTATTGGGTAGATATAGTATAGTTATAAAGTGATCAGTGCAAATCACTTCTTTAGTATAATTTACCATTAAGTCTCAGTGAGTTAGAAGTGTGCCCTTAGAGAATCAACTGGTCTTTCGACACCGCTAATATCCAAGACGATTTAATATTCTTGAGATATCTAGATAGATAGATATATGCTTTATTGAACACACAGAGTTACAGAAAAATACAGTAATAGAAATAAAAAAAAAAAACAATACATTCCGGTAGCACAAAAGGCGGTCTTATCGCTAAAAGAGCGATTTCTTCCAGACAACCTTTGGGAGAAGGACATGAGCTTAATAAAGCGGTGGAGGTGTACAGATCAAATAAATAAAATATTGTTAGATATCTAGTACATACCCTGACTACAGAAGGGTTATTATCACACAGATGCAGCAGGAAGCACGGCAGAGATGACACGGCCTGTTCCACGAGCGCCTCGGACTGCACCCGACTCGCGATGATACCGAACAGCCGTATCGAGTTCTCCCTCAGTAGCGCGCAGTCCGTGTTCATGAACGGACGTATTTTTTGGGATATCGAGAGCAATTCTCTGTCGAACTCCTGGTCGAGTTTATCGGTCTCCGTGATCAGACGGCTCAGGCCCTGGATAGCCGCGAGGGGAACGTTTTCGAATGGGGATCTGTGAGGAAGAACAAACAGTGACTTAAGTACGATCTAACTAAAACGGATAAGGCACCGAGATCCAGCCGGCGTGACGCAGCTCGCGCAGTACTCACGGCATCTGCTGCGCGTCGACGCCCTGGCTGAGCGCGGCGAGCGCGGCGGGCAGCGCCCCGGCGCGCGCGGGCTCGCGCAGGCGGCACACGTTGGCGGCGCCGCGCAGGCACGCCGCGCGCACGCGCACGTGCTCGTCCTTCCAGCCCGTGCTCAGCGCCGACAGCACGCACTCGATCAGCACCGGGTTGTCGTTGCAGCTGCAACACCGACACCGAAATATAACATGCTCGAACAACATAAGTACTCAGTGTGTTGATAATACTGACCGGTAGTTGAGCAAGTCGGCCAGCAGCGCGAGTGCGGCGCACCGCTGCGGCGGCAGCGCGGAGCGCGCGTAGTGCGCCACCCGCACCGACACGCGCTGCAGCTGCGCCGGCAGCGCGCGGCTCAGCGCCCCGCCCAGCAGCGGCGCCAGCTCCAGCAGCGTGCTGGAGCTGTCTCCGTGCTCCACCGTCAGGCACAGCGAGCACGCTTCCTTCACCTGAAAGAGTGAAGGCGATACGACCGCTGCTCTAATCAACTCTAATTATGTACGCTATGCTCGCTTAGTGACTTATTATTTTTTAGACTTTATACAAGTAGGTATTGTTACTATCTATCCTAATATATAAAGCTGAAGAGTTTGTTTGTTTGATCCGGATCCGATGGAAATTATTTTTGTGTTGTATAGTCTCTAGGCTAAATTTATTAATTATATTTTTATTAATTATACGCGGATGAAACCGCGAGGCACAGCTAGTATTTTAATAAACGAGTTTTTTTTCTGTTTACCTATTTTCTATATTACACATCGACTGCCTCGTTGGTCTAGTGGCTTGATATAAGGCCGCAGACTCGATGGTCCTGGGTTCAATTCCCAGGTCGGGCCAATAAATAGTTATTGGGGTTTTCCTTCAGAAAATTCTCAGTAGCAGCCCGGAGTCTGGAAGTTGGAAGTGTGTACACTCCCGTGCCTCGGAAAGCACGTTAAGCCGTTGGTCCTGCGCCTGAACTCTTTCCGGTCGTGTCGGATTTCCGTCCCATCGGATTATGAGAGCTAAGGAAAAGAGAGTGCACCTGTGTCTGCGCACACACTTGTGCACTATAATATCTCCTGCGTAGTTGGCTAATCTCTCTTGAGATTGGCCGCCGTGGCCGAACTCGGTCTGGAGGACCTTATATTACACATAAAATCGCATATCTTAACATTTACATACTAAATATATAGAATTAAAATACCTTATAACAATCAGCGCGTTCCAAAAACGCGTTAAACGTGTTAATGGTTATCTTAGCGGGAGACAACTTGATGGATTCCCTGTTTGGCACGAAGCCGAACCTCTCCTGTGCTCTGTTCTGTGGTAAGGAGTACGCGGGAGGCTCTGCTTCCATGTAGCATGCTAGTGTCGTGTACAAGACCGCGAAGAGATCAGGGAACTTAGCGATACATATTGGTCTCATGGCTTCCTCTTGTAACATCTCACCAAGGGCACTAATGAGCTACAAATAATGATATTATGTTATAAAAACATTTTGTGACCAAAAGCAACCATACAACATTTGAAAAAACTGGTAACCTACAGTCAGAGGCTGTAACGCAGCAACGTGATTTTCAGTGACGTGGTAAGGATCCTCGTAAAGTTCGACTGACGTCATCAGACGTAGGAAGTTATCTACGATGACAGCAGATAGACTTTCATCTCTAGCCAAGTACCGCCAGCACGATACAACACATCTGAAATTTAAAAAAAAACATAACAATACAAAATTCAACAACACTTAACAATCCCAAAAAATAATATGGCTTTTATTTAGGCTTACGATTTCAATGGCAGCTTTTGCGCGAGCAACACAGCGGTGACGGCGTTTGAATGGTGACGTGTCAATGACGTCAACGGTCGCATAAGTCTCATCCTAGCATCGTCAACCACTTCGTCCATCGTCATAAGTAACACCTCGACTATCCTTTCTATATTTTGGAACAAATCCTGACCTTTCTTTAAAACAAATTCATCTAAAACCGAACTTATACCAACGCTCCTAAATTCTTGATTATCATATCCTTCTAGGAGACTCTCTATGAATTGCATCGTATGTAAATGTGGTATTTTCGACCATATAGTATCGCATAATTTCGTACAATACTCGCTTATCATGTTCAAATCATTAGTCAATATATTGTTCTGCAGCTGGGACAGGTTCGACATGCATTCGTCTTCGGGTTCAATTGTGTGACCTTCATACAAATCCTGTATCTGGACTATTAGTTTTATACAATCAACCGTAGTTAACCTAACTGGGAAGTTTGTATCTGCTACACCTGGGACAATTATGCCGAGTAAATAACCCATCTGCCCAAATTTGCTCGGTGTCTCGTAATTAAGTTTAACATTTTTTATATATGCGTCTAGAACTACTTGCATTATCAATATAGCAGCTGTTCGGATCTCGTCGTTGTCGTGACGCATCCATTCAATTAATAAGCTGACGATATCATCAATCGTGCTTAAGCACGTTGATTGGATAATCAACTCTCTAATTAACTCGTGCAAAAGGGACAACGAGTCGTTTAAGGTTTTCGCTAATAAGTCGTTTTTGTCACCGTTTCCTTCTATTTCGTACTTTCTTTTAAAAGACGAAAGTTCTCCGAAAATGCTGTTAAATAGAACTCTCAGGATTGTATTTCTTTCTTCGGGCAAGATACCTTTTTGTAACTTTGTTAGGGCTTTTGATGCTTTTACAATAATTGGATATAGTTCAACGTTTCGTTTATCCAGATTTGCGTTATATATTTGTTCTAAAACAGCATTCAACAGTTGCCAGCGATTTCTCAAAGCGACATTGTGATGTGCAGCCGGATGTAGGGCTTTACCAATCTCGTATAAAGTTGTAACGCTGGCGTTGCACAAGTCGTAAGGTGGATTCGACTTTAAAATTTCAAACAATATTGATGTAACATTTTCCCCTAACCTAGCTAAGACGTGCACATCGAGACATTCTCGGGCAACTTTCCCATAACATGTTATAACTGCGTATTTGACTGCTGATAATTCAAGTTCTGTTTTCGACGATCTTGATGATAAGAAATTGAGCAATTTATTGCCTCGTCTTGCTTCATTTTCTTTGTACGTCGCATCCAATTCATTGAGAACAAATTCACCGTGTTCTCGCGACGCAATGCCAACTGCTTTACTCACATAATCAACGCTTTCCATTGGAATAGATTTCAGAGCAAATAGTATTATTTTAAGGACTGTCTCCACTACAGCGGCATTTGACATGTGACATGAAAGTATCGCCATATATTGAAGAGAGACACCTTTAATCATAGGCGACTGTTTCTTGGAAAGTATTTGCTGCGATATTAAAGTTGATATTGTTTCCACCCATTTGTTGCTATTAACCTGTTCCACAGCAGATATCATCAGATCCAGCAACATTCCGTGCCATTGCTCCTTCGATTCATTCTTATCGACAAATTTCAATAATCTCTGAATTTCCACTGTCCAAGATTTTTTTAAATTCTTATGAACGTCTCCGGAAAATTCTTCGAGAAATAGGAGCAAGTTCTTATTCAAATCTCTTTGATCTGGATCGACTACGTGTGTGATGCATCGTACGAAAACGAGATCCGGAGAGCATATCATATCGCTAAGCTTATTAGACTGCTCATCAGTTGTGACATCTGAATTATTTTGCAGCAAAGATGTCAAACAATGACTCACTGTCGACATAGATGAAGTAAAATCATCGACAGTAAGAGAGTATAGTAACAAATTACGTAATTGAGACCTCACACTTGTTACCGTGTTACACATAAGAATAAGTGAACTCTTACAGGTGTCATGTAAATCTAGGACGTCAGATTTCGAAACAGTCGGCGGACCCTCGTAACCACAGTGTTTTATAATAAACTCGACCATAGAAAAATCCTCAGCTGCCATTATACAATTTCTGTATACCAGTCCAACTATCGCTTTCACAAGTAACTTCTTCATTTTGACTCCTTGCTCCATCACGACCATTACTTTCAAAATAGTTGTGAACTTTGACGCGAAATTGTCAATAAAAACTTGAGACGATGTCGTCAAATGCGTTAGAATTATAACAGCTTTCATTCTTTCTTTCTCTTGGTTATTTTTACAATGGTGCAGCAAATTTTCGACTGTTTGGTCGGGAAACTGACCCGTCATGTGGTCGAAACAACGAAGTACTTCGAAATGATTCTTGACCGTATGAGGTTGGTCATAATCGGGCTCTAAAAGAACCAAGTTAAATAGAACGTTGTTTATTGAATTTATTACGTTATCATTCAATGTCAGTTTTGGATTCAAAGGCGATGGTGACAATAAGTAAGATATGCACTGACTAATGCAATAGAAATTGATCGCCGGTTTGCGATACAGAGATAGAAGAGATAGTACAAATTTATTAACAGTTTCATTAAATTGTCTTTCTGATATGAGTCTAGTGATGGGCCCGAGAGCTTCGAGTACTGATTCCGATACTTTCGGCTCGTGAGACGGTAGCCACTGGTTGTAGAGCACGTCAAATACGATCGTGAATTCCGTGACAAAATTATCCTTTATCGATGTTATATTATCGTTTTCGACATTATCACCGATTTGTTCAGACACCGCGACGGCAAAATGGCCAAATGCTAAAACAAGACAAAAATAATTTGTTATCATCTATTTTTTTATTTCAAATTACCTAAAAAGTCGGAATCATTTAAGATAATAATATCTATGACCAACCATATGCGAAAGCTTGCTTCGCACCATCCTGTTTGACCAAAGGAAGTAATGGCAGCATTTTGCCAAGGATCTCCTTGACGTGCGGCACCACTCCATGCGTGTTGACCGCTGCCAGCGTACCCAGCGTGTGGGCGATCGTATAATGAGGTACAGACGCTGGGGTCATTTGGTTAATGAGAGACCGCAGTACCTACAATTTAAAATATAGCTTTATACATTACTAGCCATCCCAAAATAACACAAATGTAAAATAATCAATATATTTATGAATATATATTTACATGGAAAAAAATATTGTAATGTAATCATTATCAATTTATTTATCTGCTCGTAGTGTAAAGCATACTCCACACCCCAAGTCATTAATGTTCAATTGTGAAGTATCAAGTTACATTGAAAACATAAAAATGCCAAATTGTTCCATTAAAACATGTAATGACAAAGGTTGTGAGCAATGTGAGTCAATGGATTTTAATACACCAATAAGTAATTTTGTTGCTCAAATAACTTGAATGTACTTTAAAATTCTTTTTACATTGTGCTCATCGCTAACATGACATCACCATAGCTCGAAAAACGAGACACTTAGTTTTCATACTGTATAATATAAATATATTATATCTAGCTAACTCCAAATCTGTTGTTATATAGCTTCTTTGATTTACCATAAAGGTTAATGACCCCAATATAATCTATGTGGCTGAGAAGCATTTACAGTGTCCATTGATGTGCTAAGAATATTAAAATAACATCGGAAAACGAAATATAAAAAGAACATTCTACTAGACAGATTAAAGAACTTTTCAGACTTAGAGCTAAATAGTTGAAAAATTGAGCCTTGATACTAGTTAAAATTTTCCTTGTGTAAGGCACAATGTGACATTCTATGGGCCTTAAATTTATAGCATTATGTATATTTTATTATCTTATAAATATATTTTTGTGTTAAATAGGTGTATGTATATCTTAAATGGGAGATGAATAAATGAATATCAATTATGAATATTATCATGTATCTATTTGACAAAAGAAATAAAACTAAAGTGTATTAAATTATATTTTGTGTTAAAAAATTAAAACTTTTATTTAATTAAGATTTTTGAGATTGACGTACCAAATCCAAGTACTCATGGCCAATAGCTACTAATACAGACGATGCACCTAGTTGGACTACAGGTTCGTATGTTACATTCTCTGTCATCGCTCGGAGCATTGAATTGACTAGTTCTCCTGCTACCTTCTGATCTATTTTCTTCACTTGGTTTACACATGTTTGTTCCAAGACTCTACAATACAAATATAAAACAATATTATTTGCACAGTATTAAAGTCCATACATTTCACAATGTTGTGTTATTTTATCTACCCTCAAGCAATTGTATTTTGTAAATTCTTATTTATTAATGTCTATTTAAAAACAAAAAACTTACTTAACAATGTTTCCTAATTGTATAAGGTTCGATTTGACCGTGTTCTGATAAAACTCGCAGAATATTTCGATAACTTCATTCGGATACACATTTGCTATCTTGGCAAGGGATTTTATTACAACGTTATTGACGGAATTATCATTATCTCCTAAAGCATTAATGAGCACAGTCACTGTGTCTGAAAAACAACAATAATAGTTGATACAGGACAAACATATTTAGCATTATATCAATATAAAATCAGGACTTAAGTTTATTTTTATCGCCACCTTTGAAACAATCGGTTTTTGGCGACGTCATTTTAGTAGCTTCATGGAAAACAATTTACGTAATAACATTAATATTCACAAAATTATGCACTTCTCTCTTACAAGTTTACACAATGATGTAGAATCTTTTTCATCAATCGTCTACTGAGTACTGACTAATGTGTCAAATGTCATATGTTGGTCTGTCAAAATTTATTATGATATTGGTTTGTCAACAACCACTGACAGTTTTTATTCCTGGGTTGCCCTTTAAAAGGAAGAAACTACCTTCGATTAAAACATTGTTTATCCATTATGTATTACAAATGAAATAGTAATGGCAAAAAGCAAAAAACTATATTGAATATTGTATTTCACGGTTAACAAAAATAAAGTTATGAAAATATATACTTATTCTGTTATATAAACGTTACTCAAAAACGATTATTTAAATTTCAGGCATTCCATAATAAAGATCTATTTATGTTCCTTATCTAATTATTCTATTTTATTTAGTTATCTGTATAAATATAGAATAATAAAACGTATGTTAATAATCATTAAATAATAATATAAATCCCACTAAACTTGAAATAGTTTAACAATATCAATAGAAGATATATTAATCAATCAAAACTTCCAAGTTTTAAGTAATAAGGTTTTTTGTTGAATTTTGATTTTTCATCTGTAATAAACAATATTTATTAAATGGCAAGTGTATTTCATTCGAGAAAATTCGAATATGATTAGATATCTTCATGTCATACGAAAAAAACCTTTTACAGTTTTTATTGTAAAGAACACTCTTGAAGATAAGCTTTATCAATACATAGAGTTCATTCGGTATTTTTTTGTGATACAACTAACACTAACGGCGGCATTTTCAAACGTCTTCGAAGAGCGAAAAAATAACATAATAAATCAAATTTATTCTAATAAAAACCACTGTTACCGTGAAGAAAGATTAAATATCCTATTTTTATAACTAAGTACCACATTTTCATAGAAATGTGGTACTTGGTTATAGAGACAATGAACTGAATATGTTTACCTTTATTATAATAAATTTAAAACTTCTTTTGTATGCAATTTATCAATTTAGTATATCAGTATATAAAAATAGAAACTTTAACCAATACTCCAGTTAGCTTTTTTGTAAGTGCGCAGTGTGAACATAGCTTTATGAATTTTGTGCTTTAATTGCTTAGTCTATGCTTTTTATTGGGCGAAGGCGGGCAATGTTTCCATTTTTCTATTAGAATATTCGATTACATGCAAATCGCGAAATAAAGTAGACGTGCAGTTCTTTTGATTGTCAAGATTTTCTTTGAAAAAGAAAATTTTAACGTAATCTCGTAACAATTCATTCATTTTAGAGAAAACGTCTTCTCACAAAATTTATGTACGACTTTCACCGGATACATAGTTAATTAGATTAGACAATTCAGAGGTTGCAAATCATTTCGCATATCAGTGAATAAATCTTACAATGTATCCGTGCGTATGGTCAGTAACTGATATAACTCTCTGATGTACTGTGTGGTTCGTTTAAGTGACAAAGCAAAAGCGTCGGCTCCCACTCAACACTATTATCCCATCCGTGATTACGTTGCGCCGGGAACTGGGCACTCGGGTTAGTCGCCGCGGGGACTCCAAAGCGGTAAATACGGAGTCGCAAATCCTGCTCCGCATCATTTATCGCCAGGATTTCGGTGAGTTCACGCCCGAATCAGTTATGTTTCGTGTTTCACGCATTAAGAAATCGGGCGTTTCACGCGTACTGACATTGAAGACCGCCCGATCAGCTGCCGTACAGTCTTAAAATAGCTGTAAAATATCGAGCCCCTTCTGGCAGCGTAGGCAATCAGCTGATCCGAACAATGTTTTAATTATATCCAATTAGATAATTATTTTACTAGCGACTAGCGACGCTCAACTGAGTCGCGATCAAATCACTGGATTATTCGGACTGATAACATATCGTTAAGATAGTGTCGTTTATAAAATAATTTGCTGTCTTGACATAGTTCTAGTGATTATTTGAATCTTGTTTCTTTCAGATTTGAAAATGGTGCAGCAAGATTTGACTTAGGTGTTGGGGACGGTGTTACATGAGTCAGTGACGGTGGGGGATGGATGTAGGGAGCTCAAGGGTGTGACTTGTGGTCGAGACAGGCTGACTCAGTGTTAGTGCAGTGTTGTGTAGTGTCTAGTCATAGTGTGAGTGGCTATTGAGCCGGAATGCCCTCCGTGATGTTGTCTGCAGTGCTTGAAGAGGAGCCCGACCTGTATGAGGCATTCCCACCTCATGTTGACCCCTCTGGTATCACCATTCTAACAGATAGTCCACCAGGTAACAAATTATTAATATTATTTTTTCAGTCAAGTAAAAACAGCAATAAAATAAGTTATAAAATCAAAGTTGAATTCCTTAATGTCTTCCAATATGGCTTATCATTAAACCAATTTTGTTACATAAACAATATTATAAGCAAAGATAATAGATTTTATCTTAGCCCAATATCTCTTTTTATTTTACTATAACATACATAATGCTTATCACTGTTTTTTTAATTAACACAGTTTTTATATTTAAACAAATTAGTTGATTAGTCTATATTGAATCATATTGATTTTATGTAATGGAATAAATTGTTCCTTTCTTAAAAATAATTATTTTATAATTTTAAGTAGTCATATGGTTATTTCTATATACATATTTAATCCTTCAGTACTGACTATTACATCAAACAACATATTTTTTGACATTCTAATTACGACACTGTTAAAGAAGTAACACATTGTCAGAGGCTAATATCAAAAGTTAATAATTCTCAAACATGAAGTTTTTAAAATTTTTAATTACTGAAATAATTTGTTGTTGTTCCTCAGTCCATTACCCGATTGTTGATATTGTATTCTGTCATCTAGGACAATGTCTGGATATGTAAAAAAATTATTATCAAAATAACAAATGTGTTTCATATTACATTTACATACATATTAACTACCTAAAGTCTGTCAGAAATGTAAAATCTCTTTAAATATAAATCGCCTGATACGACTTGAGCATCACCTATTTACAGTTGCTGGTATAGTATCAGACATCAGACAGACAGAAATCTTCATGCTAGTATCAACAAAAATTGTATAAAGTTTCAACTCAATTGGATGATTGGCATAGGAAACGAAAATCTTATATAGCGCTTGTATCAATAAAAGTAGGTTGTTACAGATTAATTGCCACACTCAGAAGCATTTAACAATCACTTAAGTAGCTCCTTAGCGAAGATTTTATTACTAAAATACTAAGAAGTGCCTTACATAACTTTTAAAAGTATATGAGTGTGCCAGTTAGACTATAACAATGACATAAAAGTCGCTACATATTGTTCATACCACTTGTACTAAGGATTAATACTTTTTATTAGGTATTAAAGTACAAATAAATAACTTATTTAATTGTTGTACATTTTCTTGAAATAAATTTTTTATGTTTTATATATTTTTATCATATTGTGTTTATTATAATTCAATGTTACGGAATATAAATTGCAGTCATGTCCTTTTTACATATTGCTGTTAATTAACTAAGCATGAATCGATTTGTTGGTGCGATGCTTTAATATAAATAACAAAGTTTGTTACAATATTCCGTGTGTCATATGTATTTACATCAGGATGTACATATTGAAGTATTCGATTAAATTTAAAAAATACATTATTATTATCTATACATATACAGTTGTATATAATAAAAATAATAGTCATGATTTTACATATTTTTATGATGACTATGTGTATGATTTTTCTGTCATCTTGAATGAGAAAAATCTTGTAGTTCAGATGATAAACGAAAGTTAAGTAAAAAGTTTCTAAATGGTAATAGGAAAATTATAATTAGTATAAAATAGAAATCAGTACAAAGTATAAACGACAGGAGAAGGTGCAGTGTCCACATAGACTCCGTGCTTTCAGGACTCAAAGAGCTCATTGTATCAATAGCATTGAAATTATAACTTAAAAAAATACTTGTGAAAGTTGTAATGTATTTATGTCAGTAACTACAAGTTCGATTTTAATAATGTTATTGGCGTTTGATAGTCGATTTATTGAGGAATGTTATAGGCTATATAGCTTCTTGCTGTGAGCTTAAGGAGAAGTAACTATAAACATTATCCAATATGGCAATGAAACAGACTGTTAAAAATCAAATTTAACGCGAGCAAATCGACCCGACAATGATGACTCGTAATTTAGTTCGTTTATAATAATAACTTTATTTTTTTTTAAATAACTTGATGTCAAATCACAAATACACATTAAAAAAATGTATATGTACGTCAATATTTTGAATAAGCGTTCCTAACGGATAAATTAAGTTATTTTTTTATTCCCCAACAGTTTCTCTGAATTCTCATGGTACGTAAATGTTGCCGGTTTGTTTGTGAAACATCGAGACATATTGTGTTTTGTGCTGTCTAAACACTTCGAACAATGCCCTACCTTAACCTATCCAAGAATCTTTGTTAATTTTCCACTATGTATTTAATATGATGAAGCTGAAAACATAAGTGATACATTATGATATATTTATTGTATTCTGTGTTATTTATCTTGATTGAACAAGATTATGTGTTGTATTAATGTTTTTAACATTATACATCTGCTCACAATCCCTTCGATAGACAAATTTATCAATATTATATTACATACAAGTGAATAGCTATACCTTCGCACGATGTTATATTTTCTTTAAAAAGTTGAAATCTTCCGATGATAGTTTCGCTATTAACCGATTCAAAATTTTACGTAGGTATATATACCTATATTTATTAGTTATCCTTATTTATATGGATTAAATGACAGGAGAGCAATTGATCATGACAGTAACTCACCGGGTAGGATATGAGTTGTCGTGACCCTTGTGCCTGTAATTACACTGGCTTACTCATCCTACATAAAGAGTAAAAGCAATAGATATTGCGATAGCGACGTAGAACAGTTAGCTAGTAGTCTTTCTGGCGGACCTCGCCGCCAATAATACTAAACATATACGCTCCGCTGGACGAAAATGAACCTTTTGTAGTGATTTTTAATTTTTTGTCAAATGAGTTTATTTTGTTCGCGAGTTTAAAGCGATTTCAGCGCTTTATTTTCTTCGAGATCTCAGTTGTATGTTATAGTTATAGATACATAGGTCAAAAGATTGATGAAGAATTCCTACGTATTTTTTTTTTAATGTTATGATTAGACGAGACAGACAGCCGCCTGAATTTATCTTTGTATTTAATGTCATACATTTTTATAATCTTGTTGGTTTTGATTATTCAAATTCCACCAATTCACCAGTTTTTCTACAGCCATCAATAAAGTGTTAGTGATAGGGCGAGTAAATCAATACAATTATAGTCACAATGATTAGATTAGTAAAGACGAAGATCCCATAGTCAAGACTTACCATTGATACCCATCTGATCTAAATTAAAGACGTAAAGTTTTTTTTATTAATATTGCAATTGAATAGCTTTGTATAGCTATGTTACGGCGTTTATTGTTAATGAGATTTCTTGACAATCGTTATTCGAGATGATATGTGTGTGTATATAGTGATAACAATCACATAAACTAGATCACGTTGATAACGCAGCCACAGTTAAGTCGATCTATTTTATCAGAGGTTCACGTTTTGTATAGTAATTTATACATAGGTCCTGTGTATAATATATTATACATCTGTGATTAGTTGCGTAACACATACATGATACTGAACTGAATTAGATACGGTTTCTAAAGAGTTAATTATATATATCGTGAATCACAAAAAAATAACTTAAGGTTTTATATAATATGTATACATATATTTATACATAGATATAAGGCCTCTACGGCATCAATACGTAATGCTTAGCGATGTGGAATTTCAATTTTCGACCATTTGGGCTATTTTCGTACCCACTCAGCCAGGAACACTTGGTTGGTTGAAGGTTATTAATTAATAATATAAATTCAATAAAATTACACATAAATAAACTAGGCTCCATTTAGGCTAGGCACAAGCTATTTTGAATTGTCATATCACATGAGCAAATTAAATACTCTTTTTTATCACGTCTATATTCAAATTCATATACATATATCTTTAGTTCATTACACTTACTTATTGATGGTCAGAATACTACCACCAGTGCGGAAAGTAGAAGACTTGAGTAGAACCGCCGAAAATTTCGTACATTATTATTAAAATGAATTAAACAAGAATTATTATTAAATTAAACTGTATTATTATACTTGTAATGAGATATAAAACACGTTTTCATATAAAATTAATCTAGTTGTGATATATAATTTACTTATAATTGGCTACATTTAGATATAATGATTACAGTGTGTATAATGTAGAGATTTTTGAAAACGAAACTTAAATATAAGCGTTTACTAAAGTGAAAGAATATGAAAATAAAAACTATAACAAACATTCGTCACGTATAATATTTTTATCGATGACATAAATAATTCATATTAAATTCCTTATCTAAACGAATATTCGAATATTATTATCTCTTATCATATTCTATGAATATGTTACTTAGTCAATTTAAAATACTGATTTCATTAATCTATCTAATATGAAAATTAAATACTAATTTCATTGATAAATAATTTGAATATATTAATGTTCTAGACTATTTTGTTTTTAAAATTAGCAATGCAAATATTCCGTGACGTAGTTTACCCTTTCTCAAGAATAATAATTATTAAACGTTCTTGCAAAAGCAGCGCAAACGCATGGTGCGATCTTTCGTCCAATAACGACGCGTTTAACATCGGCGGGGGAAACATGCCACCTGGCGAAAGGTTGAATGAAGTATTACTATTGTACTACGAATATATAAGAGAGATAGATGTAGGTATCGTATAGTATCGTATAGTAGATACAGTTAAATTCATTGGTAATTTATGTTAAAACTCACAGAGAAAAATGTATACAACAAAGACATAATTGGTATGATACATGACTCATATTTAAAATCATAGCTCGCTTGTTCCTTTGTGCTTTGTGTTTTTTCTCTTTAAAATAAATCATTGTGACTTATCCCGTCACCAACCGCTAAGTTAGCTTGAGTAATAAGTTTTCAATTATCAATTATTATGGTTAGTTGCCAATCGTTGATTTTAACTTATCTTATTATTAGCATAGCCTATGGTAAAATTAATCTAATTATTTGGTTTAAATATATTTAGTATAAATATTGTAATGGTCGAAAAAAATCCGGTGCTTTAGAGTCTAAAATAGAGGATACACGGAGAAGATTTGGTTGGCGGAGACGAGAAATTGACCAATAGGATGTTTAAATATCTATTCATTATGCAAAACAACACCAGATTTACCACATTAGGCCTACAAGAAAGAAAGAAAGAAATTAAAATTCAGATAAAATTTATAATATACACCTTTAGTCTTAAACATAACAAAAATACTTAAATCGATTATGAAAAAAATATAACAGATTTCGTTCGTAATTATTTTTATTTTGTTTTTTTGTTTGGTTAAAAAATATTTTACATTTGTTACTTGTAGTCTGTTAACCTATAACATCGACTAAATCTTCAGATTTACTTATTTTTAAACTTTAATATACAATTAGTTATATATGGTAATTTAAAAATGCTTTTGTGTATGTAAAGCGAGCGATTATGTTAAATGAGTTTCTCATTATGAGACGTAAGTGCCTTTCATCAAAACAAACAAATACAAATTATCTCATTACTGCTAAAACTAGCTGCGGATTAACGTGTTTATTTTTAGTTAGTAATTATTTTTGTTACTGGTATGTATGGGCCCATATGGACTATATTATAATGTTTTTCTTTTTTTTGTTTAATTTAATTGGTAGATTCTGAGTTTAAA
The DNA here is from genome assembly GCA_963151315.1 of Nymphalis c-album. NCBI lineage: Eukaryota > Metazoa > Arthropoda > Insecta > Lepidoptera > Nymphalidae > Nymphalis > Nymphalis c-album. The sequence continues at coordinate 12,462,493 of OY720590.1, read as the reverse complement.
ACTTTAAACATCAAACAAACAGAAACCAGTATTTTATAATAGTAGAGATAATGATAAAGTTTAATACGATTCATTTTAGTTTGGTAAAATATTGATAAGAGAAAATATTTTAGACTAAAGAAATTATTCTTGACATTATGTTTAACGAGAGGCGTATTACAATCATAAAATTATGAAGATTAACGAACAAAGAGCAGTTAACGTGGGTTGTGGGCGATAAATTATTTATTGACAATGAAACTGGATTTAACGCACCTTGTACAGGCGCCCCGTGTGGCTGTTTTTATGCATTTCACTGATTCACTGAATATAATTATAATTTTCTTTATAAAATAATAAGAGCAACTACTAATCAAGGTATTTATAATACGATTGTTTCTGTTAGATTCAAGTTCTGAGTTTTTTTTGCCGTCGACAGATATTACAGAATATCAAAGTAATCTGTAGATGCTTGGTTAAAGCAACCATTTTGAGGGGGGGGGGGGGGGCTTAGTTTGCACGCTGCTCTCAGTTTTCACAAAAAAATTATATTCTCAATTCTATCTAAAAGTCTATATGAAGTTGTGTCGTTGCTCTAAATTTTGATTCCAAAGAACATCTTAGAATAATAGCCTTTATTTTGGCTATTTTTACACATATTTTAATACTATATCACAGACAGGAGAAATACGAATATTATAAAGTAAGTATAAATAAAAATGTCTAATAGATAATGTTCGTTGTCACTGCAGTTAAGATAAAGGCCCAATTTATTTTAAACCTTGTCAATATAAATTTATAATTCTATCTAACTATATAAGTACATATACAAAAAAGCATGTAAAGTTTTTAAATAGATTCACGTTTTATCGAAACATTTGTACGTGTGTATACTAATATTTAAATTCCCTTACTTTAGCGTATCTGTAATCTTATCATTGCAAACATTGAATGAGTATCGTGTGTACACGCTCATAACGACAAGATTCTAGAATTTTAGGGATCCGTATAATTAATATAAAACTAAGTTTCAGCTTGAAATTAAAATTTTGCCAGTTATGTTTATTGATGTCCGCCATTTGCACCAAAAATATATATAGGCTATTTCAACTATAAGAGGAGTAAACCCAAATAAACATCTTTGACACCGATATCAATTGACGCGATATCAGTGGTCGAGATCTTGAATATGGACTATGGATTCGCGAAAAAATGGCATTTTCATTGTCCGCGAAGTTGTAATCGGAATTTCGAAAGTTAAATTAAGTAATGTGGTTATAACTAGTAAGTGGAATAGTGTTGTACTATAAATAAAGGAAAAATACAGCAGAGCAATTAGAAAATCGCAAGCAATTTTTTTGTTTGTTTACCTTTACTGCTACTCCGATTGGAATAGGGTATAGATTCTTTAGCCATGTCTTCGCGTGTTATGTCATCATTAGTAACAGAAAGGTTGGTTTAATATTCGTTCAGAGAATAGGAATTTAAATTTAATGAGTTTCCATCTTGCCAGTCAATATTTATTACATAAATTTCATTTGTATTATTTAAAAGAAGATATTGGTCTTAAAGTGTGGCTGGTAATCGAAAATGGTGGGTAGTAAAAACATTTTCTATGTATTTAGAATTAAGCATCTTTCTACGCAATCTATTATAAGTCTATGGGTATGGTAATCGTATTGTCCGTTGCCTACGGAACCCTAAAAAGTAGTGTTCATTATCGGATGTATTTATAAGATAAAACTAAGCTGCAATAGATTAAATGTTTCAAGTGATAATTTATAGTCATAATATATTTGAGAAATCGTATAATGCTAAGTGCTAACGTCGCCTTCAGCTAATAGTGACTCGGAGCAGTTCAACATAAAATTTTGATAAAAACGGCTTCTAATGAAAACTGTTTAGCTAAGAACCAATGCATTTATTAGACTGAGCCGAACGACCTCAGCGCTTTGCCCCGTCGTGTCTTAAGATTTGCTGCTTTTAAACAAATACACCGACGTGGAAGTTATCGTTCGCTACTTATTCAACATTAAAGCAGTAATACTGAATATTTTTGTGTTCCGGTTTAAATAGCGAGTGAGCTACAGGCACAAGGGATATAACATATTTATTTCCATGGTTGTTGACACATTGACGATGTAAGGTATAGTTTAATGTGGCGGTGGTCACTACCGGACGATGAGAATGACTGCACTTTATCTTTGAATTTCAATGATTCAATTTCAAAATTTGATTCAAATCTCGTCATCGGTGAAATGTTGTCCCTGAGTTATATTTGGACGCGTTGGTTTTCCTCCATTGTTTCACCGAAATATATCGTTTCGCTAAATAATTAGGAACAATCAAAGTGAATCATACCGTATATCTTTACGTGTTACGGCTGAAGATTATGTTTAATTTTGGTATATTATTAATAATTTTGTACAAAGTAATTGTACATTTAACCGGTAAAATGTTAAGCCGGAAAATTTATATTTTATAAGAATAAGGAAGATTTCCAAGAAATAGATGTCCAAATTTAAACAAACACTTGCTTGAGAGGGAGAGAGATGTTTATTCATAGATAATTATTATTACATGCAAATGCACACATGCAAAGTTATCGTAACGTTCACATTTGTAATGAATGGAATAGCCAAGGGTGACGTTTCTGTAAATGTAATTTTTCGAATCAAATTGACCCCTCTAGCCGTCCTCTAGCCGTTACATGCATGTTGTTGCCGCCACGGTGCCCAAACCGACGTTAATAAAATATTGCCTGTCTTACTATGACGCACGCGTCACTCAATTCTATTTTCATGTCCAAAGTTCATTCGAACGAAATTGCGAACAGTAGAACTATTCTGTGAGAATACACGAGATGTTAATCTCAGAACACGATCGTGTTTTGTCAGAAACACGATCATAACCAATATAAATACGAAAGTGATCGTTGTTTGTTTGTTAGTTACGATATGTTGTCACGGGTATATTAAAGAACAGTGTATACACTCGCTCCCCATCTCAAACGCAGGCTGAGTTGCATAGGGAATTAGTTGAATAACACGTATCCAAATAATATATTGTACAAATCGCCCGAGTGAGACTCGGATTGAGTTCTCACAGAATTGTACTTCAGTTCTCTTATAATAAAATATAAATCAATACCAAGATAGTCATATGTGAAGCTAGTGACATTTCTCAATAGATACACTTTAATGTGCAATGCGCAATAATGTTGTAGATATAATTGCATTACGATCAAAACATTTATGATCGGCATCGTTAGATGTCGGAGCGATGTTGGCCAGCTTTAATTCTATTCTGATATGCAATTATTTATATTATAATGAATTATATTGTTTGAAAATATTATAATAAATTATAAAATAAGGTAGTTTTCATACCTGTGTTCCTAAGATATTTATGAGATACGTTCATATTCAGGGAATTATCATTATAATACAGATAAAAAAAAGATAAATAAAAGTATAATTTTACAAAATTATTATAGTTAAGTACCTAGTTCAATTTATATATTAATAATATAGCTGTTCCTTGTACATACGTACACAAGGAACAGCTCTTTTTTAATAAATGTTATTTGAATATAGTTGCACAATTACATGTAATATTCCATGGCATGAATCAAGCATATTAATTTATGATTTAAGATATGACGAATCTACGTCATAATCCATAGTTCAAATGAACTATGTTATGTACATTCGTAATCTTTTAGGAAAAACACCTATTTTATTGATTTATTGTTTGCTATTTAATAGTTATTATATTAAGATATATCTATGTATATATAATTGAAAGACGTACCTATATTCTATTAATATTATAAAAGTTTGTCATGATGGATGGATGAATCTTCCTTATTTTTTCACGCAAAAATTGCTGCTCTATATATATCTGGCTTAACACCAACCATCTCTTACGCGGACGAAGACGCGGTCTGAAGCCAGCATATCATATTATATATTGTTCGATTGTACATGTTAAATATACATATTTAGAAATATATGCTCTATCGTCATAATGATAGTAAAAATTACAACGAATACGCTAATTCATCTGAAGATAAAACACAGCAGTGACGTAGACATTATGATATTATGACTAATTGGTCCGTTGGCTCAGTAGTTATCTTATAGCGCTGCTGATCCCGAAGTCCAGAGTTCAAATCTCGGAGTCGTACCAATAAATTTGGTTTACCTGTCTGGGTATTCTTATTAGCAGGCCGATTACAGTCTCATGCCTGAAGTAATATTACAACTTATTAGATTTAACATTACGAATGTATTTTATAACTGAATTCAATAATATATCTCTATCGATGTGATATATAATAGTATACTGCGATTGTTCATCTACATTATACATATGTAGGTGAATTGGCATGACAACGTTGAATTCTTGCGGTCATCGGAGAGCATAATTCCTAAAGCCGCATACGGAAATCGAAGATGGTGGTCAATTTATTGGACGATTCTGGAATATACACCTATCCTACCTATCGACTTTATTTATTATAATTATTAATTTAATAATTATTGATCGAGATGCGCGTCTCAAGATGCGATGCACGTCAAATGACATCAACCAAAATTTCTACCTTTTGCTGTCGACAAAGTACACGATAAACATATAATAAATTTATTATTAAAGTATCTATAATTTAACGGGATACTGTAACGCCATGGCTACCATGTCTAAGTCACAGATTCGATCCTGTGCCAATGAATTATTTTCGTCTTCATACTTAATAAAACTGTAACATTTTCTTAATTGAAATGCCTATCAATTAAGGTGAAACAAATGGGAACCTTAGTGATACCTTGATAAATAATTCAAGTAATCTTTAATAAAAAAAAAAAACAAAACAGCAATCAGTAATTAAGTCATCAATTGACATTGCAATAGGTCATCTCTGGTACTCTTTTATGTTCGTACGTGGTAGCATATCTGAGTCACATATTATTATACACTGCGGTATATACCCGCACGTATATTGTACTATTTATGTGAAGCAGGCTGGCAAAACGCTAACGCTAACGTTATTTAAAATATTTACATTTCAAATGTAGTCCAAATATAATTTAATCAAGTAGACTTATATATAAGCATCTTGGAATCGTTGTTTGACAACATAAAATATATGTGAACCATAAGTTTGTAGGTTATACTAAGAATAATCTGGAAGTACATCAGTTCTCTTATTTCAGCAATTTCTGAAATAAACATAATAGTAAAATTACTTAGAACTTTATTAGAATTAAGAAAAAAAATATTTTGGAGGTTTAGATGGATTTTGTATGACCAACTCCCATTTAAATTCCCCGTAGCAAATTATGAATAAGCATTTTCACACGACGACTTCCTTCGTTAGATGAATTGAAATGTTGTTTTCCCAGCTTTGAAACAGTAATAGGTTAGGTAAAGATTCACGTGATCCAATGAGCCATCTCTCTCTTGGGCTAGAAAGAGGGTTTTAAATTTGTAGATGTTATGATTTTATGTAGTGAATCATCATGTAAATAAATGCTACGACTCTTAACGAGGCAATCAACATAATTGTTATGTGTTACATACATCGGTGTTTGAGACTTTTCAAATTATTATTATAGTTACAGAGTAAAGTGCAACGAAAATTAATACGGTTGTTTTTTTTCTCTTATTAAAGCAATATGTTTGACTCGTTTTGAAGTTGTTTGAAGTTTGAGGTTGACATTTATAGAAAGCATTACACTAAACGTAATTATTCCATCTTCAATTAAATTCATAGTCTAGTAAAACCTTAACTTTATTAATACAATAAATATATAATGTTTAATATATCAATGCTGCAAGGTTGCGCATGCTACATACACCGTCAAAGAATCGACCTAAACACGTTAGATATCTCCTACCAAGAATAAATGGTGCCATAATTGATAATTCATTACAATTATTTATAATGTTATTGAAAATGTCTGGAGAAATCGTACCTAATGTACTTATTTATGTAATGAATGCAATTGGTAGTAGGTAGGGCTTTGTCAGGATAGGTACCACTCAATTATCACATTTTCTACCGGCAGATAACAAAAGTATTGTTGCGTTCAGATCTGAAGGTTGAGTGAGCCAGTATAGCTTCACGCACGAGGATCATAAAATCTTAGCTCCCAAGTTTGGTGGTGCATTGGCGATGGATATGGATATTTAATATTTATTCAGTACCAATGTCTAAGCATGTCTATGGGCAGTGGCGAACACTTATCCTTAGTTGATCCATTTGCCCTTTAGCCTTACTGATTTATAAAAAAAAATAACGCTTTTTTGGAAAAGGAGATTAGACATTCATGGCGATAATAAAAAAAATCTAGAGATATTCGTAAATTAAATGCACGAATAGATTATAAACTTTTTATAATGAATTAGTTAACACCCATTGTGCAAGTTTCAACTTTGCAAAGTTTCCACTAAGTCGGATAAACAATATGTGCACAAATATACGAATAACAGCAATCACTATTATTATTATTATATATTATATTCATACATATGTATAAGATAAAATTATTTACATTATATTGTACCTATAAGTTTTTTATTGTGCGATTAAAAAGTAATTGTAATTATCATAAAACAAAAACGCGTCCAAATAAATCTTGAATCCAATGATAAATAAACAAAGAGAAGTTTAAATTTAACTAATCGTACCGAGACTGCAGCGTGATAACCTCGCGTTATCAGCTGCGGTGCCACTTAACACATAAATAACGCTTAATGTACAAGAGACCTGTTTTGTTTTGAATTAAAACACGAATATAATTTTTTTTTAATGCATATGAATAGTGTTTAAGCAAATGTATCTTTAATCGAAGATTTAAATGTTGAATGTTTGTGTTTATTAGGGATGATATTCTATAACTAGCTGTACCAAAAATAGCTGTAATAAAAATATAATGAATAAAAATCACCCTAGAACCTTCCTCGATAAAAGGAATGTTAAAGGAATTTCCTGAGATTAGCCAGATCAAACAAACAAACGCTTCAGCTTTATATATTAGTATAGATAATATACCTACTTCACCCCTTCTTATACTGTCAATATCACTAAGCACGCGTTCTAAAACGACATGTGTCTCGTGTTTCAAATTACACTGGCTTACGCGCACCCTTCAAACCGGAACAGAGCATTATAAAGTATCGATGAACGCTCATGAAAGCATCGTTGAGCTGTGGTAGTTACGTTTTCCATTTATGTCAGGCTCAGTTGTGCAGTTCCCGTTTTCGACGGCAGCGATGATCCAGTTAATAGATTACGTGGATTTTTATTGAATTTATGAAGATGACATGGTTGTAAAACCTGCATATGTTGGGATGAAATGCTGTCACTTCCACATATCAATCAATAGCGGAAAAATATGTATATTCCCAGTAATGTGACATTAACGGTCAGTTTCTTACACGCGTTAAAGAAAATTACGTTGGAAAACATGTGTCGGACACTGTTTAGAGTAGACCATTGGTATAAAGTACAAATTATTTTTATTAAGTACGATGTTCTATTTATTCCCTTTGATATGCCTCACTTTATTGGCAAGCGCTATATAGATTCGTTAGATTGGTTACCAGTCTCCTTTTTTTAATAATTATCTTACTCTTAATTACGTCTCAAGGTTGACAGAGAGTCCTTATAACCTCTACATAAAATGAACTATAGCCTCTATGTAGAGGTCTACATACGAAACTATGAGTATAAATATAAATGTCTTTCGTAAAAGAATATCGACAAGAAACAGTTACTTATTACTTAACTGGTGATCAAGGACGGTATGACTCATTAGCAGTCACTTTAGTTTTAATATGAATGATAATATTCCATTATAAACTTATTTGCATTGCGAATATAATTATTTATATTAAATAAATTCTTTGGTGTATAATAAACATTTTAGACAAGCATGACGCTATGAATAAATATATAAAATATTATTTATTACATTTCCGATATACGCAGTGAATGATTGACGATCATTTATATTGCATTCTGAAACTTCACAATTGTTATAATTGTTTCATGGATATACTCGTATCTGCATGACTCGGTACTAGTACTTTGGCTTTTCTCCAAAGCTTGTTGTTCGTTTTGCTATATTCTGATGTCTATTTTTATAAATGCACATGGTTCTTATAACTTATCAAATATAATACATGCTTATACATAGAAGTTTATTCTAGTTGATATTGTATTTTCAATTATGTTCTTTATTATTATATTAAAAGACAAAACATTTGCTATGATTTAAATTACGTTGTTTACGACATATATTTGAAGGCTTAAACATTCTAGTTAACCAAGCCGTCTTGGCTCTGGTAGTCAACTGGTAGTCTTTGTTATATAAATCGCTTATATTGAAGAATGATACAAAGAAAACATGTAGTTTATTGGGGCCTGGGACCTGGGCGTACTTAGAACAACTCACTGTTTTATCACAATCAGTTGAATGGTTTAGGAACGCATAGAGAACACACGCACAAAAGCATTCTTGTTTATTTATATAGTTAGCGTTATAGATTTAAATGATGGCTTAACCTACGCACGATATTGATGTGCTTACTTAAATTTTAGATAATTTTCCATTGTGGTCTAATCGACCGCGGCGGCATTCATACGGTCAGATAAACACTCGTCAAGTGTAACACCGACGGGGCGCGCTATCGTATTTTCCGGAGGCTGACGGAGCTACGAGCTTGCGGCCGGCAGTGCCGCAGGCGCGCGCGCACCGAAAGCATGTGCCCCGCGCCTCCGCGATGTATATAGAACCGGCCGCGTTTCGCGCGCAGAGCGCCGAATCTCTCGCTCCGACCGATTCCACAGCAATCTGGACGCAGTGCTTACCTTCCCCGTTATTCGCAGGCAAAAAAGCACCACTCAAGACCTTCGAGGAACTCCAACCTATTCTCCAGCAGGGCCGCAAACGCGAACTTAAGCTTCTCATCAGAGAGAACTCCTGGCCGATCAACAGCCCGATTCGCGCCTCCCTCTGGCCGGCCCTTTGTCGACAGCATCAACATGGCAAATCCATGCTCGATGGATTCTACTGGGACATGGTTACGCAGGTCAGTGATCTTTATTTTATTCAATAAACTCATTCGTCGTAAAAAGGTTAAGTACTCTGGTTCGGGTGACGTAAATTTTTTTACATAAAAAAGTTTCATCACAAGAATCAGTGTACTTCATTTGACAATCGTATACATAGTATACCATGACATACTGCATTCGTAACTTCGCGTAAAAGCGACTTTGACATGAAAGTATTCAATAAAACCTACTTTACATGTGTATAATTCGTATATTTTGAAGGTCACGTGAGTATTCTGTGCTCAACGTCACCCAAATGTTTACGACATCGCGCCCCCTGATAAGAAGGTGACGTTTATGTCGTAGTTACACGAAGGTCGTCTTTCCATTCAGGTGATCATTATACTGATAAGAATTTTTGCAAAAACCTCACTCTCAAACGTGTTATCGCAAAACACAGTCTAAATCGTCATTAAGCCATTTTAAAGGTTACCTTATATAACTTGTTTGCACCAATAGTCCAGGGTTTTTGTTTGAATTCTGTACACAAAGTCCTTGACGAGTGTGTCTACGTGACTGTCAATTTGAAAAGAAATTACACCGTAAATAGACATCGAATGATCGCGGACCGAAAAAAAAAAAATATTAAAAAGGTTCTGTAAATGTTAAATAACGAAATATTAAAAGAAAAATAGCATTGCATTAATTTAATAAAAATAGATTAATTGTTGCAGAAAATTCTCACGAGTGAAACAAAAGAATATACTTAAATTATTATTATGATAACAAAAGTACAATTCTTCGTAATATAACTAAAATTTAATCGTTAATCTCTGATATGACTCATAGTAGCAAAATCCGCTGTTAGGATACGTTTGGGCAAGTAAGTCGATAAGTCCTTGTGTTCGACATCAACGTGCGCGCGCGCATCAATCGGAGCGTCTCTCGCATCTCAATTAGCTCCGGATAACAATGGACCGACGATTACACAGCAGCTGGTAATGAAAATTACCACTTCTATAGAGTTATTGTTTTTTCAATGTTGCGACATTTTCTATGCTTTTCGCTGTAAACAGGTCTGTAGAAAATACCTAAAGCTGTCTTCGGTTCGATAATATTATTAGATTTATTTACGTACATTGTTGATTGAATAATTGGTAATAAATACATTATATATATATTACTAAATATTATATTATATTCCATTAAACAAAATACAATATTCTCCACTAATTTATTCATTAGTAATTAAAGTGTCAATTAATTATTAAATGATTTGTTGTTGTTTGTGTCGCTTTGTTTTTTCAAACATGTCATTTACATAATGAGCAAATAGCCAACGTTTGAACAGAATAGAATAATATTATAAATGCGAAACTAACTCGTGTCTGTTTGTAACCTCATCACAACTAAACCACTGAACCGTCAAGACGATCGGTTCAGTCAATGTTCAATACAGATATTTATAACTATTATGTAATTTCATAATTTGTATTCAACATTTGTGTTGGACTCGTATCTTTTACCGGTAACATGTACGCATAAGTCTTTACACGGATTGTTTTAGAGGACGCAGATCCTGATGTTGTGGGTTCAAATCCCCACGACGCGCCTGGCTAATAAAAAAGTTTTTGGGTTTGTTTCTAAAGAAATCCACAATACTAATTCGGGTGAGTTAGACAATGGAGTCCGGTTGTGTGGAATTTAGTGCACTTTTATTTTAGCACACACTTGTGAAATACAATGTGCAGTTAGTTAGCTAGTCTCAATGACCGTTGTGATCAAAATTGGTCATGAGATCATCCTTACATAGAAAAAATATAATATATACTGATGGCTCACGGGGAACATGGGAACACAAATAACAGCCCGTTTTGATAATATTACATCAGTTTTTTTTTTAAATAAAGTCTCTTCTTTTACCAAGTAGAACATATGATGTTTGTAGATCGTAAAATATAAAAAAGTTATATTTTTTTTCGTAAAGAACGTTAAGTCACCAAATACATGTTTAGGGTTTTGTCGTATGATGTTATAAGCAACTAATAAAATTATTAAAAAAAAAAGAAAAAAATCCTTATTAAAAAAGTATCAATTCTAAATTTTCTTTCGTAAAATTCGTAATAAACATCGGTCCTGCATTTTCTCAGCGGTTGAATGCTAAAATGTTCTTGTTATTATTTCTGCGCATGCTGTTGGCACGGCGTCAACCAACCCAGTTCACCTTCGGTTTTGTGCGCAAAACACCAATACTATAGCAACAGGTGATCTAATACATCAGCTAGCTCTATCAAATCATTTCCTTCCGTTTTTTAACGTTTAGATAAAAAGTCACCTGTATTTCCTTGTACACATACAATACTTTTTTTCTATAAAAATTTAGGAATTGCTATAAATAATTCAATCTTTATTGACATTGATATTGATATGTAAATAAAATAGGAATTATTAGCAGTAGTAATAGTAATGAACTCAATATTTCCTCAAAACATAATTATTGTTTTACAAATCAAGGAAATCCTGAACAACATAGCATGATATTATGTACCGGGGCAATATAAAAAATGTAAAGTTGGCAGTACATCCAGTGCCTGCTAGTTCACCTTCGTAACGTGCAACTTCTGTTTATATATACCTTACCTACATACCTACCTTACCTTAGTTGTATCGGTTTCTGTTCATTAATAAAATAATCATGAAATTTTTGTACAATGAAATGGTTCGGATTTAAAACTAAATTCACATATTAAAACACAGTCAATAGGACCGATATCAAAATTGTAAAAAAAAAATACATTCTCGTTCAAAATTAATGGAAAGTACGACAATAACGAATTAACATTTAACAAATTTACATTATTGATCACAATCCTTTTTAATTGTACAGATTCCTTTTAAATAGTCTCAATGGCGCGTTTTCATCACTGTTCACCGTCTTATTTTTTAGGTTTTTAAATGGTTATTAACTTTAATTATTTGGCATCATGATCATTTCCGTGTAATGTCAGAGGAATCTAAAATAAAATTGGAGGGGAAAATTTTCATGTTTTCCTCATGAGCGGATGTAACCGGATGGTATTCGTGTGACAAATTCGTTTTCGTTAGTATAAACAAATAGCGAGCATGAATCAAACGGCAGGACTCCAGCCACGTGGCTGCAGTGAGGGAGAAGCTCGCCAAGATTCCGGTTTTCTCTGAAGGAATGTAACTCGAAATATCACTTCCATTAGCAGAAATCGATGACATCATAACATTTGTTTCGCTTCCCGTTCATAATTTGTGAATGTAAAATAAATTTCTTGTACTTCCGAATTTATTCGAACGAAGATTACTACCGAAACGTCTTAAGTGTTGTCATTTAATTTTACACGCTTCTAAATTAACCAATAAGTGGTATTGTGCTAAGTGACTCTGCACGTGCCGCGTGACATATCTATTAGAATATTAGTTCTAGATGATGACTTAGGGAATCTATTTCTTTGCTTTTATATGTTTGGCAATATTATTTTACGTTCGTAACTCATATTTTCCTGTTGAGCCATTTTCCAATTTTATGTGGCAAGTAGGATGATGCATAAAGGGAATGACTACAGAAGTCAATGTCATTTGTAATGATAATAGTTTTGAAATGTTTATCTGATTCGCATCACTTGTCAGTCGAATTCAACTGGTGCGGTGCCAACGACTTACACACCTTGACCTAGCCACGTATCTAACTGTCATTTAATGATAGTGGTGTATTCAAGGCTTTACGTTGTCAATAAAAAACGAATGAATGATACGGTATTATTTTTGCACCAATCGATTAGTATTATTTTAATAAAATAAATTAAATACTTAACAAATATACTCACGTGGTCACGACGATAAGTGCACTTGTTTTAAAACTCTTTACTTGTGTGTTCTCTAAAAGATTCTATATATAAGAATTACAAAAATCTGTTTATGCTATTTCTTTTAAATAGACTAGAATATTTTTAGCATCGAGTCTGTTTTATTTTAGTTTTCTATACAATAAGTAACTATTAATCCGTATATTTAGTTGCCCATGATTTTATAAGTCGACATCGGCAGAAAGACTTGCGTCCTTTCATTCTGTAATGTCATTATGTCAAATCCAATTACGCGGACCGACGACGTACAGCGTTTAGTTTCAGTAACATTTTAATGACGACTAATACGAGATTTGCTTAAGTTAGGTTAAATGGTTTTTTTTTCAATATTTGTCGTGATATTAAAATATTTTCAAAATGCATTTTGTCTTATTCATTGCTTAAACATTATTTCTATTACGAAGTAATATTCCATTGTTCATTTTTATTACATTTTATTTTCTTGCATGATTTTAGTTTACACATTTCTTTGTTCATATGTTCTTTATCTTAGACATTATCAATTATTTAGGTCAAACGGTTTCATAAAATCCATTCTCATTAAGTAGGTTTCTATTTAGAATGATAGAGTTGTGCCATTGATAACTATTCAGTAATTGTATCAGTTTTGCCAATGTAAAACGCTAGTTCTCCTTCAATGAATGGAATTTTATCGTATTGTTCGAGTTTTGCTGATTATTATTTAAGTGCGATATGACATGTTGGCTTTAAAACGATATTGGCATCGGTTGTTACAATTAGCCCTTTGTCGTCAATCATCACATCTTGAACCAGCCTCGCACTATGTAGTGATTTATTGATTGTGCAACTGATAATGACCTAGAACAAACGTCTCCTTATACATTTTATGTACTGAAAAGGAAAAGGTACGGGGCAGTTTTGAATAAATTTCATCGTTCGACACACAGGTCATGTGACCTGCGTTGGATTATAACGGGATTATCATTTATAGCCAAACTTTTATGTTATATAAAATTCTTGACAGCCGGATTATTGACTAACATAGCATTGCGCGCGCGCAGTGGCCACGAGCCAAATCCAAAAATAGACGTACACTTCGCTTTTCTCACCTACATTGTGGTCACGTGCGTTGTGGGCTTTACTTTTATTTAACATTGCGAATTGCAATTCGCGTACTAAATTTTATTCGTGTTCAGTATTTTTCCACCATTATTTTGAGTGTTTCATATTTGAAGAATTTAATGAATGTATATATACTCGTTTTTCATCTCAGTTAAAAGCCACCTTTTTAAGAACAAAATACACCAACATTTTGCCAATTCGATATATAAAACAATAAAAAGCTCTCTACCTGTCAGATATACAGGTGATAACGTTCAGGACCTTGACTTTGAAATTATAATCGGCTGTGACTAAGCGTTAAATCGATGGCAGGAAGGAAGAAGCAGACGATGGTTATTTCCTGCACTAGCCAGGTTTCGCATATGACCGATTCGACGACCTTGACTCCCCCCTAACCAAAGTTAACTCTTTAATCCTCATGCACACATAGACAACAAACGTGTAATATTGCTCTATTTTTACTGAGAACGAGAATGTTCCGTATATTATTAATATAACCATATACATACATGTATAATGTACGAAGTTTAATGTTATAAGAAATGGTACATCTGCACCTGCATTTGCTTCACAAGGAGCTACGGACTAAACAAGTAAACAAACAGTCTTTGTACGAACAGATAACTCATTCAATGTAATAAACATTGTTCTGGATAGTGAACTGATGAATAGCCAGCCGAGTTGATTTGCATTACAGAAGGATCGTTTTATTGTGATATAGTTGAAACATACTATTGGAATTGATGTTTTTTATATTCTTTATATCGTCATTGGAATAATTATATACCCATGCAAAATGATGATAACGAATATCATCATTTTCAGCCAATGTTTATTTAACGTTGGACATGAGTTAATAGTTTCCCGCTTTCCATATCAAGTCGGATCCTCCACCTATATACTTAATGATTGAAATGAATGAATGAATAAAGAACGAAATCAATCTATTTATAAGGCTGTTTCAAAACGATAAATTCGATTTAAATGCCGACAGCACTTAAATGTTTAAAAAAAAACGATAAGTTTCATTTGTTATGTATCTTTCAGTCATTTGGTACGTGTTTCCGTCTTTCTATTGTCTATCTGTTTCTATCAGGAAATCGTTTAGATAAATGTAACGATATTGTATTGTTTGTGACTAGTAGGCGTAGTGTTTCGATTCGTAATCTGTTCGAATGGCAAATCGTGTACCTACCGCGCTGCACGATCTAATCGAGTTTTGCGTAATGACATTTTCACCAATTAGGTTTATATTCTTGTAGCGGTGTACAGTTGAGTCGACGGCCTTTAAAATTGTTCATATTTTGCTTTAAACATTTATTATTATTACTTAAAATATTATTCTCCAAACGGTTGAATTTTCTTTAACTAATGCTTTCTCGTTTTTTTTTTCTTGTAGTCATTTAAATACGGTCTGCGATTGAAAGATATCTTGTATTTTTTTTTGTTATAAAATATTACCTTGTAATTGAATGTGATACTGATAATAATCATTTTCTTTTTCTTAACGGCCCATAGCGAATTCTATGTCAATTGGATTCGTGTCCTTTATCTAGTTCTTCGCTAGCAATGCTAGATCCTACTGGTTTGTTTGTTTTATTTATAATTTTACATAAGTTATAGTATTTCTAGAAAACTGACTTGAATATTCAATATTTATTATATGAGTTTATTTTAAGTTAGTTTAAATTGCATGTCGTGGCCGTCTTAAAGAGTCGCACACTTTTTATGAAGTCTGAATATGTTTCTATTATTACATGTGTAAGTGTAGTGACTACTGATGGTCCTTAATAAATAAATAAATAATTATTTACAATCCGTTCTCACGTTGTCTGCCTTGTTTTAAGAAATATCCTTTCAAACCAATCCATATATATCCAACGTGTTACTATATAGTTGGGCAGTATAATAGGTGGTATTGCTTTGTGGAATCCGTTCTGGTTATTTACTACCCACATATCATATATCCTAACGCTAAACAATAATATTTAGTATTGTTGCGTTCCGGCTTAAAGTGAGCAAGTGTGACCAAGGGACATAATATTTTACTTTGTAAGATTGGTGACGAATTGGCGATGTATGGATTGGTTAAAATTTCTTTTAAAGAAACATCTTTGGACGTTGGTGACAACTTACCATTAGGTGGCCTATTTGCCCGTCCGCCTACCTGAAATCTGTGCAAATGCTACTCCCACATTCTTTTAGTACGTCAACCAGCACGGCGATCAAGTGCTTACGTACTACCCGCGGTGTAAGAGTGTAAACATTCCTAATTTCTTAACTCTAACCTTTTACTGTTAAGTCATAGTCCTAGTTAATTCATGTCAAGAATTTCTCAGTAAAAGGTATCCCAATAATTTTTACTGTCTCGACCCAATATATAAGATTGACATTACATAAACGGTGCAGTTATGTATGTCCTGACGTGCTAATTAACTTTATAAATAACACTATCTCGTGCAATTTGCATGATTACACACGCCCGGCCTGACATGAACATGCCTGTTTTATTATATTTTTTAACCTTGAATTGACGATTAATTGAACCTTACCTAATAATTTTCAAAGACATTCCTTTCACAAATAACATATCTGCAGATTTAACACACAAGATTTGCTTTATCAACTTACACGATATAATAATTTAATATTTGTACCAGATTTAATAATAATTTTTAACTTTCGTACTTATATTGCATTGTTTCAAATTATGGCTTTTATTAATAGTCGTTCGTATTGTTTACTTCAAATAACTGGTAGATAAGAATGAAAACAATATTACTTATGATGTCATATTCTCTGATTTTAATTGTATTTATATTTATGATTACGTGGATTAAAATAATAACAGTATTGACCTTGCTAAATTCTTATTTTATTTGAGATAAAAAGTATATGTTTATTAATAAAGTAAGTAGGTATATATTTTATTAAGAATCTAGCTATGCCCCGCGGTTTCTCCCGCGTATAAAATTAATAAAAATATAATGAATAATAAATCAGCCTAGAACCTGCCTCGATAAAAGGACTATACAACACAAACATATTTTTTAAACTCGAACTAGTAGTTCCTAAGATTAGCCGGATCAAACAAACAAGCTTAATATATTAGTATAGATAAGATCAGATAGGCTGTCAGGTAAATAAACATTGGCAAGATGTAATTGGTGTGACATAGATTAAAATTTTGGCATTACACATGTACTTCCAACCATGGTATGAACACTGTTCCCATTGGCTCACTCACACAGCAATACGACGAGTTGAAGATTTGCTATTTGCCAAGACTGCACAGGTTCTTGATAATTGGAATATTTAAATGTCAAGGCGAGATTTAATTACAAAATTGTTAATATTTTAAAACGAAGCGTAACAAGAAGAGAAAATTACTATTTTTTTGTAAAGTTTGAAATTGGAAGTGTAGTGTTATCTGTTAAATAAATTTAAGAATTTCATAAACTGCTCACCTTTAGGAAGCATACAATCATACAATCATACAATCATACAATCATACACGAGATAGTTTATTTAAATGTATGCGTATTGTGCAACGATCCCTTGACTAGTATTCACATCCGTGTTTGAGTGCTCTCGTTGCGCAACGTAGATACATCGGCTCGTAGTCCATACGCGTTTTATTGGTTCGGATCTATTCTCGTTATCTTTGCCACTGCAAATATTAATATTAAAACGATTCTTTTTAAATATGTTGGTTTTATGGCAAATCAATTGAAATGTTACTTTTGGTTTTTTTTTCCAAACAAACGTTTTTTATAAAATCTTAAATATTTTGAGTATCTCCTTTGTTACTTTGTTGGAATGTTCTATTTGTTATTTTTTTTTATATACGTGTTTTAGTAGACTCTTTTAAATATTTTTGTGTCGTCATTTCAGAAGATTATATTATATATAAAATAAATTGAATCTTTTATGTGTAGCTTCGGGTAATTTAATTTCTCAATACATTAACAGAATCATAAGTTTAGAAAAATGTATTACATGACTTGTGACTACTGAAGCGTAATTGTATTATTGTATTTTAAAAACGCTGTGAGTTCTCTCGAACCCTTAATGAATTTATTTATAAAATGTTGACAAAATAACAGAGATTGGTTCTGACAAAATTTAATTAACGTCTTCTAAAGTATCCGTAACGTGCACAAACTTTATTTGTATTAAACAATTATAAACTTAGTAATGTAAGATAACCTCTGTGTAGCATAACATCTTGGTTAATCACTTTATCAATCAAACTAGTGCGGTAAACAAGCGCGACTGACTGAGGTTATCAGGTCAGAACTGTTTACAGTGCACGTTAGATTGATACGGAAATAGTCCTTTATCATAATGTCTACTGCTGGCTCTTCAATCAATCGCTATCGGGATGGAACTCTTATATTATTATTCATCGTAAGCAAATCGTTGAAAGCGTTTGTATGAAATCAATAGCTGTCAAGCGAGACCAAGACCAAATATTAATGTACAATGTGCGAGAAGAGGTTAAAAGGATAATCCAAAGATAGATGGAAAAAATGCTCTGACTAAAAAGGATAATGGCATGTTTGTTGTACACCACTAAAGTTAGTCATATAATACGAACAAAAGTACTAGAGGCGGTCTTGAGACTGCGATCTTTTCCAGACAACGTTATAGGAAAGAATGAAATAAACCAAAAAAATCTTATCCATCAAACTAAAACCTATTTTAAGAATGGATAAATAATTAGATAAATTAGCAGTCGATATCTACACATGACCCAAAGTCAGTAAAGAAACTGGTATAATGCTATAAATGTAAAGTTACAGAGTCGTGGATCTGTTGTTGTACGGATACGACGAAATGTATGATTATTTCTGACCATGAAACATTTTGCATTGCAGATGTAAACGTTAATTTATTATTTATTTATACAAAGAAATAATCATAATACTATGATCATATCCCGATATCAATTACATAATACGAAATGTAATTAGAGTATGAACAACCTCTTCATAAATATATTTGGTTATTTTTTTCAATCTTATTTCTATTGTTTTGTCTTGTCAGTGTAAATTAATTTGTATTTCACGTGTATCTTATCTTAATACTTTAATATCATGTAAATAATGAATCCATGTTTTTTATACCATCGTCGTTTCAAAACGCACGCGCAAGCCAACACTGTCTATCTCACTCTTTATTTATTTATTTATTTATTTATTTATTTTATGTATATGTAAATCAAACTAAGACCTTGTTTTTGCTACTGTAACTTGTTCGACTGCTCATTCAACTGTCACTCACGTGTTTACGCGAAGAAAATCTACGTTTTATAATTTGATTCTATGTTTATATTACGTTTTGGCTTTCTACGTTTTGAATTTATTTTTTTCGTTCAAACATTACATTCGCTAATCGGTTTAAATATAATTTCAGCGTTCGTTGTCTCGACTTATTCAATAATCGAATGTCGTAATAAATTTATATAGCTGATAATAACATAAGTGTTTTTCACAATCGTGCTGGCGGCCGCGATTCGCTGTACACATTGCGATGGTAAAACGTTGAAGTTATTTCAGATGGAATCCGCCTTGTGGATTCGCTCTGCCGAAAATAGTATCATCGATCTTATCCGCGAGAGAATAACGTTGGCAATGTATTTATTTACCCAATGGTACATAGCAAAAAACATCGTATTTTTAGATATTATTTATTTTATATCGCTCCGCTATATCATTGACCTCTTTAGATGTATTATAAAAGTATCAATTGATAACGTACGGCATTTGCTTCATCAGAAACCCTTTTCTTCTAAATTATATTATCTCTTCATTAATGAATTAACTACGTAATGTTCGATCTTTGAAATAAAGAGCACATCGAATTTGCGATTCGGTACTATAGTCGGTCGACTTTATTCAATTATCCGCTGATTGCCCGTGCCAAGAGGTCGCGTCGAGGTTGTGTCCGCACTAATTAAGAGCCTTAGCGCTTCGCCCACGTGCTCATTGTCCACCACATTGTCTATAAATTGTCCCAACGTTAAACACAATTCTATTGGACGTTACATATTTTATTAAATCTGTTTTACGTCTCCGAATTTATTTTTTCTTGTTAAATAATTACGCTTTTCTGACTAAACTATGGAATTCGGTGAATTTTGGCATGAAGCAAGATTGAACCCATAGGTAAGAAAGACTACTTTTTATACTATATCCTAACACGGGGGCGAAAACAAGTCATTGATTGTTTACAAAAAGATTGGCGTCTTTGTAATCAGCCAGTTCGTTTTGTATTTGTACATAGGTTTCCACAACTTTATAAAAGTTATTTAAAAAAATATTTTATATGAAGTATATTTATGTGTAATGTATTGTTTTGATAGAATGGAATAAACAACGTGTAATGTATGTTCGTCCAGATCAAAGCTATTATCAGCAAACGTTCGTTGAGAGCCACTCAATATCGTCCGTTCTTATCCACCATCAAGGCTGAATGTATTTGCAACTGTAAAATTACTGAAAGCTGATATATCTATTATTGTAAGATCAATTCGACTAAATGATTCTTTTAGCTTTTAACGTTTATGTTGTTTCATCTCGACTGCGATTGTTGCATATTTATAAGTCATAATAACGGTAAATAGTATGCTATGTGAATAATTTGGATTTTTTTTAAATCGTTCCGTAATCAACTTTAGTTATTATTTACATATTATAACTATTCTTATTATATTCTTACGTTCTCATATATAGTCACGGTGTTATAAAATCTCGATTGGGGTATTATAGATTGAATTAAAAGTGCAAGGCTTATACAAGTTCATAAACTTGTAGTACATACAATACTGTAGGATGTGTGTGTATTGAGAAAGTATTTTTCTAAAGGGAAATTTGAAAGGTTATCGCCTGTGACGTTAAATGTTGAGATAAAACCGATCGCAGTGGTAGAAATATGAATATGAACATGAATATCGTATGCCGTGAAGCATATACGTAGATGAATTAAATATCAGAGAAAGACCAAGAAAGAAGAGATCGACTAGGTTAGGGATGACGTCATTTGTAAATAGAGACTCGTCACTAAGATTATGACTAGATGTAGATACGAATAGAGAACAGCACTGCGCAAATACGAAATAAAAAGAATAAAAACAAGCGATCATCGATGAATACTGTTATTTTTATGTAATAATAATAATTTATAGATGTTTTGTATTTGGTCGACTCACATAAAACTTAAGTAAATATATCTAATTCATCATCCCTTCTAGAACGATCGCACTGACGATGACGGGTCCGATTAACATTGACCTCACTATTATAACATTTACTTTGTTATGTACATAATATAACGTGTGTACTTATAAGTTGTTTATGTTTACGTCTGTTCCCTCTATCGTAACAATGTTGGAACAATTGCCAAGAATCTGTGTTGATACATTTAAAACTCTATCTATATATATTTTATATAGAAAATTAAGAACTAAACTTATGTAATTTTATTTGTATTTATTCGTGAAGCATTATTGAAATTATTGAATGCAAATCTTTTCGTTCATGTGATTTATTTTTAACTCAAGGTTAAAAGGATCAATTATCTTCCGAAACTGGTTTTAAGTTTCACGTCGTTAAATCGTCGAAGAAGTCGTCGACGATAATGTCGACAAATATATTTGGAAATGTCGTAGGGTTGAAAACAAGTAACAAGATTTTCTGAAATCTATTATGTAAAGATTTCATGAAGTAGTTTAACGTATTATCAGATACGTCAATTAATTAATATGACGTCCTCCTTACCGATTCCGGTTACGGCGGCCATTCGCTACTGAGCCTAACCAACTTCGCCGTCATGACTCTTATAATCTGATGTATGGGCAATCCGATACGACGTAGGTACGGAAATGCAACTGCCAACTTAGATTTCCACTGCTACGAGGAATTTCTCGAAATAAAAATCCAATAAATATTTATTCGTTCGACACTGGCATTAAACCCAGGATCTCGTAGTGACAAAAATTCTCTGAATCGTGAGGGAGTGCTTTTTTCCTTCCAATATTAACAATGATATAAATATTCCATCGATGTATTCTATTGCTTACTAGCTGCTACTTAATTCGCTCAACGTAACTAATTACTTTTTAGTAGTACGTATGTATTTCTCTTTTAGTGATTGTAAATGTATACTGTTTGTCTTATACATGCTATGGTTATTATACCATTATGGATTATATGGAATATATATATATATGAAACCACATAATCGATGAATATTTTTCGAATGCTATAATCGAAGGCTAAATTATGTAATAAATGCTATATTCATAACTTCTGGCTATATATGCACAACAAACATTTCATTACAAACGAATAATGTACCAATATATTCGTATCCACTCCTATTACGAGTTTTATGCTGAACTAGTTGTGCCCCGCGGTTTCACCCGCGTATCTATTTATATAAAAGACTTTGTAATTAATAAAAATAAGCCAAGAGCCTTCCTCGACAAAAGGACTACACAACACAAAACATATTTTTAAATTCGAACCAGTAGTTCCTGAGATTAGCCGGATCAAACAAACTAACTCTTCAGTTTTATATATGTTAATATAGGTAAGATTTAAGTATATTTTTCGAAATATAGGTATTGTTATTATTCTTTAAAAATAAGAAAAACAAAAACTTTCCCTAATTACTAAATTAAAAAAAATATATCATGTTATAATGATAAATTAAGCCACTGCATATCTTATGCGACAACCCTAACTTTGAAACATTTGTAGGCGGCCTTGAATACGAAGGACGATGCGCGTGCGCAAGGGGGCGTGGCGTTCACATTACGTAATAATGTTTGTATTTTTATTAATTTATGTAAAAAAGAAGAGTAAAGTAAACAAATATTTATATATATTTAAATGGCATGTGTATAACGATTGGTTAAGAATAAATACATAATGGCATATACATATGATGGATACATAAGCTCTAGAAATTATTACAATTTCTCGTATATAGTAGCTTCGCTTAGAACTAGGATTAATTATAGTTTTATATTTGGTCTATTTTATAAATATTTTTCGTTAAATATTCTTAACCCGTTCTGCAAGACCGAAATATATCGCTTAAAAAACGAAGTACTAATTATTGTTATTAATGACATGAAATGTTAGATTTATTTACGAAATTTCATCCAATGTCACAAGGACAAACGAAAATATCTTCACATGACGTGTCAGCGTTAAAGTGTTGCGATAACGCAATATAAGACGCGAACAACGAAAAAAGTAAATAATTTTTTCAACGCATTGCTTATAACGCCTCGACCGCACGGATCACATTATTTATTTTTCGGTCGTTATAATGAACAAGTGGCGCAATAGACATGACTATTTTCTTATATATCTCTTATATATATATATTTGCAAATCCTCTGTCGACAGATATAATTAGCTGCTACCATCCAAACGGGTTCAAGCTCGTCTCCGTGACAAACGATCATATTATTGGTCGTATTTATGTTATTTATCATTCGTCGCGTTTACAAACACAGTGGTCGGTCGTTGCTCCATCGAATTTACGCAACACGTGGCAGTTTTTAAGGAACGTCGTTTCGGTTTTCTTTATCTGTCCCGAGATTAACGTTCGACGAACCCATTATGCAATAGATACTGGACACGACTATAATTTAACAATTTTTTTTTGCATGCACGTTTTAAAATTGTAACCCGTAGTTATCACTATATTCTTTAAGAACTCTCTTATTCGTATCTCTCTCGTGAAATGTTGTAAATCGCTTTGTGATACGCTATTTTGATTCGTGTATACTTTAAATGTTATAATTGTTAAAGTTAATATTGCATACTACTTTTCGAGATTCAATATGTTCTTATAGAATAGCTAGCTGCTGTTTCAACATTTTCGTCATTTTTTGCCTAGATTTTTGTTATATCGTTACACTGATTCTTATGTTATGTTTCATCTCTGTTGTTAGTATTCTTAACGAGAGGATATTGTAATTTGTATACCCGTATACGAATTGAAAATTGTATGTCTATAAGTTATCCAGTCACACTAATTGATTTACATCCCGTCTGGCGAATTGATTGTCTAGACGTTTACGTTTATCATTTTTAACGTCTAAGTACTCCTGAGAAATCCTCCACGTTTAATTTCGAGATATTATTAGATTCCTAACACTAAAATATTTACATGTATTTAGTTTAAAAAATTCCTTGACACTCGTTAGCGTCGAAACGGATTTTCATTATCAACGCTCACGAAAATATTGATTCAAGCGTCTGTTTGAACAAGTCTTGACGAAGGAAAATGTACGTTAGGGATAGAGTTTTTCGGATACAAATTAAAATTTAGATAAGATATTGCTGGTTTGTATAATTACGTAATTTTAACTAGATACGATAGAAAAAAGATGAACCTATTAAGATATGGAATTTAAAGTTTAAAATTTAATTGAATATAATACTTCATGCTATATGTATATTTACCAAAGACTGCCAATATTTAATACTATGTAGATCATTTATTAGCTTGCGTTCCACGACGACGTGTAGGTACTTATTTTTTTTAATTTATAATAAGCGAGTCAACTGGAAAATGAGCCATCTGATAGTAAGTGGTCATCAACGCCCACAGAAACTGACGCTGTGAAAATATTAAACATTCCTTATGTCGTCAATGCGCCACCAACATTGGGAACTAAGATGTTATGTCCCTTGTGTCTGTAAGCACACATGTTCACTCACATTTCAAACTGGAACACAACGCTTTAAGTAGCGCTTTTTAACGCTAGAGATTAAAGTGTAGTGGAACTAGTGAGTGGTACTTAGTCAGACTGGGCTTGCACTCAGCCAAGTACGGTAAAACTTATATGGTAAACTTAAATTGCCTCTATTATGATATTTCTTTAAATACCAGATACGAGGCTAGTTATTTTATATAAATTCTATTTCGCCTCTTCATATTCATGTGTAGTTAAGGTTGATAGACAAAATGTATAATTTATACGAGTGTACCAACTCGGCCGGCCTTGTTCGTAAAGTGGATAATCACGAGTTGACTTGCAAATATGTCACCGACAAATTGGATAAAAGATTTTAAATGTATTTACTTAAACTATTTACGAAATTGATACATGGCACGATTTTTTATTTGTTATTTTTTTTTAATCGAATATATGCGAGTCAAGATGGCTTAGTGCCTAGTGGTAAGAACGCGTGATTCTAAATCGATTACTGCGTATTCAAACCGTCCGAGTAATCATGTGATTAATTTGTGTTTTTTTAATCAGTGGTGAAGGAAAACAATCAACATGTATTGTAACCCAATTATTTAAATCATGATAACGAGCGGTTAAGTAGGATATATGTATAATATTGTAATAGTTTCAAGTGGATATGTGCGATACGTGAAGTCTTTAAGCCTTTGTGACTGCTGCTGATTATTGAAATGATTTGCATTGTTATATATGAACTCATTATCGTATTTACAAGGATTTGAAAAGAAATGTTAGTATTGTTTGCATTATTTTAATCTTGTCAAAATCTCGGATGCCGGGTGGAACAAGTGAACTTCAAACGAAGATTGCGTTCCAATTTCAAATTCATCTCGTGAAAGCATTATAAGGAAATTTACACGTGTCGAATTGAAATCTGCCGTTTGTCTTATCCATTACGAGATCGAACATCTTGGTATAAGGAAAACAATATTCTTTATTTCATTTTATCACCTTTTTGCCTCTATCGGTGACAAAAGGTGTGATTCATCCTTCGTCCAAAGGATCAGATTTACAATTTACCGAGGAATTACCAGTTTGTGTACATTTAGAAGTCGATGATGTTTAGTATTGTGACAATAATTCATTTTGTTCTGTATTTATTTACGGCCTTATTTATAAAAGCTATTTATCTTTTGTTTGGTTAACACTGATATCTCTATTTCTAATATCATTTATTTGACAGCTGAAAGTAAGACGGCAATATTTACATAATCTCGCCCAAAAACTAACATTTACAGCTAAAGGTGTTCTTACAGTAAATAATTCGTGTGTAAGCTCTGATCACCTTTTATCACCTTTTGAAGTTGCTTTATAAATATTAAACATTCGTTTTAATTTTTTTTGTAAGTAATTAATTTATAAATTGACTTAATAGTTAATCAAGTTTGAATTTTAATAAGATTTTGGAATCGATATGGTAACGAAAAACCATAATTAACGTTTTTATGAAATATTGTATCTATGATGGTAAGAAATTGTCGAGAAAGCTTAAATAAAATATTTAAAAGATGTATTTCCTTTAAAATTAAAAAATAAATAGACTTTAATAACCATTTCCTTCATTCCTCGCGAATATTCTTGTAATGTATGTTCAAAATCATTAAGTATAATTATTTAAGAAGTTATTTGGCACAGAAGCGGAATTAAAATTCTTCCATGTTCGTCGTATATGTTAAAAACTACCTTCGTTCGAATCGTGCGAGTCGTGTAACCATACCACATCGCTCGAAGTTTAATGAGCCTTTCACAATACAGGATGAAAGGAAACTTAAACGTGACCAATTCGAATGAGAAAATTATGTAATAGTACCTATAATGTTGTATAGGAAATTTTCCAATAGATATTTATGATATAGATTAACGTTGGTGTCGTTGTTGGTTTGTAGCTGTGGAATTTGCAAATGACTTAATCAAGAGATTTGATTCGCTTGAACGTTTTTGACCTTTGAAGACATTTGTAGTGTTTATGTACACCCACTCGGATCTCAATTTTTTTACTGAAACGAAGGTTGTGTTAGAAAGTAATTATAAGAAAGCGATTCACTTTTTGTGCAACACATATATTTTTTTAAATTTTCATAATCACTTTCGTGTACAATTTCCACTTAAACTTTTTGTCATTGTTATAATATATTGTTCCAGGTTTTCGGTACAGTTGAGCTGCCGGACAAGCCAATCATGCTCCCGCCGTTCGTGGAGGCGACACACTGTTTGGGCTACCACCTGACCCGCAAGGGCCGGGCGGTCGCCGACAGAGTCGTTTCTGTGCTCGGCTACGCCTGCCCCGACATCACTTACAGCCCCAGCCTCTACCCCATCACCGCCGCCTTACTACATTTCATGCCTGGTAAGTTTTAATAGTTAAATTTAATTAAATGTATGATTATAGATATTTAATTTATCTTCAAATACAATTATAACCAAATAGTAGCAAGTAATTCTCGATGTTATATATTTTTTACGTCGCTATATTAACGCTCCACACTTTTTAATCTCTGACCGTAGCATAGCAGTCAGTCTTATCGTTGGACAATATTTGCAATGATAACACTCGAGACATTTTTAGCAACAACTTTGCTAAAATTAACGACTGAAATGAGTTTTATTTTCGTCTTAAAATAAAATCATGTTATCATGTAAATTATAATTTTCATAGATTCATCTTTATAAGTCGGAAATTTATAATATCAACTCGTATAATATATACTTAAAAAAATATTATTATTCAAAGATTTTATTGCGAAATATTAGTAATTGTAACGCGATCTGATCCACACATTGAACGATGAAATTAAGTCTGGTACCTACTACAGTCTGCAAGTTAAGTCAGCAAAGCGTGTCACATCATTTGTCGTTTTGCATTGATCCATTTACGTATGCAATTTTATTCGTCATCTAATATATATAAGTTAAATCGGGTAACGTCTGGTTATAAAAACATCCTCCCAATTTAGTAGAATTGCAGAGGCGACGCAAAATTTACAGTTGCTCTCGCCTTAATTCAGTAATGAGTGCGGGGGGCGATAATTGAACTCGGCAATAGGCAAATTGCTCGAGTCTGTCCTGGCTGAATCTGCGTCATAGAGCGTATTATCAATTTCAACCTCTGATACAATGCTATAAGATCTCATATCGCTTGCATTCGAATTATGTTTTGATCTATCATATCAAAACGTGAATTAGGCTCTCATGCTCCGCCACAGAGTCTGTAATGCTGTATCACTTGTTGACGTGAATACGATTAATAGTCGTCTTCAGCATACCACAGATTTATAGTGTCTACGGTGTTGTCAATTTCCTATTTCTCAATTATCTCGTCTATTTTCGTGTGGAATGTATCAATGTTATGTTATTATATAATAATATTGTGTCGATTTAGTAACTTATTCAACGATTCGAATACAGCGACACCTCTTATTTAGATTTAAACGTTCTATCTCAGCGAAACGGTAATAAACAGCGTCAATTCAACGCCTCGCACCGGATGGTGTATAGAAGTGACTATTTCCTCTGTAGTTTCTTTAAGCGATTTAATTAAAACGATACAGCGAGACTTATTTCGAACCGATTTCGAAAATAGGTTACCTTTTCTTGTATGTTCACTGAT
The DNA here is from genome assembly GCA_963151315.1 of Nymphalis c-album. Lineage (NCBI taxonomy): Eukaryota > Metazoa > Arthropoda > Insecta > Lepidoptera > Nymphalidae > Nymphalis > Nymphalis c-album. Next base: position 12,434,093 of record OY720590.1, on the reverse strand, counting down.
CGTTCGGAAACGGCTCGACCGATTTGGCTAATTTCAACTATTTCCAATTACGGTAAGTCCCCGATTGGTATAATGTACAAAATTTTTTTTTTCAAAAAAAGTCGGGACTCTGTTTATGCTCTTCGTGTTTGTTTCATGCCTCAGAAAGTCATTAGATGATTTAAATTGCGTTATAAGGATTTGGAAAAAATGTAAATAGAAATTTTATATTCGAAATCGGTTTGGTATTTATTTAGTTGTACATTAATGCGGCTTACAATTAACCTTCACTTACTGACGTTCGTTCACTTCCCGATAACATTAGGGTCAAATTATTTTAAACTCAATCTTAATCTTTATCTTAATTAATAACGTTTTAAACTTTTTCTGCAATTATTATATTCCTTTGTGGTTTCGTAAATATATTACACAATGCTTCAAAAATCGTTTTAGAACAAAGACGTCGAGATTGGATCTTTATTTACATACGTTTTATATACGTTTTTTACTTGGTGGTAGAGCTTTGTGCAAGCTCGTCTGGGTAGGTACCACCCACTCATCAGATATTCTACCGCAAAACAGCAGTACTTGCTATTGTTGTGTTCCGGTTTGAAGGGTGAGTGAACCAGTGTAATTCCAGGCACAAGGAACATAACATCTTAGTTCCCAAGGTTGGTGGCGCATTGGTAATGTAAGTGATGGTTAACATCTCTTACAATGCCAATGTCTATGGGCGTTGGTGATCACTTACCATCAGGTGGCCTATACGCTCGTCCGCCTTCCTATGTAATAATAAAAAAAAAAACCATGTGCTAAGATACGCTCAGTCGGGTCACGTGATGTTATATGATTACCGTCGTCCGTGGACATTTGCATAGCCAGGGGATTTTCTAAAACGTTGTCAGCCTTTTGGGTATCTATTTATTTGGTTGATGCTGTTTTTTTTAAATATACCAATTCCATTGATTCAACATATATATCCAAATAAAATAGAGAGCTGTTTTTTAGAGATTCTACAAAATGTTTTACTAAAATATGAAATCACATGACACATACAGTGCCGTGTAATGTTTCCACTCCACTAAGAGCTGCGTACACTTGCCAAAACATAAACTTAAGTAATAAACCAATTTGAATTGCTATTACAAATAACACTTTAATATATTACGGATAAAACAAATTTCTTAGTTCTGCTATACTGCTAATTCTGTTTACATTAAAAATTTAATAAAAAAGTGACATTTTTGGTGTTTATTTATGTTTTAAGAACATTCCTATTGTAAATTGTTTGTAATAATGGAAAAGGATATGGCGAAAAATTTCTACTATTTAAACTTAATAGTTTGAAAAATCACTTGTTATTTTTTGATATTTACATATTTTTTTATGTATTTATTACCTGTACCTTATGTACCTTATTGACGTAAAAAACTTTGTAACAATGAAATAAGTTCCCACTACAAACTAGTCTACACAGATGTGTACACTCCCGTGCCTCGGAAAGCTCGTAAAGCCGTTGGTCCAGCGCCTGGACTCTTTCCGGTCGTGTCGGATTGCCGTCCCATCGGGTTATGAGAGTTAGGGAATAGAGAGTGCACCTGTGTCTGCGCACACACTTGTGCACTATAATATCTCCTGCGCAGTTGGCTGATCTCTCCTAAGATAGGCCGCCAGGTAAGGAGGAGGTCAGGAGGAGGACCATTATACACAGAATAAATATACATTAAATTAAGTATTTTTAGGTAAAAAGCTTTATAGGCGTGGTTCAAAATCATACATTTTTTTCTATGTGTGCCTCTCTGCCACTGTGAGTTTCATTATCATATCAATAGTATGAACTGGATCGCTGTCAGTACTTCGTGTCTCGGCACCGGAGCTATCTGATAATGTTATTTAGCGAGAATGTCGCTTTCCAGTTAACGACCATTATAAATAGGGCCTCCCGCTTCAGTCCATGGTTTTGGAGTTTCGCCAATACGAGCGAATAATACATATACAAGAGAAACTTTAACTTGTTAACTTTTCAATTCATCAATTATTTTTTAATTTCACTGTACGTAAATTAAATCTTATTGTATATCTATTATATCTTAAAGCTACATCTCTCTCTCTCTCGCTATAAAGTATGTTTCGAAATACCTAGGTTTATTTCGGTATTGTTTTCAACTTTATCTTATGTATTTATTTTTATTTTAAATAGTTTAAGTTGAAATACAATTCCAATAATCGAATAAAGATCGAAGGACCCAACAAAAAGCTCAATAAAATTCTCGATTACAGTCATGTTCGATCGATGCGCGCTCGGCCGTAACCGGAGCTCTTCCTGTACTTTTTGCGCAAAGCAAACGCCTTATTACACTCGTGTCACGTATCACCGCTTCATTTTCGTCCTTGCGTTTCTTTTTAACAGTCGACCGAGTCGACTCTTATTTTAACTCGTTTTCAACTTCATTTGATATCGACGCGTTGTTTGCTGAATTTGCTAAACTAGCCGAGATGGCCAATTAATTGGGTAGAACTCGAATCTTAATCGAAAGTTGTGGTTCAAACTCAGCTTAGATTACATGTGTTTAATTGTGTTTATAATTCACGAGGAAAGCAACAAACCGAGTTAGCGGCGTGGTGGAATAATCTCCAATCATTCTTCTCCAGAGGAGAGAAACCTTATCCCTTTTTTATAATATATATATTTTATAATTTAATATACTATTTTATTTTATTATAAAATGTTATGATCAAACTACTGTATTAGAGTAACAATAATAAAATTTAATCAGTTAACGCTAAACTTTCTACAACTTTTTATTTCTTCCACTTTATTTACGAAATTTAGGTTGAATACATAAATATATAAAATAATGTTGTCGAGGTTCGTTCGCGATTGCGTGCAACGTTTCCTTAGGTATTTTATTCCTGGTTAGGAATGGGAAAATTAACGTTTTTTTTTATTTATTTTCTTTACTATAACATCGCGTGAGGACTTATAACTTATTGTTAACATACAGTCCGCTTTACTACCCTTTTTATCAGTAGGTAAATGTATTTCCTCTCTAAGTCATAAAGTTTTTTACATTCTTAACAGCTTACATCCTTTATATATTGTCATGACCTAGTTTTTATATAACGAGAAGACAGAAAGGATGAATGTGCGAAACGTGGTGTGTTCCATATAATTCTCATTTCTAACTCTAATAAACTCGAATTACTCTCTAGAGACGACGCCCGTGTAACGACATATCATGTAATTCGAGTCTGCAATATTTTACATGTCGATGGAAATAAAATTATCGGTATAATATATAAATAATGCTAATAGTACCCAATCCCAGCCATTTGTCCAGAAGCCCAGTGGATTTGTAGAAGTTTGATAAACGACTGTTTTTTTTTTAAATGTAATAACAGGCTAGAGCATTGAATTAATTTTTGTTCTTTTTTTTCTTAAGTAAAAAAAAGTGTGAATAAAACTTCCTTTTGTTGAAAAATACAAACGTTTTCGTGTATCCCTCGAATACAATAAAAAAGATCTATAGGGAGAGCACGCGCTCGATGTTTTTTTCGTATCGACGAGAGTTCCGTCGGCTCTTTTTCATTGTACGGTTTCGAAACTAATACCATCTCAAGGACACTAATCGTTGGCTCTTTTACGAACGTCTCGATATCCGCATTCAGTATTCTGTTTTGCTCCCGTCACACGCCAACTGTTTTAAAATATATATCTCTATTTATTTATTTTTTGCTCCGAATGAACCTGCTCAGTTTTGATATTGCGTAATGTTCTCTAGTCGATTTAAAACTGGTATTATTTCAGTCTGGAAGAAATCCCTGCTTAAACGATTTGACGGCCTTATGGTTGGACCTGGCATCTTGGACTTTTATTATATATTACATTGTAACTTTTTTAATCATTATTGAGTACTATAAAGAATATTATTATTATAAAGTATCTTTGTCGTCCTCCCTGTCAGAAATCCCTCTTTACGAGATGATATTAATCCGTCTTTATCGGATAAGTGATTATCTACTTATCTTTTAACAATGTACAGTTTTCGCTGTTAATACGGTTTTATCAGTTTAATATAAGATATAATTAGGTAACATCTGTTTACATGATATACTTAATTTTTTTATAAAGTAACAAATCCGAAAGCTGTCCTTGTCTTGCCTGTGATGTATCTCACTTCTATTTTGATTGAGTTGAGTAATTAGTTGTTTTTTTTATCTCCAGGCAGAATCACAATAAAACATTTGTATCGAGACACATTTTTATTGAAAATGTTGTATTTATCAATGCTTAATAAGACCGTTATACATAATGATTAACAATATTAAAATATCTTGGATGTCAATGAAATATTCATTGAAAACGAATATAACTTCATTACGTAATGCATATTGTTATGTATTTCAGAACTCAAACGATTTATAGTTTACAGATATCATATCTGCAGCTTTTCTGCCCACGCGTTATTCATATAGGTACATAAATATGTATCTACGACTGTACTTACGACTCGCAGTATTTACTCTGTGCGAGCCGTAAGTGAATTTATAGAGATTGCCGAAATTATCTTATTACAAATAGCTAGCTATTTCTTGCGTCTAGAAAACTAAAATTACTAGAATTATCAAATGAACTCATTTCAATTTTAAATAACAAGTGTATCTTAGTAAGATTAAATATGTAGGTGTTTGTTGCGTGTTGGCATGTTACAATTATGTCGTAGGCAACGATGAAGGCTAGTTTTCGTCAAGCGTATATTTCGACTTTAACCGACTTATTTTCTTTCTCTGCAATTACCAAGTTTTCTCCGAGATAACAGCTTCTGAAGTGGGATTTGTAAGTTAAAGTTAGATGGGATCAAGTTTTGTAATTGGATTTCAGTGTGAACATAAAACTTCGAGATTTGCCGGTGGATATTACGTCAGTATTTACCGTAGGGCCTATTCACACGGTGATTTTTTTCGGTGCAGATGTCTTGCGTCTAAATCTCTTTAAAACGAGATTCAATCTTAGCTACTTAAGTTTAGCACACGTTCAGATCTTAACCTGAACCTTAGTTCAGGTTCAGAATTTAATGGTGCCGTGCTGTAAACGCGCAATATCAACGCATATAAAATAATACGTCGTAAACGCGCAGTTGCAGACGCGGCGCAGCTTCAAACATCTCAAAATTTTCATGAACTTCACGGAATGAATTACAAATCTTTTCCTAAAGAGGAGAGGTGATCTTCGTAGTGAGACAATAACAGGTCTTTAATTATTACTCGATATAGAACGTTAAAGTTTCAATATTCACAAAACATCAATTGGTAAGTATATATTAGCAGTATTTTACAGATATGATAATCGTATCAAATATTTGAAAAATAATTTTAATTATATAAAAATGCTTCAGAATGTACGTCTCTATTCAAATTCAGTCCATTTTAAAATTCTAGCAGCATCTCTGCTTAAGAGTCGTACTCGTGCTAGACAAGTATGACCTGATTACTTCGACGAGCGAAATGACCGTAATTTCAAGTAATACCCTAAAAATGCTTTTACTTTTAATCTCAAAGAGAGATCGTTAATGTTTGCAGTTTAAAGGCTTTCAGTATTTTTTATGTATGTATATAAGTTTGCCTCTCAGAGTTTATATTCAAACGCAAAAGTTTGCCTCGTTTGCGTCGGTATTCGGTACGGTCTCGTATTCGGTCCCTCCGGCCGTCATAACGGTTATATAGGTCATGACGTCCTCCACACCCTCTTAACCTCTCGCTTTGATTATAGCCCTCGAGTCCAGATCGAGATATATTAAATTTGATACGACATGTTGATTCTTTAAATATAACTATTATATTATTTAATATAAAGGATTGACAGATAAGACTATTAAATTATTTATATACCACTAGCTATGCTTCGCGGTTTCGACCGCGTATAATTAATAAAAAATATAATGAATAATAATAATCAGCCTAGAGCCTTCATCGATAAGAGTACTACACAACACAAAAATATTTTTTCAATTCGAACCAGAAGTTCCTGAGATTAGCCGAATCAAATAAACAAACTCATCAGCTTTATATATTATTAGTATAGATAAATATATTTGAATTAAATATATATCTTTTATTATAGAGGAAGATAAAAGTTATAGTCGCTGTTCACTGTTTTTATAAATTCACTTCTCAGCAACTGAAATGTATTTCCCGCAACAAAAAAAAGCAGCAGCAGTGGCCAGTGATCACGTGAAAGACTATAGAAAATAGTCGTGACCTTGAATAAATACCGAATCGAAAGAGAAAACCACTCGTGCATGTTTAAACGAACGACGCCAGAGTCGCTCGATACATCAAAGCTTTGGTTCGGTTTAACGGCTCTCGGACCGCGAACGGCAGCTCTTGTTTACAATGCGCTTGCGCCGCATATTATGATCCTACCCCATAAATTGTTTCATTGAAAGATTAATTATAGATTTTATTATGATACATTAATTTTAATTGTACCTTCCTTGATTCTTATTTGTTTCTTGATTTGACACCAAACCAACGGTGGTGTCTTCAAATCAAGAGTTAACAGGTTTCTTCTAGGCAAGCGTGCTACATCGCAGACCGTGTCGTTGCTTACCATCAGGCAAGACTACGGTCAAACGTAAGCCTATAACGGGTAAAAAATACCTCTTAAATTAAATATCATTTAGGATTTGTAGATATAGAAATATATTTTTAATTTTCTACTACTTGTGATTGTACCTTCATAGGAGATTAGCAAAATATTAAGCTTGAATAATTTCAAATAAAAAGAGTTGGTATATTTTTGATGATTCAACAATAATTATTTTTTTATGACCCAAACTATTTATATTAGTTGAAAACATTGGTTGCATACCGAAATGAACGAATGTGGTACTTAAACGGCGATGTCACAGATTGTCTGAAAATAGATGCCTATGATTCATTGATGCGAACGAGATTTCTCATTTATTATGAATGTAGGTTGTTGGCCTCAAACTTGCATTAACGCAAGGACAGTCACGTCTATTTTCTTTTATATGATTATTTATAACTTGGGCCCTTTTATGCCGAATAGGGTCACCTTTTTTGCCTGTAGCAAGCTCAGTAAAAACTCGACTACAACGTAATTTTATATAACACTAGCTGAATTTTAAATAAAAATAACCCTAAACTTTCCTCGACAAAAGGACAATCTAAAAAACTATTTTTTAAATTCGAACCAGTAGTTCCTGAGATTAGCCGGATCAAACAAACAAACTCTTCAGCTTTATATATTAGCATAGATTGTGGAATTTAAATTCATTAACACATAATTTGTTTAATAACTTGTCTAATAACAAATACCTTATCGTCTTGACTTCAATCGGTCGAGCCGTTCAAAAGTTTAGTTACAAACAGACTCACTAAAGAGTAACGTGTATAATATAGCGATTAATGTATCGTTAGTAATATCTATTCACGATAGAGGTAAACGTTTGCTAAACTAATCGCGTTAATAAGAGGTGTCGTTGCTATGTTTTTTTTTTTAACTTTTATGTTCGTTCATTACACTTGAGGTCGTTGCCTCATCATTGACAATAGCGTCATGACGGAACTTCGGTTTGTGATTTTCTAAAATGTTATCTCCTATCACTTTACATAGGTAATTTTGTATTATGTTATAAATAATAAAGATATCATGATTTGTTTTTAATCTGTAAATACTTAGTATTAATTATGATTAAATAATAATTTGTTGAATAAAATCAATGAACGTTGAATGAAAAACATTTTCAGATTATCCAATAGAATTCATAATGCCGTTCTATTGATGATCTAAACTGATCTGAAAGCTTATATAAATAGCTTCTTATAATATCAGAACTCGTTATGAATTTTTATGTATTTTATTTATTACTGTAATTTAAACGCGTCGACTTTTATAACGAAAGGTCATTCATTGTAAACATAATATGTTATGGTTTTTATTATTTTCCGCAACGGCGCGGCGTTTCGTTGTCTATAAACTAAACTATAAGCTTGTAAACATTTTTTTGTTATTTAAAATAAAATCTCATATGACTGCTAAAAGATTATTGATTTTAACAAAATTTTATAGATGAGTTCTTACGTTCCTATACTAATCTGAATGCTTACTAGACTATGAAATGATCAGTAACCGTTCTTTTAACGTTATTTAATTTTAACAGATCTTGAAAATATAGATTTTGTCTAGTAATTCTAAACATGTTGATAAATAAAAACAAACAAAAATTGTAAGTACTATTTTGCGAGTATTCTTTATAAAATCGATCGTGATGAAGGCGCCATATAAGTGGCAGTATTTTTTCTGAACTTTGTATTATTATTGACCGCCAGCGTTAGCGGTTGGGGGGCAAGTATTGCGGTCAGTCCAGAAGTGAAGCCTAAGTGAGGTCCGTGTGAGATGAACGTTATGAGGCTCAATAGCTCAAGCTGCGGGAACGCACCTCAGCGTGAGACAAATTTGGAGGCAAAGAATTATGCAGTGCGTGGTCGTCATATCCGTCGCAAGATGCAAAAATAAATAATAAAGAGATATTATAATGTTAGTCCTCTCAATCATATTGAATGTAAATATTATACACGTCATGTTACAGAAACTTAACAGATTACGTTCTAGAATATAAATTGGTAAATCTATTTGATCGGTTCTGGATCTTGTATGCAAATGTTGTCGTCAAAGTTAATATTTTTTATTCGCACGAGTACATGAAAATGTGAAACACGATATAAAACATGTAAGAAACGTCGTAAATCATTCAATTAACGGTGATAAACACACCGACCGCGAATGTTATGAGGTATCGTATGCGAAGAATGACGGAGCTAAAGAGCTAACCACAAATAGGAGTTAGAATTACTTTTAAAAATTAATTATTTTATACCACTGTTCCACTGGTACCATGTGCTGTGGTGAATCAGTTGATGGTAGAGAAGTGAACGAGAACTTTATTAACTAAAGGTTTAGGGAAGAAAATGTTTTCGAATGCTTTGGCGTTTTTTGCTTAAAAAATATTCAAATTATTTAAAATCGCGTATATTTTTGAAATTGAGTCCATACATCAAAACACGTTGACAATAACACGTTGATATAATTATCATAAGACGAGTATTTAATATACCTTTGAAAATAAATATCAATGACAAGTCACAAATCTAATAAAAGTTAAAAAAAATACAATTGTCTTAAAACATCTGAAGAAATAAAACAATAGTATTTTTATTGGAACTTTAAATCGCTATAAACATGAAGGTCGACCTTGGCACACCTATAACAACGTTTTTAATCAGGCCAAGTTTATGATTAATGACCTAAGTGGATTAGATGGTGTCACATCCAGTTATAGACAGTGACACCAGAACCGCCCGCAGTGCACACTTAGCCACGCCTCTATTGTCACAATATTGACGATATCAAAATTGCATCAGCTGTAATGACGAAACAAAATTATGGATTATTAAACTCCAACGCTCAACATTAAGTATATAGTGGCATTATTGATTGGACTAACGTCGTACTCACATCTATACTAATATATAAAGCTGAAGAGTTTGTTTGTTTGATCCGGCTAATCTCAGTAACTACTGGTTCAAATTGAAATACGCGCTACGACGACGAAAAAAATGCACGGGATAAAATCCTTTTACCCATACGAATTCGAGATGGGCAGCTAGACCATAATAATAATTGAGGAGAAAACTATTTAGTCCTTACACTGACTCGAATGTCTCATCACAAACTTCTGTTGTAAAATTTTGATCATCAACGGCCTTACCAATAAACGTTGCCCAGATACTGTTTAGTTAAACATTGATTCCTCTCTTTCTGTCGTTATTGATTTGACATTTGAAAAAAGAAGACACAGAGTTGTTTCACTAATCATTATAAATAGGTTCATAAAAAATATAACTCTCTGTCGGTAGAACAACATTGACATATCTGTAGACTACACTATCACGTTATTCAAATTGTATTTCACGATCTCTATGCAAGTTATCTATGCATAAAAAATTAACGTGTACAAATATTACCTACATTGTTTGTACAAAATCACATTTTGGTTTCTATTTCCAATTCTTCACGCATCTCGTATTTTCCTGCTTATAATTAACTCTCGACGTGTGGCCTTATCTTTGAATAGAGTGCTACTGTGTAGTAAGACATGAGCACTAACAAAATAATTATAAATATAATTAAAATTTACTTTAACGTGCCATTATTTCTTATCAAAGATGTTAGTGTCAACATGCTTGCGTTTACTATTGAAGATCTATAAGAAAATAAAAAAAAGTCACATCTATACAGCTTTTATATAATAAATTCCCAGTTTTCGAAACTTTAATCACTGCTACTACACTTTGACTAAATACTGAAAGCCCATTGGTCGCCTGTCGCGTTCTCCGCTACCGTGGACCAATTACAATTCAGATTTAAATAACATTAGTTAATTTTAGTTTGTTTAGATCAGCGTTTTAATAAATAGAGGTTTGTTTGGGGCCCTACCCTTACGTATTATATTTATATTGATTAAAAATTAGGTTGGGCATCTGATCAGTTAGGTTATGACATAATTATGTAGGTATATAGACTGTAGGTCTGTTGTTGATCCTGTAAGAATTTGAAACCTATTGAAGCTATAGCTTAAAGCTACGGGTCATTGCAACACTTGGGAACTGACTGCCTTACTTATTTATTATCGTTGGTTGGCATGTGATTGGTGACATAACGTCGTGTCTTCTTCTTTCGAATGTCAACTCGATAATGACAGAAAGAGAAAGAAAATATGTGTGTTGACTAATCAGTAGCCAAGCAACTTTATAACAAAGACCGTAATATGTTATGTCTCTTGCGGCTGTGGTTACGCTGGCTCACTCACCTTGCAAGCCGGAAAACAATAATAATACTAAGTAGTATATGCTTGGCGGTAGAATATGTGATGAGTGGGTGGTACCTCTACCCAAATAGCCTTGCACAATGGCCTACCAACAAGTCACAGTGCTAGTGTTTTGATGTTCTTTAGTGTACTTCGTAATTGTATCAATTTATTTATTCGTTGTAGAATTGGCAACGTGTTCTCTTGCACGTAGGCATCGACAACTGTTTACTTTCAATATTTTTATTTTTTATTCCAAGCTTTTACCTAACTTCACCTATTCAGTATGTGTAGGTAAAATCTAAAAATCGAATTTTAAGCTTCCATCCAACCGATTAAGCTAAATTCAAAATAAAATATACGTTATTCAAGTATGCTCTTAATCTAATATATAGACGAGATGACCCAGCAGATATTAACACGTAGAGCACGTGAAGGTCGATAACAGTTTTAAATCCAGGCAAGCAAAATTGATACATCCACTTTCGACCAAGATTGTTCAACGATGTGATTTAATAACGTCCGCAGTCTGGAATCTGGAATTTTGGAGTGTGTACACTCTCGTGCCACGGGAAGCAAATTAAGCCGTTGTTCATGAGCCTGAACTAATACCGGTCGGTCGTGTCGGATTGCTATTCCATCGGATTATACGAGTGCAGGAATGAAGAGTTAATCTATGTATGTTTGTGCACTCATTTATATGTCCTGCGCAGTTGCAGGAATAAAGAATTAATCTATGTATGTTTGTGCACTCATTTATATGTCCTGCGCAGTTGCCTAATCTAATGTCAGGATAATATGATCATCATCATATTATACATACCTAGCAAAAACCTATAGACCCATATCTTTAAAATGATAATCGTATTAATTATTAATTACTTGAATATATTAAAAAGCGTCTGTTTATAATAACTATTTAATTTATGATATAATTAGATACATGACAATTATTTTATCAGTCAAAGTTTTTATTAGTGACGTAATTTATTTTTTTAAAGATGTTCTAAATATAGATTAATTTATCCGACAGTATGTCAATCGTGACTCATGATGACGTAATAATTATAAATATTTATAAAAGTATTAATATGTTTTATTGCATACGATTATTACATTGTTTGAATTATCGTTACGTTTTGTATTTGTTATAAATTTCACGTTTTAGAAAATGTTTTCATTATCTTAGTGTTTAGTAATTATTATATTAAATATCTTTTTTTTTCTGTTTGTTACTCAATCTTGCTCAAACTGGAAAATTCGCGATCTATTTTGGCCCTTCATAATTTATTCGATTGTCGTTATTTTCACTGTTTAATATTCATAACTTGTCGAAGATCCTAAGATTAGGTCTTCCAACTTAGTTATCGCGTATTGTATTATATTTTATATTATAATATAAAGCTGGAACTTCAGTTGCCAAGTAGAAACAGACACTTTTTTATTATATTGTAAAACACAAATGTTTCTGCACCTTCTGCACCTTCCGAAGCGAGCTGATAACACCTAATCAATTATAATTTAGTTAACTAATAAATATAAAAATATGAGATAATTCTATGATTTGATATAAATTAAAAATTATAATATTTATTAGAATAATAATAATAGTGTTTTCCTTACATACATAATTAACTTGTGGTCAGCTGTAAGTATGTGCGAATGATAAAGTGTACAATGTTTTAAATGGACTGTAATTTATTATACGATATAGTAATAACAATTCATTACGGCTTTATTACGTCACGACATAATCCGCTTTAAGGAGAGCGCTCATTGAAGATTTTTTTTAATAGACAGATAGTATTTTCATTATCTGAAATGATATTATTTATCTCAAGATACGTCACGTTGAAGTGCCTGATTGTATATAACGATTGTAAATAACCATATTTATTTTACACTATATAAATGGGATGGGGTGACAGGCCGGCAACGCACCTGAAATATCACGTCACCATATGTCTAACTATTGTAGTTATCTCACAATAAGTGTTTTCTTTTATTTTTTTAAAAAATTAAAATGCCGTTGCTTTAAAAACTCTTTATTTTGTACCTTGGTATTAATCCTTATCAAAATAAATTACTTCATATTCAGGACGAATTCAATACCTTTCTAGAACTTTTTGAATTATTCAATTCGGACGTTTCATTCTAAAGATATAGCGATATTTAAAATGTAAGTATTAGTGTTGTAGCCAAATAAGTATTTGTGCGTGCATGTATGATTTGGTGGGCGGTTATGAGGGGGCGAGGTAGCCTCTGCGAGATACCATGCCGGGTCGGCTCCTTACGGAACGATTGTGCTCAACGAACTAAATTTTTTTTAATACTTCTTAGACGAAAAATTTGAAAGTTATCGTAATTTTAAAACTATTGCGCACTAAATAAATTCAAGCGGTCAAACTAACGCGCGATGCAACCGCGTGCGCGCCCTGGCCCCGCGTCCCGCTGTCTTTTTTAGGAATAGTTATTGTGCTACTCGAGCGAAGCCGGGGTGGGTCGCTAGTACCCACTAAAACCACAGCGTAGACTTCACCGCCTTTAGGGGGGTGCCAAGGGGTCGCGTGAGCATTCTACCCTGAAAATAGATTTAACCTGGAAAGCGCAACAGACAGACTTACTTTTGGCGTTTACGGTATTAGTATAGACACACGCTAGTCGCTACAATTAAATTGACGATCGATAAAACAAACTTCAATGTGCTGAGATATTAAAAACAAAATAAACTCTATTCGAGTAGGTTCATACAATTTTAATTCATTTGCATAAATACGTCGAGTCGAATAAATAACAACAAAATGCATGTTTGCGTAGAGCATTACATCGCTCTGGTTTCGTTTGTTTGAAGGAAGTATTTACATATTAAATGTTTGTTTGCGGGTTCAGAGTGTGTTTATAATTTTTGCGAACGTAGGTACAAAATATTTCTTCAACTACCTTCTACCCAAATCGATTATATTCCATAAGTTACAAAGGTTACATAAATTAATTAAAGATATGTTACTACTACCTATCTAGGTCATATCACATTCTAAGAAATGTAAGTATTCGAAATGGTTATTGAGATTACGATGTTTATAGAATGTATATCATTACCATTTTAATCATTCTAAAGATTTCAATATGAAATATTACGACTATATAAACGTTACTTAGCGGCTGTTCAGTTAAACACCTATTTCGCTCTTTCTGTCATTATTGATTTGAAATAAGAAAGAAGAAGACGCAGCATTGTTTAACTAATTACTCGCCCAACAAGGTTCGTAAGTAAGTCCGTGAGTCACAATACATATCGTTCATCGTATCAGGAATGACATAATGAATTTAATTGATATGAGAATTATAATAATCAATGAATTATTAACTAATTATTCTGGCTTATTGTTATTGGTAAAATAGCATTAATTGATAAAAGTTTATTTGATTAATATTTCGTATCTTTTATATAAAATGGTATTATATTAATTTAAATAAGTATGTATTTGCAATTCATCTATTTATACCTTTTTTAATATAAATCCCGCCAAAATATGTAGTATTAACTGATTACGGCCACGGCGCCAATCACCAACCAAGCCAACTGTGCAGGAGATATTATATTGAACAAGAGTGTGCACAACCCAGGTGCACGCTCTATTCCCTAACTCTCATAACCTGATGGGACGGCAATCCGACACGACCGGAAAAAGTTCAGGCGCAGGACAACGGAGTGTAAACATTTCCAACTTCCAGACTCCATTCTGCGGATTGACTGAGACTGAGAATTTTCTGACAGAAAAATCCAATAACTATACTGGCCCCACCTGGGAATTAAACCACCGGGTCTTCGGCCTTATATCTAGCCACTAGACCAACGACGCAGTCAATGCAATGTTTGAAATATAATTAATTAGTGATGACTAAGGCATTAATATGTTATTGATATGGCATTAATATGTATGTGTAAATTTTGGAATTTAAATATTTCAATGTGATAGATACAGCTCCAAAACTTATCAAAAGTAGGTGAGTTCTTAGCTCGATGAGTTTTGGAGCTGTATCTATCACGCTGCTCCAATGGATACGCGTGGATACGCGTTTTTGATCCGACACATACAGATTAAAGACAAGTATGAATCATTAACACAAGCATATGAAATTTCGGTTTGAACCGCCAGTTTTTAAATAATTGACTGCATTTTAAGTAATTGATACACACTTACCTTCTTACAATGTAATATTATTAGGTAAACGGTCCATTTGCAATTATGAATATTATACGCATAATATTAATAGAGACTTCAAAGAATATCCCAGTCCTGGTACTGAAACCGCATGTTTTAATTTTACGTTGCCTATATTCCGTTTACGATTTACGACTCTCGATTCATATAAAAGACATAACATAAATGACGAAGCTGTTGTAGACATTGTTGCTTTCTCCTAAAGCTGTCAATAGCTTGTTCGTTGAAGACTATAGCCGTTGACGAGTAGCGTCGTTAAATTGACGACGTTTTCGCTATAAAATACAAAAGATACAAAACCGCAGACGTTTCAAATTTATGAAGCAAAAAAAACTTTATAAGCTATGTTTTCATAATACGCAATTATATTTTTATTGTTGCTACCTTAATCGAAAATAAACCGAAACCTACGTTCGTTCAAATGAAAAAAACATTAAAGAGGGTAATTCATTTATGAAGTATACGATATTTATTTAACGGGTTATATTTTAATATTCATAATTTATGTAAAGAAATATACATGGGCGTGTGTGTGTATACGTCTAGGACTTCAATCATTATAGTCGTTCCTGAAATAAAATATACATTTCTTGAAACTATAATATTTTTTCTATTACTAATACTTTTATTAATAAAACTGAAACGAATAAATGTAAATTGTATTCCTTATAAGATATAAAAGGGGCAGACTGTAAATGTCTCAGTTCTGGCCTCGTTGTTGGGATTTTGTTCTACCACGCTGCTCCTATACGGGTTGGTGGAATACGAATCCCAGAATTTCATCCGAGACTTGCAGATTTCAAGCGAGATTACAGATTTTAATTTGAAAAGAAAATTCCGTGCTTGTTGCCCGGGTTTTGAACTCACAATCTTCGTTTACGATTTCGTTCCTGGTCCTTATATATTCATATATTATCTTCTATATTTTCGTTTTCGATAATAACAGCTTTAAAACGTAGAGATATAGGTATATTTATTAATCATAAGATACATTGATAAATCACGAACACGCTACGCTACGTCGAGGTCGACGATTTTAATTACCTCTCATTCTACGAGAATAACTCGAATAATATTCGGCCTTTGACCTATCCGTAGGACATCCATAATAGGTATACTCATAATGAACACGTATTTGCTTCCCAAATAGAAATTACGTTACAGCTACTCCCCGTCTTCGATGATTTATCGATCTCCGCTTCCGAACATTCAATGTGACGTGTATCGCTTCTTTGCCAAGTTTTGCATGTTTTGTTTCGACTATTGTTTTATTTAATACGGGATATTTTGCCAAGTTATACTATTTTAAGACGATTTTCTATTTCGTTAAATAATTAAGATCTCCTAATGTGATTGAAAAGACTCATTATCAGTCATCGACCTCGTTTTACGAGCGTATGACATAAACTATCCATAAATAAATTAATTTTACAATTTTTTTTTCAAAGCCCATTTTGTAGTTTTAAGTCTGCCTAATTTAAAAACTTGTAGTTTAAAGTCTGCCTAATTAAAAAAAAAGTGAAGTTAATAAATGATAAATCAAAGTTAATGTAAAATTGAATGTGCGTAGAGCATGCCTGCTTTACATTACTTTCTCAAATATGGTAATTTACTGAACATCAAACGATGCATAACGGCTGTGCGATCGGTTTTGTTTGTGGGTGTTGAATGCGCTGTCCGAACATGTAATATGGTTATATATTGCATTGGGGAAACTTCCATGAGCCACACTAAACAGAGGTTCATTGAAGTATATGATAGCACAATTTTTAACTTTTTTTAAAATTTAATACATCACCTCATGTGGCCACCATCGCCCATGGACATTGGCACTGTAAAGAATATTTATTAAATATACAAGCGTTACACTTACCTATTGACTGTCATAAATCTACCACCGCACCGGTTCGGAAATAAACGGAAAAGTACTTGCGAAAGAAAAGCGTTTTCTTTTTTATAACTCATCTTTACAATAAAGGCAATTTGTACAATAACAGAATAATATTTTTTTTATTGCACCACCAACCTCGAGAACTAAGATGATACGTCCTTTTTCCCTGTAATTGCACTGGCTCAATCACTTCAAACCGGAACACAATAATACTAAATGTTGCAGTTTGATGGTAGAATGTCTTCGTGGTTACTGCTTAGGTGGCTTGCAAGAATACCTAGCAGCAAGTAAGGTATCTGTATGTTTTATAAAATATCGAAATAAAAATAATCCATATTATTCTTCTTCTGAACAGCACTTAGAGCCACTATACAACGGTTTAACCAAAATGGGTCCCATAGTAGACCACTTTAATAATGCAAGGAATATATAATTATTTCTTTAAAAGTCAACGGATAATGGCGTCAGCTTGCCGTAACGTATTGCTTTTGCTATCAACAAGTAATATCACCAAAGTACATAATTGTATTACATATCTTAGTTCTACCAATATCGGTACGAATATATAGAAGTAGAAGTAACAAAACGCTGGGTGGGTTGATGATAATAAAGTACAGGTCATACGCGCCGTAATAATCCGAACGAGATACGTTTTATATGCCAATCAATCATTTATTGCTTTGTCTCGTCTCCTACACGTGACCACGTACTCCTTATCTGATAAGGAGCCATAAATTTGTGTCGTAATGTAACATTAATGGTTTATATATTTTGGAATTTATGTTCACTTATATGACTTATTTGTTGTTCGCTGTTTATTGTCGATTGCATATTATTATTGTGCGAATTAATCATAATGGATATCATTTCTCAATTAGTTCATGTATTGGAATAACTACATTTATGCGATTATTTGTTTTAAGATAAAAATAAATGTTCTATGAACGTGAGTTACATAATTATATTTCTTTTGTTTGTTACATTTCATCGTTACACTTTTTCGATCGATTATATAAAATTTTCCACCAGTTCGTATAGAAATATGGGAAAATCCGTTGAAACGAAATTGTGTAGTGTTATTTTACCTCTCAAGATCATAATTATGTTTTACAAATGTTAGTTAGACAATAATTTATGGCCTTAAGGCAAATTACGTCAACGTTCCGCCATCATACTATAATCATTATAAATTATAGTATATCTTTATTAAAAAAGTCATTTCATTTGTAAAATCCTCTACTACAAAAATGTTTGTTAAACTTACATTATATCCTCGTTAAAAAAAGCCCTAAGAATCATGATCAAGGAGTCATTAGCAAATAATATATCTAGCTTAAAATTGATCTAGTCCTGACCGGTATAGTGATTGGAATTTTATTTAGAGATTAATTGGAAACATCGGTTCATCTGCCGAAACACTTTACTTGTAAACATTCGAAGAGTACTGTAAATATCTGAAGTTGTTTATTGATACAATGTTTCCGGTCGAGTTTATCTGTTATTCGACGTTTCTGCTCTAATTGATCAGAAAATTGGAAAGTTATCAAACGTTACGCAACAATTTGATGCTACATCAATGCCAAATATAATTATAATCGACGTCCTTTTGATATAATTTAAAGTAGGAATAATACGAATGGATAACGATAATGTACCGACGCTATGTTTGTTTACTTCTGTTTTGTATGATATCGCGGAAAGC
The DNA here is from genome assembly GCA_963151315.1 of Nymphalis c-album. Lineage (NCBI taxonomy): Eukaryota > Metazoa > Arthropoda > Insecta > Lepidoptera > Nymphalidae > Nymphalis > Nymphalis c-album. The sequence continues at coordinate 12,415,403 of OY720590.1, read as the reverse complement.
GGGAAAAGGTTAGATGTCATACATAAGGAAACGAAAATTGTACGACTTTACGCGTTGGATTGTACGTCGAGGTAACATTAACTGTTTTAATGGTTTTAAATATATACAGGAACTGTGACGAGATTTCACATTTAAATTTATCGTTGTGGTATTTTGGATTTGTGCGAGCCTCTTTCTTAATAGGTACCACCCACTCATATATTCTACCGCCAAACAGCAATTCATAGTATTGTTGTGTTCCAGTTTGAAGGGAGAGTGACTTTATAACTACAGACACAAAGAACATACCTTCTTAATTACCAAGGTTTAAGGTGCATTGACGATGTAAGGTTTGGTGAATATTTTTTGCAGTGCCATTTATTATGGGCGTCTGTTTTGTATTTTGCCAGTCCGATTTAATAAAATCTTTCTATTTGATAAAAAAAAACATGTACAATAAATTAGAAAAGTTATTACCTCACTTACGACGCTAGAAATATTTAATTTGTACAAAGATAAATGTTTGTATCTTTTTTAAACTAGCAACACAGAATTGACGTCACTAATTTCGGTTCCTAGCAAAGAGTCAACAATTAAATCAGTGTAGTTAAGAAAAACCAGCTTGATAAATACTAAGAAAATGATTCATTTACAAGGCTTACGTGATCGATTCAAATACTCCGTAATTATATAAAAGAGTTTTTCTTGAACATCAAACAAAACTTATATTGAATCTAACAATTCTGAATATAACATTGAATTTATATATTGACATTGGACACGAAGATCTATAAAATATTGGCAGAAATAAAGACACTGCAAAATTTAGTCAAAGAACGAATTGGAGCTATCGCAGGGAAATTTCATTGTTTAAGATATCAAAATGAGCCGATATGGTTCGGTAGTTAGTTGCTGGCTCAAACTCTGGTGAGCACCACTGAAGTCATGTGTCGGATGTGTACGCAACAAATCTCATTGATACTACGCTGTAAGCCTTTTCTCTAAAAGGAGAGTACGCTCAGATCAGATGTGGCGAATTTTGCAAGATACTTTCCTTTTTTTTAATTTAAATTCTGTATCTTAGTGGATTTATTAAATAGTCATCGGGTGTATTTACGATGTTAGATTGTCACAAGTACTGTTATTAACGTAAGCATCATAGATGATGATAGTAGTAGATAGATATACAAGTACCGATAACATATCTTGACGGTTGAACGGTTTTGGATGAAACCTTCATATATTTTTCAGTGGCTCGGGTGAACGCTCGGCGATTACGTCGTTCCACTTCCAAGTTTCATTTATTCATAAGCACAGCACGCCTGTCAAGCTCTGACCTTTCGTTTTTACGTGTATTTTTATTCATTCATTCATTCATTCATATTCACTCAAGGGTCCGTTATACGTTATAGAACTTTTGAAACATCAGTGTTTCCCAAAAGGTTTTTGTTTCTTTCGAAATTAACATTAGCACAAACTATATTGATGTTAAAATATTCTTAAGCCTAGTTACAGATAACATACAACCACTCACGCAGGCACGCGCACACACACACACACGCACCGACACACACGCACGCACCGACACACACACACGCACCGACACACACACACGCACCGACACACACACACGCACCGACACACACGCACACACCGACACACACGCACACACACCCACCCACACACACACACACACACACACACACACACACACACACACGCGCGCGCGCGCGCACACACACACACCTGTGCATTGAATATCTTATGTAGTCAGTCATCGCTCACGCTTCGCCTCGACGCGACGTCGCGCGTTACAAGTTTACTTACAACTACCCCCGAAACAAAAATAAAAATGGTCAAATGTATAAAATGTACGAAAATCATTACAAAGAAACTACCTGGATTGCAATGTGGCAAATGTAACAAGTGGCTACATGCGTTATGTGCCGGTCTTACTTCTGATCAATTGATCACCCTGAACTCCACCGAGGCTATTGACTGGAAGTGTAGAACTTGCGCGGAAGGTACCAAATCCAGGCGTCTGTCATGTATCATGCCTGATCTCGAGGAAGGCGACGATAATACCAATCCCGAGTTTCTTATCCCAGACAACAATATGACGCAGCAAATATTACGAGAAATAAGGAATGAAATCAAGGGCATTGTTCAGTTTGAATTACAACGTTCGCTTAAGTACTACTCCGACAAGATAGACGACTATGAGGAGCGCATGAATTTATATGAAACCAGGCTCAAAACGGTCGAAAATCAGTGCGTTGATTTGAAAAATAATCTCAAAAACATGTCCTTAAAATATGAAGTCCTTGAAGGGAAGTGCAACCAATTCGAGCAAGCACAACTATCCCAGCAGCTGGAAGTCTGCGGAGTCAAGGAAGCAGAACGGGAAGACACGATGGAAATAATAAAGAGAGTAGCAGCTAAAATTAACACCGACATCTCCGACGTCATCAAAGCATATAGGAAGAGGGTACCAGCCCGCAAGCGCACCGAATCGAAAAGGATTGAATCACCACCCAACCCCATTACCGTTATTTTAAGGAACGGAGTGCGTAGTGCTTGGCTGGATGCGAGTAAGAAGGTAAAATTCTCAGCTTGTGATATAGGAACGGAAGGTGAACAAAATGTATACCTACGTGAGTCTTTAACACCGACCACTGCATATCTCCTGTGGAAGACAAAAGAAGAACTAAAGGTACGTCATGGCTTTAAATATGTATGGTGCAAAAATGGAACTGTCCTAACGAGGAAATCCGAACATGAGAAAATCATTTCTGTTCACTCTTTACAACAGCTGGACGTGCTTACTCGACAACTTAAACAGTCAAATTAAATTAATTGTATTATCTCTAATATCTGTTCTATTAATATGTATATAGTCCTCTTGTTAAAAAATGGATGATACAAATTGTGACTCGAAAGAATTAACTTGTATTAACTTTAACGATTTTACAAATCACTTGCCGAATTACGACAAACCGCTATTGTTATTTCATGTAAACATAAGATCTACACTCAAAAACTTTGCTGAACTCGAATACATATTACTTAATTCTGATAAAACCATTCATTTGTTGATTTTAACTGAAGCTAATATAAAAGAAGACTGTGTTAATATGTACCAACTCCAAGACTACTCAATGTACTATGAACTTAGGCAATACAGGAAAGGTGGAGGTTTATTACTTTATGTTCATAATTCATTATCTTTCATTAGACACAGTGCTACCTGTAAATACTTCGAATGTATTAGCGGTGAGTTGATTCTAGACTTTACTTATAAATTAGGAGTCTGTGCAGTCTATAGACCACCAGATTATAGTAAAGAAGGATTTATTAATGAACTTTTATCCTTAGTCTCAAAATATAACACAAAAAATAATTATGTTATTATTGGCGATATAAACTTAGATATTAAAAAAAATAGTCCTATTACAAATCATTACTTAAACTCCCTATCCGAATTAGGCTTTTACTCGGGTATAAATCAATATACCCGAATAGAAAAACGCATGGACATAATTTGTAAATCTTGTGTTGATCATATTTTTATTAGAAATATCACTAATTGTGAAATATATACCGGCGTTGTAAAAATCGTCCTAGCCGATCATTGCATAACTTGTTGTGCGATCTTCGACGCGCGGCTCGGTACCGATGATTCACGCCTGCCTCAGCTGTTTACGAGAATAAATAATAACAATCTGCGAAACAGGTTATGCAGTGTTGACTGGAGCGAACCGCTTAGTTATAGTGACCCGAACGACATTTATAATTTTATTTACAAACAATTTAGGATTGCATATGAAACGAGTAAATATTGTGTAGAATATAAAAGTAAAAGAAAAATTTGTAAATGGGCAAATAAAAAGTTAAAGTATATGTGTAAAAAACGGGATGAACTTTATAATATTTGGCTTGCGGATGAAAATAATACTGAAAAGAGATTGTTATATAATTCGTATAGAAACAAAACAAACAAGTATACTCAGTTCATAAAAAATCGCAAAATAAAGAATGATATTTGTAAAAACTTTAAAAATCAACGAGAAATTTGGAAAATAGTTAACAATCTTACCGGAAAAATTGTTAAATGTATCGATGATGTAATTATTAAGCATTTTAAGCAGGATCCACTTAGTTTATCAAATAACTTTGCGACAGAATTTGACAATCATGTGAAAAGTATATGTATCGATTGTGATTTGAAAATGTTAAATTCTACCTCGTATGAAAATATACCAGACACTTCAATCAGACTAGAGCGAGCACGTGAAGAGGATGTCAAACGTATAATTTTGCTTATAAATGACAAAAAAAGTCCAGGTTATGACGGAATTAGGGCAAGCGATATAAAATATACCTCCTCACATCTAGTACCAGTCATTACTCACCTCATAAACCAGTGCATAGCTACATCAACTTATCCGGATATATTGAAAATTGGCGTAATTCGGCCAATTTATAAGAAGGGAAAGCGTGACGATTATAATAATTACCGTCCTATCACTATTTTGTCATGTGTAGATAAAATTATAGAAAGGTACCTAGGGGATAAAATTAATAAATATTTAGCTCAACATTCAATTATTAATAATAAACAATATGGTTTTCAGAAAAATAAAAGTACCACTGAATTATTAAGAAAATTTACTAATGAAGTTAACACGCATTTGCACAAAAAACTTCACGTGCTCGTCTTACTCGTAGATTTTAGCAAAGCCTTTGATGTATTAAACTACAATATGTTATTCGATAAACTTTCGCGGGGTGGTATACAGGGTCCTCTATTGAAATTATTAAAAAATTATCATCTGAACAGAAAAACCACAGTAAGCCTATCCAAACAATGGAGCAATTTAATATCAACCACACGGGGCACAGCACAGGGCTCAATTATCGGCCCCACTGAGTACTTGTTATATGTAAACGACATGGTTAATATCATAAATGAGGGCACTGTATACCAGTTCGCGGATGACACGTGCCTAGTGGTAGCACAAAAGACAGTCAAACATGCCCAGGAAAAATTACAACATAATTTTAATCAATTATGTAAATGGGCACACGATGTAGGTCTGATAATAAACGCACAAAAAACGAAGTTTATACACATTCACTCGTCACACAACCAGACGGACATCAGACCTACTATCGTGGCTCACAACCACTCTTGTTTGCACTCCTCATGCAGTCTAAATTGCTCGTGTGAATATATTGAACAAGTGAAAACACATATGTACATAGGCTTAATAATCGATGACAGATTCACCTGGGGCCCGCATACAGATCACGTTTGCTCAAAATTAAGATCATTATTAAGCAAACTAAGTATACTCAAAGCCAAATTACCATACCAGACACTGCGGCTCCTATACGTGGCCTTAGCTGACTCGGTTATCGATTATGGTGTTAGTAGTTACGGCAGATCCTGCAAATCAAACTTGGAAAATATTTACAATTTACAGTTAAGATTACTAAAAACAATTGTACCAAAACGCATACTTAACAATTATAAAAACAACTATAATCAGCTCTTTCGGCATTGTAATGTTATGAATATATATGATAAAGTTAAATTTTCTATTCTAACCCAAATTAATAATACAACCTTGTTAAATGAAAACTTTAGACCTATAGGCTTACGTCAACTTGGTTCAAACCATAAATACCATTTACCAAAAGCTAACAATAAGTATGGAAAAAGAACTGATGATTATTTAATACCTGACTATGTAAACGAACTGCCCAGAGAACTGCAAGAAATGTATAAAAGTAACACGAAAATCAAATCACGTCTTAAAAAATATTTTTTACAAAAACAAACTGATTTAACTGGATGACTCTCTGTACCCAGATAAACCCGCGAGGTTTTCGTGGTACTTAAATTACAAAGTAAAATGTATTTGTTATGTATTGGCCAATAAATAAATAAAAAAAAAAAAAAAAAAAAAAAAAATAAAAAAAGTTGAGCATGCGTTGGGAATAAGTACCGTAGCCAAAATCGGTCAGGAGGACGTTTTCATTGTATGAACTGCCAAAACTGAATCTTCTTGAAGCGACTACCAAAAGCGCTGTCGTAATTTAATCTAGAATTTCATATTAATTAAATTATTACACATCCATTAACTTAACCACTTCGTCTGAAATGTTTTTCATATTACATTCGCTTCCCTCCGTGAATCACTTAGCTTGCCCCTTACGCAGCAGTGGGCGCCGTAATAGTATTTATTGTACGCTAGATGGAATTTATAAAAGCCACAATAAAATCTGTAAAGGTCATGCAAAATGTGATGAATATGAAGATAGAATAAAAGAGAGAATGGAAGGTTCGCTTTTTGTGCGAGTATTATATAACCTACATGAGAATTTTTCATAATTATTTCGCTTGTTTTTTCTGTACATTTATGAAATTTATATTAAATTGAAGTATTTTTTATTGCAGCTGTAGAAGTAATTGTGTTTATTCATAGTTTTTTACAAAATCATTTTATTTTTGGATCTATCCCTAAATAAGTTAAAGTAAGATTCTGATATTGAACGAAAATTTAAAGTAAACGTCAAAAATTAAATTGCGTTAAGAATTTTAGGGATGCCTCAATAATGCAATTGCAATATTATATGCTAAGCGATTTTAGGAGATTATTTTTTGTCATAAGCTGAGATGCCGTCAAATTTAATCATCAATTATACATGTATTATGACAGCAATTACTTAAATAAATAGGTAATTCTCATATGTGTATTATGATGTTATGTATATTTAAATGTTCAAAAAGTATTAACGTTTCCATTTTTGAATGGAATTTCCCATTTAACTTTATTACATTGTAGAGCCAAAACATTATCACTAATAGCAAAGATGAAACAAACATTGCCAAGATATTGATATGGACACAGACAAATTGATCAATAATTTGTATTGTCCGAATATTAAACGAAATCGTTAAATAGTATGTTTACATTACATTTATGATTTCGTCTCTGTGTGCGTAAACTACAATGTAGCTGTTTTGCCTTCGTATATACAGTATTATAATATTCATTTTTGTCTTATATTTAGAAGCATAAAGCTTAAATGATTCAATTTATAATATATCTGAATTAATATGATAAATAAATGAAAACGGATCCAATTTTATGAATATAATTATCATTTATTAGTAGATTTTAGTTGTAGGAATAAAATCGTTCAGAGTACGAGAGTACTCGTATATGTCGATCGCCTGAAGAGCAATTAGTGTTTTGTGAACGTTTTTTTTTTTCAATGATTGGATTCAGGGCGTATTGAAAGTGCTCGAGCGGTAATTGCGTTCGTTCTCTCGGGACTGCCTGACGAAAATCCAATTTCCATTCCAGATAGCTCTGACGGTCTTCAGCTTTGTATTGAATTTCATTTTGTATCTCGCCGTCTAGAAAATTAAACTTTTAATTGAAGATTCTAAAATGTATAAGCGGGTTAACTTTTTGTGATTTGCGACTTTCGTAGACTTTAATTAGAAGTGGAAATTTTTGTAAAGCTTTTGAAACTATTTCATTTCTCAAACCTATATTACTAAAAATTTTGTATATTTTGACATACAAAGGTTTAACTTTACTGGCTGGTATATTGTGCAATAAAGACTTAATAAATCAATAAATGAAAATATCGCGGCACGGTCCGTTTTCCTCGTTAAAAATTGTCTAGAACTGTAATGAAATTTTATTTACGTACAAATTTTACAGATCAGTCAACGAAACGTTTAATTTATTGATTTTTTTTCTAATTTCGAGATTTTTTATAAATATTCTCTTTATAAATAATAATAAATCATACGAGATTTACGTTTTGATAGTGAACAGGCGCCGTCAGTGGAAACGGAAACGGTGGACTAATGATTAATATTTTATTTGATGAGCAACGTTAGTCTTTTAAATATAAATAAATAATGTACCATTGACTTAAATAATTTGTATGTATATATATCCAAGAATTTGACTGCCTTAAATGAAATTCTTCTAAACTCCTATTTTATTATAACGTATGGTATACGTTTTAAAGTGTTTGATTTTATTTGATTTAAGGTGTTTTATTGAAAACTAGTATTCGTCATCTTCATACATTTATCCATATCCATTAATCCATAAGCAATACCGACTGATCATTTATTGTATATACATAGTAATCATAAATAATAAAGTGGTTCTATTAACGCTATTTTGAATTGTAGCGGTTAACTTCAAAGTATAATATCAAAAGTGCTATCGCTCATACATTAATTTAATTACCATATGATATACGATAATTGTAATTAAGACGTCCCGTACAGAAGGTGTTATTGAAATTCTTGGTTCGGTGAAATAAAATAATATAATCGGTAAAAGAAAATAAGATCAAATTTCTAGTACCTATGTGTATAATTTACACTTTTGAATATATATATACTAATATAGAAGCTGAAGAGTTTGTTTGTTTGATCCGGCTAATCTCGGAAGTACTGGTTCGAATTGAAAACTAGAAAGGAAGGCTCTAGGCTTATTTTTATTAATCACTTATACGCGGGTGAAACCACGGGCCACAACTCGTATAAAAAAATAAAACTTAAATAAAATCGTAATATTAGTGTAATTTAAAAAATGTTATCTTTACAGAGGAGGAGTGTTATCACTGCATGGCAAGTTTGGTCGCGTCGAAAGAGAAGATGTTCATCACACAAACTAAGCTACTGAACGAGGTCACCTGGAAAACTGTGATGCAGATAGCCAAGAAACATGCCGTAAGTTTGATGTTTGCTCTTTTAATACACAAAAATAAATTATACGTCTAATAAATATTAATAAACAACAATTAAAAAATATATAAATTTCAAAACATTCGCTGTTGTAGTATAAAGGATTATAATGATAACCAAATGGGTTACTTAGCATTTGGAATATTTTGGATGTTTTATTAAAATGTTAAGCCTAAAGAACAATTGTCCTAAGCATTATAGTTATTCTATGTGTGCTCAATCGTCACCCCTTTTTTCACTGATCTATTGCGTTTAGAGACTCTCTGAAAAAAGAAATCTGTCATTGGTTATATTTCGGTTTAGAAATTGGACCTACCCAAAGGAACTTACGTACGTAATATGTAATTGATAAAATACCGGCACGTAATGTGTTCTCTTATCATATCATCTCCATATAAAATGTGGTCTATACGTAAATAGTGGTAATAAAACACAACGAACGCCTCGTTCTCTTATCGTCTTCGGTACGTTTTAAAGAATTTTAGAATTCAAAAACAACTTATCTATAAATCGAAATGTATAATAAAAAAAGTAATATCAATCATGAAATATAAAATATTGCATCACATAAGCATACTTTTTAATTTCTATGTACAATATTTTGCTTAATTTTTTATTCATAAAATGTAGGTCAACACAAAACATACACTACAATAATACTTTTTACATATTAAATGAAACAAAAATATTTTATAATGGTAAATGGTAATCTACCAAAACACTACAAAAGGTAATCGCGTGACTTTCCTCGCTATAAACCGACGTTATCGTATTATAAGGTACGTTTTAATGATATACGATGCACGCAAAACTTTTTGTAAAGCTATGTTTACAATTAAAAATGTTGTACTGAAAACTTACTGTAATAAATATTCAAATATTACATGTAATAAATAAATCCGGCTCGAAGGACTATTTTATTTTATGAAAATTTTCACGGCTACAAATGTCGACTTGTTTTATTTAAAGATAATTAAATTAAATATTTTATTATCTGTAATGTTTGATTTAATGTACAACATGTTTCACATAAAATAGCACATACAGCACATTTGACCATACACTCGGTATTTCACACATGAAATCCTAACCTAGGTTTATATTTCACTCGACAGCCGTCCGTCTGATGTCACGCGTATTAAATTGTTATGATTTGCTATTATTAATCGTCGATAGCAATATCTGGCAGCCAAGGACCAGAGGTCGGGAACCGGTCGTCACTATCGAATCTATAAATTCTTAATGCGTTAGGGTGAATGACTTGGACACGATCGAAACTAGACTATTTGTTAAGCAATTTATTGATTTTAGCTTCTATGGTAATGTGTTTGTTGTCATTTGGGTCACGTTGGTATGTTTGTTTAATTTTATATGTTGTTTGCTTTTGTTGTAGCATTTTTTTATGATTTTCGTATAGATGTACGTAGTTATCTTTAGTGTATTTATTTAGAAACATACACTAGTACATATATATAATACGATATACTGTTATATACTTATTATTGACTTTCGCGTTTCAAACCGGAACACAACAATACGAAGTATTGCTAATATACAGTACTGGACAAAAAAAGTACGCATCGTTGAATTTTCTTTTATGTATATTTTTTATTCTAAATATCATTAATATACCAGATCTTGAGCAGTCATGACGGAAATTCATTGTTTTGCCTGTACGCCGCCGTTAAAACAATATAGCAAATATTCGAAACCAGAGAGAAACCGATCACCGCGCAAAAAGCGCGTGTTACGCGTTGGACAAAAAAAAGTACGCACCTAAGGTTTACTTATTCTCATCAATGTAAACAAAGCGATACTCTTCCAACGAAGCTTAGGAAGGTAAACATTCGTTTTTGGCAATGATTTGACCAGTCATTGACATTCTTAGTTCGAGTAAGGTAGCAAAATAACTGAAATGGCGAAAATTTCAATTGAAGTGCAAAAACTGGTGATAAAAGACGAAAAAAAGGCTTATCTAAAAGAGAAATTGCCCGAAAATATCTGAGAAGTGAAGGTGCAGTGCAGAAAATATACGTGCGTATACGTGAAGTTCAAGGAATTAAGGATAGTTGGTGATAAACATGGGAGAAGTAGAAAAATAAAGACTACTGAATTGGACGACCGCAGTATAATCAGGGAGTTAAAGAAAAATCCGACGATTATGAGTCGCGTTATATTTAAAAATACAGGCCTGAACATTTCTGACAGAACAGTCCGTAGAAGACTTCGTGGGGCCGGATTCAAAAATAGTTTTGCACTACGTCAGCCTTTGATTCGCAAAGCAAATAAAATTAAGCGCCTTGTATTCGCCTTAAAATACGTTAACAAACCGATTTCGTTTTGAAAAAGAGTTATTTGGAGTGACGAGAGCAAGTTTGACTTATTTAGACACGAACGACGATCTCGCGTTTGGTGATAGCCGAGTGAACAGCTCCTCGAAAAAAATGTTCAAGATACTGTCGAACTCGGAGGAGGAAGTATCATGCTGTGTGGCTGTTTTTAACCGACTTCAAAAAAAGGAGGAGGTTATCAATTCGTCTGTATGTTTTTTTTTTTTTTTTTTGTGTTTGTTACCTCATTACTTTCGACTGGGTGAATCGATTTTGATGATTTTTTTTTTATTTGAAAGGGGGTGCTTCCCATGGGGTCCCATTTTTTTTTAGTCCAGGTTTGACAATGGAATCCATGAGAAAACCCTATAAGTCGTAAATTTGCATGAGGTATGTACGCGACAAATGGACGAATAACTCAATATCACGCCAACCGATTTCGATGATTTTTTTTTTATTAGAAAGAGTATACTTCAACGGTTGTTTGATGATAGTTTGGTTAGATTCTGATTATAGGATCCATGACAAAGTAACGGAAATCTTCAATTCTAAGTAGCAAATTAACGATACACGGCCGAATCTTTTATAGGCTATCTAGATTTATCATTCACCTACCATAACATCGTTATGATCAAGTAATTATAGTACTATTGTAAAAAACACTTCTTTATATACCGTCAATAGTTTTCGCAGCGCACGCGAAATAATAACTTTTATAGGCAACAGTTTAATACGTTGGGTTACATTGCACCATTTTAAGTAGGGAACAATAAGTTTTTGAAAATATAATATAGCCTATGTTACTCGGTAAAGACGTAGCTTTCTAAGGGTGAAAGAATTTTTAAAATCGGTCGAGTAGTTTTTGATTTAAATCGTAATAAAAAATCAAACAAAAATCAAATCTTTCCTCTTTATAATATGAGTTATGCATGTAAGCATTAGTATATATGTATATGTTTGTAATTGAAACATATTTGAACATCTAAAAGTTGAAACCAATTTTGAAAATTATACATATATATATATAGAATCGTATAAGTACTCTTATATACATGTTATATTTATGTATATTTATATATTGATTACTAGTGTTTTTCCCGCGGTTTCACCCGCGTAGTTCCTGTTCCCGTGGGAATATGGGGACAAAATGTAGCCTATATTACTCCCTGATAATGTAGCTTTCCATTGGTGAAAGAATTTTTTAAATCGGCTTAGTGGTTTAGGCGTGAAAGCGTCACGAACAAACTTACTTTCGCATTCATAATATTAGTTAGGATAATATAGATACTTCCCCTTTTTTAATATACAGACATTCCGTCATATATTTATGGTGAAGGATGGTATAACACAACATCTATAAACATACAGTTTATTTAATTATTACTAGAAATAACTATTTGATTATGTTATGGCTGCCCAACACCCCACCAACTAAATCTATTTAATCAAAACATGTTAATTTATATTCATACATTTAACCATATTAACTAATATTTATTAATTAAGTACCAAAATGCATTTTTCTTTATGTTTCACTGTTTTAGATTAATATATTTAAATAATAATATAAATGGCGCTGTCTCATATGAGCTGCACGTTTAGTAGGTCTACCCATATTCTACAAATTAGTGAGTGTACTTCAGATTCACTAAAAATCGAAAAATAAATAAAAATTTTAACAAAACAAAAACCGACTTCATAAAAAAACAAATTAATATGCACTAAAAAGTAAAAAAATAATTGCGTATTCTTCTATAATTTGATAATTAACTTACTATTTTCTACTCATCAATATGTAGGTACGAATGTGTTGTGTGGTTGATAATTTATTTACAATTATTGTTATTTTTGGAGTCGATGTCAGCTAAGGAAACACTATAATATACCTAGCAATAATAATACGGGAATCTTTTAAAAACATACACATTACAAATTGACTTTTATTCGCTTCGTTAAGTTGCGCGTGCGACACAAGCACATCTCACCTACAACTATGTATGTAGTTATAAGCCCACCTTGGCTGACATCGACTCCAAAAGTAACAATAATTGTAAATAAATTATCAACCACACAACACATTCGTACCTACATATTGATGAGTAGAAAATAGTAAGTTAATTATCAAATTATAGAAGAATACGCAATTATTTTTTTACTTTTTAGTGCATATTAATTTGTTTTTTTATGAAGTCGGTTTTTGTTTTGTTAAAATTTTTATTTATACGTAGTCAGGAGTGGGCAATTTGGTTCCAATCAATGGTATTACGAATGCCGATGCTTACATTGATATCATAAACGAAAATCTGGAGGAGTCACTTTCAAAAATTGGCTTGGAGAATGAATTCATTTTTCAACAGGATAACGATCCGAAACATACGGCTCGAAAATCATCGGGAATTTCCTTTCTTCGCGGATCAAATTGTTGCATTGGACAGCACAGCCACCAGACTTAAACCCAATTGAAATTCGTTGGTTTATTTTAGACCGAAATGTTGATAAAGGCTATGTAATAAACAAAGAACAACTTCTTGATGCTTTGCAAAAGACCTGGGAAAAAACCGACGAACTGCAAATTCGCAATTTAGTGGAAAGTATGCCTCGGCGTTAACAGGCTATTATCGAAGCAAAAGGTGACCACACAAAATATTAAATGCGCGGTGTGTTCATAAATTTTATTTTTTTCTTGGGTGCGTACTTTTTTTTGTCCAGCCTCAAATTGGCATTCTACGTATTAAAATGGTTTTCGATCACCATTCGATTTATTTTTTTGTGATGATCCCGTGTAAATGCGAATATGAACTTATGAACTATCGTTGAAACTGCATTGGTAATACTCCTTCATATATTTTCGTACATTTATATCTCCAATATTGAATTTTGAACGGTGCGTACTTTTTTTTGTCCAGTACTGTATATCTGTTTGCTCGTTGTATCGTCGTTATATAATATGTACCTATACGGGCCAAAGTTCCGATATTAAAATTTATTTGTTTATTAGAATCACCAACAAAAGTAACTGTAATTCATTCCATATATATTATTTCTAATTGTTATCAGTCAAATGAACTTTTAGGAACAGGTAATTGTAGTAATACAAAATTTCTTCTTTAGGAACCCCGACAGCAAAGACACATAAAAATACAATATAAGAATAAATAAACCATTGGTTTATTAAATTACAAGTACAATAATTTCAAAAGAAATTAAAACAATGATATTCCTTACTTTACTTGACTACAATTACAACTCTTAAAAAGCTATATATTATACTACACATCAAATGAAGTTACGAATAGCTGTTTCCAAATTTCGTACAGCATCGCATCTTGTTTGCAGAAGTCGGCCGCGCAGCACCTGTCGCGGCTGTCCGGCGCGATCGGCCCTGAACGCATCTACGCCGATTGGCAGTGGTGGATCCTTGCCGCCCTGCCCTTCCCCCATCTCGTACGAGTGCTCGACTGCTTCTTCCACGAAGGAATCAAGGTATTTCTATCTGTAATATATAAAATATCTGATTGTAATGTAATAACATTTATTTTTCTCTGACGGGTTCGTTAATATATTTTATCCTTCAATCTTCAGGTATTCTACAGGGTAGCTCTCGCGATCCTGATACTGTTTCACAAACACTCGACTAACCAAAATTCGGAATGGTACGCCGAAGCAACCAAGAATGGAGTTGATCACGCAGTCGACAAATTCTGCAGGAATATGCCTGCGTCTCCCACCAAACTTCTAAGAACGGCTTTTAGTATAAGGGCATTGAGGTAAGCTAATGTTCTTCTATCTTCGTTCTTCAAAACTTAATTTAAGTATATTCATAACAATAATTTATAATTTTCCACAGCTCACAGTACATATCCCGAGTGTTTATAAAGACAGAAATGACGCTCAAATCGAAACAGGTGATAACAGGGTCACGTCTCGTGAGGTCCCGGTCATCTGACAACCTCCCCACCAGCCAGTCTCAAGTCAACATTCAGATGATGTCGCATACCCTCACAATACGCGAAGTAGGTTCAACACTAATGTTACGCTAGATAATAAAAAATAATATTATATAGATTTAGATCACAGGTGCAGAAGAAAAATATATTAATGAGGTTTATAAAAAAAATTACAGCAAAATAAATATCGAATTACTAAATAGATAACGACGACAATGATATTATATTTACGAATGTAAACAAATTAATTAATTCAATGCCTTTAAGGTCTTAATCGGTAAATGGTACGCTTAATAAAATGTCTGTGTTAATATTTATGGTTACTGATCTAACTGATGAAGGGAACGTTCTAACTACAC